>CM066037.1:361560071-362765917 GCA_033557465.1 Ichthyophis bannanicus | reverse complement strand
CCTTCTGGCTCGTCTTCAGGATGCTGGCCTCTGCAGCACCGTTCTCCACTGGTTTCACTCTTTTCTCTCTTCTCGGTCCTACTCCGTTCTTCCCTCTTCCTCTTTCTCCTCCCCCTCTGAGCCCGTTCCTCTCCCCTGTGGTGTTCCCCAGGGTTCTGTCTTGGCCCCCCTCCTCTTTAACATTTTTCTCACCCCCCTCGCCTTGCTTGTTCAGCAGCATGGTATCTCTGCTTTCTACTACGCCGATGACTTACTACTTCTTCACCACACTTCTCCCCTTTCCCCGATCTCTCCCCTCTTAATGCCTGCCTCACTACTGTTGCCAGTTGGCTCACCACGCACTGTCTTCACCTAAATCTCACCAAAACCCTTGCCATCTGGTTCTCTCACAATGACACCTCTTCTCAGATCGCCCCCTCTTTTTCTGGCTCTCCAATCCCACTGGTCACCTCCTTCCGCTACCTGGGTGTTTATTTCGATTCTCAGCTCTCTTTCCATGACCACATCACTCATATATCAAAATCATCCTTCTACTTCCTCCGCCAGATCCGTGCCATCAGGCCTTTTCTCACCGCCCAAGCTCTTACTACACTCCTCTTGTCCTTGGTTATGTCCCGTGTTGACTTTTGTAATTCCATTCTAACCGGTCTCCCTGCCACACTGCTTCACCGCCTCCAGCACATCCAAAACACTGCTGCCCGTCTCATTTTCCACTCCTCTCCCCGTGATCACATCACACCCCTGCTCATTCACCTCCACTGGCTTCCTGTCAAGTCCCGTATCCATTTCAAGATCCTGACCATTCTTCACCATGTTCTTTATTCCCACTCCCCTCAGTACCTCGCTGACCTCGTTCATTTTCTTTCCTCAGCTCGCTCCCTACGGTCTATACACCTCAACCGCCTTCATCTTCCTTCTCCTGCTCACGCTCGCCTACAGTCCACCCCTTCCTCTGCTTTCTTTTTCCTTGGCCCTGCACTATGGAACTCTCTCCCCACTTCCATCTGGCTTGAACAGTCATTTACCACCTTCAGAACCAAACTCAAAACCCATTTCTTTGCCCTTGCCTTTGACCTCCCTGACCCTTCTGTGTAGCCCACTCCCCCTCTCTTCCCTCTTCTCCTCTCCCCCTGCCTGTCTTGTTGACTGATTCTGTTGATTTGCTTTCCTATTTTTATTGTAACTTCCTTTCCTTTTTCACAAATATGATTTCTTTATGTTATTGTATCATGTGAACCGCTCTGATGTTTAACGAAGGGCGGTATAGTAAGCTCAATAAACATAAACATAAACATAACACTAAACTTAAACTACGTGGAGGAAAGGCCTAGCAATCTACTTTTGTATCTTGCCATAAAAACCCAATGGATATTCACAACAAAATAAATTGCACTATAGTGCTGGAAGATGAGACCCTCAGGTCAGAAGGAACTCAACCAGCTACTCGGGAGAAACTGAAGACTTTTCAGAGCAAAGCCAGCATTTATGATGTGGTTGGATCAAAGCCCTCAGGACTTCTGACTACTGTTGATGCGCATGAAATGAGAGTCAGAAGCTGTAAAGATGTCTTACATATTGGGACATGGAATGTACGAAGCATGAACCAAGGGAGGTTGGAGGTAGAAAAGATTGAAATAAAACGTGTACAACTTGATCTGTTGGGTGTCAGCGAACTGAAATGGACTGGTATCGGGCACTTTGCATCAGATGATCACATGTTCTACTATGCTGAAAATGAAAGACAAAGAGGAAATGGTGCTGCATTTATAATAAAGAAGAAACTTGCAAGAACTGTAATGAAATACAATGCAGTCAATCTCTGTTTATCTATGAGGAATGCCTATCAACACAACTATAATTCAAGTATATGCCCCAACAACAGCTGCAGAAAAGGATGAAATTGATGAGTTCTATGAACAAGTACAAGATGAAATTGACAGACCATACAAACAGGACATTCTGATAGTGATGGGTGACTGGAACGTAAAAGTTAGCAACAAAGAATAAGGCAAAATAGTTGGAAAATATGGACTTGGCAACAGAAATGAAGCTGGAGAAAGACTGATAGAATTCTGCAAGACCAACGATCTATTCCTCTCAAACACCTTCCAGCAACACAAATGGTGACTATACAGATGGATTTCACCCAATGGATTGTACAAAAATCAAATTGACTGCATCTGTGGAAGTCAATGATGGAAAAGCTCTATAACATTAACAAAGACAAAACCTGGAGCTGACTGTGGTAAAAGATCACCAACTACTAGTATGCAAACTCAAGTTAAAGTTGAAAAAGAGCAAGCCACTCATGAATGTGGCAAAATATGAACTTGAGATTATAACACTGGAATTTAAAGACTGCCTGCAAAATCGATTTGCTGCTTTAGATATAAATGACAGAGCTCCAGAAGAGTTATGGAATGACATCAAGAAGGTTGTGTTGGAAGAAAGCGAGAAGTCTCTACAAAAGGTTAAAAAACAAAAACAGCCAAAATGGATGATGGAAGAAACTCTGAAAATTTCACAGAAACGCAGAGAAGCTAAAGCCAGAGGAGAAAGAAAGACAATTGCAGAACTCATTAGAGATTTCCAATGTGCAGTAAGAGAGGACAAGGAAAAGTATTACAATGATGCATGCAAGGAAATAGAAACAGAAACTATTAGAGGAAGAACAAGTTCGGATTTCCTAAAGCTACTAGAGTTAAAGAAAAAATTTCAGCCTCGAATTGGAATGCTACAAGATTCTCAAGCTTCTATGTTGAATGATGCTGAGATGATCAAGAAAAGGTGGAAAGAATATACAGAGTTATTATATGATAAAGATTAAGTGGACCAACAGCCGTTTCAACCTGTACCTGATCAAATCATCAGAGAAGCAGGATTGTATGAGGTGTGAAGATTGGTGGAAGACTCATCAACAACCTTCGCTATGCTGACGATACCACATTACTGGCTGAAAGTGAAGATGATCTGAAACATTTGCTTCTCACGATCAAGGAACATAGTCTTAAAATTAGCCTGCACCTTAATGTAAAGAAGACAAAGATCATGGCAACTAGCAAAATCAATAAGTTCATCATTGAAGGAGAAGAAATTGAAATTGTGGACAACTTTAACCTACTTGGATCAACTATCAATAAAGAAGCAACAAGCAGTCAAGAAATCCGAAGACACATTGCTCTTGGCAGAATGGCTATGAACGTCCTAGACAAGATTCTCAAGATCAGAGATGTCTCTCTCCATACAAAGATTCAACTCGTTCAAGCCATGGTATTTTCAATAGCATCATATGGATGCGAAAGTTGGACAGTGAAAAAGATAGACAGGAAGAAAATTGATGCCTTTGAATTATGGTGCTGATGGCAAATATTGCATATACCATGGACTGCCAAAAGAACAAAGCAGTCAGTACTAGAGGAGATCAAACCTAAGCTTTCTTTAGAAGCTCAGATGACAAGACTTTGACTTTCATACTTTGGACTCATCATGCGAAGAGAGGGATTATTAGAGAAAGACATCATGCTTGGCAAGATAGAAGGTCACCGCAAAAGAGGAGGAACAGCAATGAGATGGATTGATACAATAATAGCAGCTACAGGTGCCAGTCTGTCAACAATGAGCCTCCTGACTGAAGACCGAACACAATTTAGGACAACTATCCAGAGGGTCACCATGAGTCAACACTGGCTTGACGGCACTTAACAACAACAACAACAATCCATTGAGTGAAGTCCACATGTACAGTCGGTGCTTGTGTTGCTGGAAGCAGGTATTTTAGGTCACTAGATCATTGGTCTTGCAGAATTCTATCAGTCTTTCTCCAGCTTCGTTTCTGTTGCCAAATTCATATTTTCCAACCATTTTGACTTCTTTGTCGCCAACTTTTGAGTTGCAGTCACTCATGACTGTCAGGATATACTGTTTGCATGTTCTGTCAATTTCAGCTTGTAGTTGTTCATAGTACACTTCGGAAGCAAATGGCAAGACACAAGAGCTGGTTGTCATGAGAGATTAGGAGGTATTCTTGTCTGCAGTTCATAATGTTACAACGCTTGCATTACTGATATTGTTAAGATAGCTATGACCCTGATTGAAGACCAGATGTTCACCTACATGGAGTTTGCAGATGTTTTCTGCAAAAAACATAGAAACATAGAAACATGATGACAGAAAAAGACCACAAGGCCCATCTAGTCTGTCCTTCCATAACAACAACTACAACAGTACACTTTCTACCTTTAGAGATCCTCTGTGTTGGCCCCATGCTTTTTTGAATTCAGTTACTGTCCTCATCTCTACCACCTCCACTGGGAGACTATTCCACGGATCCACTACTCTTTCCGTAAAGAAATATTTCCGCATATCACTCCTGAATCTATCTCCCTTCACCCTCATCCCATGTCCCCTCGTAGCAGAACTTGCTTTCAATTGAAAGAGGCTCTCTCCCTGAACATTTATGCCATGGAGGTATTTAAACATCTCAATCATATCACCTCTATCCCGCCTTTCCTCTAAGGTGTACATATTAAGATCCTTAAGTCTGTCCTCATATGCTTTATAATGAAGCCCATTAATCATTTTAGTAGCAACCCTCTGCACCGACTCCATCCTGTTCACATCCTTTTGAAGGTGCGGTCTCCAGAATTGCACACCAAACTCCAAATGAGGTCGCACCAAAGACTTATACAGAGGTATTATCACCTCCTTTTTTCTGCTAGCCATTCCTCTCCGTATGCACCCAAGCATCCTTCTAGCTTTTGCCGTCGCCTTTTCTACCTGTTTAGCTACTTTAAGATCATCAGACACAACCACGCCTAGGTCCCGCTCTTCTTTAGTGGACAAAAGTACTTCACCTCCTATACTGTATTGCTCCCTTGGATTGCTGCAGCCCAAATGCATGACCTTACATTTTTTAACATTAAATCCCAGCTGCCAAATTCTAGACCATTCTTCAAGCTTAGCTAGATCCCTCCTCATGTTATCTACACCTTCCTGGGTGTCTACTCTATTACAGATTTTGGTATCATCCGCAAAGAGGCAAACCTTACCCGACAGCCCTTCCGCTATATCACTAACAAAGATGTTAAAAAGAATCGGACCAAGGACAGATCCCTGGGGCACACCACTGGTAACATCCTTCTCCTCAGAGTGAGCTCCATTTACTTGTACTCTTTGTCGCCTCCCACCCAACCAATTTCTAACCCAAGCAGTAACTTTAGGGTCCATCCCTAGGGTGCTCAGTTTGTTTATAAGTCGCCTGTGAGGAACAGTGTCAAAGGCTTTACTGAAATCTAAATACACCACATCTAGAGCTCTCCCTCGGTCCAACTCCCTGGTCACCCAGTCAAAGAAATCGATCAGATTTGTCTGACAAGACCTGCCTCTGGTGAATCCATGCTGCCTCGGATCCTGTAATCCGCCGGACTCCAGAAACCTCACTATTTTCTCTTTCAGCAGCGTTTCCAATAATTTACTCACCACTGAAGTTAAACTAACCGGCCTGTAGTTTTCAACCACATCCTTACTTCCGCTTTTGTGTAAAGGCACCACATGAGCCTCTCTCCAGTCCTTTGGCACCACTCCCGACTCCAACGAGGCATTGAAAAGGTCAGTCAGTGGAGTTGCTAGAACGTCCCCAAGTTCCCTCAGTATTCTAGGGTGTATCCCATCCGGTCCCATCGCTTTGTCTACTTTAAGTTGAGCTAGTTTCTCACGAACACAGTCTTCTGAAAATTGTTCAAGATGTCCCTCGCTTCTGTTCTTATTTGTGGGTGTTTTCTGAGGTCCTGCTCCTGGTTCTTCATCTGTGAACACAGAACAAAAATATTTGTTAAGCAATTCCGCTTTATACTTATCAGCTTCTACATATTCCTCCCCTGCACCCTTGAGTCTGACAATACCACTTTTGCCCTTCCTGTTCTCACTAATATATCTGAAAAATATCTTATCCCCCCATTTTATTGCATTGGCTATTTCCTCCTCCTTTTGAATCTTTGCCTTCTTGACTACTTTGCTAGCTTCTCTAAGTTTTTCCAAATACAGATGCCTGTCTTCCTCTCTCTGTGATCTCTTGTATTTCATGAAGGCCTCCCTCTTTTTCTTCACTTTTTCAGCTACTTCCTTCGAAAACCATAGCGGTCTCCTGTTCCTTTTGCCTTTATTTACCATTTTAACAAAAAGGTTGGTTGCCTTTAAAATACCCCCTTTCAGTTTTTCCCACTGTTTTTCTACATCCCCCAGCTGTTCCCATCCCACTAACGACTCCCTGAGGTATTGGCCCATCTTCGCAAAGTTAGTCTTCCTAAAGTCTAAGATCTTCACCTTGGAATGGATTCTAACAGCCCTAGTCCTAATACTGAACCACACCATCTGGTGGTCACTGGATGCAAAATGATCTCCCACTACAACATCAGAAACACTCTCACCATTGGTAAGCACCAAGTCCAGTATGGCCCCTTCACGTGTGGGGTCTGTTACCAATTGCCTGAATAGTTCTCCCTGTAGAGAATCCAGGATCTCCTTACTTCTAGATGATACTGCAGCAGGAATGTGCCAATCAACATCTGGCATATTGAAATCTCCTAGCAGTAGCACTTCCCCTTTCCTAGCAATGCTGCGTATGTCTTCAATTAACTCTCTGTCCACCTCTTCCTCTTGTGAGGGAGGTCTGTATATCACACCAATGCAAATAGATTTCTCTTTCCCTCTTTCTAGTTTAACCCACAATGCCTCTTCTCTCCCTTTTAAGCTCTGTAATTCCAAAGCTTTAATAGTAGTTTTTACATATAGTGCCACTCCTCCTCCCCTTCTTCCTACCCTGTCCTTTCTGAATAAAGTATAGCCAGGTATAGTTACATCCCAGTCATGGTTTTCTGTGAACCATGTTTCTGTAACTGCCACTAAATCCAAGTCAGCCACTCCCACCAAAGCTTCAACTTCAGGGATCTAAGAAGAAGAAAAATGGCCTCCTCATAGGCCTTAAGATTGTCTCATAAGGCTACTAGCTTACATGATACCCCTTAGTGGCAAGATCAATCTCTGACAGAATCGGAATCGAAAACTATGAGGGATTTCATCCAGGACCGCCTCAAAAAAGGGTTCCTTAGACCCTTTACATCACCAGCTGGGGTAAGATTCTTTTTTGAGCAAAGAATGATGGAGGTATATGCCCCTGTATTGACTACGTTGATCTCAACAAGATTACAACAAACAACCATTATCCCATTCCATTGATATCAGAACTATTTGATCATGTAAAAGACACCTACATTTATATAGAATTGTATTTCCACAGGTTGTACAACCTGATTCATATCACGGAGGGAGATCAGTGGAAGACAACAATTAATACATGACACATACATTATGAATATCAGTTGATACTCTTTGGAGGGGCAATTGCTCCAGATGAATTAGTTTTGTGCATACCATGACACCAATGAACCTCACTCCTATACAAGGTTATGTGGAGTATGATCTCAGTATCTCAAATTTACTGCTAACATTTGCCATAGTACTTGCATCATGTTAAAGACATGCCCTGTATTACAGAAACATAGATACCACATTCAGACACCATCCTCATGAATCAACTGACCACAAGCAACTACAAACTATACAATTGTCCAAGAGACTCCAAAAGAGGTGGTGGAGTCCAAAGTTAAACTAAACACCGCTGCATGCACCAGAAGTGTGGAAATGGATATACTTAAAGTGGAAAACAATAAATTAGCAATATACCTACTCTACAGACCTCCCAGAAACAACCACCCTAACCTTGCAACCATTCTAGAATCCACCTGCACTTCACCAACATTGAAACCCCACATTATCCTAGGGGACTTCAACCTCTCATCCCTTCCAATACACCAATCCATATCTTTACTGGAGTTCATGGAAGAAATGGGCTTTCATCAAATTGTAAACACTCCCACCCACGTGAAGGGCAACACCCTTGATCTCATCTTCATCCCTGAACACCTTACAGAGCACCCCAATTATACCCCCTACAGCTTCACAAGTCCCATGGTCTGACCATTCCTTACTGTAACTGAACATCCCTATACCTCAGCCCACTCACCCTACACCCTATAAAAATCATCATACTACATCATTCAAGAACTTCAACAAAACTCCTTTTTTGATGAGATAATCCCTCAACTAGATCCTACTTCTAAGGACCTAGACAACACAATACACTCCTGGAACTCTATAGTGAACAAAGCAGCTACAAGAACCAACAAGCAAACAAAAGCGAAGCATAGACATACTGAAAGATGGTATACACATGATCTTCTAAATAAAGCTCCGCAAAACCAAACAAAAATGGAGAGCTAAAAAAACCCTCAGAATTGAAAAACCATTATTTGACCACACTGAATGCCTATAAAGAAGCCATAAATACTGCAAAAAAGAACTATCATACAAACATACTAAACAAAGCCATCAAGCAACCAAGGGAGCATTTTGAAATCAAATACATTACTAAACCTCCACAAAATGAAACATGAATAACATCAATTCACAAACATTAGCCAACCATTTCGCTACCAAACTAAAGTCTAATAACCACTCACCCCTTCCCCTCCCACCCAATAATCAAACCAACAAATGGCAATCCTTTTACCTTATCAAGGAAAAACAACTCCTAGAAAATTACTAGGATCAATACCTCATCCTCTCACCTAGTCCCATGCTCATTGGCATGGATAAAAGCAACAAAAACAGAACTAGCACCTTACCTACTGAATATAATCAACTAATCCCTCACACTTGGAAACTTACCTAGCGAACTTAAATGCTCAGCCATCCGACCTATACTAAAAAACAAGTCCCTGAACACAGAAGATCCTACTTCATACAGGCCAATTACCAGTATACCTTTTCTAGCTAAAATCATAGAAAAAACTGTGCAATTACAGCTCCAAAGCTTCATCAACCAAAACGCGCCCCTAGACGAGCATCAATATGAGTTCTGCTCCTTTTATGGAGTGGAAACACTGCTGCTTGTACTGTTTGATACCCTCATACGAGGCATGGCTAACTCAAACACAGCCTTTGTACTCATATTCATAGATATAACGGCTGCATTCAACAATGAAGACCATACTATACTCCTATCAAGGCTTGCTCAACTAGGTCTAGCAGGTACCATCCTCCAATGGTCAGATCATACTTAACGGATCATACCCAGTATGTGAAACTCGATTCTGAATCCTCATCACAATTCCCGCAGGAGCAAGGTATCCTGCAGTGTTCGGCACTGTCCACCTCCTGTTCAACCTCTATATTCAACCACTCTGCTCAATATTCAAAAAGCACAAGATTGGATACTATCTCTATGCAGATGACATCCTTCTCTATTCCCCAATCAATGTACATAACCCTACATACCACAACATAACCGAATGCATACAGGAAGCAGAAAAATGGCTAAATATAAACAGCTTCAAAATTAACCTTAAAAAAAACAGAAGTACTTGTCACCACGAGGAACCGTAGTTTCACCCCCCCCCAAACAATCCACATTCTCAACACCACTATCCCTGTAAAACAGGAAGTCAAATACTTGAACATCATCCTAGACAGAACCCTTAACATGGAGCCACACATTAAACAAACTGCAAGAACCATATTTTTCAAGTTAAGAACCGTGCAACACCTTAGACCCCTCCTCGCACCCCATGACTTCAGAACGGTAGTCCAAGCATTAATCACACCCCACTTGGACTACTGCAACAGCTTACTACAAGGTCTCCCCAAAAAAGCATAAACCACCTCCAATTAGCCCAGAATGTCACTGCCAGAATCATAACCAAGGCACACTTAACTGACCATATCAGACCTATCCTACAAAATCTCCATTGGCTCCCAATAGCAAGTCACTCAAAATACAAAATGATAATTACAACATTCAAACTATACAACAGCATTGCACCATCATATCTGTCATCCCTTATAACTGCTCAGCTCAACACCAGATACAGAAAGAAAAGTAAACTGAACCTCCTCAACATTCCCACCACTATACGTAAAACCAAACAGATAACAAGCAACAGAACGTTTACCTTCACAGCCCCATTACTTTGGAACTCACTACCAGACTCACTACCATCACTCAAAGACATACAAACATTCAGGAAGGAATTAAAGACTCTACTCTTCATTGAACACTACAGCAACCACAACACCACCAGCACCCAATCACCCCCCCCCCAAACACAAGGCATAACCTAATCAGAGGCAAAACGTCATACCTCACAAACTCCCTAAAAGCATATTCAGCACCTGATCGCTATAACAATCGTTAAGAAAAACTGCTACAATGTTGCTTTATGTCTCAATGTAAATACTTAACAAAATACAATGTACATAGTTCATTTGTTACAATGTATATAGTTATACTTGGTTCTATGTAACTTGTTGTGTTCTATGTAAACCGCCCCTGATCTCTGGAAGGGGCGGTATAGAAAACTGTGCAAATAAAATAAAATAAAAAGAGAACTTCCTTTTGGTGTTCATAAAATGTAACATATATAGGCAACCTATCAAGGTGTGATTAGAAATCCCTGTTAATCAGGCCTCTGGCTTCCAATACAATGAGAAATAGTTCTGTATCTTTCTGCCACATTTTCTTGTTCTTCAGGATCTTCTCCCTCTCCATATGATTCACAGAATAATCACTTGCACACGGCACCTCCTATATTAATGCCATTCTGTTTTTTTCTCCTTTACCACTGTTTCTGGTTTCCGCAAATCCATCTTGTCATCCGTTGAAATAGGAATGTCCTAAATTATCATGACCTTTTCATTTACTGTACTGTAATTCTCTTAGTTGTGATCCCAGTACTTACTGCTATAGCAATTTGGTAGTTGATGAGACATACCATGCTATGCCTCTCTGTACAGAAATTTCCTGCCATCAGAACTTCATAGCCAACTATGAGGTGAGTAATCATTTCCAGCTCTTTCTTACTGTTTTATCAGCTTTTTCTATGCATGCTGTGAACCATCTCATCCATAATCCACTGTCCTGGACTGCAACTATTGTGTAAATTTTGAAATAAAGAAGTACTCTTTGGATAATTGGAATAAACCTTTATCATATAAATTGCACAATTGAGAGAGTTGAGAGACGTGCAGGGATTCTAGCATGCAATACAAGTCCCCAACTAGATGAAGAAGATGTAGGGAAGTTACCCATGCCTGAAATTGTATATAAAGGTGTTGTAGTGGAAGAACTGAAAGAAATATCATTAAAACCAGGAGGATGTATTACAACTGTTTGATAAACTGAAGAATAGTAGATCACCTTGACCAGATGTTATACATCCAAGGGAGTTGAAAGAACTGAAATATGAAATTGCAGACCTACTATTAGTAATCTGTGAACTATCATTTATTTATTTATTTCTGTGCTTTTATATACCACCCCTTCCAGAGATCAAGGGTGGTTTACAAGTAACAAATACAGAACTTTTATATTAAACTTGTGATAAGAACTAGGATGTGGTAATTACATAAAAATGGGTTATGGAATATAAAAGGTTTATAGTTATGCATATTTGCAGTAGCGATTACAATTAACATATTTACAAAGATGTATGTACATAGGATTAGTATCAGGCAGTGTAGGTGTTTAGTGTTAACTGGGTGGTCTTTGTAATGTGTGATGCTTGTTGTTATTTATTTCTTTAACAGGTTTTTTATACCACTTTATCATTTCAATCAAAGTGGTTTACATTGTAACTTCAACTTGGTACATTAAACAGTGACATTGATAACTTGGATTTTTCTGAGGCAATGGAGGGTAAAGTGACTTGCCCAAGGTCACAAGGAGTGCCAGTGGGAATTGAACCCTTTATCTTCTGGGTACTAAGCAGTTACTCTAACAACTAGGCTACTCCTTGTTGTATTGGGGCTATCTTTTTTCTATTTTCTGGATTACCAAAGTATTCAATGAAGAAGTATGTTTTTATTTCCTTTCAGAAGTCTTTAAGATCATTGATAGCTATTATCTTATCTGGAAGGGCTTTCCAAAGAATTGGTGCAAAATGTGTGAATGCCATGTTGCTAGTTGAGTGGTTTGTATTTTGGTAACACTGGTCAACATTGAAATCATTACTGACTTTAAAAGGCCCTAATCTGTAGTATCTTGGTGAGCTGAACACAAATATAACATTAAAACAATTTTATTGGCTCTCGTTTTGAAGATATTGCATGTAGTTTATTTTTGACGTTTTACCGTGTAAATTTATCCAGTAGGACATCAACAACATCCCAAATAAGCCTTGAATGACGTAATATTGCATCACATTGCATACCAGCATGCACACATCATCCAGAGTTGATTGCATCATTTTCTGATGCAATACAATACTACTGCCAGATGGCTGCTGAAGCCATCTGATGTCAGCAGTGTACTATGCGCAGTCGGAAAGGTTGAGCATTTAAAATATTTCAGACTGTGTGCGAGACAGTTTAAGCTACGGTTACATGTAACTTTTATTAATCATATAATTTTAGCCATTTAGGTACAATACAGAATAGTAATGCCGCGAAAGTGCGTTAATACCGTTGACAATTTCTGCTACATTTGTGGGGAAGTGACATTTGCCAACCAGAAGAAAAGTATCACTTCTCAACTGAAGAAGGTATATCATCTTTACTTCGGATGCAAGATTGGTGACCAAGACAAGCCTTGGGCCCTGCATATATGCTGCGCTACATGTACAACATAGCTTTCACAGTGGTTGAATTGCAAAAGACCATCAATGCCGTTTGCAGTTCCCATGGTGTGGAGAGAGCCAAGCAACAACATTAATGACTGTTACTTCTGCTTGGTTCCTCCTCTTTCCAGCGGAATAACGAAGCAAAAGAAGTTGAGCATAGTCTACCCAAACATTCCGTCTGCATTGTGACCAGTTCCACATGGTGAGGGACTTCCTATTCCAGAACCTCCATCAGAATATTCTCTTTATTTATCTGATGAGGACAAGGGTGAGCCGACCTGTTCTTCTCCTGGTCCGTCAGCATGCAGTGACCCAGATTTTCACTGGGATGCATATCTGCAAGGTTGCACGGCGCAGTCCATGTCGGGCACACTTGGGTCGCTTCCGGGCGCCCTGTGCGTGCACGCGGCGTGCGAGGCGAGGCCGGATTGGCCACAGGTGGATGGCGGCCTTTAAAGGGATTGGCTCCCCACCGCGGAAGGTGGAGAGGGGGGGCCAATCGCAGGAGAGGGCATTGCCTGCTGTGCTCATTGAGGGAGCAGATGGCGAGAGCGGGGTGCCGAGGAAGAAGGCCAGGCACACGGCGTTGTGATCGGGCAGTGGTTTCTCTGAGTGTGGAGGGTACTGGGAGCTGGTAGGAGCCCACGGCAGCATGCTTTGGAAGGTTTCCTGAGTGCGGAGGGTACCGGGAGCCGGTAGGAGCCCGTGGCAGCGTGCGTTGGAAGGAGCCGTTTTCAGCCCATAGCAGCATTTGGAGCCCGGAGTGGCGGGTCCCGGAGAGCCAGACGAGTGCTGGTTGCTGTGGGGTCAATTTATGGCGCCGCATAAAGAAAAGACGGGGAGAGGGGCGAGAGCAACAAGGAGGGTTTCAAGGGGGCAGCGGGGCAGTACTATGAGCCGGGCAGTGCAGGGGGGCAGAGCTGATTCGGGTGAGCAGTTGTCTGGGCCTATTCCTAGGCTGGGCAGGGGGAGTGCAACAAGGAGAGGTGGTAGTTCTCGTGCAGCACAGGGAGTGGCACGTGGTCGGCCTACGGAACAGGGTTTGTGCCTGGCTAGTGGGGAGAATGGCCTTTGGAGGGGACCTGCTGTAGAGGTTCGAAGTGCTGATGGGCCGGTTGGTGGGGGCATGGGGGAGGGGGCTGCAAGGGGACCCTGGTGGCCTGCTTGGGGGCAGTTTGGGTGGCTGGACGCGGGTTTTGGGGGTGGTAGTATGGTGGATGGGTGGAGGGGGCAAGGGACAGGCTGGGGGGGGGGGATATTCCATGGGGGTGTGCCAAGGGGGACCGGGGGGTGGTATGGGGACTTGGGAACACTGGTTGGGGGGGCAGGGTCCTTCGGGGACTGGGTGGCTGGGAGCCTGGCCATCTGTTTGGGCACCGGCAGTTCCTCCTCCGGGGTTTTCTTTGTCTCTGCAGGTGCCCACGGGCTTGCCAGAAGGGAGAGAGTCATGGACCGAAGAAGGAGCGTCGCAACTATCGACCAGGATGACTTCAGCAGGACGGGTTGCAGCTGAGAGTGAAGGCCTGGGGGGTCGGGACAAGAGGAAGCCATGGGCTGGATCGGGCGCAGAGACGGCGTCAACAGCTGTGACAGGTGAGTTGCAATTGGGGAATGAGGGGGGGCGGGGAGGGGGTTTGCAGGTGGCGGGGAAGGCGAGGAAGAAGCGGCGTCATGCATGTAGGCATAGAACGAGCTCAGAATCCTCCTCGTCATCTTCGGTTTCTAGTTCATCGGTATCTGGGGCCAAGAGGGAAGGGGTTTCGCTGGTGTCGGGTAAGGTGGTTGAGCCCAGGGCGGGTGGGGTACCCTCGTCGCTAGTGGCGGTTTCGGAGTTGTGGGAGGGTGTGCCACGTAAGCTCCAGCGACAGATTCGGAAGCAGCATTATATAGACATCTTTCGGTTGTTGGAAGGGAGGAGGCGCTCTGGGGAGAGCAAGCAGAAGAGAAAGGAGGATGAGAAGGTGGGAAAGGTCAAGAAGCCGTCAAGGAATGTGATTAATTGGGTGCGAGCCTTTTTGAGATTAGCCAGTGTCTGGGGTCGGCATGCTGCACAGGATTATGGGATGTTGCTGGCTTATGCTGACTCCGTTTTGGACGCGGCCCAGATGCATGAAGGCTGGGCCTGGCTCAATTACGATGAAATATTTCGTGATAAGATGGAGGAGAATAAATTGATTTCGTGGGGAATGCAGGATATTAATTTGTGGCTGACGCAGATGTCGGCTAGATCTAGCGGCGGGTTGGGGTGTGCCAGAGCAGGAGTGGTCCCAGGTCAAGTGGCGCTTCGTTCCTTTCGGACCAATGGGGAGGGGGTGCAGCAGCAGAAAACTGGCGGGGGGGGAGGAGGAGATGTCTGTTGGTGGTTCAATAAGTCCATCTGTCCTTTCCCTGATTGCAAGTTCCGGCACGCATGTTCGGTGTGTAATGGTGGGCACTCGGCGAGCAAATGTGTCAAGAAGCGGGTGGGGTGGGGGCAGCTTTGCCCCTACCCAAACAGTAGGGGAGAGCATCGTTTGGCGCCAACACCGATTAGGCTCGAAGTATTGTGGCCTTGGCTTCGCAGGTACTCATGGAAAGGGGATAGAAGGTTGTTGGAGCATGGTTTTTGGGAGGGTTTTCGGATTCCTGTAGTGGGATCCTTATCGGTGTCGGCAGTGCGCAATGCGCCTTCAGTACGGCGGTGGGCGCACATTGTACGGGATAAGTTGCGGAAGGAATTGGAGCTTGGTAGAATGGCTGGCCCATTTGTGGAATTCCCTTTCCCGGATCTGGTGGTCTCCCCGTTGGGAATTGTTCCTAAGAAGGAGCCGGGAAAGTTTTGCTTGATTCATAACTTATCCTTCCCAGTAGGCGGTTCGGTTAACGATCACATTCCTCGGGTGTTGTGCACAGTTTGGTATGCCTCTTTTAATTCGGCAGTTGAGTTAGGTTGGGGGGGCAGGGGTGTCTTATGGCGAAGGTCGACATTGAGTCTGCGTTTCGTTTACTGCCGGTACACCCGTCTGATTTTCATTTGCTCGGGTTTTGTTTCGAAGGGGATAGTTATTATGACAAATGTTTGCCCATGGGCTGTTCGGTGTCTTGCGCGTATTTTGAAAAGTTCAGCTCCTTTTTGCATTGGGCGTTAGTGCAAAGGGTGGGGTGTGCGAATGTCGTGCATTATTTAGATGACTTCCTTTTCGTGGGAAAGGTGCAGTCCTCCGAGTGTAGGGAGTTGCTGGACGGTTTTGTTGCTTTGTCAGCATCCTGGGGGGTGCCACTGGCGGAAGGGAAGACTGAAGGTCCAGCTTCGTGTCTTACATTTCTGGGTGTGGAGTTGGATTCGGAGGCTATGTTGGCGCGTCTCCCCATTGGGAAAGTGCACAAGTTGAGGGTGCAGGTGGCGACGGTGGTGGCATCTAAGAAGATTAGTTTGAAGGAGATGCAGTCCTTGATAGGTTTGCTGAATTTTGCTTGTAAGGTCATTCCAATGGGCCGGGTGTTCTTGCACAGTCTAGCGGCAGCAACGGCCGGGGTGTGTAGACCGCACCACAGGATTCGGGTGACCAGGAGCATCTGGGCGGATCTGGTTGTGTGGGATCATTTTTTTGCGTACCTTCAATGGGGCATCCGTTTTACGGGAGATGGCGATGTCCTCGGATGACTTGCAACTCTTTACAGATGCTGCGGGGGGAGCTGGGTTAGGGATTTATTTTGGTGGGGCTTGGTGTGCGGCCGCGTGGCCGCAAGAATGGCAGGTCGTGGGTTTAACTAGTAATGTGACTTTCCTGGAGCTCTTTCCCATTTTGGTGGTTCTCGAGTTGTGGCCGAACCGGCTCCGCAATCGCAAGCTCATATAGTG
Source organism: Ichthyophis bannanicus (assembly GCA_033557465.1). Lineage (NCBI taxonomy): Eukaryota > Metazoa > Chordata > Amphibia > Gymnophiona > Ichthyophiidae > Ichthyophis > Ichthyophis bannanicus. The sequence continues at coordinate 362,749,345 of CM066037.1, read as the reverse complement.
GTGCGATAATGCGGCGGTTGTTAGTGTGATTAATCGGTATGCTCCACGGTGTCAGTGGGTTGCTGCTTTAATGCGGGAGGTGGTCTTGGCTTGTCTACATTTGAATCTTTATGTGCGGGCGTGGCATATACCGGGATGCACTAATGAAATTGCTGACGCGTTGTCTCGTTTTCAGTGGGAGCGGTTTCGGAGGTTGGCTCCAGCGGCAGACATCGAGGGCCAGCATGTCCCAGAGAAATTGTGGCAGCTTGGTATCCAGATATGTTGAGGCTGCTGCGCAGTTCCGTGTCAGAGGCGACATGGGAGGCGTATCAGCGTGGCTATGGAAGGATCGTGGAATTTCTCCAGTCTCAGGGGTGGCAAGCGGGGCGAGTGGCGGACCACCTAATGGCCCAATACGTCCTGGATGCTAAGGCACGTGGACTGTTGCGATCGGCGGTGCAGTCTCACATAACAGGGTTCGCGTTTTTTGCAGGGGCGGTGGGTTGGGGTGCCCCGTCCTTGGGGTTTCTCACGCGCCGGCTGTTGCAGGGGTGGGAGAGGTCTCAACCACATACACGGGATGGCCGGCGGCCTATCACGCACGAGTTGCTGGGGCAGCTGTGTGCGGCCATTCCGTCTGTGGCGTGGACGCCCTATGAGGCTGCGCTGTTTAAGGCAGTTTTTTGTTTAGCCTTCTTTGGGGCGTTTAGGGTAGGGGAGTTGGTGGCGGGCTCCGCACGGGTGGTTGGGGGCCATGGATTACAGTGGCGGCATATTAGCCTCGGGGAAGGTGGCCTGCGGATCCTGCTGCCAAGATCCAAGATGGATCCGAGGGGAAAGGGTGTGGGGGTGGTATTGAGAGAGATTCCTGGAGAGCGGACTTGTCCGGTAGCGGCATTGCGGGCCTTTCTGCAGGTGCGGCCTGGGCAGGACGGGTTTTTGTTCATACATAAGGACGGGGCACCAGTAACTCGCTTTCAAGTATCAGTGGTCCTTCGCTTGGTGCTTCGGCGGGTCGGGGAGGATCCGCTGCAGTTCGCCCCGCACTCGCTTCGTATTGGGGCGGCGACCAGTGCAGCCTTGGCCGGGCTAGCAGAGGAGGTGATAAAGCGCATCGGTCATTGGCATTCCAAGGCTTTTCGGGGCTATGTGCGACCTTAAGTGGGATGCAGGCAGTCATGGGTCGGGGTTCTAATAGAAAATGTTTCTTACAGATGAGAGACGGAGGCTGCTCGATTGCTGGCTCTTGGGTCATTCCTTTGTCTATTGGGCTGAACAGCGTGCTGCGATCCGGCCGATCGGGCGGAATCTGGGATTCCAGACTACACAGGTGGCCGTCTTATGGCTGGGTGAGCGGGGTCTGCGTTGGACTCAACTAATGCCTTTGCTGCGGCACCATGGGAAGCTGCGGAGTCCGCCTTCAATACTCTTGTTGCATTTGGACGGGAATGACCTAGGAGCATGGACTTGTAGACAGCTAATACGAGCAGTTAAGAAGGATTTAGTTGAGGTTCTGCAAATGTTTCCTGATGTTCGGTTATTGTGGTCGGACATTATTCCAAGGCCGGCTTGTAGTGCGCAGCGACGATGGTCGTGGGGGGTGGCAAAAATTAATTGACAGATTGAGCGATGGATTTGTGAGCATGGGGGCTACCAAATCCTGCACTCCTGGGTAGAGGTGGGGTGTTCCGGCCTGTACAGGCAGGATGGGGTTCATTTATCCCCAGTGGGTACGGATCTGTTGCTCAATGATTGGCAGGAGGCCTTGGAATATGTGGTGCGACTTCAGTTTTAGGCGGTTGCAGCTTCTTGGGGGCGGTGGCAAGCGGCAGGGTGTCGCTTGGCCGGTGGTGGGATCCCGGAGGTTTCCGGGGTCTGGAGCCTTAGCTATGATTGGGGCGGGGGCGGGATGCCCCCAACCCAGACAACCTTGGATGGCCTTTGCTAATCATATGGCGAGGTCGGAGAAGGGTGGGGACTTAATAAGCAGTGGGTTTATCCACGGCGGAGGTGGAGAGGTGTCACCTTGCTAATAATATGGCTGGTGAGGCGGGGCTCCGCCGGGTGAGAAGGGTTTTGGAGATTGTGTTGGAATATGTTTAATGTTGTTGGCATGTTAATAAAGCTGCGACTGGTTAATACCCATTTTGTGTTGCTGTGGTTTGTGAAGAAGGATCGTAGGGGGGAGGGGGGGTGTGGAGGGGGCGCACACGAGTGAAGCGTACGCCCATTACAACTCCACACAGGAAGAACTAAATGACCTGGTTTGTGATTTGGACTTATCCAAGAACAAGGCAGAATTGCTAGGATCAAGACTCCAACAATGGAATCTTCTAGAAGAAGATGTCAACATTACTTCATATTGAAAGCGCCACCAGCAATTGGTGCCTTTCTTCAGAAAGGAAAGTAATCTGGTATTCTGTTCCAATATTGAAAGCCTCATGAATGCCTTAAAAATCACTCATGACCCACAAGACTGGAGACTATTTATAGACTCTCAGAAACTGAGTCTGAAGGCTGTGCTTTTGAACAATGGAAACCGTCTTCCATCTATTCCAGTAGCGCATGCCGTCCACATGAAAGAGACATACGATAACTTAAAGCATCTACTGTCTTCCATTAACTATAGCAAGTACAGCTGGCACCTCTGTGGTGACTTGAAGGTAGTTGCCCTTTTAATGGGACTACAGCAGGGATATATAAAATACATGTGTTTCTTATGGGCGTGGGATAGCCGAGCAAGGGATTGGCACTACTTGCAGAAGGAATGGAATCACAGACAAAATGTAAAAGTTGGAGAGAAGAATATCCAGCACCCAGCTCTGGTTGAGGCTCACAAAATCCTGCTACCACCCCTTCACATCAAACTAGGTTTGATGAAAAACTTAGTGAAAGCCATGGACCACACTTTGCCAGCTTTCTGATACTTGCATGAAAAATTCCCTCGACTCAGCGAAGCAAAGATTAAAGAGGGAGTTTTTGTGGGTCCTCAGATTCGAGAGCTCTTCAAAGATGACCGGTTCAACAACTTGCTGCAGGGTGATGCGAAACAAGCATGGAATGCTTTTCGCCTAGTGTCAACAAACTTTCTTGGGAATGTTAGGGCAGAAAACTGCAAGGAACTAGTAGAAGACATGCTGATGCAGTATCAGAAACTTGGCTGCAATATGTCTCTAAAGATCCATTTCCTTGATTCCCATCTCGATTTCTTTCCTGACAACTGTGGCATGGTTAGTGTTGAGCAGGGTGAACGTTTTCAACAGGATATCGCAACAATGGAGCAAAGATACCAGGGAAAATGGTCCACTACAATGCTGGCTGACTACTGCTGGACACTCTCCAGAGAAGCTCCTGAACAGCTGTAGAAGAGAAGGCAAAAAAATTAAGAAGTAGTCTATGACTTGTTCTTTTACAGGTATTAACCGAAGGCCTATTATATTTACTATTGACATGCATTTCGTGATGTAAACATTAATTCTTGTAGATTACAAAGAAATTAGAGCCAACTTTGCAATTTCATGTTCAGCATATAAAAATTGATAAGAAATGACTATTTTTATTTCAGTAACATGACTTTTGTAAAAATTTGTTGACCAGTGTAATTAGTTGGGACTGTCAAAGTATTTTTGTTACATTCTCATCTGGTTCTTTCAGTATATGGGATGCTAACTAGTGAAGATAAATATGAAGGGGGCTATTTCCTTATTGAGTCTGAAAGTGATTGTGAGGGTTTTATATTTTATTCGGCTTGTTATGGGTAACTAGTGTAATTTCTATAAAATTGTTGTGATATGTTCTGTGCTGTTTCTCTTGAAGATGATTCATGCTGCTACATTTTGGGCCATTTCTAGTTACTTGAGGATTTGTTTAGGAAGACCATGTAATATACTGTTTGAGAAGTCTAGGTGAGGAATGATCATAGCCTATAGTACGATTCAGAAGTCTTTGTTAGATAAGTATGGCCTGAGCTGCTGGTAGCAGTCATAGCTTATAGAAGATGTTTTTAGAAATTAATTGTATGATTTTAAAATCATCTGTAGTATCTGAGGATTGAAGAGTGCCCAATGTAGCTCCAATTTTTAAAAAGGATTCCAGGTGATCTGGGGAAACTACAGACCGGTAAGCCTGATGTCCATACTGGGCAAAATGGCAGAAATCTTTATAAAGAATAAAATTACTGAACATGTAGATGACTATGGTTTAATGGGAGAAAGCCAACATGGATTTAGCCAAGGACAGTCTTCTCTTATTAATCTGTTATATTTTTTTAAAGGTAGGAATAAATAGATAGACAAATATGATCTGGTTGATATAGTGCAGCGATGGCGAACCTATGGCACGCGTGCCAGCTGTGGCACGCGAAGGCCTTGCAGCTGGCACGCGGGAAGGTCCGCCATCGAAAAAAAAAACAACAACCCTGTCTGCTGCCGTTGTCGGGGCCGCCGCGGCAGAATCGAGCGTGCCGCGGGGCCCCCCTGTACCCACCGGCAGAGCCTGTCCTCCCCGTAGCAGCTCTCTCTTTGGAGCTGCAGTCAGACTCGCCGGCTTGCAGAGCGCGAAGGGAAGAGTTTCCCTTTCGCGACTCTGTTAAGCCCGCGGGGGCTGATGGGAACTTCCCATCAGCCCCCGCGGGCTTAACAGAGCAGCGAGGGAACTCTTCCCTCGCGCTCTGCAAGCCGGCGCGTCTGACTGCAGCTCCAAAGAGAGAGCTGCTACGGGGAGGACAGGCTCTGCCGGTGGGTACAGGGGGGCCCCGCGGCACGCTCGATTCTGCCGCGGCGGCCCCGACAGCGGCAGCAAACAGGTTTTCTTTTTTTTTTTTTAATTTTCCCTGGGCTGGGCTGGGGTGGGGGGTGGGGGTTAGGAGTGGTGCTGGGCTGGGCTGGGGGGCTTAGGAGTGGTGAAGGGCTGGGCTGGGCTGGGGGGGGGGGAAGGAGTGGTGATGGGCTGGGCTGGGGGGGGGGTTAGGAGTGGTGATGGGCTGGGCGGGGCTGGGGTGGGGGGGGGTTAGGAGTGGTGATGGGCTGGGCTGGGCTGGGGGGGGGTTAGGAGTGGTGATTGGCTGGGCTGGGCTGGGGGGGGTTAGGAGTAGTGATGGGCTGGGCTGGGGGGTGTTAGGAGTAGTGATGGGCTGGGGTGGGGGGGTTAGGAGTGGTGATGGGCACTGGGCTGGGGGGTTAGGAGTGGTGATGGACACTGGGCTGGCTGGGGGGGGTTAGGGGTGGTGATGGGCACTGGGCTGGCTGGGGGTGTTAGTAGTGCTGATGGGCGCTTGTCTGGGGGGGGTAGGAGTGGTGATGGGCACTGGGGGGGGGGGTTAGGAGTGGTGATAGGCGCTGGGGGGGCTTAAACTAAAAATTGAGTGATGGGGGATTAGGACTGGGAGTGGGCTGATGGGGAGGTTAGGACTGGAAATGGGCTGGTGGGATTAGGACTGGGAGTGAGCTATGGGGGGCTAGGACTGGTAATGGGTTGGGGGGTTGCTAGGACTGGAAATGGGCTGAGTGGAAGGGGGCTTGAACTGCAAATAGCTGTTGGGGATGGGGCTTGGAATGGAAATGGGCTGAGGGGAAGTGGGGGGCTTGAACTGCAAATAGCTGATGGGGACGGGGCTTGGAATGGAAATGGGCTGAGGGGAAGTGGGGGGCTTGAAGAAGGGAATGGATGCTGGGTGAGACTGGAACTAGAAGGGAGCTGATGTTGGGGGAGGATTAGAATGGGATGGGGCTGGGAGAGTAAAATGGAGAGGGGAAAAATATTTTGTGTAGGAGGGATGAAAAATCTACAATTGGCCAGGTATTGGGAGAGTAATTGGGGATTGAGGATGGAGGGGTAAAATTTGTGTGGATGAAATAGAAATGAGGAAAGAGCAAAAGGAGAAAGATTAGTATGTTAAAGCAGATGTAGAGAGAGAGAGAATGGAAAAAAAACTAGAAGAGAGAAGAAAGGACAAATGGACAGCAGACGATGGAGAGTTAGCAGAAAACATGAAGAAACCAGAAGAAAATGGCTGGACCAATTGCAACTGAAAAAAAATGCACAAAAGGTAGAACGATATCTCTTTATTTTGAATTTATTAACTGGAATATGTCAGCTCTGGGAAATGTGCATCATTAACATCTGCGCTTTGTTTGGTACAAGAGGAAATTCCTATTTGACGTTGCCACTTGTTCTCTTTCCCCAGTATTCACTGAAATGTATTGGTTTAATATTTGCAGTGTTGCCTTTTGATAGGTAGGGTATGGTGCTTTGTGAGTCCTGGTAATGCTGTCAGGATACGGCGGGTTTGCTATGGGTTCTAAATGGGCAGCGTTTGTAGTAGTTCCTAATGTGCCTGGCGGTTGGCACTGGATTATAGTAATGTAGAAATCTTTTAGTCTTTCTTTATCCATACACTCATTAAGAGACATGTTTACTAAAAGTTAGTGTATGGTAACATTATGCAAATATTTATGCAAATAAGACCACTTATGCAAATGACGTGCTGGCACTTTGAGGAAATTCTTTGGTTTTGTGCGGCAGTTTGGGCACTCGGGCTCAAAAAGGTTAGCCATCACTGATATAGTGTATCTGGATTTACAGAAAGCCTTTGCAAGGTCCCTCATGGGAGACTCTTGGTAAAATTAAAAAGTTATGAGATTGGAGGCAGCATAGTATTGTGGATCATGAAATGGTTAAAAGATAGAAATGAGAGAGTAGGGCTAAATGGCCAATTGGCCCAAAGGAGAAAGGTGAATAGTAGAGTATCCTAGGGATCTGTGCTGAGCATGTGGTTGTTTTTTTTAACATATTCATAAATGACCTGGAAATAGGAATAATGAGTGAGGTGATCAAATTCGCAGATGACACAGAATTATTCAAAGTTGTTAAAACACAAGAGGATTGTGAAAAATTGCAAGAGGACCTTGAAAAGTTGGAAGACCAGACATTTGAATGGAGATGAAATTTAGGAGTATGTTTACTAAACTGCGTTAACGTAACTCGCGTTATGTTCCACGGTGATGATACAGATGCCCATATAAGGGAGTGGGCAGGGCATCATTATGGCAAGCCATGTCAGGTAACGCACGTTATAAGGCACGTTATAAGGCATGTTACAAGGCACCTTATTAGGCACAGTACAAGGCACGTACCTTAACGTGCCTTGTACTGTGCCTAATAAGGTGCCTTGTAATGTGCCTTATAACGTGCCTTGTACTGTGCCTAATTAGGAGCCTTATAACGCCTTATAAGGATTGTTGGCAACTGTGGTGAGGGTACGATGGGCTGGCAGCATGGATCTGCAAAGATATGACTGCCACAGGCAAGCAAAATATCTGCCTTGGACAGGAGGGAACAACAAAGAATTGAACCTATGACCTCTGCCTAAAACGTCAGTGTATTAACCAATAAGCTATACCTCTATGGCTTGCTGCATAGCAATGGCTCGGTACAGAAGGACTGCAGGTCACTGCACAAACCGTCTGCTCTGTGTGCCAGGATAGGGTAACCCCACCAGCGGCCATGATGCATTGCACATGCAGAAGAGCATCCTACAGCCGACCACCAAGTGGGGTCTGCACCTCTCTGGTACTGCAGCGTGGTAAGATGGACTGACTGTGCGTGATACTGGCACAGAGTAGCTACAGACCATGCCATTGTGCAGGTTCTGTGTGCACCCTGAGGGATAGGATGGGCACCCAGCACTAGGTCCACAGTACATGTGGTGCTAGAGATAGGTCCTGCTGCACATTCCCATCACTACCAGTGTGTAACAGGTGTTCCCAGCAGTACAACCTAAGGTACATCTGTTCCAGCTGTGTTCTGCAGTCACATGTGGTCCTGTGGGATCAGACACTACTACTACTACTACTACTACTACTACTATTTAGCACTTCTAGAGCGCCACACATGCAGCACTGCACAGCTAACCTACAAGAGGTAGTTAACATATAAGAGAAAGTCCCTGCCCGTCAGAGTCATGCTCATCGGATATTACAATCTAGTTAGAATAGTACATTAGTTAAAAACAGTACAGAGCATTAGTCAGTTCTACGCAAGGTACTGTGTGGTACAGTTTGGTCTGTAGTTGGTCATAAACGTTGATGGGGGTTAGGGTGAGGTGAGGAAGGAGTCAGGATCTGAATGAAATGGTGAAGAGGTGGGTCTTCAGCCTGGACTTGAAGAGGGCCAGGGAGGGTGCCTGGCACACAGACACAGGTAGTTTGTTCCAGGCGTGAGGTGCAGCAAGGTGAAAGGAGAGTAGTCGGGAGTTCATGGTGCAGGTGAAAGGCATTGATAGAAGTAATTTGTTAGCGGAGTGCAAATTTCGAGAGGGGATGTAGGGAGAGATAAGAGATAAGAGATATTGAGGGGCCATAGAGTGAATGCATTTATAGGTCAGCAGGAGAAGCTTGAATAGGATGCGGAACTGGACAGGGAGCCAGTGAAGTGACCTGAGAAGAGGAGTAATATGGGCATGGCGAGGCTGGCAGAAGATTAGTTGAGCAGCGTGATTTTGTATAGATTGAAGGGGAAGGAGGTGGCTCACGGGAAGACCAGCAAGGAGTAGGTTGCAGTAATCGAGGTGAGAGGAGATTAAGGAGTGGATAAGTGTTTTGGTAGTGTGTTCAGAGAGGAAGGGGTGGATTTTGCTGATGTTGTAGAGAAAGAATCTGCAGGTCTTAGCTACAAGCTGGATATGAGCAGAGGAGAGAGAGGTGTCAAATACGACCCCTAGATTGCGGACCGAGGGAACAGGAAGGATAGTAGATCCATCCACATGGATTGAGAGAGGGGGAAGTGGGGGTGGGGTGTGGAGGGGGGGGGGTTAGATGAAAAGACAAGGAGTTCAGTCTTGGCCATGTTCAATTGCAATCGTCGATGAGACATCCAGGCAGCGATGTCCGAAAGACAGGCAGAGATCTTGGACTGGGTTGCCAGAGAAATACTAGGTGTAGAGAGGTAGATTTGTGAGTCATCGGCATAGAGATGGTACTGAAAGCCATGGGAGGAGATAAGCACACCAAGGCCTTGGGTATAGAGAGAGAAAAGGAGGGGGCCCAAGTCAGATCCCTAGGGTACACCTACATGGAGCGAGGTAGGGGGGGGGGAGGAGGAGGAGCCACCAGAGCATACGCTGAATGAGCGATGGGAGAGGTAGGAGGAGAACCAGGATAGTATGGAGTCCTTGAAGCCAAGTGAGGAGAGGGTGATGAGGAGAAGGTCGTGGTCAACAATGTCAAAGGCAGCAGAAAGGTCAAGAAGGATGAGGATAGAGGCCCTTGGATTTAGCCAGGAACAGGTCGTTTGTGACTTTTGTGAGTGCCGTTTCAGTGGAGTGTAGGGGACAGAAGCCGGATTAAAGTGGGTCGAGGAGGGTCTGGGAGGTAAGGAAGTTGAGGCAGCAATGGTAGACAGCTTATTCTAATAGTTTGGATGTGAAGGGAAGGAGGGAGATGGGTCAATAGTTAGAAGGGCATGTGGGATCAAGTGAGGGTTTCTTGAGGAGGGGTGTGACAACAGCATGTTTGAAGTCAGCGGGGACAGTTGCAGTGGAGATTGAGAGGTTGAGGATATGAGTGATGGAGGGGGCAATGGTGAGGGGGATGGAATGTAGGAGATGGGTGGGGATAGGGTCTGATGAACAGGTGGTGGGTTTGGAGGAGGACAGGAGGAGTGCAGTCTCTTCCTCAGAGATTGGAGGGAAGGAGGAGAGGGTGGCAGAGGGAATATGGATGGGGGAGGAGAATTGGGGAGGAGGGGAGGTAGATGGGGGGGTAGTGAATTGAAGGGTAATCTTGTGGATTTTATTGTTTGAGGTAGTCGGCTAGGGTTTGGGCAGAAAGGGAGGGTGGGGGGACCTTGAGGAGAGAATTGAGGGTATTAAAGAGATGGCGAGGATCAGAGGCAAGGTAGTTGGTCAGATGGATGAAGTAATCTTGTTTGGTAAGTGCTAAGGCTGACTGGAAGGAACCAAGCATGAATTTGAAGTGTAGAAGGTCTTCCTGGGAGAAGGATTTTGACCAAGCTCATTCGGCAGAATGGGCGCAGATGCATAGGTAACGGATTGTGGGTGAAAGCCAGGGTTGGGGAGTAGATCGTTTGACAGGACGTGGGGTGGGAGGGGCAAGAGTCTCAAGGGCTGAGGATAATGTAGCATTGTATGAAGATAATGCCTCGTTGATGGAGTTGGAGGATAAAATGGCAGAAAGAGATGGAGAGATGGTGGAGGAGAGAGTCGGCGGATCAATATTATGAAGATTTCTAAATAGATCGGAGGAGACAGGACAAGGTTGGGACGGCAGAAGTTGAAGAGTAAATGTTAAGAGGTGACGGTCAGATGAGGGAAGGATTGATTTGCGGAAGTTTGAAGGAGAGGAGTTGGAGAATAGTATTAGGTCAAGGCAGTGGCCGTGTAGATCTGTGGGGGCAGTGAAGCAAAGTTGGAGTTCGAACGAGGAGGTGAGAGTGAGGAACTTTGAGGCATGGGGGTCGGAGGGGTTGTCGATGTGAATGTTGAAATCACCAAGAATAAGTGTGGGGGAGGAGAGATCCATAAAGGCAGAAAGCCAGGAGTCGAAGTTGGTGAGGAAGGTTGATTCGGATTTGTCCAGTGGGTGATAAATAACAGCAATTCAGAGGGGAAGTGAAGAGAGGAGGCGAATGGAGTGGACTTTGAAGGAGTCTCCATGGGGTGGCAGAAGGGGTTGGAATTGGCAGGAGGGAGAGAGTAGGAGGCCAACACCACCACCACGACCAGTGAGTCGGGGTGTAAGGGAGAACTGGTAGCCCCCATAGCAGAGAGAGGCAATGGATGCGGTGTCGTCTGGGGGGAGCCATGTCTCAGTCCAGGCAAGAAGGTGTAGGGCATTGGAGATGAAAAGGTCATGAATAAAAGGGTTTTTTGATGACTGAGCATGCGTTCCATAGGGCACATGAAAACGGGAGAGCGGGGGGGGGGGGGAGGGGGAGGAAAAGGATATGGATAAGGTTGGATAAGTTACATGTAGATTTCTTATCAGAGTAGTGTGAGGGTCTATTTCTAGGGTAATGCCGAGATTTAGAGGGAGCAGGGTGTGGGTGGGTGCGTCTAGGTGAGTGTGATCTCCAAGAGGGACATGAGGGAGGGGAAATGAGGGGTAAATTGATGGTATCGGGTAGGTTATGTGAGAGATTATTTAAGGGGGTAGGGTTGGAGTTTATATCTATGGATAATTGATTGTGGGATGAATGGGGGAGGGCGGAAGGAGGGAGGAACGGGATGTGGATGAGATTTGATGGGATACGTGAGGAACTTTTTCTAGTGTGAGAAAGAAATCGTGAGAAGGAGTATTAGAGAGCGAGGTATAGTGGAGATAGTATGGCAGAAGCGAGGGTGGGGTTGCCTTAAAGAGAGGGGGGCTGGTTGAATGCGGGGGATGGTGTAAAAAAGCTCAAGAGCCGGTGCAAGACTAGGGGGCAGGATGGAGGAAGAAATGAGGAAGGTAGAGAGGGGGGCTGGTTGAATGCGGGAGATGGTGTGAGGAAGCTCAAGGGCAGGTGTTAGGTTAGGGGGCAGAGTGGAGGGGGAAGTGAGGAAGGTAGGGGAAAGGTAGGGGGAAGAGGAGGGAGGGTGTTGGTAGGTGTAGGTAGGTGTTGGTAGTTGTTGGTAGGAGGGGAGGCGGTTGGGAAGGATAATGAAGAGGAGGACAATGAGATGTGGGGCCATGGTAGTGGGCAGCAAGGTCTGAGCAAGCAATGGGTAGCATGTTCTAGGCAAACAACGGGTAGCACTTGATAGGCAGACAAGCAGGCAGTGGGTGGCAGTTCAATGCAAGCAATGGGTGGCAAGCAGAGGATAAGGAGTGGATAACAGTTCTAGACAACAATGGGTGATGGTACTTAGCAACAATGGGTGGCAACAGTATGCAATCAATGGGTTGCAGTACTATGCAGTACAATGGATAAGGAATGGATAACAGTTCAGTGCAACAGTGGGTAGCAATACTATGCAAACAATGGGTGACAACAGCGTACAAAGCAATGGATAGCAGCAGTATGCAAAACAATGGGTGGCAAAAGTATGCAAAACAAAACAATGGGTGGCAAAACAATGGGCGGCAACAGTATACAAACAAAGCAATGGGTAGCAGCAGTATTCAAAACAATGGGTGGCAACAGTATGCAAACAATGGGTGGCAGTACAGTGCAGGCAGTGGGTAGCAAGTTCTAGGCGGGTAGTTGGAGGAAAAAACAATGCCAGCAGTGGGAAGCGAGACAAAAGAGTTACTTGAAGGTGCCAGGGTGGAGCTTGTGAGATGATTTGGTCTGGAGGCGATGTATGGAGGAGCGATCAAGCCTGCTTGACCCCAGCAGCTACGGAGCACCGGAGCTCGTGCCCCGGGCCTGCGCCTAAGGGCCACGCCAAAAGGCCCTCTGGCGAGGCCCTCAGGCATGGGCCCGCCAAACGCGGGCATGCCTGGAGACACTGAAGATTTGAATGCCAGTCTCCTCGGCCTGATAGGCCTCGCGGTGGGGAGCAGGGAGGAGCTCACCTGCCTGCTCCCTTCCTTGACGCCGCTCGGGTTGTTGCAGGGCGCCTGGAGACACTGAAGATTCGAATGCCGGTCTCCTCGGCCTGATTGGCCTCGCGGTGGGGAGCAGGGAGGAGCTCCCCTGCCTGCTCCCTTCCTTGACGCCGCTCGGGTTGTTGCAGGGCGCCTGGAGGCACTGAAGTTTTGAAACACCACCCAGATTAGTACGTACCCGGTGTTAAGGTCTGGCTGCCTTGGGTACCTGTTATGGGGTGTCTAGACTCGCATGAGGGCTATGTAGCACTGCCACTATGGGTCTAAGTGGTATGCACTATATACCCCAAGGGGCCTCAATCACCTCTTTTGTAGATGAGGGTGTGGTTGGACAGGTGCCTGCACCCTTCAGAATGGCTGTAGTACCAGCAACTACAGTCCTGCTGGCGGATGACAGCCCTCCAGGGCTGCTGGGTCAGTGCCATACCTGTGACCATTGCAGAACAGCAGCGATACTTGGGGTAGGCAGGGGAAGGCTCCACTGCTCCATGCCATGGTCTGCCATTCATCAACAGACAGCACAGTCAGACTGCACCTGCAGCATCCTACAAGGTGTTCCCTCCATGCACAGGCAAACTGCAGACAACACACTAACCAGTCCATAGTGCACCCAGAGGTGGGATGCACAGCACAGACACCAAGCAGGTATCTCTGTGATTGGGCCCCAGAACCGGGAACACGCAGGTATCACTGGAAACAAATAATGTGTGGCACTATGTGGGAACATAGACATGCCATGGTCACTGCTCGGTCAGAGTGAGAGTGACCCCCCCCCCCTCCAGCGTAACATGCTGTGGCCACCCTGTCCATGCAAGTGGTGGTCGAGCACTACATTGTCCCAGTCATTGCCCTCCACCCTGTGCAGATGCATCCTGGCCAATCCGCCCTGTCTGGGCCATACCCACAATACCTTGCTCCTCATTATGCACATTTGCAGGCTAACGCTGGAAGCAGTGTGAGCAATGTGGGCTCAGTGAGGTGTTGGCAGACACAAAACAATGGAGAGACATACGCACACTCCCACACCTATCTCAGCATTGTGCAGAGATGGAGGTGGTTGACAACCCTACCCGCCGAACTGGTCCTGATCACAGTGCCGACATTGCTAATCTGTGCAGGGGGTAGTAGTAGTGCTCTGGTGATAACTGCAGCTCTGTGCTGAGGCCAACAGCCTGACACTCCATGAAGCTGTGGATAGTGGAGCCCTTGTGAGTGGGTGTCCGTACCCCTGTGCACCGTTGCGTTGGGGTTTGCCCATGTTGTTGTTGTGGCTGCATTGTGGGCTAAAACTATGGGGAGATGCTCTGCAGGATCTACAGATGGGACCTGAACCTCTGACCCTCTGCTCTTGGACAAGCTGGCTGAGTGTACTGCACCACACTGTTGCCACAGCAGCATAGTGGTCCCTGGCTGTATTCCTCAGCCAGACCTCTTCTGTTATACTGCACACCACGTACTGATACAGGGCATGGCCTAGGTCCACTGCAGGTGGGTGCCACTGCTCCCTCCAGCAAAATCACCCACCCCCTCTGCCATGCCGCCATGATCACATGCTGTCAGTGCCAGTGATGCACCATCCCAGGCCATCCAGGGGGCAGGTAGATGGATGCCTAAGGTGTGGATTCTGGGGTAGGGGTGCCTACATAGATGTCCATGCTTCCCCTGGCACCGCCTGTCAATGTTATGTGCCCCTTGGGGTACCTGCTGGGTTATGTCCCCTGGATGGGACACTGTGGGACACAGACTCATGGGCATGTCTGACCCTGGTCAGTTGCTGTCTTGTTTGTTTCCATTTTCTGCATTCCTATGTGCCACCTCGGCAACCGCTTAGTCCACCCTGTGCCCCAGTAGCCCCCACTGCATGTCCCACCTGCAGCCCCCATGCCCCATTTGCGCCATCATCATAGTGGCCTTTCCTTCCTGGGCACTATGCTGTTGCTGCAAATGGAGCACTATTATCACCTTTCTTGGGCTCCCTGCCTATGCTGTACGTTGCTGACACTGACATGGTTTCTCTCTCTTGCAAATGTGTGCTAAAGCCAGGTTTTCAGTTGCGTTAGGATTCAGCCCTTCATTTCCTCACGTTAGTGTGGAAGGGGCTTCTCCCTGCCCACTCCCCGCCCATTGACCCCTTCTCTCCGCCCTCTCTCCACCCTCTGCGGGACTTACCACGGCCGGGAATGTTAAGGCGCATTATGTAACATTAACGTGCGTTAACGTTATGTTATGTTACGTTAACATGCGTTAACATTACATAACGTGCCTTAACATAGTCGCTGCTACGTTATCATAGTTTAGTAAACATGCCCCTTAGTGTGGACAAGTGCAAAGTTATGCACCTAGGAAAGAACAATCCAAACTATGGTACACAATGCAAGGTACCACCTTAGAAACCACCACCCAGGAAAAAGATTTAGGCGTCATCATGGATAATATGTTGAAACCCTCCACCCAGTATGCAGCGGCAGCCAAGAAATCAAATAGAATGCTAGGAATCATAAGGAAAGGAATGGAGAATAAAATAAAGGATATTATAATGCATCTGTATCACTCCATGGTGCGACCGCACCATGAATATTGTGTGCAATTCTGGTCGCCATATCTTAAAAAGGATATAGCTGAATTAGAAAAGGTACAAAGAAGAGTGACATAAATGGTAAACGGAATGGAAGAATACCCGTTTGAGGAGAGGCTTAAAAGGTTGGGGCTCTTCAACTTGGAAAAGGGATGTCTGAAGGGGTATATGATAGAGGTCAATAAATTAATGAATGGAGTGGAACGAGTAAATGTAGACTGGTTGTTTACATCATCAGAATATAGAAAGACTAGGGGACATGCAATGAAGCTACAATGCAACTCATTTAAGACTAAAAAGAAAAAATATTTTTTACTCAACACATAATCAAACTCTGGAATTCTTTACCAGAGGATGTAGTGAAAACAGTGTAGCTGGGTTTAAAAAAGATTTGGACAAGTTCTTTGAGGAAAAGTCCATAAACCATTATTAAAGAGGACCCAGGAAATCCACTGCTTGCCCCAGGACAAGCATTGTGGAACCTGTTTGCCTCTTTGGGAACCTGCCAGGTACTTGTGGCCTGGATTGGCCCATCTTTCTGCCACATGGGGACTATGGCATTTAAATACATCCTCCTTTCCCAAGATCCACTTGCTCTTGAGTGCCCAAATAAGCTCTCCAGCTCGGTGGTATGCCTCATCTCCACTACAAGAGAGAGAGACCACTGATCAAGAAGCTACCACCAAACAAACTCACATAGAGAGGTGGAGGGGGGCTTGGTACCCCATTGGTTGCTGCTGCTGCTGCTCCACACTCCCCCTGCCATCTGTTTGCCACTTGGGCTTCTGCATTCATCTCAACTGCAACAGATGATGGCATGGGGACTGGCTCCATAGGTGCAGTACAGCCTCTTGTATGTGGAACAGAGCAGGGGTTTGGGGTTCTCTATGGGCATTTACAGTCCTATTCCCTCTCCCCAGCAAGTGTCAATATTGACAGCATACGTGGGAATCAGACTAGCCTTGGAGGTATTGTGTATATGTGCGCAATCTTCCTGCAGGGCTATGTATGAGCTGCAGACCTCTTTGGTTTCTGTGGCTGTCAGGATCAGTTGAATGCAGATTCCGTAGGTAATTGCCTGCCAGAATGGTTCCTGACACATGGGATATGTTGGGAAGTTACCAGGGCATTGTTTTGTGTATGCAGTGTACCCATATCATGTGCTGGCAATGCACTGGCACAGTGGGTGCAACTACCTCCTGGTAAGAATCTGGTGGTAGTTGCTCCCATGTTAGCAGCATCTTCCTAGCCCGGAGGCACTATTATCACAGCTGCGCTATCTGTGAATGGCTGCAACTACCCACTCTGCCCTATTTCCACTCTAAACCCCCCTATTCACAAACTGCTCTGAAACACGCTTTAGTGAAAAGTGTATTTCTTTCCAGTCCATGAGCACTTCATCTATTAAGGACAGTTTAAGTATACATTGTAAATTGGAATCTCTCAAGAATGCTTCCAGGAATAAGAATTGAAGAATATCAAATTTTTCTATTTATAGGGGCTTGTTTACTAAAGTGAAGTAGCTGGTAGTATGGTGCTAACATGTATTTGGGTTGTTTTTGTGACAACGAGCATGCAGCCCAAAGGCAACCATGCTAAAAATGCCACACTACCCAAGCGACTTGTGAATAGGCGGAATTAAGGTGGAGAGTGGGTGGAGAGAGGCTGGAGATGTGGCGTGTGGCTGGAACGGAGTGCTACTCACATGCTACCTACTGTGACACTGCGGGGTGGCTTCCAAAGCAACTGGAGCAGACGGAGCACTGTCCTGGGTCCCGCAGACTCAATACCAGGTTTGGTTTTCCAGACAAGCACCCATAATCTTTCCTCTCAGGTCCATAGCAAAGTCCAGCAGATGGTTCTGTTATGCCAGTTCCAGCACCCTGGGCTTCCCTCAGACCCAGGGCCAGGCATGACTTCTCCTTCTCAAAGTAAAATAGTTCAGAACAAAAATGCACACAAAGTCACAGGTAGCTGAATCAAATCACCTGGGTTCAAACCCAGAGTCTTTTTCAGAACAAAATAATGTTGCTCGGCTGAACAGTAAATACTGTAGCTATGTAGCTGCCCCTCCCTTCTACCCTTCAGGTTCACTACAAATTGGCTGAACCTGCCCTAGGGCTAGAGCTTTCACTGTCTCATCCACAGTACCTCCATGTGTTCCTGGTCCTTATTGTCCTCATATGCTTGAGTTTCCATAGCTTCTTCCATCTCAGGGTATTTGCTTCCTTCCCCTGGAAACACTGGGAGCTTTTCTAGGGCCTGACCCAATGGCCCCTCCCCTATCCCACAACTCTTTGACTCCAAGGTGTAATTTTGGGTGAGCCAAGGAAGCTGATCCAGCTCTGGATCCTGGGGTGAATTAGTGGATTGGCTCTATTCTCTCTTAGCAGGAGTTGTGGAAGGATGCGTCTTCCCTTCTGAGGGCCAAGCCGGGTCTTTCTTGCACTTGCTGGCTCTGGGCTGTCTATGGGGCTGCAAGGGAGCCTGTACTATCCCAAAGATACCCTTCTCCTGACTATTTAGTGGCTGATCATCACACCCCCCCCCCCCACCTTAAGCAATTACGACACCGCAGAGGACTGTCTACGTCCTCCAAGGGGTCAGGAATCTGGGAGAGCACATCTGCATTATCCAGTAGTTTTCCAGCTCTATGTTCTACCTAGAAACTATAGCTCTGCAAGGACAAATACCATCTTGTAAGATAAGTGTTTTTATTTTTCATTTGATTTAGCCACTTCAAGGGGGGCGGGGTGATCAGTAACTTGAATAAATGTCTGGCCTATCAAAGAGTATTTTAAGGCCTCCATGGGCCATTTGATGGCCAGGCATTCCTTTTCTATAGTGGTGTAGTTCTTTTCTGGGGGTGTTTGCTTCCTGCTTAAATATAGAATAGGGTGTTCCTCCCCCTCCCGTTCTTGGGACAAAACCACTCCTAAGCCTACTTCTGATGCATCTGCTTGTAGTATAAAAGACTTAGTGAAGTCCACTCCCCTCAAGATGGGTTCTTTACACAGACTATTCCGTAGGTTGCTGAAGGCGACCTCACTATTGGACTGTCATAGCTGATTAGGTTTGCTTTTCTTTAACATGTCTGTGAGGAGGCTGGATTCCTCGGCAAACCTTGGGATAAAATGGCAGTAGTATCCTACCAAACCCAAGAAACTCCTTAGCTGTTTCTTTATCGTCGGTTGGGGGAACTCGTGGATACTTTGAATCTTATTCAGCAAGGGTTTTATCCTCCCCTGTCCCACTAGGTGACCTAGATACTGTTCTTTGCATCTGGCAAACATGCACTTACACGAGTTTAAATCCTACCTTCTAGGACAGCCTGTACTCTCAGGGCTAAAGATGATGATATCATCCATATGAGTGACTGCATATTCCTGATGGCGCCAGAGTATTTGGTCAAGAAGCTTTTGACAAGTGGCCGAGGCCCTATTGAGGCCAAATGGCATTTGGCGAAATTGATACAGGCCTATGGGGGTACTAAAAGCTGTTTTGGGTCGGGAGTCCTTGGCTAGACGGATTTGCTAGTAGCCCATGATACGCTATAAGGTGGGTAAATGCTGTGCTTTTTCTAATTTATCCAGGAGTTCTTCCACCTGATGCATGGGATAGGTGGAGATAGCATTTACCTGGCTGAAGTCAATGCAAAAGTGTTGAGTTACGTCCGGCTTTGGCATTAGCATGATTGCACTGGCCCAAGGACTTAGGGATTCTTCCACTACCCTGAACTTTTCCATTTCCCTCACCTGCTTGATAACGTCTTGTCTTTTGGCCTCTGGTAGCCTATAGGGGTGTTGCCTTAAAATTGTTTAAGGGGACGGTATGTATTATATGGGTACTGAGGTGGGTTTCCCCTTGTATGGCAGTTAATATATCCTGGAAGATGTCTAACAACTCCGCCAGCTCAGTTTTCTGGACAGGGCTTAGCTCCTCTTTAATAAGGGGTTCCTCCCTTTCATAGAAGTTACTGATTTGGGGGCCTAAGTCCTCCATCTCTGCCGCCTCCACAGTGGCAGTCAGAGCTTGTTGCTCTTGCCACAGCTTCAGCACATTAATATGATAGGTTTGTCTCCTGCCTCTCCTGCTTACTAGTTCATAAGTGTATGTTCCAAGCTGTCGATTTACGGTCAGGGGTTCCTTCCACTTGGACATCAACTTCTGCGGGTTATCAGAGATCAGTACCAGGACTTTGTCCCCCGTCCTCTAAACCTCTGGGCTGAGTACTACGGTTGTAGTACCCTTTTTGTCTCTCCTGGCTCCTTAGTAAATTTCCCCGAGCGTATTTTGTGATCCTTTTTAACCTCCCCTTGAGGTTCTTCAGGAAGGCAGGCATAGTTTGGGGATCCCATTATTCTTTTAAGATATCAAGGATTATCCTAAGGGGACGCCCATATATCATTTTGTACAGGGAGACACCCAGTGTGGTCTGAATAGCCTCCCGGCAGTCATAGAGGGCATAGGGCAACAAATGGCCCCACTCTGAGTTTTCAGGGTCTTATTGAACCACTCTACCAACCCATTTGTCTGGGGATGATAGGCGGAGGATTTCATATGCACTATGTCAAAAATCTCCCATACTCTCTTAAGGTGACTAGATATGAAATTGGTACAGCGATCAGTCAAGACTTCTCTCGGGAAGCCAATTTGGCAGAAGAGCTTAATGAGCTTACTAGCTATGACTTTAGCCAAGGTAGTCCGCAAGGGAACTGCTCAAGGAAATTGGGTAGCTTGGTCCATGAGAACTAGTACGTATACAAAACCTTGAGGGATTTTGGAGAGAGGTCCCACGATGTCCATGGCCAGCCTGGTTACCAGTTCGTTAATGACAGGTGACGGCTGAAGGGGCACCGGGGTAGGGTGACAGGAGGACACTCACTGGTATTGAGAGCAGGAGGAACGGGCTACCTCCTTATAAACTCCTAGTTAATAAAACCTCTGCAATATTTTTTGCAAGGTACCGTGAATTCTCTTATGCCTTGACAAGGGATGATCGTGGGCCAATTGTAGAACCAGATCGTTAAAGGTCCGAGGCACCACTAGTTGCCTTTTCCTCCCTTGTCCAGCAGGACTCCCTGTACAGGACTCCCTGTTCCAGAACGAACCTAGGAAGACCGATCTGCGGGGGGACCTGAGCTTGTTTGTATGCCCCCCCTCCCCGAGGGCCAGATCAACGTTTTGTTCATGCAAGAAGGAAGGAAATCATTTCATGAGCTCCTTGGGTACCCACGGCATCTTCTGCTCAGCTCTAACATTCGCCCGTTCTTGAGCTCTATCCAACCATTTCTGTGGTCTGGTTTTTCTTTTCTCTTTTTCCCAGAGTCATTATCACATCTCAGCAAGAGGGGAACAGTTGAAAGGGTGTATCCTCCTCCTCTCCTGAGGGCCTGTCTTCCCTGGAGTTTGGGGAGCATGTAGAAATTAACCCTTCCATCCCTTTTAAGCAGCATGTAAAGGAAGTCCAATCCTGTCCTAACACTAAGGGATGGAGTAACTTGGGGAGCACCACCAGAGGGAGTTTCTCACTAAAACCGGGAGCCTGAATGTGCAGGACATATATGGGATAGGAGGTAGAGGCCCCATGAACACATTGAATGCTCACAACCCCTCTATACCTATCCCCTTTCCCCTGGAGACCTGCCCTTATGACCTGCCAGTGCTTCTGGGAGATCATGCTCTGTTAGGCTCCTGAATCGAGTAGGGTCTTGGTAGGGACCCAATCAATGGAAACCTCTAGGAAAACCTTTTCCCTGGTCCTGGTCTTATGCTTCCCATCAAACCCAGCCGGGCCTTACAATCTCTCTTTAAGTGCCCCCTTTTCCCACATTGGAAGCATTTGTAATCTTACATTTGTTGCTCCTGTATAGGGGGATTTTCTCTTTCCCCTTTTCCCTCCCAGGGCCCAATACCCAAACGGCCTGGTGATTTTTGTGGTGGAGGGGTTCTAGGGGGAATCCCCAGGCCAGACAGAGCAAGCTGCGCCTCGCTATACAGCTCAGCCACCCAGGTAGCTTCCTCTGTGGTTTGGCATCCCTGCTTTGTTAGCCACCCTCTTACTTCCCCCGGGACTGCAAAGAGAAACTACTCTAGTACTATATCCTTCATTATGTGAGCGGTTGTCCTACCATCAAGCTCTAGTTATTTGGTTGCTAGGTCCCTTAACCTCTGGCTAGGGTCTGGGGCCTTTCATCTTTTGCTAGCATGGCTTTTCGAAAAGCTCTTTTTAAGAGTCCTTTCTTAGGTCATACCTCTCTTTTATGGCTGCTTTAATGGCTATATAGTCTGTAGCCTGAGTAGGGGTTAAGGTCCTATATGCGGCCAAGGCTTGCCAGTTAAAGAGATAGCCAATCTGATGGCCATTGTTCCTGTGGCCAATCCATGTCAGTGGTCACCCTTTCAAAAGTCCCCAAAATGTTATCTATATCATCTGTGTCAGTCAGGTTTCCAAAAT
Source organism: Ichthyophis bannanicus (assembly GCA_033557465.1). Classification (NCBI taxonomy): domain Eukaryota; kingdom Metazoa; phylum Chordata; class Amphibia; order Gymnophiona; family Ichthyophiidae; genus Ichthyophis; species Ichthyophis bannanicus. The sequence continues at coordinate 362,727,783 of CM066037.1, read as the reverse complement.
AAAAGGGTCCATATGGTTGTAGTTTTACTGGGTTAGCAAGGACACTGGCAGAGTCCTGCTCCATGGATGATCCGCTTCCCTTCCCTCCAGTGGCAGTCTTGAGGTATCCCTGCAGCAGGTCCAGGAGGGAACATTGTTGTTCCTGCAGGGCCAATAAAGTGGTTTGCTGGGCTCTCAAGGATTCCTCTTGCTGCTTCTGAAATTGCATGACCATCCACTGGAAAACTTCCTTAGGATCCATGGAGAGGTGTCCTGCAACAAAACATAAAAAAAAAAGAAACCAAGTGCAGTCCATAGACACCTGCCTAAGTTCTCGCCCCAAGGGGCTCTTTTTCCTCTATTCTGGTGGTTTCACCTCCTCTGACTATCCTGGCTAACAGCAAAACCAACTCCAGGTACCCTTACTGGGTATGGCCGCTGGAAATCACATGGGCTGAGGAGCTGGATTTCGGGTTCTGAACATCGCAACTCCTTTGCCGGATTCCTGGCCAATGCATAACTATGATGTCACGGGGCAGGTTCCAAAGCAACTGGAGCAGTCGGAGCACTGTCCTGGGTCTCACAGTCTCAATTCCAGGTTGGGTTTTCCAGACAAGCACCCACAATTGTTCGTCTCAGGTCCATAGCAAAGTCCAGCAGATGGTTCTGTTATGCCAGTTCCAGCACCAGGAACAGAGAAACAAGGAAGTGTGTGCAAAGCATGCTAGCCCTACCAACTAAGTTAACAATGTGCAATCAGGAAACACGAAAAAGAGCATTCTCATTGTATACCCCAGACCTCTGGAATTCACTCCCCACAGAGTTAAGAAACACTACAGAGCTCTCAGATTTCCACAGGAAGCTAAAACCACACCTATTCAAAGGCGACTTTAAGGACTAAAACTCCACTCCCCCAACAATAACTGAATATTCTCCTCACATCTGTATATAAGTCCTTAAATTATAATTTGTCATTACAGTGTTCTTAATATTATACTAAGTTATTTGTTCTATGTAAAGTTAAAGTTATTGGTTCTATGTAAACTGCATTCATTCCCTAAGTGGTACAGAAAAAGAGCCAAATACATACACAAATAAAGAAATAAAGAAATAAATATTGGCAACATGATGGTGTGACAGCAAAAGGTGCTATCCATCCCCTGCCTCTCCTGCAAAGGGGGGGGGGGGCATGTAGTATCCACCTGGTGGCAGGGGCGGCCCAAGGGGGGTGCGGGGCCATGTGTGGAGACTCGGTGCGGGGCCTCATTTGCATAAGGGGCCTCATTTGCATAAATATTTGCATAATGTTACCATACACGAACTTTTAGTAAACATGCCTCTTAATGAGTGTATGAATAAAGAAAGACTAAAAGACTTCTACATTACTATAATCCAGTGCCAACCGCCAGACACATTAGGAACTACTACAAACACTGCCCATTTAGAACCCATAGCAAACCTGCCGTATCCTAACAGCACTACCAGGACTCATAAAGCACCATACCCTAACTATCAAAAGGAAACACTGCAAATATTAAACCAATACATTTCAGAGAACAACAATACATGACCTACTGGGGAAAGAGAACAAGTGGCAATGTCAAATAGGAATTACATAAACAGAATACCTCAGCTCAGTTACACATGCAGAACATAGACCATCACCAAACAAGGAATCACAATTTAGAAACAGGAAGACAATAATTAAACTGGGTATCTCAAAAGCCAAACTTGGAATGTACAACACTGTAGAAATAAAACTATACATTAATTTGCTCTTGTACTAAACAAAGCGCAGACGTTAATGATGAGCATTTCCCAGAGCTGATATATTCCAATTAATAAATTCAAAATAAAGAGATATTTTTCTACCTTTTGTGCATTTTTTTTCAGCTGCAATTGCTCCAGCCACTTTCTTCTGGTTTCTTCGTGTCTTCCGCTAACTCTTCATCGTCTGCTGTCCATTTGTCTTTTCTTCTCTCTTCTAGTTTTTTTCCATTCTCTCTCTACATCTGCTTTAACATACTAATCTTTCTCCTTTTGCTCTTTCCTCATTCCTATTTCATCCACTCAAATTTTACCCCGCCGTCCTCAATCCCCACTTACTCTCCCAATATCCGGACAATTGTAGATTTGTCTTCTCTCCCACACAAAATATTTTTTCCCTCTCCATTTCACTCCCAGCTCCATCCCATTCTAATCCTCCCCCAACATCAGCTCCCTTCTAGTTCCAGTCCCACCCAGCATCCGCTCCCTTCTAGTCCCCGCATCAGCCCATTTCCAGTCCTAGCCCCCCATAAGCCCATTTCCAGTCCTAGCTCCCCCATCTATTTGCAGTCCCATCCGAGTCCCTCCATCAGCTCATTTCCAATCCCAGCCCCCCATGAGCCCATTTCTAGTCCTTTCCTAGCCCCACCATCAGCCCATGTCAAATCCTAGCTCCCCTCCACTCAGCCCATTTCCAATCCAAGCCCCCCATGAGCCGACTTCCAGGTCGAGCCCCGTCAGGAGTCCATTTCTATCCAATCCGCCACCACAGCCCATTTCCAATCTGAGCACCCCCCAACCGCCAATTTCCAGTCCTATTCTAGCACCTCCATCAGCCCATTTCCTGTCCTAGCCCCCCCCACTCACCCACCCATTTCCAGCACTAGCTCCCTCCCCCTCACAACCCATTTCCATTCCAAGCCCCCATCCCCATCAGCTATTTGCAGTTCAAGCCCTCCTTCCACTCAGCCAATTTCCAGTCCTAGCCTCCTCATAGCCCATTACTAGTCCTAACCCCCCATCAGCCCATTACGTCCTAACCCCCCATCACCCTATTTCCAGTCCTAGCCCCCCCATCAGCCTATTTCCAGTCTTAGCCCCCCCCATAGCCAATTACCAGTCCTACCCCCCCCCATCAGGCCATTTCCAGTCTTAGCCCCCCCATAGCCCATTTCCCTTACTAACCCCCCATCACCCTATTTCCAGTCCTAGACCACCCTCAGCCTATTTCCAGTCTTAGCCCCCCCATAGCCAATTACCAGTCCTACCCCCCCATCAGCCCATTTCCATTCTTTGCCCCCCCATCGCCCATTACCCGTCCTAACCCCCCCACCACCCTATTTCCAGGCCTCGCCCCCCCATAAGCCTATTTCTAGTCTTAGCCCCCCCCCATAGCCAATTACCAGTCCTACCCCCCCATCAGCCCATTTCCAGTCAGCCCCCTATAGCCCATTACCAGTCCTAACCCCCCATCACCCTAGTTCCAGTCCTAGCCCCCCATAAGACGATTTCCCGTGTTAGACCCCCCCTAGCCATTTACCAGTCCTACCCCCCCCCATCAGCCCATTTCCAGTCTTAGCCCCCCCATAGCCCATTACCAGCCCTAACCCCCACCATCACCCTATTTCCAGTCCTAGCCCCCCATCAGCCTATTTCCAGTCTTAGCCCCCCCATAGCCAATTACCAGTCCTAACCCCCCCATCAGCCCATTTCCAGTCCTAACCACCACCACCCCACTTCCAGCCTTAGCCCCCTCCCCATAGCCCATTACCAGTCCTAACCCCCCCATCAGCCCACTTAGCCACTGCCCATAGCCCATTACCTGTATTAACCCCCCCATCAGCCAACTTCCCTTCTTTGCCTCCCCCCCATGGCCCATTACATGACCTAACCCCCCCCCCAGGGCCCATTACCATTCCTAACCACCCCCCCCCCCATCAGCCCACTTCCAGTTTAGCCTCCCCCCTCCCATAGCCCATTACCAGTCCTAAACCCCCTTCCCCCCTATCATCCCAAATTAAAACAAAAAAAACAAACAAACCGGCTGCTTCTGCCGCGGCAGCATCAAGAGCTCTGCCGTGGGCCCCCCCCCCCTGCCCGGCAGAGCCTCCCTGCATCATCAGCTTTCTTCAAGTCCCAAAACGCGGGCTTCTTTCAGAGCCGCGAGAGTTTCCTTTCTCGCGGCTCTGTTAATCCCGCTGAGGGTGATGGGAAATCCCATCAGCCCCGGCGGGATTAACAGAGCCGCTAGAAAGGAAACTCTCGCGGCTCTGAAAGAAGCCCGCGTTTTGGGACTTGAAGAAAGCTGATGATGCAGGGAGGCTCTGCCGGGCAGGGGGGCCCCACGGCAGAGCTCTTGATGCTGCCGCGGCAGAGCTCTTGATGCTGCCACGGCAGAAGCAGCCGGTTTGTTGTTTTTTTTTAAAACTTGGGATGCTGAAGAATGTTTTTTGCGCGGGGCCCCCTGAAACGCGGAGCCCTGTGCAAAAAACATTCTTGCTCAATGGACGGGCCGGCCCTGCCTGGTGGAGGCCATATTGCTACCATGGGCCGTTTTCCTGTGGACAGATAGCTTGTTACCCTAACCAAGGGAGGAAGTGGCTGAGGTCCACCAGCTCTGAGCAGTTCTAGCACTAATATGGACCTCTAGTGTGAAACTCACTGGTTCTTCTGTAGCATCTTTGCCCAGGGGCCGAGACATTCTATGGAAATGGAGAGCCCTTGTGGACTTTCCTGGTTTACTGGCCCTTTGGTTCTATGATAGCTAGACCTCTTAGTCTGTGGGCTATTTGGGATTCACCCCTTCCATTTGGTGTTCTCCCAGAGCTCTTCTTGACAAGAGAGAGCATAGGGAGGGTCCTCCATGGGTAGATGACTTTGCACCTCTTTCCATGCCAATCACCCAAGTTATAGATATAAAGCCACAGGAGTGGGTGCTCTATATGGTGGACCATGAGAGTGCTTCTTTGTCTCACAAACCCCTAGCTCTGGGGACCCCCTTCCCCTCACAAATGGGGGGAAGAGGAGACACACTCCACAATGGCTATGGTGATAGTTAAGCCATATTAGAAGAGTGGCTGAGAGAGGGAGCACACCAGAGTCCTTGTACTGTGTTGCCCATAGCCAAGGTGAATAGACACTCTGGGTACCTCAGGGTGAAGGGCTTCATATACCTGTCCCCCATTATGGACACTGAGGACATCCTGCACCTTCAGATGCACATTTTGCAACCAATCTCCCAAAGTTAGGGTTGCAGCACAGACTTTCTACACGTGTTTAATTTTCTGATTTTCACTCCCCACCCTCTCACACTTAACCCCAGTGTTGGAGCTTGCTGATTATTGTCCCCTGACTGGCCCCCTTGCACTGGATTGTAGCAATCCATAGACCTGGGGGGTTATTTTGATCCTCCCAAGTCTGGTGGGACATGATGCTGGGGTGCTGATCCTGTGAGCTGCATGAGATGCACCTCCTTCATGTGGTATACTCCCAGAAAGAGGGGGCATGGTGGGGGGCTCCCTTTAGTTGTTGTTAGACCACAGGAGTAAGTGTTCTATATGATGGGCAATGAAGGTGCTGCTTGATGCTATGGCCCACATGTGCTGGCTTCCCCGAGCAGGTGTGCTGGTCTCCAGACCCTCATGACTCTCTTCCCCAAAAATGCACGTGTAAAGCTAGTTAGAAAAATATATTAAGGAACTCTTTAACTGTGAGGTGAAGGATGCACCTGAGAGGCAGGTCCCTTCCCAGCACAGTGCTGAGTCCTGTAAGTAGTGAGTGATGTACCTGGATAGCACACCTTTCTTACAACTCTGAGCCTGTTTTCCCTTTTCCTCATCAGATGGATAGATGATTTTCTTTTTCCTTGGTACCACTGACTTTTCTATTGCTGGATCTTTTTCTCCCACAGACCTCACTTGATCTATGTTCTCCTTCTCCCTTGTGTTTGGTGTGTAGCTGGTTCAAGCCTAGGTAGCTTGTGGCTGAACTATTATCATTTTTTAAGTGGCTGAGTAGGTCACAATTAGGTGTAGCATGCAAGCTGTGCTGTTCCCCAACTGTCAGTTCAGACAGCCTCTCTTACTTCCCCAGGGCTCCTTATGGAGACATGACTCCTGCATGCAAGCCCCTTTTTCAGTTCCCTCCAGTTTAGAAAGGGACTCCTTCTGTCCTGTGAGTGACAAGAAAGTCACATTGATAGCTGGATTCCTCTTTGAGGGCAAAGAAGTGCATTTATGAGGCCTCTGATACATACACCCTTTGGGTCAGGGCAATTACTTCCTTGAGCGTGAAAAGGCAAATAATGAAATCTAAAATTCAAATTATCTATAGGGGTGTGCACACTACCATCTCTAAAAGAGCACTCCTATCTCACAATTATGTTGTGAAGAAAACCTGGTACCTTATTTACAAAACAATGCTTTCTGTTGTGCCTTCTTACTTAAATCATCAGTAGTATTCAACATTCTGAGAATATGGAAATTAAACAGCCATATTAGAGTGCATTTCAGGGAAGTTGATTTCTCCATATTTCTTGGCTTGGAGTGAGAACAGACACATTCTAAATTCTCTATATACTGTACAGTAGCAAAAGAATAAGTAAACAATATTTGAAAACATATTTAAATTATTTCCTAGCATTAATTTATAGAGGTGTAAAAGATTGCCTGCAACTTCAACTTAACAGAGGTTCTCCAACTTAAGGTTCCATGACCTACAACTAACATGAAAAGGAAATATTTAGACATCTCTTGATCTAAAGTGTTTATAAAGAAAGTCTGACGAAATATTTTCCTACAATAACTATGAAATACTGCAGCAATGGAATTAGAGTTTGTTTCTGGTATCAGAAAAAGGGAGAGAAGTAAGCGAGAGGGAAACACACCCATAACCAGGATGTCCCTCTGGCATAATGGGCCCAATATTGATTTGCCATCGCTGCTCAACTTTAGCCACGGATATTCAATCCAGGGCCATATCCGGCCATTGGAATTGAATATCCAAGACTGCCGCAATATGCCCTAATGAGCCGCATAGCACAGAAGCTAACCATGTAGCGGTGATATTCAGCTACTGCCCGGTTAGCTTCTGTGGCAAAAATTAAGACAACTTTTGCTGCGCCTAACTTTCGCTGGCGAGGGATAACCTGAGAGCGACTGAATATCACCGCTGCATGGCCACAGGTACCACCCCCGGAATGCCCCAGTGCTAAGCGGTTAGCATCGGGGCATATCGCGGCATTACTCTGGGATATTTACAGCTCTGTAAACTGGGTAAATGCCTTGCAATATTGGGCCCAATATGTTTTTGTCATTAATGTACACAGAAAAAAAAGGGGTGCCAAGGAGAAAAAGGATCTCAGTATAAACATGCCACTCACAATGTTGACACAGTCCAAAAACGTGATGGTAGTGGAAAAACAATTTTATTAACAAAAGCCTCTTGACAACCCGACACAGGCCGTGTTTCGCAAACCTTCATCAGGGGTTGATTAGGTCAAAATCTAAAAACATAGAAAATATGACATTCGATGCACAAACATAATTAAAATAATGTGGAAGAACAGAGCAATAAGTATATTACATAAAACATACATATATGCATAGAGGTAATTATCATAAATAATTAAGATAATAAATATAATAAATATATGTAAAACGAATAAAACAATGAAAAGTGTGGACACACAATTGTAAATAATACATTAAACCCTAATATATATTTATAACTAATAAAACTGAATGTAAACTAATAATAACAAATTTGAGGATAGAACAGAAATGTGACAAACAACGGGTACCTCAATATGAAGACCCAGCACCTGTGGCCTTCGGAGGAAAATGCGCTTGTAAGGCTAAAATAGATAATACACAAACAAATAAATGAATAAATATGAATAACACTTTTCTTTAAAACATAAATATCATAATGATAAAAACAACTAAATGGAATTGGGGACCAAATAGGACAAGGAGCAGCAGAAGCAAAAAATAAAAACTATCAAGTAAATAAATAAATAAATAAAATTAACAATAACTTTTCAACATACATAATAAATAACATAGATGTAAAACTGACTAAATAAAACTGAGGACGAAGCTAACTAAAATCGAAAAGAAAGCAACAGGAGCGAAATGGCGGGAGGATAAGTACAATCGCGGACTTCAATGTACTAGATGTCTTCTATATTACCTACAGAACTAATGCCTAAAAATGTAGCTAAAATGGAGGGGTGGGAGGCCTTATTAATGATAACAAACGTTTTACAATAAAAATACAGCTGAGTATCAAATAAATATTGAAAAAGTGATGTTTAAGAGATTGATGATATAAAATAAACTATTTAAAACAGCAAACTCATATAAAACTCCAACCTTAAAAAAACTCCTCATGTAAAATAGTTTAGAAACACGGAGCCCTTAAATATTAGCAAACAGAAATAAAACCGGGGCTCTATCCAGCTAGAAAGGAAATTAGGAAAACAAGCGTGTAGAAGTGCTAACATTAAGACTGGCGCTTTAAACGAACTGCTTGTGTTATGCATTTCTTCTTTGCATGTACCTCAACTACACAGCATACTTGTAAAAAACTCAAATTCTTCTCGGTTCACAAACCGATAGCCATGCTCACCCTCTGATGCACATTAAACTTAAAAACGCCGGCTCATGCGCATAGGATATAAAGAAACGCCGGAGGGCGGGAAGAAAAAGGCATGGCGAGGGGCGTGGCCAATCACAAATAAAATAGAACTGTATTAAGCTAACTACACTGTGTTCACCGTCGAGGGAACCTTACACTGGAAGATGAATATAAAAGGATATATCTCTTTCATGAAAAGTAAAATGAACCCCTTATAAAGGAAAAAACCTAGATATCGTCCACAGATATCTTGAAAAAAGAGACCAAATTGTATAAAAAGCCAAACAAATACAGAAAAACCAACGAATCAACATTATATTATTAGGAAATATTATATGGTAGAAGAAGTATACAATAGGGCATTGTATAAAGGGGCAGCACTATAAAAGGACAGGGGGAGCACTATATCAAAAAATATATAATAAACATACAGGGACACCTTAGGAGAGAAAAAAATCTAAAAAACTCTATATTAAAGAAAAACTGAAAAGTCTTTATCTAGATTGAGGTCATTTGGAACAAGTGAATCTAGTAAAAATATATATTTCTGTTCGAGCCTCAAAATCGTCTTATTCATGTCTCCACCTCTCCAATTGGATCTAACTTTCTTGATGACAAAATATTTCAACTCAGTAACTTTATGTTTATATGCTTGCCAATGGGCAACCAGGGGTTTGTCCTCCACATTCCTTTTAATGCAACTCTTGTGTTCTGTAATCCTAGTCTTAATGCTGCGTGTGATCTTACCTACGTAAAGTAAGTCACAAGAACTCTGTATAACATAAATAACATTAGATATATCACAATTGGAGAAATCGTTGATATAAAACTTTTTATGTGTAGTGGGATGTATAAATAGCTCTCTGATGGGTAATCGCAAGGCCGCGGGCCGACTTTAACCGGGTGCGCGGCCCGGCGCGGGGACCCTGTGCGCGGCCTCGGCGGGGAGCGCGAGTGCGCCCTTTAAATTGATTGGCTCCCCGCGGTTGGTGCCGTGCGGGAGCCAATCGTTGGGTTCATTCCTGGGAGGTGGGGGGGAGGGAAGTTGCGGCCAGCAGCCTCCGCGTGGCAGTTGGAGCGGAGGCTGCTTTGGGGTGCCGGCGTTTTTTCTATCCTCCGGGAGCGGCGGCAGCGGAGCTTCGGGCTGATACCTGTTTCCGGGTGTGCGGGCAAGTGCGGGCACGTTTCTTCGGTGGGGTCGGGGGTTAAGGCAGTGTGGGGTAAGTAATACAAGGGGAAATAAAACAGCATTTTGACAACAACAACAAAAAAAAAGGAATAAGGAAAGCCGGCAGCCTCTGCTGTTATTATAGTCCCGGCTTGCTTTTGGGATTCTTCGCAAGCCATTAGAGGCGGTTCTGTGGCCCTGGGGATGCCTACACCGCGCGGTCAGGCCGGTTCGAGGGGTTTGGCCCCGGGGAGTGCAGCTGGGTCGGGGGTGCGTGGTCGGTGGGAGGTCTCGGTCCCAGGGGGCGGCTGGGACGGGTAAGGGGTTGTGCAGCTCTGGCGGGGGGGGGGGGCGGAGGGGTCATGGGGCTTCTGTGGGAGGTGCTGCGCAGGGATGAAAGGGGCAAAAGGGGTTCGGTAATCGGGGGGGGGTGTGCTGGGGCTGACAAGGGTGTTGCGCCCCCCAGTGGAACCCTGGGGGTGCTCGGGGGGCTTCAGGGCACAGTTGGAGCGGCGGGGGGAGGGAATGTGGGGGGTGAGGGAGGTGCTGCGTGTCCAACGGGGGGTCTGGGGGTGGCAGGGGGAGTTTTGGGGTTCAGGGGCCTGGGGGAGGGTTGCGGCCTGAAGGGTCCCAGTGGGTCAGTGGCTATGGGGTGCCCGCTGGTTGGCTCCCTGGTCCCGGTGGCTATGGGGCAGCGGGGGGACCTTCTCAGTGGGAGCAGTGGTTGAGTGGGGGGCAGGGTTCATCTCGGGCAGACTGGGGGGGGCTTTGGCCTCAGGCGTGGTCGAGGGCAGTTTCCCCCCCTGCAGGCGCATCATGTGCGGGTGGAAGGGGGGCGGTTACGGATCCTGTTGGCAAGATCCAAGACGGATCCGCTGGGGAGAGGCTTGTGGGTGTGGTTGGGTGAGATTGGGGATCCGCGGGCTTGCCCGGTTCGGGCGGTGCGGCAGTATTTGTCGGTGTATCCGAGGCTGGCGGGGGGATTTTTCGTGCACGCGGACGCGCGGGTCCTAACCCGTTTTCAGTTAACGGCGGTGCTGCGCTTGGCATTGCGGGCGGTGGGTGAGGACCCTATGCGGTTTGCGCCCCACTCCTTTCGAATTGGGGCTGCCACTAGTGCGGCGGCGGCTGGGTTGCCCGAGCAGGTTATTCAGGGTATAGGTAGGTGGCGTTCTCGAGCTTTAAAAGGTTACGTGCGGCTGTAAGGGTTTGGGTTGTGGGGCGGGGTCTTTAACTGTTTGTTTCTTTTGCAGATGGGGGTGCCGGGCCTGGTGGCTGCTGGGTTGCTGGCCACTCTTTTGTCCACTGGGCGGGACGGCGTGCGGCTGCTCGACCTATCGGAGCTAATTTGGGACTGGACCCGTCGGTGGTGACTGTGACATGGCTGGGTGTGAGGGGACTTCGTTGGTCTCAATTTCTGCCTTTGCTACAGTGCCATGGGAGGACATTGCGGTTGCCGAGAGCCCTGCTTGTGCATCTTGGGGGCAATGACTTGGTGTCCTGGTCCTGCAGGCAGCTGATCCGGGCGGTGCAGGACGATCTGGGGGTGGCGCTTAGGATGTTTCCTGGTATTTTTTTGCTGTGGTCGGACATTATTCCAAGGCCGGCTTGCTGGGACCAGCGGCGGTGGTCTCGGGGCCTGACTAAGATTAATCGACAGATTGGTCGATGGGTCTGTCAGAGGGGGGGTTATCAGATTTTGCATGACTGGGTGGATGCTACATGTTTGGGGCTATATCGGACCGATGGGGTTCATTTGTCGCCAGTTGGTATGGACCTGCTCCTTAACGACTGGCAGGAGGCCTTGGAATATATGTCTGTCCATGATGTTCGCTGGTCGCAGCTTAGGGTTCGGGGGGCGGCACATGAACAGGGTTCTGTGCCGGTGGCGGAATCCCGGAGGTTTCCGGGGTCCGGAGCAGCAGGCTACATTTGGGCGGAGGCGGGGTGCCCCTGACCCGGTTAAACCCCTGCCGACTTTTGCTAATAGCATGGCGAAGTCGGGGAGAGGGGCATGGCAACTTACCGGGAGGCAAGTTATGGCATAAGCGGTGGCGGGCACTTTGCTAAGGTATGGCTGGTGCGGCCAGGTTCCGCTAATGGGGGTTTTTTGAAAGTTGATGTTGGTTTGTTCTAATTGTTAATGGTTAATAAAGCTGCGACCAGTTGTGTTCCATGAAGTTATGGTGTCATGTCTTGTTTCGGGGGGGAGAGGGGGGGGAATGGTAGGGCCTGAAGCGCCGGGTCCGCCTGCCTCGGTTAAACATTGAGACAAACAGAACACCTCCCACACTGGAAATGGCCCTTATATTGTGATAAATATCTCTTTTCTGTGAAGGCTGAAGGCACAAGTAGATTTTGCAGGTTAACATTGCGTCTATGTGCAATTATGAGATTCATATCTTGAAATGCCGGTAAAGTTTGGAGGATATGCCATTCTTTCTTAAGTATTTTGGTTATTTGTACTGAAAATTGTGAATATAAAAGAGGGCAGACTATCCCTATATCTTCTTTTTTCTCTTTGGGTTTCAAAAGTTGTGCCCGTGATGTATCTCTAGCTCTGCAGACTCAACATACCGCGCAGGGTACTTTTTATCAAGGAACCTATTTTTCATATTAAGTGCCTTGTATTCAAAATCTTGTAGATTAGTGCATGCCCTCCTAACCCTCAAAAACTGACTCACTGGAAGGTTATTCTTCAAAGATGGGTTGTGAAAACTGTCATAATGCAAAAAATGATTCTTATCAGTTGGCTTCTTATAGAGCGTTGTGGAAAACCCAAATTGTTCTTTCTTAATCAAAAGATCTAGATATGAAATCTTGTGAATCTGGAACCGCATATTAGCATCTAGCTGATTGATCCAAATATTAAACTCAAGTAATAGCTCAACAGTGCCTTTCCACAAAATGAGAATGTCATCAATATATCTAATCCATAAAACCACATTGTCTTTAAATAGATGATCTTTAAGGAAACTCTCTTCGAAATTAAACATGTAGAGATTAGCTACATCAGGGGCTATAGCTGACCCCATCGCTACACCCTTAATTTGTTTATAGAACAGATTCCTAAATCAGAAAAAATTCTCAAAAAGTATGATTTGTGCCAATGATATAAGAAAAGTTGTGGGAATACGTCGAAACATTGTACGTCTAAGAAAATAAAGAACTATAATATCAAGTGCTTCTTTCTGGGGTATGTTGGCGTAGAGCGACTCCACGTCTCGAGTGACTAAAATGATATCGGTATTATCTAATGTGAAAGTAGATAAGATTTCTATCATATGGGCTGAATCTTGTACGTAAGACCACATTTCTCTAATAAACGGACGTAAAAATATATCTAAAAACTTAGAAATCGGTTCTAAAACTGAGCCAATAGAAGAAACGATAGGACGTCCAGTGGTTTATCTAAAGATTTATGGATTTTAGGAAGGATATAGATAGTGGGAATCACTGGTGATTACTGCTTTTGAGATCGGCTATATCACAAAAAAAGAGAGGGAGTTTCTCATTGTGGATGCACCAGTGATTCCCAGATATTCAATACCAGGACAGCATATGACCCCAGAATTGAATATCCAGGGTTAAAGTTCTGCTGCAACGACTATGCTCCATAGAGGTGCATATCCATTGCAAATCAACATCAGACCCGTAGAAATCACTAGGGAAAATACACAGGGGCATCTTTATTAAAGTGCGGCAGATAGCGTGGGACAAATGCACGATGGGGGCATAGTGGCAGTGGTAGATGAAGGAGATATGGTCGTGGTATGGATGTACCACTGTACTAGATGCATCACTACTGGGATAACTTCAAATGCATGACCATAGTATTTGTGCACAGTTGCTCTGTCTTGGGTCTGACCCTATTGTCTGTCTCCAGGTCCATCAGGCAGGCATCTGGTAGTCCTTTCAGGTCCCTCTGATGATCCTCCTGGCTTAATCAGCTTTCTAAGAAGAATCTGGGAACTACCCTTTATGGACTCCCCTAGCAGGGTGGTCTATCTCTTGGGTTCCCCTGTACATTAAGGTGAGTGATCCAATAGTCCCAAAGTTCACGTTTGGTGGGCCAAGTCCTTCTCCTCCCTTTCCACCTCCCTCTCATCCCAGGTGTTGTCAGCGAGACAGGCCCTATGTCTCCTGGCCAGGGAGGAAGCAGGGGTTCTGCACCTAGGTGTTCTCGTCTGGCGCTCTAGGGGGCCCTTCCTAGATGGGTCCATACCTCCAGAGTATGGACTGGCCGGGGTCCCCCGGGACTCTGGCAGTGATGGGTATTACACAATGCTTCATGCAATTGTAAGCTACAAATGTGTTATTAGGGTGACAGTGGGCTACAGAACCACTGCAGAAAGTAATAAATGTTCCCCAACCTCTCCTACAGGACAATATTAACAGGCCAGAGCAGAAAAGAGAGAGGGATGACCAGGAATAAGCACAATTAACTGCACAGCTCAGAGCAATGGAGTGAAGTATAAGAGGGTGGGGCATGCAAATCAGGAAAGCAAACATATGGAGCGAATCTGTGCTGTGCCCCTAACTTTGGGAGATAGGGTGCAAATGTGTCAACTGAAGATGCAGGGGGCCTTGTATGGGATCAGTCAGGGTGTCCACTATGTACAATGGATTTATGAAACTCTCTTACCCTGAGGTGCATAGGGTCCCTGTTCACCTAGGCTGCAGGGTGTATGGATAAGCAGGTCTTTTCTCATGCAGCTTTTTTGCTATTGTAAAGTGTGTTGTCTTTCTTCCTTCCCCCCTACCCCCCAGCTTTTTAAACTGTTTAGTTTTTGCATCAAATAGTTTTTTGGCTTATTCTTTTAACAAGTCCCGGTTCTCATTTTTAATAGTATGGTTTTAATAGTACGTTTTTGTTATTTAAATATGGCTCACCATGCGGTTGGGTCTCATGACACCTCCGCAGTATCGTTTATTGAAATGTATAGAAATGAATTAGTTTACTTTTTAGTCATTAATATATGGGTTCACATACACATTTTTTTCATGCCCCATTGCATTTATAACAATTGGTTTAAAGATTTCAATGGCTGTATTTTTCCGTTCATTATACACATGACTTTTTAGTTTGGTTTCTTCATAGATATATTGTTCTTAGGCCCTATTGTCAGTATAAGTGCTTTTTACGATTTGAAGTGTTTAATCATCTATGTGAATCATGCAGTGGCCTTAGCTTCTGGCGTTCATTGCACCAATATATGATCTCTTTACTAAAAAGGTAGGGCAACTCTTTCATGCAACTTTTAAATCTACATTTTAATATACACATGGGCAATTTAATAATTTCCACACATAAATGCCTCTGGCGGTGAATCCTTTTGCTGGCACATGCGCCCTCTGAGCCATTTTGGCACGCATGTCGGTGTATTTTAAAAGTGAACTGCATCCAGCGTTGCTCTTCTTCAATATAGCGTTTTTTGCATTGGAAGATGACAGACACTCAAGTGAGTCTATTAATAATATAAGTTTAATGTACTGTCTTTTTGCAGACTTTCACATATATTCTATTAGGTTATAAACAAGATGTCTCTATATTACAGGTTCATTTGGCATGGATCATCTCCACATAATAATATTATTGTGGTGTTTGGTAAGTACTATCATACTCTTAAGGGTATGTTTACTAAACGGTGGTGAAGGAGCATGCGAGCATTACCAGCAGCATAAAGGGATTTTCCGTGTGAAAAAGGCTCTGGGCATATAGGAGGCATTCTGGGGTTAAGGGCTCTATGGGCTTTTTAACGTGTGGTAACGGGATATCACGCATTAAGGTGTCAAGCAGGCACCTTAACATCCGAAAACGTCTGTAACCCTAATGCTGGATAAAGGAGCAGAAAGGGAAAACAATCTGAAGGTGATAGATGGAAGGACAGGTGGGAGATGATGGATCAGCCAGACCAGTGGGCACCCTATGTGGCAGCTAGTGAAGTGGATGAGCATGTGGGAGGCTGGTGTAGAGATGCACATGGGTTACCAATGTAATATGGCACAATGTCAGTGTGTGGCATAGGATGTGGAACACGTGTCCCCCAGAGGAGTCAGAAGTGGCAGGATGTGTGCAGTGACAGAAAGATGTAGTAGGTATGGTGACATGCAGATCAGGCACAGATGTGTGTGTGTGGATCCAAATTGTGGGAAAGAGTACTAGTGTATGCCATGGTGTAGCAGCCTGCATGAGAAGACATGACTGCTCCAAGCTGACAAAGGTGGATGGATGGGATGAAGGACAGATGGAGGCGGAGGAGAGGGAGGTATGGGCTGGTAGTACTGATGTGCCGTAGATGCCATCCTCAACGTATCTGTACTGTGCATGAAAATGTTGGACATTGCCACTTGAAAGGCCTGATACCAGACATGTTGGACTCACACCTGTCCTAGCCACACAGCTACCATACACCTCAGACAAATGTGCTGATAACAACTGCACTGGTATTATCAATACTGGGCAAATGGGGTACGTATGGACATGAGCTGAGACTTGCAGATGGATATCCGAGGGGTAGGATGTGTCCACATGTACTGCAGAGATGGAAGGGGGCCAAAACTGTACAGTAACAGACATGATGTCACATATGTCTGTTATAGGGTTGCCAACTTTTTCACCGAGAAAAACCCGACACCTGTGGCTCGCCATGCTCCACCCATTCTCCGCCCCTAGTCCCACCCCTGCCCCGCCCCCAGCCCCACCCACAAAAATTACCGAGGATACGTATAGGCTAACTTCCTTGGTCAGATAATAATTAAACTGGGAACCCCAAAATCCAAACATGAAATGTACAACACTGGAGAAATAAAACTATAAAGTAATTTCCTCTTGCACTAAACAAAAACGCAAAGATGTTAGCAATACACACTTCCCAGACCAGACATATTCCAGTTAATAAATTCAAAATAAAAAGTATTTTTCTACCTTCTGTTGGGCGTTTTATTTTTCAGTTGCAATTGCTCCAGTCACTTTCTTCTGGTTTCTTCGTGTCTTCTGC
The DNA here is from genome assembly GCA_033557465.1 of Ichthyophis bannanicus. NCBI lineage: Eukaryota > Metazoa > Chordata > Amphibia > Gymnophiona > Ichthyophiidae > Ichthyophis > Ichthyophis bannanicus. The sequence continues at coordinate 362,711,229 of CM066037.1, read as the reverse complement.
GAGCTATCCATTTGTCCTTTCTTCTCTTTCAGATGTTTTCCATTCTCTCTCTATTTCTGCTTTAACATACTGATTGTTTCCCTTTTGCTCTTTCCCCCAATTCTTTCCTTATTCCTTTATCATCCATTTAAATTTCACCCTTCCATTCTCAAGCCCCTCTTACTCTCCCAATACCGGCCCATCATAGACTTTTCTTCCACACAAAATATTTTTTCCCCTCTCCATTCTCATTCCCCATCCATTCTAGTCCTCCCCCCAAATCAATTCCCTTATAGTTCTAGACCCACCCAGCATCCACTCCCTTCTAGTCCCATTCTCCCATGCCCCACATCAGCCCATTTCCAGTCCTATTCCAGCTCTTCATCAGCCCATTTCCAGTGCTAGCCCTCACATCACAGGCCATTTCCAGTCCTAGCTCCCCCCCCCCCCAATCACAGCCCATTTCCAGTCCAAGTCCCCCATCACAGCCTATTTCCAGTCCTAGGCCCCCCCACCATCACATCCCATTTGCAGTCCGAGTCCCCCCGCACCATCACAGCCCATTTGCAGTCCGAGTCCCCCCGCACCATCACAGCCCATTTGCAGTCCTAGCCCCCCTAATCACAGCCTTTTTCCAGTCCAAGATCCCCCTTCCTCCACCATAGCCCATTTCCAGTCCAAGTTCCCCCCCCCCCATAGCCCTTTTCCAGTCCAGGTCCCCTCCACCCCCATCACAACCCATTTCCAGTCCATGTCCCCCCCCCCCATAACCCTTTTACAGTCCAGGTCCCCCCCCCCATAACAGCATATTTCCTGAACAAGTTTCCCCCCCCCCCCATAGCCCTTTTCTGGTCCAGGTCCCCTCCACCCCCATCACAACCCATTTCCAGTCCATGTCCCCCCCCATAACCCTTTTACAGTCCAGGTCCCCCCCCATCACAGCCTATTTCCAGTCCAAGTCCCCCCCCCCCTTAGCCCTTTTCCAGTCCAAGTCCCCCCCCCTTTAGCCCTTTTCCAGTCCAAGTCCCCCCCTTAGCCCTTTTCCAGTCCAAGTCCCCCCCTTTAGCCCTTTTCCAGTCCAAGTCCCCCGCTTAGCCCTTTTCCAGTCCAAGTCCGCCCCCCCCCTTAGCCCTTTTCCAGTCCAACTCCCCCCCCCCTTAGCCCTTTTCCAGTCCAAGTCCCCCCCCCCCCTTAGCCCTTTTCTAGTCCAGGTCCCCCCCATCACAGCCAATGTAGTCCTTGCCCCCCCCCCCAACCAGCATCGCGGCTGTCTGAAGCTTCAGAGGGAGCCGGGGAAGCCCGCGCGAGGCTCCGGCTCCTTCTGAACAGCCACCAGCATGAAGAGCCTTTTCCTTCACGCTGGCGTCTGTTCCTGTGAAGCCGCGAATGCTGGGAAAGGTTAAAGGGCAACCTTTAACCTTTCCCAGCATTCGCGGCTTCACAGGAACAGCCGCCAGCGTGAAGGTAAAGGCTCTTCACGCTGGTGGCTGTTCAGAGGGAGCCGGGGCCTTGCGCGGGCTTCCCCGGCTCCCTCTGAAGCGGAGAAAAGCCGGGTTTTTTGCTCTGGCCGCTCCCGATCTTGCGGCCAGAGCAAAAAAACCGGCTTTTAAAGGGCCGGTTTTGCCTCTGCGCCGGCAGCCGGCCTGGCCGTGGAAAAACCGGCCAGGCCGGCTGAAAACCGGCCAGTTGGCAACCCTAGTCTGTTAGTATACTGCTGAAACAGTGCAGTCAAGTTGAGGTACATCTTACCGCCAATTACTAATGTCTGATAAAAACCATGGACTGTAAAGATCTGCAGTCAGCTGAGCCATTGGTGGGTTAAATGACCAGCACAAGGTTGTGGCTGACATAAAATGCGACAATAACTCATTCCGAAATGTCACATAAGGAGTGTTAGTGGGCCTCAAACCATGATATCTTGGCCCCCAAGCCAGGGCCATTACTATCATGCCATGCCTCCAAGCAGGGTCCTGACATATGCAAGATGAACATGTTAGATCCCCTGCAATGGGCTGTATCACAGAAGGCCATGATGTGGAATAGCATGTTTGCTGACCTGAAGTATGGCCAGAATGCATAACAAAGTAGAAGGATGTGTGTTTGCAAGTCACAGTAGAGCCAGGACAGTTAAGGGCAGGAAAATGGCCTGAGTAGCACACAGGCCCAAAACAACCAAGTGGGAATTGAACCCCTGTATATGAAGGCATTGCACTAACCTGTAGGTTATACCTCCATACCTCCCTACATAGCAATGTTGGAATTCAAAGAGCCTGCAGGTCACTGCCTAGACTGCCTGCTGTGTGTGTTGGTATAAGCTAGACCCTCCAGTACCTATGAGGCACTGAACAGGTGGAACATTAGTCTGCAGCTGATCACCAAAAGGAGAATGCACTGATCCATCACATCCGCTTAGTAAGATGCACTGACAGCGGGTGCAAAATGCACATAACAGCTACATACCATGCTATTTAGTAATTTTAGCAATCACCCTGAGGGTGAGGATGGGCGCCCAGCACCTGGTCCCTAGAAATTGCACTGCTAGAGATGGCCTCTGCCAACCATGCTGCAGGTCCACATCATTTGCCAGTGTGTGGCAAGTATTGTCTGGTGTGGGTTATCCTCTTCTTCAATATGTGACCTCATACAACAACCCATGCCAAACAGGATAAGAAGAACTGCTGCAACCAACATGCTAGCAATACCAAAAGCTATGACAAGATGCGCCATATCAACTTCAAATAGAGCCTACAGCCTGAGCGCCCCAAGCCTCTGGAACTCCTTACCACCACACATCAGAGCTATCCCCAATTTGAGCCAGTTCAGGAAGGCCTTAAAACACCTCCTCTTTATTAAATACCTCACAGCCTCCCTCGAACCCCAGCCACCAGGTACGAACAACACACAATGACCCCATCTCACATATAGACAGTTACCAATTTCAGTATCCCATTTGTGTACATAGTTTACCAATTTCAGTATTCCATTTATGTACATAGTTTCCCCCGTTATCCAAGTTGATTGCTCCTGTTCATTGTAATGACCTGACTCTTGTTCATTGTCGGATTCTGTTTTGTTTTATGTAAACCGCGCTGATCGTAAATAGTGCGGTATATAAGAAATGTAAAATAAATAAATAAATAAATAAATGCTAATCAGATTGTTTCCTGCACAATTGCAGCATGGCCATGAGTCCAGGCCCTGTTGGACAGGGATCCTCTCAGAACACTACATGTTAGTCCCCAATATGAAAAAGCTGATGCCATGAATTCCAAATGCAGTGGGAGCTTCAAGGCTGGTGTAGGGCTACTTCTAACGTCCTGCTATGAGCTATTGAGTAGGCCAGGAACAATTGCTGTCCCAGCCATCGAAAACTAACCATCCACCACACCATAGCAAACTCAGTTAGACTACATCTTCTACCCACCACAGGGCTGTTTCAGCCATGCACATACCAACTGTGGCTGGTCCACACACAAAGCAACCATGTGCACTCTGGCTTGGGATAAACAGCATTTTATTTATTTAGACAGTTTTTTATACCGCCTTATCCTTCAATCAAAGCGTTCACAACACAATTGGGGGATACATTTAAAACGCGGGGATATGAGACACATATACTAATACTTACAGGGAACATGGGCAATGGAGGGTTAAATGGCTTGCCCAAGACCACAAAGAGCATCTGTGGGACTAGAAACCCCAGTCCTTCCGGCCCAAGGACTGTGGCTCAGTGATTGGACACCCCCAGACAGAGCTTGCACCCACATCACTGGAGCCAAACAGTATATAGCACTATGTGGATACATAGCTGGGCCATGATCATTGCCCAGTTAGAGTGAGAGTGCCCTCTCAGCATGACATGCTGTGGCCACACAGGCCATGCACATGGCAGATGGGCACAACAAAGTCACAGCCATTGACTCTACTGCTGAGGCAAACACATCCAGGCCAATCTGATCTGTTCCAGGCCATACTCACGATCCTCTGCTCTTCGTCATGCATATTTGCACACTTACACTGGGAACAGCTTAGGCAATGTGAAGTACAGTGAAGTGCAGAAAGCCACATAACAATAGAGAGACATACACACACTCACACACACACACACACACACACACACACACACACACACACACACACACACACACACACACACACACTCACATTGCTGCACTGTGCAAAAGTGTGGATGGTTGGCATTCCTGCCTGCCACATTTATCTCCATATCAGCTCAAGCATTGTTAACGTGTGCTCATTGTGTAGGTGCTAGTAGCATGCCTTGATATTAACGCCTGTTGTTAGCACCTACTCAGTGTGCAGATGCTCTCAGCCTGCCTCTCCATTCAGCTGTGGATAGTGGAGCCTGTCTATGTGGCTGATGGGTGTTTGTACCTTTCCTGGCTGTTTCATTGAGGGCTGCACATGCTGGTGCTGTTCCTGTACTGTAGGCTAAAATTTAGACTCAGGGACATGCAAACTATGAGGTACATCCGGGAACTAAATCTGTGACCCTCTACTTATATACACGCTAACTGTGCGTGTTGAGCCACAGTGTTGCCATAGGAATACAACTGTCCCTGGGGCTGTCATGTTCCACATCAGACAGACCTTGCCATGTGTTGCAATGTGCATGACACTCAGGGCTAAGCCATGGCTCTGGTCTGCTGCAGGCAGGTGCTACTGCTTCTGCCACCAACATGCCCACACCATGCTGACATGCCTGCATGTTGTCAGTGGTGGCAGTGTGCAGTCCCAGCCTATCCAACATGAGGGCCTGGTGTGTGCCTAAGGTGCAAGGTCCAGTTGGGGGGGGGGGGGGTGGGCAGAGGCACACATGGATACCCATACAGTGCCCTCAACCATCTGCTTCTGCAGAATCCCCAACACTGCCTGCCACTGATACATCTCGTGTGGAGGAAAGACCAGCACTGCTGTGGTAGTTCCCCAGCTGCCTGCATCTTGCAGCTACCCAGAGGGCTACAGCTGCTGGAGCTATTGGCCACTTCTTCCATACCAGCTATGGATGCAGGCAGCTGGGGAACTACCACAGCAGTGCTGGTCTTTCCTCCACACGAGATGTTCAGCGGCAGTGGGGGTGACCAGCCGGGATCTGTGCCCAGGGTGCCAGGTCCCTTGGACTGTCCCATATGGTACATCACCTTTCTGCAGCAGCAGCTTGTCTCTGTGATGCCACTGTCAATGTGGAATCATGCCGGACATCACAGATAGTATTGCGGATGGAAGGATATGCCTATGAACTGAGGCTTCAAAGGTTAGGATCCATCAACATAGAGAAGAGACAGCTGAGTGGAGGTATGATAGTGGTGTAGAAATTAATGAATGGATTGGAACGTGGAAACATAGATCGATTGTATATGCCATCCAAATGTGGAAAGACTAGGGAACATGCAATGAGGCGACAGTGTAACCCATGTAAGATAAATAAGAGAAAATAATTTCACATGCAACGCTTAACCAAACACTGGAATTCATTACTGGAGGAAAAAGCTGTATGTGTAGCTGGTTTAAAGATGGTTTGGAAAAGTTTCTGGAGGAACGGTCCATAAACCATTATGCAAGGGGACCCGGGAAATGCACTGCATGTCCCACTACAGGCATTGAGGAATATGTGTGTCTTGTGGTGAAACTGCTAGGTACTTGTGACCCAGATTGGCCAATATTGGACACAGAATATTGGTCTTGATGGATCTTGGTCTGACCCAGCATGGCATAACTTACGATCTTATGTTCTTATGTATTTATGTAACACCTGGGCAGCTGCCTGATCTGCCCTGTGCACCAGCAACTCCCACTGCATGACCCACATGCAAACTTTAGTGGGTCATTTACGCGATCAACATAGTGCCCTATCATACATGGGCACCATGCTGTTGCTGCTAATGGAGCACTTCTATCGCTGTCTTGGGCTCCCCTGTCAGTGCATCACATTGCAGACATTTAAATAGGCTCTCTCTAGGGCAGACATTGAAATTAACCTCGGGGTTTGCTGTTTTAGATGCTCCTTTCCAGGGACTTTTTCATCAGGGAATAGATTATTAATAAGAAAATGTTGTCTGCTTGCAAAGCATTGTATCCTTCGGAAATGGAGAGAATCTGGAGGTCCAGAATATTGAGAATGGAGGAATGTTTTACATCAACTGGTATTATGGGAGGGAGAGGCTTCTAGAAAACATGTTCGTAGAAGAGCATGTTTTTTGATGACTTGGTCTCCATATCTTGAAAAGTTGTCGGCCAGGGCAAGAAATGATATTTTAACAGGGGGTTGAAGGTAAAGGTGGGAGTGGGGGGGAGGGAGAGGTGGGAATTGGGGGGGAAAGGGAAGGGAGGTAGTGGGCAAAAGAGGGAGGGGATAAAAAGTAATAGTTATTCCCTGTAGTGGGATATAATATTGTTGTTTATTATGCCTTAATATGTATGCTGCTTACAATGTTTCAATATGTTTGTTATTTACAATGTTTCTATATGTAAGCTGCTTTTAATGTTTTAATATGTTTAAAATTAATAAAAAGATTTAAACATAAATAGGCTCTCTCTGCTCATCAGATACCCTTTCCACAATGTTTCACATAGTGGTAAGGTTACAGGTGTTAAAGAGCTCCAGGGGGTGTTAGCGCATCAGGCGTAAAAGGTACATACATTGTTACCACCCACTATCCGCATCCTGTTCGCTTTATGCTACAGGAGCCTTTTACACTTGGAAATTCAGCATTTTTGCGGTATTAAGGGACTATGTGTACTGTTACCATGTGTTAACAACACACACCTGCTCCCTTACCGCTGTAAGTAAACATACTCCTTAGCTACACAGAGCCATTTAATATTTGAAATCACCATCAAAGTTGGGTCAGTATTCATTTCCTTATGGACACTTTTTGACACACACGATTTACATGGTGAGTAGCATTTAATGATTTGAGTTAAACATGGTTTTCCTTCCACTTAAAAGCTTTTTTTTTACTAGGGCTTAGCACAGGAACAAGTTTCACACATATGCTTTTGTCTCCTCATTCATTTGCGGTGTTGCTTACTGTTCCCTTCTACCCCTATGCACCGTGTGGATGTCTTCTTTCAACCGCTCTCTTCCTTCCCTGTATTTTAGCCATTGGGCAATTTCAGTTTCTACTGGTATTATGTATGATCCTAATTTTATAACTTTATAATATATATTACAATTTCCCAGAACTGATTAGTTTTACACATTATTGCGTACATAAGAACAAAAGAACATAAGATATGCCATACTGGGTCAGACCAAGGTCCATCAAGCCCAGTATCCTGTTTCCAACAGTGGCCAATCTAGATCATAAGTACCTAGCAGTTTCCCCAAAAGACACAGGTTCCGCAATGCTTGTACTGGGTCAAGCATTGATATCCTGGGTCCCTTCTTAATAATGGTTTATGGATCTTTCCTCCAGGAACTTGTCCAAACCTTTTTTAAACCCAGCTATACTAACAGCCTTTATTACATCCTCCAGTAACAAATTCCAGAGTTTGATTACACGTTGAGTGAAAAAATATTTTCTTTTATTAGTCTTAAATAGTTTACCCTGTAGCTTCATTGCATGTCCCCTAGTCTTTCTATATTCTGATAACGTAAACAATCGATCTACGTTTACCCGTTCCACTCCGTTCATTAATTTATAGACTTCTATCATATCTCCCCTCAGCCGTCTCTTTTCCAGGTTAAAGAGCCCTAACCTTTTTAGCCTTTCTTCATATGAGTATCCTTCCATCTCCTTTACCATTTTGGTGGCTCTTCTCTGAACCTTTTCTAATAACTCTATATCCTTTTTAAGATATGGCGACCAGAATTGCACACAATATTCAAGGTGCGGTCTCACCATGGAACGATATAGAGGCATTATAATATCTTTTGTTTTATTTTCCATTCCGTTCCTTATGATACCTAGCATTCTATTTGCTCTCTTGGCTGCTGCTGCACACTGGGCCGAGAGTTTTAACATGTTATCCACAATGACGCCTAAATCTTTTTCCTCGGTGGTGGTTCCTAATGTGGAACCTTGCATTGTATAACCATAGATTGGGTTATTCTTCCCTAGGTGCATAACTTTGCACTTGTCCACATTAAATTTCATCTGCCATTTTGATGCCCAGTCTTCTAATTTATCAAGATCCTCTTGCAATTTTACACAATCCTCTTGGGTTTTAACAACTTTAAATAGTTTTGTGTCATCTGCAAATTTGATAACCTCAGTCGTTATTACACTTTCCAGGTCATTTAAGAATATGCCAAAAAGCAGAAGACCCAGCATAGATCCCTGGGGTACACCACTATTCACCTTTCTCCATTGGGAAAATTGTCCATTTAGCCCAACCCTCTGCTTTCTATCTCTTAACCAGTTCTTGATCCACAGTAGTACACTGCCTCCTATCCCATGACTCTTTAGTTTTGCCAGAAGTCTCTGATGAGGGACCTTGTCAAAGGCTTTCTGAAAGTCCAGATACACTATATCAACCGACTCACCTTTGTCCACCTGTTTATTCACACTTTCAAAAAAACATAACAGATTAGTAAGACAAGATCTTCCTTGTCTAAAGCTATGTTGGCTGTCTCCCATTAGGCCATGACTATCTACAAGCTGAGTAATTTTATTCTTTATGATGGTTTCTACCATTTTTCCCGGTACTGACGTGAGACTCACCGGTCTGTAGTTTCCCGGATCACCCCTGGAACCCTTTTTAAAAATTGGCGTTACATTGGCGATCCTCCAATCTTCAGGTATTAGAGATGATTTTAATGATATTTCACAGATTACTAATAGCAGGTCTGCAATCTCATATTTCAGTTCTTTCAACACCCTTGGATGTATACCATCTGGCCCAGGTGATTTGCTACTCTTCAGTTTATCTAATAGTGGTAATACATCTTCTCGATGTATCGATATTTCCTTCAATTCTTCCACACCTTTAAATACCACTTCAGTCATGGGTAACATCCCTACATCTTCCTCAGTAAAGACTGAAGCAAATAATTCATTCAGTCTCTCCACTATCGCCCTGTCGCCTCTTAGTGCCCCTTTAACTCCTCTATCATCTAATGGACCAACTGACTCTCTCACAGGTTTTTTGCTGCGAATGTACTTGAAAAAATCTTTATTTCGTGTTTTTGCTTCCACAGCAAGCTTCTTCTCAAATTCTCTCTTTGCCTGCTTTATCAATGCCTTGCATTTGATTTGCCAGTGCTTGTGCTGTTTCCAGGTTTCATCGTTTGGCTCTTTTTTCCATTTCCTGAAAGTTGCTTTTTTGGCAACAACAGCCTCTCTGACCTCACCTTTAAACCATGCTGGCAGTTTTTTGGTCTTCCTTCCACTTTTCTTAAAGCGTGGAATACAGCTGGTCTGGGCTGCCAAGATAGTATTTTTCAGCAACACCCAAGCTTGAGAACACAGAATACTGTGCTCCGTCAACGTTAGTCCTGCACTTTTTATTTCTGTAATTTCATTTATTTCTTATTTCAGGCCGATTAGTTTAACCTTGGTGGTGAGTTAATTATTGGAAGTGTTGCTGAAAGAGAAAATAGTGAGATTTCTGGAGTCCAACAGATTACCAGATCCAAGGCAGCATGGATTCACCAGAGGCAGGTCTTGTCAGACAAATCCGATTGATGTCTTTGACTGGGTGACCAGGGAGTTGGACCTAGGGAGAGCCCTAGATATGGTGTATTTAGATTTTAGTAAAGCCATTAACACCATTCCGCACTGGCGACTTAGAATCAAACTGAGCACCCTAGGGATGGACCCTAAAGTTACTGCTTGGTTTAGAAATTGGTTGGGTGGGAGGTGACAAAAGGTACAGGTAAATGGATCTCACTCTGAGGAGAAGGAGGTTATCAGTGTTGTGCTTCAGTGATCTGTCCTGTGTCCGATTCTTTTTAACATCTTTGTTAGTGATATTGCAGAAAGGCTGTTGGGCAAGGTTTGCCTCTTTGCAATAGAGTAGACATCCAGAAAGGTGTAGATAACATGAGGAGGGATCTAGCTAAGTTTGAAGAATGGTCTAGAATTTGGCAGCTGAGATTTAATGTTAAAAAATGCAAGGTCATGCATTTGGGCTGCAGCAATCCAAGAGAACAATATAGTATAGGGGGTGAAGTACCTCTGCCCATAAATAAGAGCGGGACATAGGCATGATTATGTCTGATGATCCTAAAGTAGCTAATCAGGTAGAAAAGGTGACGGCAAAAGCTAGAAGGATGCTTGGGTGCATAGGGAGAGGAATGGCTAGCAGAAAAAAGGAGGCAATAATGCCTCTCTGTAAGTCTTTGTTGCAACCTCATTGGGAGTATTGTGTGCAATTCTGGAGACCACACCTTCAAAAGGATATAAACAGGTTGGAGTCGGTACAGAGGGTGGCTACTAAAATGATTAGTGGTCTTCATTATGAAACATATGAAGACAGACTTAAGGATCTTAATATGCATATGTTAGAGGAAAGGTGGGATAGAGGTGATATGATTGAGACATTTAATTTACTCTGTGGCATAAATGCAAGCTCTGCTATGAGGGGATATAGGATGAGGGTGAAAGGGGATCGACTCAGGAGTAATATGTGGAAATATTTCTTTACAGAAAGGGTGTTAGATGCATTGAATAGTCTCCCAGTGGAGTTGGTAGAGATGAAGACAGTATTGAATTCAAAAAAGCATGGGAGAAACACAGAGGATCTCTAAAGGAAAAAAAAGGGGACTCTTGTAGTGGTTGATATGGAAGGGCAAACTAAATAGGCCATGTGGTATGTTTCTGCCGTCATGTTTCTATGTTTCTATGTTTGCGAGTATGTATCTCTAATTATAAGATTTATGTTTTACTCCTATGGTTCTACTCACTGGTTCACCATTATATTGTATTTTTTTACTTAGCAAATATGTAGGGTACAGTCGGTATAGGCTTTTGGAGGTTTTATTTTCAGTCTCATGTTCACATGTTGTGTTTTTATTATTTATTTATGCCCTTTCCTTTTCTTATAAGTATTATGACATTGCCTATATTATATCTTTTTACTTTACATTTATGATGTTTATGATTGTTTATTGCTTTAATTTGCTGTTAGGTTGATTTTTATTTATTGTTTTTATATGAGGCTATTCCCCCTGAAGAAGACACAGGCTGAAACGCGTTGGGGTGACTTCAATAAAAGTTGGATCTACTGCCAATAGACTCTCCACTGTTTTTGTGTCACATCATGTGGACTCCATTCTCCCAGAAGTGTTGCCCTGATGCTGTCTTGGCTTGATATGTGCAATAATGTGGGACACTGAGCAGATGGTTTTGCTACTTGTGCGAGCATATCTTATGGCAATACTGAGCAGCAAGACATCTGTGCACATATATGTGCCACTTTTGATATTCCTTGAGGGCACCAGGGGACATGGGGATGCCTTTGTTTTAGAAGCCAATCTTATAGTCCTCTCCATGCTGACCCATATGTCTGACAGTTCTGCATTACTGCAGCCCCATTGCACATTGTGTGAGCTGCTTACCATGTTTGGTCATGGAAGTATATAGTTTAATAGATGTGGCCTCCCTGAGGAAGGTGTCAGAGTTCCTTCGTTTCTCTCCCTGACAGCTTGAAGATCTGAGAAAGAAGGCCCAGGAGCTTTGTTGGAAGAGGCCTGACTTCATTGCCTAGGTCCTTTCAGAGATGGAGACAGAGAGGCTGGTGAGTCTAGATACTTGTCATCTCCACACACAAACACACACACACACACACACACACATGACACTGAGAGGTCCTTGATTCACCATTAGGCTACTGAAGTAAAGCAACAATTGTGCATGGTGTCATTCAGCTGCAATGTCTGCAAAGTTTGCCATGGGTGATGTAACATAGTAACATAGTATATGACGGCAGATAAACAGGGGCGGCTAAAGGCAATCTGCTGCCTGAGGCGAAGAATGAAATGGCGCCCCACCCCCCACCTTAGAGGGGGCAGTGGCTTTTTCAGAAATCCAATCATAGACTGAACCAAACCAGAAAGCCGATTAGATTATACAGAGGAAATGCAAGATGTTTGCACACAGGGCCGTAACGAGCTGCAATCGCGCCCTGTGCAACTTGCAGTTCAGGCGCACCCCCCCCCTCTCTCCCCATATCTCTGTCCAGCACTGCCTGCTCTTTCCCTGCTGCTGCCACCCTCTGTTTTTTTCAAGGCGGCGCCGGCAGCAGGGAAAGAGCAGGCAGTGTTGAACGGAGATATGGGGAGGAGGAGGAGGGGGGCATGCGCCCAATCTGAAAGGCGCCAGCACTTTAAGCAGATCGGTCCCTCCCTGCTCTGACATTGCGTCGGAGGAGGGAGGGACCAGAGCTGCTTAAAGTGCTGTGAAAAGGCTTGGAGGGGGGGGGGGCGCATTTCGGCTGCCTGCTATTGTCCTGCCAGCGGTGGCAGGGCAACAGCAGACAGCCGAAATGTGTCCATCAAGCCTTTGTGCTCTGTGCGGCTGCACCGCTTGCACAGGGCTAGGTACGGTTCTGTTTGCACACCAAGGAACTAAAAGACAGCAATAACCAACAGCACAGTTTATAAAACTTAATTATAACTCATTTTTATCTTCTTGTTATAAACTGCGTTATGGTTCTTGCTTTTTCTTTTTCAACATATATTTTGCATCCACAGTAGGTGCAGAGCAGAACCAGGACATTCACCCACAGAACTCAATATATTTTTTTAAAAATATGATTCTGATCATCTCACTAACAACAACAACAACCACTATTCTCCAGTACCAGGCATATTGTGAACTAATACAAAACCCAACAATAAAGAGCAAACCTACCCTACCATAACATATCAGCACAAACTTCCAAAACTCACATAAGAAGCCCATCCAAAAAAAGCGTCACTGTAAATACTACAGTCGGCCCTGGAACCTATTTGGGCCCAGGAACCTATTTGAAAAGCTGAACAAGTTATAGATCTTTATGTACAAACTCCATGTTAACAGAACACCTGACCTCAGTCACACACTCACAACATCGACCCTCACCAAGCACAGAAGTAACCACAATCTAAAGTAAAAATAAAAATATGTAGACAAAATTTAAACTGAAACCCCAAGAAGCCAGAGTCCACATGCAGTGCAACATCAGATAAATAAGAGATGGAGTTCCCCAATACAGTGTAAAATATAAAGATAACACAAAGTCCAATCACTAAAATTAAATAAAATTAGTTTTTCTACCTTTGTTGTCTGACCATTTTATTCTCTGATCATGCTAGTCCCGATCTGAGTCTTCTGCTTTCCTGTCTTCTCTTAGTTCTCTTTCTGTGGTCTATGGTCCATGTCCCATTTCTTATATCTTCTTTTGTTTTCTTCACTTCCTTCCATCAGCCTATTTCCAGTTCCAGTAGCCCTCCCCAGTTTCAGCTCCCTTTCCAGTCTTCCCCTCCCAGTACCTTCCAATGTCAACCACCTTGCATTCCCATGACTGCCACTGGTGTCCATTTCCTCCAGTCCCCCTCCTTCCTCACTGTCCAGCCCCTTCTAGTCCATATGCCATCCCAGGTATCAGCTCATGTCCACTCTCAGTGCCACCCTCCCAGTCAGCTCCCTTCCAGTTGCCCTACCCTCTGTCCATCCCCCTTCCAGTGCCATTCACATGTCAGCTCCCTTCCAGCCTCCTCCCCATTACCGTCACCTACTACTCCCATCCCGAAGTGTCAGCTCCCTTCCATTCCCCCTTCAGTACATCCCAGGTGTCAGCTCTTTCCAGCCCCTCATTCCCTCATGTCAGCTCCCTTCCTGCCCCCTCCTTCCCCTGGCAGACCCTCTCAGTATCTGCTACCTTCCATTCCTATTCTACCATCCCCCTGCATCAGCCCATTTGTAGCCCTAGCCCCTAGTTTTCTTCCAGGGCCAGCAGCACCCTCCTCTCCTCCCCCTTTAGCCCATTTCCAGTCCCAACCCATTTCCAGTCCTGTCCCCCTTATCAGCCCACTCCAGTCCTAGCCCCCCAATCAGCCCATTACCAGTCCTAGCTCATTTCCAGTGCTAGCCCCCCATCAGCCCATTACCAATCCTACCCCCCAATAAGTCCATTTCCAATCCTAGCACCCCAGTCAGCCCATTTCCAGGCCTAACCCCACCAATCAGCCCATTACCAGTCCTATCCCCCTCCCAATCAGCCCATTTCCAGTTCTAACCCCCCATCAGTCCATTTCCAGTACTAACCCCCCATCAGCCCATTTCCAGTCCTAGCCCCCCCTCCCGATCAGCCCATTTCCAGTTCTAAGCCCCTATCAGCCCATTTCCAGTCCTAGCCCCGCCGATAGACCATTAGCAGTCCTAGCCCCCTCCCATCAGCCCATTTCCAGTTTTAACTCCCCCATCAACCAATTTCTAGTCCTAGTCCTCCCCCATCTTGCCATTGCTATTTCCTGTGCTAACCCACCCCCCACCAGCCCAGCTCCAGACCTTCTTTAGGGAACTAGAAAAGAAAAAATGGCTGCAAATGCTGCTGCCGCTGCAGCAGTGGCAGAGGCATCATGAAGTGGCCTGCGGCAGCCACCTCCCCGGAAGAGCCCTCACACAGCATTTCCTGTTTCCCATTAGCACTGGCGGGCTCAGTTTTAACAGAGCCACGGGAAATGGAAACACTCTCCCTTTGCGCGGCTCTGCAAAGCTGAGCCAGCGCGGGGAGGGGGATGCTGTGTGAGGGCTCTAATGGGAAGGCCGCCACCGCGGGGCACTTCATGCTGCCACTGCAGTGACAGTGGAAGCAGCGTCTGCAGCCGTATTATTTATTTTTCAATTATTTTGAAGACCGAGTGAAGCGGTCTTTTTGGGGGCAATTTTTACCGCCCCCAAAAAGATGCCGCCTGAGGCTACCGCCTCACTCTGCTTCATTATAGAGCCATCCTTGCAGATAAAGACCAGTATGGTCCATCTAGTCTTCCCAGCAAGGCGGCAAGAGTAGGTGTACCTGCCACTCCGTGTAGGTCACCTCTCCTCATGCCTTTGTTTAGGGGTGTACCCACCGCTCTGTGTAGGTCATCCCTATTTATTGAGATATAAGAGATAGTTATGTTTATTTTGATTTTATCCTGTTGCTATAAAGGGATCCACTGTGTCTGTCCAGGCCATTTTGAATTCTGTCACTGTATTGGTCCCTACCACTTCCATTGGGAGGGCATTCCAAGCATCCACCACCCTTTCAGTGAAAAAGTATTTCCTGACATTGCCTTTCAGTTTACCCCCTTGCAGCTTCATGTTATGCCCTCTAGTTTTACAGCTTCCCCTCTTTGGAAAAATGTGTCTGTTCATTAATACTCTTAAAGTATTTAAAGGTCTGAATCATATCTCTCTTGTCCCTCCTCTCCTCCAGAGTTTACATATTTAGGTCTTCAAGTCTCTTCTCATAAGTTCTGATGCAGGCTCCAAATCTTTTTGGTCGCCTTCCACTGAACTGCTTCCAGCCTTTTTATATCTTTTGCGAGATATGTCTCCAAAACTGAACACAATATTCCAGTGAGGCCTCACCAGTGACTTGTACAGTGGCATTAGTACCTCTTCCTTTCTGCTGGTAATTCCTCTCCGTATGCAAACTAGCATCCTTCTGGCTTTTGCACCGCTTTGTCACACTGTTTAACCACCTTGAGATCCTCAGAAACAATCACTCCAACGTACTTCTCCTGGTCCATGCACACCAAACTCTTGCCCCCTATCGCATACAATTCCCTTGGATTTCTGCTTCCTAAGTGCATGACACTGCACTTCTTCACATTAAATCTTAACTGCCAAGCATTAGACCATTCTTCCAGCTTTGTAGATCTTTCCTCATGTAATCCACTCCCTCTGTGGAGTCCACTCTGTTGCAAATTTTTGTGTCATCTGCAAAAAGACAGACTTTTCCATTCAGTCCTTCAGCAATATCGCTAACAAATATATTGAACAGTACTGGTCCCAGGACCGAACCCTGGGCACACCGCTAATCACCTTCCTTTCATCCGAGTGAGTTCCGTTTATCGTCACCTTCTGTCACCTGTCAGTCAACCAATTACTCATCCAGATCACCAACTTGGGATCCATCCCCAAGCTGTTGAGTTTATTGATAAGCCTCCTATGAGGAACAGTATCAAAGGCTTTGTTGAAATCTAGGTAGATCACATCCATCACATGCCCTTGATCTAGTTCTCTGGTTACCTAGTCAAAGAACTTAATCAGATTTGTTTGGCAAGATTGCCCTTTGGTAAAACTATGTTGCCTCAGATCATGCAACCTGTTGGTTTTGAGGAAGTTCACTATTTGCTCTTTCAGGAGCACCTCCATTACTTTTTCCACCACTGAGGTAAGGCTTACTGGCCTGTAGTTTGTAGTGTGGCGAGGTTCATGGCTGGTGGCATGCTGTGCTACACATGCCACATATTTGCCTGTGCTATCTGTGTGTATTTCCACTGGGGCAGATATTATGTATCCATTGGTAAGGCAGTAACCGTAGCACACACATGGGCACCTACCTGTATAATCGAGGTGACCTCCACACAATGTTCAGTAGGGCCCTTTTAACACAAATAGAACATATTCTGGCCATGATATGTCACAGCAGGGTGAAAGTGCATGCCCTTGCACTATATGCCTCTGTACTGTCTATGCAACACATATGAGGTGTGACAAAAAAGAAATGAGACTGTGGCAACCATGGCCATGACTCAATTCCAATTGGCTAACGCTTATGTCACTGTGTTGTGCAACATCTCGCCACTATTCTGCTATAATATTTTTCATCTCTTTCACTCTGTTTTTCTTTTTCAGTTTTTTTTGTAGCACACTGCTCCATCGCTTTGTCACACAACTGGAGGTTGCAGAAATATGGAGCAAAGAATCAACTTGAAATTTCTGGTTAAGTTGGAGAAGAGCCTGACTGAGTGTTTCCAACTTCTCCAAAAGGCTTATGGAGAAGATACAATGTCAAGGCTGCGAGTCTTCAAGTGGCACAAATGCTTCAAGACTGGCCGCAAGGAGGTAGATGATGACCCCAAGTCAGGGCGGACTTCCGCGATAGAGAACGCTAAGAACAATGACAGAGTGAACCAGTTGGTGCGGAGTGATCGCAGATTGATGGTGCGGATGATAGCTGAGGAGCTCAGTCTGAACAGGGAGTCAGTGCGGACCATCTTGGTGCAGGAGCTGGGGATGCGGAAGGTGTGTGCCAAGATGGTGCCCAAGCTTATGTCGGATGACCAGAAGGAGCACCGGGTCATTATTTATCAAGACTTGATAGAGAAGATCAGAGAAGATCCAGAGTTCATTGGCCGAGTCATCACAGGAGACGAGACTTGGGTCTTCCAGTATGACCCTGAAAGCAAGAGGCAGAGCTTGCAGTGGAAGACTCGACTGTCACCCAGATCCAAGAAGGCACGCATGTCCAAATCAAGGATCAAGGTTGTGCTGATTGCATTCTTCGACTAGAAGGGAGTGGTCCATCATGAGTCTGTGCCTGAGGATCAGTCAACCAGCACTTCTACCAGCAGGTCCACAATCCCCTCCATGACCGTGTTCAGCGCAGCAAGTGGGATCTTTGGAGAGACAAGTCATGGCTGCTCTACCACAATAATGCGCCCACACACACCATGCTCAGTGTGAGGCAGTTCTTGGCCAGCAAACAGATCACAGCTCTTGACCACCCTCCTTATTCCCCAGATCTCACACCGTGTGACTTCTAGCTCTTCTCCACACTGAAAACTGTGCTCAAAGGAACTCATTTCACCTTGGTAGAAGGGATCAAGGCCACTGTGATGAGGGAGCTGAGGGACCTCAAGGAGGAGGACTTTACTGAGTGCTTCTGTACGTGGCAGAAGTGAATGCAGAAGTGCATTAACTCTGGGGGGGGGGGGATTACTTTGAAGGGGATAATTCATAATTTCTCTGTAGACTTTGTAATAAAACATTTATGGGACAGTCTTGTTTAGTTTTTGTCACACCTCATATGGTCTGTGATCTCCGGCGCTTCTCAACATCTGTGCAAACACTTGTCAAGGGGTAAATCATTTGCAGGCTACACAGTTTGTCACTGTCTTCTCTGTGGCCATTTTAGTGATCAGAGTTCATGTTAGCTGTGAGAGAGTTGGACCATGCCATGATGTTCCTGCAATGTGGCTCGCAGTGTTGTGTGTTCAGGCAGAGAAGATTACCATGCTTGATGTTGTGCAATTTGTATGCTGGCTATATGGACCATGACCAATCTGCAATTTAATCTTTTTCTGCTTGGTTGCATTCAGGACCTCCCCCTATAGTGACACTATTCAACTTTGTACTGCTATGCAGGCTCAGGCACACCTAGCTGGCATGTCTGGACACCCATGTTTATCAAGCCATAAAATGCAGGTCCAGCAGGACAGGATGCCATGACATACAGGGAAAGATGTGTTTGTAAGCTGTACATGTCATATGTGATAAGCAGGGAAACTCAAATTTTGCACAGATCATACTCCTTGTTACAAATGCTCTATCACTACTACTATTATTACTATTGAGCATTTGCATAGCGCTACAAGATGTAGCTATGTAAAGTGTAAGTGACTGATAAGTGATATGATCACGATTCCACACTCGCATAGATGTTTTCGAACAATAAGTGTAATATAAGAGTCAAACCACAGCTGCTGACCTCTGTCAACATCATGCAGCTGTTTTGATGTTCCACAGAAATAGAGATCAGCTGGTCTTTCCAGCATGGGTAGATGACATCACAATGGGCAGGGACTGCACACAGGTACACTCTCTTGCACAGGCATCATTCATAAGCACAACAAGCACTATATGAAATGCAGCATGACATTCTGACAATCATTCTGCTTATGATGATGCATTCATTGAACTGCTTTCTGTGGATGTACAATCATGGTCTCAGTAAAACAAGACTATGATACAAACGCTTACCTCATTGCATCAGGCTTTCTGTTGTGCAGCTGTCATTGTTCGGTCATGTACGTAATCTAGGTATTAGTATGATAGCCAATGTAGCATGCAGACAGGCACAGTACAGATATTGACTTTTATGAGTTAAACATGTAATTGGAAATGGTGATGAGCATGTGTTCATCTTTGGCTACATCACATTTTCACCATACCCGCTTAGCGTGATACAATTTGTATTTTCTATGGGCCCAATATTCAGTTGGGCAGTCTATGCGCTGCTGTGGCACATAGCCCTGCCAGCTGACTCTTAACCCCAGATATTCAATTCCAGGGTTATATGCAGCCCCAGAATTGAATATCCGGGGATCGCTGCACATGCTGGAATCCACAGTAGCTAACCGGGTAACAGTAATATTGCATGCTGCCTGGTTAGGTCCTGTGCCTCAAAGATAGGCTAGGGTTTTCCTCTCCTATCTTTTAGGTGCAGTTCACTAACCGGGAAGCATGCAATATCGCTGCTGCCCAGTTAGCAACAGTCTCCGCCTCTGCTCTGCCCTGGAATGCCCCTAACATGCCCTGATGCTAACTGCATAGCATTGGAGCGTGTAGCGGGGTTAGAAGGGGATATTCAATGGCACTAACCATGTAAATGCCTTTTGGGCTCTAAACCACCTAAATGCCTTTTGAATACTGAGCCTTTTGTGCGTGCAAATGATTTTTCCCTATGCTGAGAATTTTGTGCCAGTGGACATACTGCTGTGCTACAGTACAGATATGTTTGTTTAGGTTTGAGATGATGCTGAGCATTATTTGCTTGTTGCACACATGCTGGCCCCTCCACAGAACAGCCACAGGGGAAAGATGCAGCAGGGGTAACTCCAATGCCAGCCCCTCCACCCACTGTAGCAGCAGAGGACACAGAGGGCGGAGAGGATGATACAGTCACATACATTGGCAGGACTGCTGGCAGTCACCCCTACCCCACCTACCTCTCGGTCCAAATGCACTCTTGCATAGGATCTGCCCTGCCTCCCTTATGCCTCCTCCCATGTTGGGTTATGGGCTCCAGATGAGGACCTGCCCTTACTCCCTCCGTCACCTCCATTTGAAGCAGCAGATGCTCCTCAGGAGGATCTGCCTCCCTCCTTCCCCCACCCCCTCCCCCCTTTGAACCTTTAGTTGGAGGGGACCCCAGGAGACCCTTCAGCTACTCCATAATTGACCTCCATGTGGGGATGTGCGTGAGTTTCCAGGAACCTCAGCACCAGCCTGATCATACTCATCATTGGTTGCCAGACCCCATGTTGCTGGCACATGAGGACCACCAGTCATGAGTGTGACCTGGCTGGTGAAGTGTATCTATTGGTACAAAGACTGAACACCCTAGAGGAGAATGTGGAGCTGCAGATGGACTCTAATGCAAGGTTGTCCAGCGACATTGAGTTGATGGAGGACAAGATGTGATATCTCAAGCATCACCTTTGAGGTTGCTAGACAACCTTGCCCTCGAGTAAGGAGGAGTCCCCCTGAGAGTCCTCTCCAGCCAAGGGTTCAGCTCCATTGCCTACCCCCTTCTGTTCTCCTATCCCCTGCTTGATCGAACATTAAGATGACTACCTTGAAAGTTCTCTGATGACATAACCCCTGTTTGAAGTTATGATCAACAATATTGGCACCCTGGCATATTATGTATGTTGTATGCAACATTTTGAGAAATGAGTATACAGATTCTAACTGTATGTCATCACAATATTTTTGTTGTATGTTCAAAGATATGCAACAAAACTGAGAATGTCTCTGCAATGTGCATGTAGTCATATCAGAGATTACAACAAACTGTGCACTGGACAGGTTTCATGTCACCCTTCAGTAATATTTGGTTGCACAACTCTTTGCAGTGATGGCAAACTACAAATATGTCTTATAGCCACTGATATGTTTCCTACATCTGTCTGCTGTTTGTTTCTTCCAGTGATCAACTACAATTATTTGGCGTTCATGAATGTTTGCAGGTAGAGTTTTCAGAATGGCAGAATTCAGATCTTTCCTAACATTTTTGCTTGGATAGAGATCAGGAATCATGGCTGGCCAGATTGAGACAGTACATTTTTGCCATTATAATAATTCTTTGGTACTGTTGGATGCATGTTTTTGATCATTGTCCTGCAGGAAAAGCCATGATCTTCAACTCAGACCTTGTTCTCTGACACTGGGTAGCACATTTCACTTCAAGATATATTGATAGTCCTTTGACTTCCGGATTCCTTTCATAAATTCCTGGCCTCCAATTCCTGGGGCAACCAAACAGCACTAGTACATTATGGAACCTTCACCATATTTAACTA
Source organism: Ichthyophis bannanicus (assembly GCA_033557465.1). Taxonomy (NCBI): domain Eukaryota; kingdom Metazoa; phylum Chordata; class Amphibia; order Gymnophiona; family Ichthyophiidae; genus Ichthyophis; species Ichthyophis bannanicus. The sequence goes on along the minus strand of CM066037.1, from coordinate 362,690,009 downwards.
TGGTAACGGTTTTTGTCCTTATATGGTTCATTTCTTTGACTGTACATGTATCTGTGGTCTGCATTGCCAAAGACCTCATGTTTGTTTTCATCTATCCCAAATACATTTTTCCTGAAGGGTTGTGGACTCTCAAGATGGCTTTGGGCAAAGATCAGACATTCCTATTTATATCTGTTTTGAGCAATGGGGTCCTCCTTGGCCTTCACCCATGAGGTTAATCTTTATTCAGTGTGTGGCATATGGTCTGCATTCGCACCACTACTCATGATTGCTCTATGTCAGCATTAAGTTGTTTGGATGTTGTATGCAGTGTTTTGCAACTAGTTGACACTAACCTATGGAGACTTCTTGAATAGACTGGCCTCTTCCCACCATGTCTTAGGAAGTTCATGACAGTTCTGTGCTCACATAACTGCTTAATAACATTGTGAACTGTAGAAATGGGAATTTAAAGGTCTTTGGGGATGGCCTTAAGATATGCCATACTGGGTCAGACCAAGGTCCATCAAGCCCAGTATCCTATATCCAACAGTGGCCAATCTAGGTCATATGTACCTAGCAGTTTCCCCAAAAGACACAGGTTCCGCAGTGCTTGTACTGGGTCAAACATTGATATCCTGGGTCCCTTCTTAATAATGGTTTATGGACCTTTCCTCCAGGAACTTGTCCAAACCTTTTTTAAACCCAGTTATACTAACAGCCTTTACTACATCCTCCGGTAACAAATTCCAGAGTTTGATTACATGTTGAGTGAAGAAATATTTTCTTTTATTAGTTTTAAATAGCTTACCCTGTAGCTTCATTGCATGTCCCCTAGTCTTCCTATATTCTGATAATGTAAACAATCGATCTACGTTTACCCGGTTCCACTCCGTTTATTAATTTATAGACTTCTATCATATCTTCCCTCAGCCGTCTCTTTTCCAGGTTAAAGAGCCCTAACTTTTTTAGCCTTTCTTCATAGGAGTATCCTTCCATCCCCTTTACCATTTTGGTGGCTCTTCTCTGAACCTTTTCTAATAACGCTATATCCTTTTTAAGATACGGTGACCAGAATTGCACACAATATTCAAGGTGCGGTCTCACCATGGAACGATATAGAGGCATTATAATATCTTTTGTTTTATTTTCCATTCCTTTCCTTATGATACCTAGCATTCTATTTGCTCTCTTGGCTGCCACTGCACACTGGGCCGAGGGTTTTAACATGCTATCCACAATGACGCCTAAATCTTTTTCCTGGGTGGTGGTCCCTAACGTGGAACCTTGCATCGTGTAACCATAGATTGGGTTGTTCTTCCCTAGCTTGCATAACTTTGCACTTGTCCACATTAAATTTCATCTGCCATTTTGATGCCCAGTCTTCCAATTTATCAAGATCCTCTTGCAATTTTCCACAATCCTCTTGGGTTTTAACAACTTTAAATAGTTTTGTGTCATCTGCAAATTTGATAACCTCACTCGTTATTCCACTTTCCAGTTCATTTATGAATATGTCAAAAAGCAGCGGACCCAGCACAGATCCCTGGGGTACACCACTATTCACTTTTCTCCATTGGGAAAATTGGCCATTTAGCCCAACCCTCTGCTTTCTATCTTTTAACCAATTTTGATCCACAGTAGTACACTGCCTCCTATCCCATGACTGTTTAGTTTTGCCAAAGGTCTCTGATACACTATATCAACTGACTCACCTTTGTCCACCTGTTTATTCACACTTTCAAAAAAACATGTTGGCTGTCTCCCATTAGGCCATGACTATCTACATGCTGAGTAATTTTATTCCTTATGATGGTTTCTACCATTTTGCCCGGTACTGACATGAGGCTCACCAGTCTGTAGTTTCCCGGATCACCCCTGGAACCCTTTTTAAAAATTGGTGTTACATTGGCGATCCTCCAATCTTCAGGTATTACAGATGATTTTAATGAAAATTCACAGATTACTAATAGCAGGTCTGCAATCTCATATTTCAGTTCTTTCAACACCCTTGGATGTATACTATCTGGCCCAGGTGATTTGCTACACTTCAGTTTATCTAATAGTTGTAATACATCTTCCTGATGTATCGATATTTCCTTCAATTCTTCTGCACCTTTAAATACCACTTCAGTCATGGGTAACCTCCCTGCATTTTCCTCAGTAAAGACCGAAGCAAAGAATTCATTCAGTCTCTCCGCTATCGCCTTGTCGCTTCTTAGTGTCCCTTTAACTCCTCTATCATCTAATGGACCAACTAACTCTCTCACAGGTTTTTTGCTACGAATGTACTTGAAAAAATCTTTATTTCGTGTTTTTGCTTCCGCAGCAAGCTTCTTCTCAAATCCCCCTTTGCATGTTTTATCAATGCCTTGCATTTGACTTGCCAGTGCTTGTGCTGTTTCCAGGTTTCGTCGTTTGGCTCTTTTTTCCATTTCCTGAAAGATGCTTTTTTGGCAACAACAGCTTCTCTGACCTCACCTTTAAGCCATGCTGGCAGTTTTTTGGACTTCCTTCCACTTTTCTTAAAGCATGGAATACAGCTGGTCTGGGCTTCCAATATAGTATTTTTCAATAACACCCAAGCTTGATGTAAGTCTTTAACCTTTGCAACTGCTCCTTTTAGTTTTTTCTTAACTATTTTCCTCATTTTATCATAGCCTCCCTTTCGAAAGTTAAAAGGTAGTACTGTGGATTTCCTTACTATCTCTCCTCCACTAATTAAATCAAAGGTGATCATGCTATGATCACTATTGCCAAGTGGCCCCAACACCCTTATCTCTTGCACTAGATCTGGTGTTCCACTAAGGACTAGGTCTAATATGGCTTCCCCTCTGGTCGGTTCATGAACCAGCTGCTCCAAGAAGCAGTCATTTATGTCATCAAGGAACTTTATCTCCCTAGCATGTCCTGCCGTGACACTGACCCAGTTGATACCGGGGTAATTGAAATCACCCATTATTATTACTGCGCTATAACATTTGTTAGCTTCCTTGATTTCTTTGAGCATTTCATCATCCATTTGTTCATTCTGGCAAGGCGGTCGATAGTACACCCCCACTGCCATCGCTTTCCCCTTTTTACATGGAATTTCAATCCATAGAGATACTACAGCAAATTTTGTTTCCTGCAAAACTTTAATCCTTTCTGACTCAATGCCCTCTCTAACATAGAGCACAACCCCTCCACCAATTTGATCAGCTCTATCATTACGATATAGTTTGTATCCAGGTATCACAGTGTCCCACTGGTTGTCCTCCTTCCACCATGTCTCTGATATTCCAATCATATCTAACCTCTCATTTAGTGCTTTATATTCTAACTCTCCCATCTTATTTTTTAGACTTCTAGCATTTGCATACAAGCATTTTAGAAACTGTATTTTATTCATATTAGTTTGGCTGGTGGTAGACATGGGTAATTTGGGATCTTTAAGCTCTGTCTGCTCCATACTCGAGGGCATTTGGGCTACTTTACTCTTTTTTGGAACCTCTCTGCTTTTGGTAGTATCCTGCAAGGATACATTCTTCTGAACCATCCGCTCTTGGGCGACTGTCGGCTTTCCCCTATTATCTACTTTAAAAGCTGCTCTATCTCCTTTTTAAAGGTTAATGCCAGCAGCCTGGTTCCATCCCGGTTAAGGTGAAGCTCATCCCTTCGGAAGAGCCTCTCCTTTCCCCAGAATGTTCCCCAGTTCCTAACAAATCCAAAACCCTCATCTCTGCACCATTGTCTCATCCACGCATTGAGACTCCGGAGCTCTGCCTGCCTTTTGGGTCCTGCACATGGAACGGGAAGCATTTCGGAGAACGCTACCCTGGAAGTTCTGTATTTCAACTTCCTACCTAAAAGCCTAAATTTAGCCTCCAGAACCTCCCTACCACATTTTCCTATGTCATTGGTACCGACATGTACCAAGATAGCAGACTCCTCCCCAGCACTATCTAAGACCTTATCTAGGTGGCACGTGAGGTCCGCTACCTTCGCACCAGACAGGCATGTTACCAGGCGATCCTCATGTCCACCAGCCACCCAGCTACAAGGTATCTACATGCCTAATGATCGAATCACCATCTATAACGGCTGTCCTAACCCTTCCCTCATGGGCACATGGCCCTGGAGAAACCTCCTCGGTGCGAGAGGGTTTTACATCACCTGGAGGACAGGTCCTAGTTACAGGATCACTTCCTGCCACACCAGGGTGATGCTCTCCTGTCACGTGACCTCTCTCCTCCATGGCAACAGGGATGCTGCCAGACTGGAGGTGGGACTTCAGGACTATATCCCTGTAGGTCTCGTCTATGTGCCTCTCTGTCTTTCTTATGTTTTCCAAGTCTGCTACTCTAGCCTCTAGAGAATGGACTTGTTCCCTGAGAGCAAAGAGCTCCTTGCACCTAGTGCACACGTAAGACCTCTCACCAACCTGAGAAAATCATACATGTGACACTCAATGCAAAAGACTGGAAATCCTCCATCTCGCTGTTTGACTGCTGTCTGCATCTTAGTTTTAAGTTTTTGTTTAGATCTTTAAGTTCTTTACTTCCTAAGGGTTGCTATTGATATCTATACTAATAAAACTGTACCTAATACGTTTAATATACCTTGTTCACCTGAAGCTTAATTAATCTCAGGTCCTTAGTGTATGACTGATTTGGGTAACGAGCTGCACCTGAGAGCACCCCCTGTCTTTTAAGATGTGTAGGTACCTATAAAGCTATGATTATTCCAGGGGTGGGTGGGTGTGGGGAGGGAGGGAGGGAAATAACACTTTTTAAAAGAGGGCTGCTACACAGTACCCTGTCCTGTGCTGCTGAGATAAGCTATACTCTTATTTGATTTTAAATTTTAAATTTTAAATTATAGCTCTTTGCTGCTGTTAGGCTCCAACTTATTAAGAAATTTAAACTACAAGCTCTCTGCTGGGTTCTAAATTTAACCATAAAGCTCTCTTCTGTGTTTTAAATTTAAACTAAAAGTACTTTGCTGAAAGTAGGCCCTGAGTGACTATTAAATTTAAACTACAAGCTCTCTGCTGGGTATGATATGTAACCAGAAAGTTCTCTTCTGTGTTTTAAATTTAAACTTAAACTGCTGCTACTAGGCCCTGACTGATTTAACAAAAAATAGTGGGTTCACAGATTATTTAACTTTAATACAAAGAATCCTTACAGAAAATTCCCAGAAGTATATACTCACAATTGCAGATCTCTCTCCAGAAGTAACAGTCCCCTTTTGTAGTCCTGCAAGACTGAAGATCACAGAGCTCTGGTTGAGCTATTTATGCCTGTGCTGCTGAGGTAAGCTGTGACTAACTTCCTGGGTGATTACCAGTCCTTGCTTGGATAGAAGGAGTCTTTCAAAATGGCCTTTTGTCCTGCCACCTGGTGTTAACACCTATTGAAAATATTTCACAGGTCTCTTGCCCCCTAGGTAGAAGGCCTCTTTGTAAAGGTCTCTAGAAGACTATATTTGCTCTTCAAAGAGTACTGACCCTGTTTTGCCTTTTGTGCTTATCTATATTCTTATTTAAATTATAGCTCTTTGCTGCTGCTAGGCTCTAACTTATTATGAAATTTAAACTACAAGCTCTCTGCTGGGTTCTAAATTTATCCAGAAATCTCTCTTCTGTGTTTTAATTTAAACTAAAAGTACTTTGCTGATACTAGGCCCCGAGTGACTATTAAATTTAAACTACAAACTCTCTGGTGGGTATGATATGTAACCAGAAAGTTCTCTTCTGTGTTTTAAATTTAAACTTAAACTGCTGCTACTAGGCCCTGACTGATTTAACAAAAAATAGTGGGTTCACAGATTAATTAGCTTTAATACAAAGAATTCCTTACAGAAATTTCCCAGACGTATATACTCATTATACTGCATTGACATTAGATGATGGGTGATTATGGCTTTTCCGACAGTCTCAGGCTGCTTTCTGATCTTCATCATTGTGAAAATGGAATAGCGAGTGACTGTGTCCAGTTTAAACATTGGGACCACCATTCAGTCGTAGATGAAAGTCATGTGAGTACTGACAACTGCTGACAGGTGCATCAGAATGTCCTGCAATACCCACGTGTTTCTTCTGTTAAAAATGATATGCATTGATCATCTGGGTGGCATGTCTGATGTTCAGGTAATATCCCATGTTGTTCAAAGTTTCCTAGTGATGTCCTCACATTTGTACTTTGACATCCAATATGTGAAATGTTCATTGTACATCATTGTAGAGGCCTCTTTCAGTTGATTATCTTGATTGTTACATGTTTACTATAATATATTTCATGTTTCCTTTCGATGCCTGCCTTGTGTGTTTATTCTGGTAAATATCACTGCACAATTCTGTGATATGGCATAACATGTATATGACCCACATGTGCACAAATTGCACATAGATGTGCATGTGGCACATTAAACATGTTTCTCAATAGATAGCACCAAATTAGCAGCACCTTCAGACTCTGGGATGCATATACAGGCATGTTGAGATACTATATTGTTAGTGAGTGACCCCTATCAGACTTGAAAGTCACATGTTGTGCTGAGGTAGACTTCAGCATCACACATGTACACATGTCAAGCACCATTACTAAACAATGGCTATACCAACTTTTCCCTGGCAGTGATGTTGGTGCATGGGATGTCCTTTCAGTACAATCATACACGATACTTCCACTGCATTTTCACACATGTGTAGCACATCACCTATGCACAAGAGCTTATTGTCTTCTGGACATGTTCCTCACATTCACTCCATTGACCTGGCTATACCTGGAAGAGTGCTGCCTTACTCACATTGCACCACCTTGACACAGGCATCATCACATGACCCTTGGGCAGCATTATACATATGACAAAGATGTTTTTTCTCACCTCCTGTATAACACTTCATCAGGTGCCCACCTATTGGTTCTCATGTGTGCATTCAGATGGCATTGCATCCTGAGCCATCCCCCATGACATATGTTGGACAGTGCTGTGTGAGTCAGTTTGGCCCTAGGCCATCTGATTGCAGCTCCCATCAAAGCCTACAGCCACATGGACAGAGTGTGTGTGGGACAGTATTAATGGACTCACCCGTCAGTGTTTGTGTGGTAGTGTAGGACCTTGCTCTCCCCTGTGCTTGTGGCATCATGCCTGTTTAGTAGCTGCAATGTGTTATGATTGTACAATGTTTGTGAGGATGTGATATATGCTACACACCAGGGCAAGGGTATCATTAGCATACGCACCATCAGTGTGCAGTGCATTTTCAACACAGAGGTGCTGCTGTCACGGAGCTGGATCAATGGGGATGAATAGAAGGTGCACATAACTGGCAACAGTGCTGTTCATGGTTGGCCAACAGCTTTTATATGTGAAGCCATGGAAAGGTGTTAAGCTATGGCTTCCTATGTTGCACCACTGTGCAAATATGTGGCACAGTTGTGCAGATGATGGGACATTTAATGTTGCATCACAATTATGTTCCTCTCTGTTTCACATTTTATTTATTTATTTTATTTATTACAGGTTCTTATATACCGCTCTATTTAGCATCAGCGCGGTTCACAATATAACAACAGACCAGAACAACAAACTGTTTGGTTTTACAGAGAACAGGTCAGAGAACTTGGATAAAACATAGGGGAAGTCATTAACTAAAACTATTTACATGAGTATTTACATGTATATACACAACAGGATTTATTCTTAGTTTGGGTAGTGTTCAAAAAGGCTGGATGGTTTAGTAATATTGGGGGAAAACATCATTGTCTTCAGAAGGTAACACACTTCTATGAGTAAGTAATTCAGATTTGCATGTGAAACTCTCTGCACTTCCCAAGTCTGAGTCCAATGCACTGTAAGGTTTGCCACATATGATTAAAACATAGCTAGCCTTCAGGGAGAGGACTTCAATAGCTACATCCCATGGACATTTTCACAACATATCCTAATATAAAAGATAAATGCTGGAACCAAAGGCATCTCTCCACAGTTATTCAAGGATCTCACATGACGTTGTGAGGTTTGGACTTAAGCTAAATACATACATATGGCAAAGGTGAGGATCAGAGACTGACACGTACACATGTCAGCTCATAGGCCTGATGGGTCTTAGCCATTGTTGACAGCACTGTTTATAATCTGTAGGCTTGCACTTGTTATTCTTCAGTCAGTATTGCATAAAGTCCATAACTGTGTTTGATTATGCCTTGATATTTGACATTTGATACAATATATATGTCTACTGGCCTGTCATACTCAAGGAAAAGATATAGCAGAGCATATTTCATGTAGTTCTATTGATGTCTACTCTTCAAGGCCTATGGAACATATTCCCTCATACTGCTTTCAGAAGGCTGAATGAAACATATCCAACTGCCTTTTTGGGAGTGCACCTTCCCAAATTACACCTCATAAGTGTGGACATAAGATATGTCCTGTCACTTGCTAACAGCTGGCTTGAGTGAGTATTTGTGATTGGAATGCAACTGAGATAGTGCCAATGACATGTACCACAATGCTGAGCTGAGCTCACATCTCTCTTGAGCTTCTAAGGCAGATCAGACATATGGCAGCCAGAAAAATTTAGATGTTAGATTCTTTTCTAGGAGTGAGTGCTAATGCAGACATAGATGTGAGAGGCCCCACCCCCCACTGTTGTGTATCTGGACATACAGCGTGGACCAGCTTTTGACCTCCACCAGCATATAATCAGTCATGGGCCAGAGCATTCAGGCTTCACACCCTGCCAGCAAGTTGACATGACATGGCCTTTACATCATCCCCAGTGTGCTCCTATTTATTCAGTTGTCATAGGACTGCACTTGGCATTAGGCAACCACATGCACCTATGCACCATTTTTTAACTTTCCCTTGCAGCTCTGTTATACACATCAGTGATTTCCAGAGCTGCTGATACCTCTAATATGACAATTGCAAGTAGCAAGACCATGTGTCCCACAGTGGTTTTGCATGTCAGGTGTACCCCCACAGACATTGTCTTGTAAAGTTGCAACAGCAATGCACAATGTCTTATCTGCATTCTTTTCATGTAGCACTGACATGCGACCATACCATTACAGTACATATCCTCAACAACAAGCGAGTGTATGCTTGGAACAGGGCAATGGTGCAAGTGAAGCAGTGAAGCACTGTAGGAGGATGTCTGGAATGTGTGTGTGAAGCTGAGAGGAGATTCCAGCTTCAACTCATCAGATCTCTAAGTGGCAAAACATGGAGTCTCATAGGAGAGACATGGTCCCACATTGACCTATTTGTGGGTCAATAAATGATGCATAACAGCCATATCAGCAACATAGCATCTGGACACAATGCTGGCAAATGTGATCTGACAGATGCATTCAGGTTTCCATCTGCCGACCAGACTTGATATCCAGAGAGGTATACTATCTGCCAGGTGCCAAAATTTGAGAAGTTGTGGAGAGTTTGCCAAGACTCATCAAGTCCACTGACTATTACCCAATGTTACTCATCCATGTTGGCACAAATGATACTGCCAGATATCCCTCTGAGTATATAAAAACTAACTTCACGGCTCTGGGACAGATGGTGAAACAGATAGGGGTGCAGATGGTGTTCTCTTCAATCCTCCCTGTTGAGGGTAAAAGCCAAGACAGAGAATCTCACATCCTGGAGATAATTGCATGGCTGCATGGATGGTGTCATCGAGAGCATTTTAGTTTCCTGGACTATGGGATGCTGTTCCAAGAGTTTCAGAGCAGAGATGGCATCAATCTGTCCAAGAAAAGTTGACATGTCTTCAGTTGCAGACTGGCTAACCTACTGAAGAGGGTTTTAAACTAGATTTGTTGGGGATGGGTGAAGAAAGCCCCAGGTAAGTGAAAGCCCCCAGATAAATGAAACATTAAATACCTTTATAGAAATGGGTAAAAGGGGTAACATATGGAAAGCAGTGTGTATAAAAGCCCGGAGCATGGGAAACAAGATCCTAGATGTTGAGGCTTTAATGGGAGAGGCTGACTTGGATTTAGTGGCACTAACAGAGATGTGGTTCATGGACAGCTATGATTGGTTTATAGCTATAGCAGGCTGTACTTTATTCAGAAAGGACAGGGTAGGAAGAAGGGGAGGAGGAGTAGCACTATATGTAAAAAATAATTATTAACGCTATGGAATTACAGGGCTTAAAAGGGAGAGAGGAGGCACTGTGGGTTAAACTAAAAAGAGGGAAATAGAAATCTATTTGCATTGGCATGATACACAGACTTCCATCACAGGGAGAAGAGATGGACAGAGAGTTAATTGAAGATATATGCAGCATTGCCAGGAAAGGGGGAGTGCTACTGATAAGGGATTTTGATATGCCAGATATTGATTGGCACATCCCTGCTGCAGTATCATATAGAAGTAAGGAGATCCTGGATTCTCTGCAGGGAGAACTATTCAGCCAACTGCTAACAGAACCCACATGTGAAGGAACTATATTGGACACGGTGCTTACCAATGGTGAAAGTGTTTATGATGTTATAGTGGGAGATCATTTTGCATCCAGAGATCACCCGATGGTGTGGTTCAGTATTATGACTAGGACTGATAAAATCCATTCAAAAGGAAGGGTCTTAGACTTTAGGAAATAACTTTGCCAAGATGGGCCAATAGCTCAGGGAATCATTAGAGGGATGGGAACAACTGGGGGATGTAGAAAAACAGTGGTTAAAACTGAAAGGTTTTTAAGGGCAACAAACCTTTTTGTTGAAATGGTAAATAAAGGTAAAAGGAAAAGGAGACCTCTATGGTTTTCAAAAGTAGTAGCTGAAAAGGTAAAGAAAAAGAGGGAGACTGTCATGAAATACAAGAGATCTCAGAGAAAGGAAGACAGGCATCTATATTTGGAAAAACTTAGAGAAGCTAGCAAAGTAGTCATGAAAGCAAAGATTCAAAAAGAGGAGGAAATAGCTAATAGTACTACTGCCAATGCAATAAAATGGGGGTTAGACATTTTTCAGATATGTTAGAGAGAAGAGGAAGGGCAAAAGTGGTATTGTCAAACTCAAGGATGAAGGGGAGGAATATGTAGAAGTTGATGAGGATAAAGCAGAGTTGCTTAAATATTTCTGTTCTATGTTCACAGATGAAGAACAGAAGCAAGGGGCATCTTAAACAATCTTCAGAAGACTATTTTTGTAAAAAATGAATTAAACTTAAAGTAGACAAAGTGAGGGGAAAAGATGGGATACACCCTAGAATACTAAGGGAACTTGGGGACGTTCTAGCAGCTCCACTGACTAACCTTTTCAATGCCTCATTGGAGTCGGGAGTGGTGCCAGAGGACTGGAGAGAGGTACATGTGGTCCCTTTACATAAAAACGGAAGTAAGGATGTGGTTGAAAACTACAGACCGATTAATTTAACCTCGGTGGTGAGTAAATTATCGGAAGCGCTGCTGAAAGAGAAAATAGTTTGGTTTCTGGAGTCCAATGGATTACAGAATTGGCGGCAGCATGGATTCACCAGAGGCAGGTCTTGTCAGACAAATCTGATTGATTTCTTTGACTGGGTGACCAGGGAGTTTATTTATTTATCTATTTAACAGTTTTTCTATACCGCCTTTTCTTTCAATCAAGGCAGTTTACAATAAACTTCAACTTATAAAAAGAACTTGCAGAACGTTAACTTATACATAGAACTTGCAAAATGTCAACTTATACAAAGAACTTGTAATCAACAGTAACATTATAACTTCAACAACCTGAGTGGTCTGAGTTGGACTGAGGGAGAGCCCTAGATGTGGTGTATTTAGATTTCAGTAAAGTCTTTGACACCGTTCCGCCCAGGCGACTTATAAACATTGACCTTAAAGTTACTGCTTGGGTTAGAAATTGGTTGAGTGGGAGGTGACAAAGGGTACAGGTAAATGGAGTTCACTCTAAGGAGAAGGAGTTAACCAGTGGTGCGCCCCAGGGATCTGTCCTTAGTCCGATTCTTTTTAACATCTTTGTTAATGATATAGCGGAAGGGCTGTCAGGTAAGGTTTGCTTCTTTGAGGATGATACCAAAATCTGCAATAGAGTAGACACCCAGGAAGGTGTAGATAACATGAGGAGCAATCTAGCTAAGCTTGAAGAATGGTCTAGAATTTGGCAGCTGAGATTTAATGTTAAAAAAATGCAAGATCATGCATTTGGGCTGCAGCAATCCAAGGGAGCGTTAAGTACTTCTGTCCACAAAAGAAGACCGGGACCTAGTTGTGATTGTGCCTGATGATCTTAAAGTAGCTAGCAGGTAGAAAAGGCAACTGTGAAAGCTAGAAGGATGCTTGGATGCATAGGGAGAAGAATGGCCAGCAGAAGAAAGGAGGTGATAGTGCCTCTGTATAAGTCTTTGGTGTGACCTCATTTGGAGTGTTGTCTGCAATTCTGTAAACAGCACCTTCAAAAGGATATAAACCGGTTAGAGTCGGAAAAGAGAGTGGCTACTAAAATGGTTAGTGGTCTTCATTATAAAGCATATGAGGAGAGACTTAAAGATCTTAATATGTATACTTTAGAGGAAAGGCGGGATAGAGGTGATATGATTGAGACTTTTAAATACCTCCATGGCATAAATGCACAGGAGAAGAGCCTCTTTCGATTGAAAGCAAGTTCTGCTACGACGGGACATAAGATGAGGGTGAAAGCGGATAATATGCAGAAATATTTCTTTGCGGAAAAAGTGGTCGATGTGTGGAATAGTCTCCCTATGGAGGTGGTAGAGATGAGGACAGTATCTGAATTCAAATAAGAATGAGACAAACACAGAGGCTCTCTAAAGGAAAAAAGGGGACTGTTGTAATGGTTGATATGGAAGGGCAGACTAGATAGGCCATGTGGTCTTTTTTTGCTGTCATGTTTCTATGATTGACACATAGGCATTGGCATGCAGCCCTATGACTGTACCTTGCATGTGCATGGCTGGACATGAACATATCTAATATGGCAATAGTATTATCTGTTCAGATGCTATTTCAGGTTGCATGCAGCTTAATCAAACTTGCATCTGGTATGTAATGGGATCTTCGACAGGTGACTTTGGCAGTTGTTCTATGCATATGAATGCAAATAAATGTTGGGTCATTGTAGCAGATGAGACAGTTCCGAGAACAAGTATAGATGTTCTTTGATGTTTGCACTGTCACAGCAAGTTGTTCTCACACACACAGCAACCAAGGTTCTCAGCATTTGGCATGTCACATAAAAAACACATGGGCACTGCATAGTTGGCCTGCAAAGGGGCCAGGGCCCTGTTTTGTTGTTGTGGTTACAAGCTGGGTGGTATCCTGATGCACTGTATAAGTAGTATGCCTTAATTCTCAAGCAGGGGTGTGCAGCTCCAATTCTGGAGGGACACAAATCAATCATGATTAGATATCCCTAATGAGTATGTATTAGGTAATTTCCATAAAATGGGGGCAGGGCATGCACATTTTTCTTAGGCATATTCCTTATGGACATCTTGATAACCTAACTGGTTAGGAGACCTGCAGGCCTCTAGTTGGAAACCCCAGTCCAGAGCTATGATTCCCATCTATGTCGAAGTAACTTCCCAGACAGTTACCTTTTCCAGGTCTGCACATTGAATATGCATGAGAGATATTGTCATACGATGCAGGCACTGTCAGCAAAACTCTATCTTGGGTATTCATTGTGGATAGGCCAAGTTATGATACCTGTTTTTTGTAAACACAAATCAGCAATCTGAGATGTGTAGTTTAATGTTCACTGTAAACCGCGCTGATGTCAATATCGCGGTATAAAAGAGACTTTAAATAAATAAATAAAAAATAAATAAGATGTGCACTGGCTGGGGGGCAGGTTGGGGAACCCAGTTTTAGAAGGTTGCAGAATATGGTTATAGCCAACATAGTGAGACATGTACATGGCAACCAATCAGATATAAAAGTATATTTTCAATGACAAAAGATAACACATTGGTTTTGCTGCTTGCTTCCCTTCCTTCACCTGCATGTTGTTTCTTAAATCTTGGATACGGCACGTAATCATTTTCAGCAGACACAGGTTTAACATTTCACCTATCATGGAGTGTCTTGTGTACCTAGTGAAAAGTTTCACAGGCTTGGTTCTCCTTTTTTTTTTCTAACTTTGTCCCAACACATCTGAGTCAATTATAAAATTTCTGTGGAGCCTTCACAAGGTGGTCCTGTGACATGCAGTTAATTGTCCGTTTTAGCTATGGCTGGCATAAATCATGTAATTTTAGGACATCCCCTACAAACCTTCCTTGTACTTCCTCCCCTACTGGTAATATGTGATTTATTTATTTGAGTGTTTTCTATACCGCTATATCAGGCAATCATAGCGGTTTACAATTGAACAACAAGTACATGTTAATAGAATAACTGGTGCCACAATCAATAATTTACATGAATCAGGAGAAAATAACTTATTAAAAATTAATATACAATAAATATTATGATGCAAAAGGGTAAGTTCAGGGGGTACTGGCAGGGGAGAATGTTATATTATGGGTTCATTTAGTTTGAATAATAGGGGGAGAATAGTTATTTATGTAGGATCCGTGTTGAATTGTGGTGAGTTTTCACCAAAATGTTCTCTAAAAAGGTGAATTTTGAGGTGGGAAAGAAAGGTGGTGAGGTCTGTGATGTTTCGAAGGCTAGTTGGTAAAGCATTCCAGAGCTAGGGAAGATATATTCGAAAGTTATATTGCTTGTGCATTTTTTATTTTTACAGAATTCAGATGGAGTAACCAGGGTGTTGTTCAATTGCTCTCGTCTTTGTCGGTTGTTAGGTACGACTTTGACTAATTGCGAGAGGGGTAGGGGTGATAGTTTTCTAATGACCTTGAAAGTGATCATAAGTTCCTTGTATTTTATACGGCTATGGATGGGTAACCAGTGTAGTGTCACATGTATGATTTTCTCCCAGTTGGGGAGGGATCTTATGTGTGCTCAAGGTTCAAGGAGCTCTTTGCTCTCAGGGAACGAGTTCAATCTCTGGAGGCAAGAGTAGCAGATTTGGAAGACATAAGGAAGACAGAGAGGTACATAGACGAGACCTACAGGGATATAGTCCTGAAGTCCCACCTCCAATCTGGCAGCATCCCTGTTGCCATGGAGGAGAGAGGTCACGTGAAAGGAGAGCATCACTATGGTGTGGCAGGAAGTGATCCTATAGCTAGGACCTGTCCTCCAGGTGATGTAAAACCCTCTCACATGGAGGAAGATTCTCCAGAGCCATGTGCCCATGAGGAAAGGGTTAGGACAGCCGTTATATTTGGTGATTTGATCATTAGGCATGTAGATAGCTGGGTGGCTGGTGGATGTGAGGATTGCCTGGTAACATGCCTGCCTGGTGCGAAGGTAGCAGACCTCATGCCCCACCTAGACAAGGTCTTAAATAGTGCTGGGGAGGAGTCTGCTATCTTGGTACATGTTGGTACCAATGACATAGTAAAATGTGGTAGGGGGGTTCTGGAGGTTAAATTTAGGCTTTTAGGTAGGAAGTTGAAATCCAGAACTTCCAGGGTAGCATTCTCCGAAATGCTTCCCGTTCCACGCACAGGACCCAAAAGGCAGGCAGAGCTCTGGAGTCTCAATGCGCAGATGATACAAAGGTGCAAGGATGAGGGTTTTGGATTTATTAGGAACTGGGGAACATTCTGGGGAATGGAGGGGCTCTTCCGAAGGGACGGGCTTCACCTTAACTGGGATGGAACCATGCTGCTGGCATTAACCTTTAAAAAGGAGATAGAGCAGTTTTTAAACTAGATAATAGGGGAGCGTCGACAGTCGCCCAAGAGCACATGGTTCAGAACAATGTATCCTTGAAGGATACTACCAAAAAAATGAAATTAGCGCACATCAGCAGAGAGGTTCCAATAAAGAGAAAGGCAGCCCAAATTCCCTTGAGTACAGAGCAGACAGAGCTTAAAGATTCCAAATTACCCCTGCCTACCGACAACCAGATTAATATGAATAAAATACAGTCTCTGAAACTCTGAAATGCTTGTATGCAAATGCTAGAAGTCTAAAAAATAAGATGGGAGAGTTAGAATATATAGCACTAAGTGAGAAGTTAGATATGATTGGTATCTCAGAGACATGGTGGAAGGAGGACAACCAGTGGGACACTGTGATACCTGGGTACAAACTATATCGTAATGACAGAGCTGATCAAATAGGTGGAGGGGTTGCACTCTATGTTACAGAGGGCATTGAGTCACAAAGGATTAAAGTTTTTCAGGAAAGAAAATTCACTGTAGAATCTCTATGGATTGAAATTCCATGTAAAAAGGGAAGACAATGGCAGAGGGGTTGTACTATCGACCACCTGGCCAGAATGAACAAATGGATGATGAAATGCTCAAAGAAATCAGGGAAGCTAACAAAAGTTACAACACAGTAATAATAATGGGTGATTGCAATTACCCTGGTATTGACTGGGTCAGTGTCATAGCAGGACACTCTAGGGAGATAAAGTTTCTAGATGAAATAAATATCTGCTTCTTGGAGCAGCTTATTCATGAACTGACCAGAGGGAAAGCCATTTTGGACCTAGTCCTTAGTGGAACACAAGATCTGGTGCAAGAGATATATGGGTGTTGGGGCCACTTGGCAATAGTGATCACAGCATGATTGTGTTTGATTTAATAAATGAAGGAAGGACGGTAAGGAAATCCACAGTACTACCTTTTAAATTTCAAAAGGGAGACTATGATAAAATGACAAAAATAGTTAAGAAAAAACTAAAAGGAGCAGTTGCAAAGGTTAAAGATTCCATGCTTTAAGAAAAGTGGAACAAAGTCCAAAAAACTGCCATAATGGTTTAAAGGTGAGGTCAGAGAGGCTGTTGTTGCCAAAAAGGCATCTTTCAGGAAATGGAAAAAGGAGCCAATTGATGAAAACTGGAAACAACACAAGCACTGGCAAGTTAGTTGAAAGGCCTTGATAAGGCAGGCAAAGAGAGATTTTGAGAAGAAGCTTGCTGTGGAAGCAAAAATGCATAATTTAGACTTTTTCAAGCACATTCGTAACAAAAAACCTGTGAGAGAGTTAATTGTACTATTAGATGATAGAGGGGTAAAAAGGGCACTAAGAGGGGACAAGGCTATAAAGGAGAGATTGAATGAATTCTTTGCTTCTGTCTTTACTGAGGAAGATGTAGGAATGTTGTGCATGACTGAAATGGTAGTTAAAGAAGATGCTGTGGAAGAATTGAAAGAAATATCGATACACCGGGAAGATGTATTACAATTATTTGATAAACTGAAAAGTAGCAAATCACCTGGACCAGATGGTTTACATCCAAGGGTATTGAAAGAACTTAAATATGAGATTGCAGGCCTACTATTAGTAATCTGTGAACTATCATTAAAATCATCTGTAATACCCGAAGACTGGAGAATGGCCATTGTAACACAGTTTTTAAAAAGGGTTCCAGGGGTGATCCTAGAAATTAGAGACTAGTGAGCCTGATGTCAGTACTGAGAAAAATGGTGGTAAACCATCATAGAGAACCAAATTACTGAACATGTATATAGTTATGGCTTAATGGGAGACAGCCAAAATGGCTTTAGCTAAGGAAGGTCTTGTCTTACTAATCTGTTATGTTTTTTTGAAGGTGTGAATAAACAGGTAGAGTCGGTTGATATAGTGTATGTGGACTTTCAGAAAGCCTTTGACAAGGTCCCTCATGAGAGACATTTGGCAAAATTAAAAAGTTATGGGATAGGAGGCAGTGTACTAATGTGGATCAGGAACTGGTTAAAAGATAAAAAGCAGAGGGTAGGGCTAAATGGCCAAATTTCCCAATGGAGAAAGGTGAACAGTGGAGTACCCCAGGAATCTGTGCTGGGTCCGCTGCTTTTTAGCATATTCATAAATGACCTGGAAATCGGAATGAGTGAGGTTATCAAATTTGCAGATGATACAAAACTATTCAAAGTTGTTAAAACCCATGAGGAATCTTGATAAGTTGGAAGACTGGGCATCCAAATGGCAGGTGAAATTTAATGTGGACAAGTGCAAAGTTATGCACCTAGGAAAAAAACAAACAAACTATGGTTATACAATGCAAGTTCCACATTAGTAAACACCACGCAGGAAAAAAATGTAGGCGTCATCGTGGATAACATGTTAAAACCCTCTACCCAGTGTACAGCGACGACGAAGAGAGCAAATAGAATGCTAGGTATCATAAGGAAAGGAATGGAGAATAAAACCAAGGATATTATAATGCTTCTGTATCATTCTATGGTGCGATCGCACCTTTAATATTTTGTGCAATTCTGGTCGCCATATCTTAAAAAGGATATAGCATTATTAGAAAAGGTACAGAGTAGAGCCACCAAAATATTAAAGGGGATGGAGGATACCCCTATGAAGAGAGGCTAAAAAGGTTAGGGCTCTTCAACCTGGAAAAGAGACGGCTGAGGGGAGATATGATAGAGGTCTATAAATTAATGAATGGAGTGGAACGGGTAAACATAGATCGATTCTTTACACCATCAAAATATGGAAAGACTAGGGGGCATGCAATGAAGCTACAGTGTAACCTAATTAAGACTAATAAGTGAAAATATTTTTTCACTCAACGTGTAATCAAACTCTGGAATTTGCTAACGGAGGATGTTCACCTTAACCGGGATGGAACCAGGATGCTGGCATTAACCTTTAAAAAGGAGATAGAGCAGCTTTTAAACTAGATAATAGGGGAAAGCCGACAGTCGCCCAAGAGCGCATGGTTCGGAAGAATGTATCCTTGAAGGATACTACAAAAAGCAGAGAGGTTCCAAAAAAGAGTAAAGTAGCCCAAATGCCCTCGAGTATGGAGAAGACAGAACTTAAAGATCCCAAATTACCCATGTCTACCAATAGCCAAATTAATATGAATAAAATACAGTCTCTAAAATGCTTGTATGCAAATGCTAGAAGTCTACAAAACAAGATGGGAGAGTTAGAATATATAGCACTAAACGAGAGGTTAGATATGATTGGAATATCAGAGACATGGTGGAAGGAGGACAACCAGTGCGACACTGTGATACCTGGGTACAAACTATATCGTAATGATAGAGCTGACCAAATTGGTGGAGGGGTTGCGCTCTATGTTAGAGAGGGCATTGAGTCAGAAAGGATTAAAGTTTTGCAAGAAACAAAATTTGCTGTAGAATCTCTATGGATTGAAATTCCATGTAAAAAGGGGAAGGCGATGGCAGTGGGGGTGTACTATCGTCCGCCTGGCCAGAATGAACAAATGGATGATGAAATGCTCAAAGAAATCAAGGAAGCTAGCAAACGTTACAGTGCAGTAATAATAATGGGTGATTTCAATTACCCCGGCATCGACTGGGTCAGTGTCACAATAGGACATGCTAGGGAGATAAAGTTCCTAGATGAAATAAATGACTGCTTCTTGGAGCAGCTGGTTCATGAACCAACCAGAGGGGAAGCAATATTAGACCTAGTCCTTAGTGGAACACCAGATGTAGTGCAAGAGATAAGGGTGTTGGGGCCACTTGGCAATAGTGATCATAGCATGATCACCTTTGATTTAATTAGTGGAGGAGGGATAGTAAGGAAATCCACAGTACTACCCTTTAACTTTCGAAAGGGAGACTATGATAAAATGAGGAAAACAGTTAAGAAAAAACTAAAAGGAGCAGTTGCAAAGGTTAAAGACGTACATCAAGCTTGGGTGTTGTTGAAAAATACTATCTTGGAAGCCCAGACCAGCTGTATTCCACGCTTTAAGAAAAGTGGAAGGAAGTCCAAAAAACTGCCAGCATGGTTTAAAGGTGAGGTCAGAGAGGCTGTTGTTGCCAAAAAAGCATCTTTCAGGAAATGGAAAAAAGAGCCAAACGATGAAACCTGGAAACAGCACAAGCACTGGCAAGTCAATGCAAGGCATTGATAAGGCAGGCAAAGAGAGAATTTGAGAAGAAGCTTGCTGCGGAAGCAAAAACGCGAAATAAAGACCTTTTCAAGTACATTCGTAGCAAAAAACCTGTGAGAGAGTCAGTTGGTCCATTAGATGATAAAGGGGTTAAAGGAACACTAAGAGGCGACAAGGCGATAGCGGAGAGACTGAATGAATTCTTTGCTCGGTCTTTACTGAGGAAGATGTAGGGATGTTACCCATGACTGAAGTGGTATTTAAAGGTGTGGAAGAATTGAAGGAAATATCGATACATCGGGAAGATGTCTTACAACTATTAGATAAACTGAAGAGTAGCAAATCACCTGGGCCGGATGGTATACATCCAAGGGTGTTGAAAGAACTGAAATTTGAGATTGCAGACCTGCTATCAGTAATCTGTGAACTATCATTAAAATCATCTCTAATACCTGAGGATTGGAGGATCGCCAATGTAACACCAATTTTTAAAAAGGGTTTGAGGGGTGATCCGGGAAACTACAGACCAGTGAGCCTGACATCAGTACCGGGAAAAATGGTAGAAACCATCATAAAGAATAAAATTACTCAGCATGTAGATAGTCATGACCTAATGGGAGACAGCCAACATGGCTTTAGACAAGGAAGATATTGTCTTACTAATCTGTTATGTTTTTTTGAAGGAGTGAATAAACAGGTGGACAAAGGTGAGTCGGTTGATATTGTGTATCTGGACTTTCAGAAAGCCTTTGACAAAGTCCCTCATGAGAGACTTTTGGCAAAACTAAAGAGTCATGGGATAGGAGGCAGTGTACTACTGTGGATCAGGAACTGGTTAAAAGATAGAAAGCAGAGGGTAGGGCTAAATGGCCAATTTTCCCAATGGAGAAAGGTGAATAGTGGTGTACCCCAGGGATCTGTGCTGGGTCCGCTGCTTTTTGACATATTCATAAATGACCTGGAAAGTGGAATAACAAGTGAGGTTATCAAATTTGCAGATGACACAAAACTATTTAAAGTTGTTAAAACCCAGGAGGATTGTGGAAAATTGCAAGAGGATCTTGATAAATTGGAAGACTGGGCATCAAAATGGCAGATGAAATTTAATGTGGAGAAGTGCAAGGTTATGCACCTAGGGAAGAACAACCCAAACTATGGTTACACGATGCAAGGTTCCACATTAGGAACCACCACCCAGGAAAAAGATTTAGGCGCCATTGTGGATACCTTGTTAAAACCCTCGGCCCAGTGTGCAGCGGCGGCCAAGAGAGCAAATAGAATGCTAGGTATGATAAGGAAAGGAATGGAAAATAAAACAAAAGATATTA
The DNA here is from genome assembly GCA_033557465.1 of Ichthyophis bannanicus. NCBI lineage: Eukaryota > Metazoa > Chordata > Amphibia > Gymnophiona > Ichthyophiidae > Ichthyophis > Ichthyophis bannanicus. Next base: position 362,668,828 of record CM066037.1, on the reverse strand, counting down.
TAATGCCTCTATATCGTTCCATGGTGAGACCGCACCTTGAATATTGTGTGCAATTCTGGTCGCCGTATCTTAAAAAGGATATAGCGATTTTAGAAAAGGTTCAGAGAAGAGCCACCAAAATGGTAAAGGGGATGGAAGGCTACTCCTATGAAGAAAGGCTAAAAAGGTTGGGGCTCTTTAGCCTGGAGAAGAGACGGCTGAGGGGAGATATGATAGAAGTCTATAAATTAATGAACGGAGTGGAACGGGTAAACGTAGATCAATTGTTTACCTTATCAGAATATGGAAAGACTAGGGGACATGCAATGAAGCTACAGGGTAAACTATTTAAGACTAATAAAAGAAAATATTTTTTCACTCAACGTGTAATCAAACTCTGGAATTTGTTACCGGAGGATGTAGTAAAGGCTGTTAGTGTAGCTGGGTTTAAAAAAGGTTTGGACAAGTTCCTGGAGGAAAGGTCCATAAACCATTATTAAGAAGGGACCCAGGATATCAATGCTTGAACCAGTACAAGCATTGTGGAACCTGTGTCCCTTGGGGAAACTGCTAGGTACGTATGACCTAGATTGGCCACTGTTGGAAACAGAATGCTGGGCTTGATGGACCTTGGTCTGACCCAGTATGGCATATCTTATGTTATGTTCTTATGTTCTTATGTTATAAAAGTTGTTAGTGTAACCAATTTTAAAAAAGGTTTGGATCAGTTCCTGGAAGAAAGGTCCTAAACTGTTATTAAAGTAGACTTGGCATATCCACTGCTTGCCCCAATACAAGCATTGTGGAACCTCTGTCTTTTGGGGAAACTGCTAGGTACTTGTGAGCTAGATTGGCCACTGTTGGAAAGAGGATACTGGGCTTGATGGACCTTGGTCTGACCCTTATGGTATATCTTATGTTCTTATGCTTTGGTGCACTTAATTTGAGCAAGGGGTGTATCGCTGATGATCTTGCTGATGGCAACTTCCCAGGTTTGTTGTGCAACCAATTTTCCTACAGCATGGGGATATGAGGCTGAGGCGAAGTATCTTCCTTTGTGTGTGCGCCTGGAGCATAAGTGACTGTAGTAAATCTGTATGCCTATCAGTGTGTGGATCACTGTAGTGATGATTGCTTTCTATGGAGTGGTGCACATTAGACTGCCTTCTCTCAGGTCCGGTACCTACTTGAGAGGATGAAGGTATTTCCTCCAGATCATCATCCTTTCTGGGTCAAACTGCATGTGTCCACTGGCATGCCCTGAGATACAGTAAGACTTAGAATATAGGGCCCAATTTTTGAAAGGCATTTATATGGTTTACAGCCTAGTAAACTTTGTAATTACCTCTAACCGGCATATTCAATGGCACTAATATGGTTAGTGCTGCTGAATATCCCCAATCTTCTTCCTTACACACTCCGATGCTAACTGCTTAGAATCAGGGCATGTTCTGAGTGTTCCAGGCAGGGGGGAGCGGAGGCTGTGACAGTCAATAACTGGGCAGCAGCAATATTGCATGCTGCCCCGTCAGCGACCTAAGGCTTAAAGATAGGCAAGCTTTATCATAGCGCTGTTTAAATCTCCTCCATATCTCAGCTAGCTCCTCTGAGGGGTTATCTATGTATGCTGATTTTAGTTTTTTGACTCATTCTGCAGATCTGCTTCCCAGCCATCGCACCATCAATATGATTCAATGACGGGGCTGCATATTTATTTATTTATTATGTTTTCTATACCGCTTTATCATAGTTTCAAAGCGGTTTACATTTCAACTCAAATATAACATACATTGTGTTTCAACTTTCATAACATATATTATAAAAGGGAGTTTAACTTGGATGTTAACACTGGTGTTTCATATGACCCTGGCACTGAATATCCAGAGTTAAGGGTCAGCACACATAGCTATGCACAATAGCAATGCATAGCTGGCATAAGTCAATATCCGGCCCATAGTCTTTAGTGCACTTATCAGGATCTTCTGAGTCAATGTGACTGATTTGGCCCTCCCCACCTTCCTGCCCTGTAATTTCTTCCAGGTTCTTAGCCTGAGATTCCACAGCAGCTGCCTCCTGTTCTTGTTGCAGCATTTCCAGAGCGACATCCAGCTCAGCCTTTTTGGGCATAGTGCCAGTAGCTTCAGCGGCAAATAGCAACAGTTGCAGCGGCATCAGCAGTGACTTCTGCAGCTGCCCTCTGTTCCTCCTCTTCTATTTTAATTCTTTTTAATTTCAGGGTGGCCTCTTGTTGGCCAAAGCGAGCGCAAGCTTTTGCAGCTTCTACTTCAGCGCATGCTCTTGCAGCAGTTGAGCTTGCTGTGGAGAGATTTGAATGCACTGACCTTAGTGACCTTGCAGATTTAGGTGTATGCTTAAAAGAGCCAGAGTGCAGTGACATAACTTCCTTTAGGGATTCTTTTCTGCTCTCTGTCTTCTTTAAGGTACCTTCCACCAACAGCTTACATTTCTGGTCTTCATTCTCCTGAAGATCTTCTTCTGCTAAACTTTCCTCGGTGTTATATTTTGTCAGAAATTTTAGATATTTCTCTGATTGAAGCAAATAGCGTCAGTAATTAGTCTGAAGGTGATATGTGTGGTGACGAAACTGTATTAGAGCCCATGGAAATAGATAAAAGACAAGCATTTACCTTCAAGCAAAGGGATAGCCCAGAGAGCACTGACTTTCAAAGTACAGCCAAAGCGAAAAAAAAAACACACACTGGGCTGCTGAGCTCAGACCACGCCCAAGCTCCAAGGCAACCAAGAGAGGTAATGAGAAGCACCCGGGGGAGGAGTTCGAGGCTGTAGGGCAGCCCCACTCATTTAAGCCTCAGGGAACAGGAAGAGGGGAGACCACCAGGGAAACGGAGGGCGAGGAGATCACTAGGGAACCAGAAGGAAAGAAATCTTTCAGGGAAGCTGAGAGAGAGAGGTGCTCCAAAGACAGCCTCAGAAGGGATTCCCATTGCAGCCAAAACACAGGAAACTACAGCCCTAAAGGAAGCCCGTGTTGTAGAGGAATTACAGCTGGCCCTGGATACAGGAGCATGTGGCCTGAGGAAGCTGCAGACTATAAGCAAGGTATGGGAATAGCCCAGCAGGAGCCTGTGGGGAGAGTTTCACTTCTGGAAAGGCCTGTGGAAAGAACTGTTGCTAGAAAGAAGGTGAGCCCATTAGAAACCTTGAACAGTTTATTGAAAGATAAGGATCTCCATAGCCCATCAAAAACCCCTGAACCTAGAGAGAGGTCTCGCTGGGAAAAGGTTTTAAAATTGTTATAAGAAATTAAGCCTACGTTCCCACAAGCTGATTCCAGTCAGGAGACAACAGATCCTGATTATGAGGGCATGCAGATAGATAATTATGATTCTGATAATGCCTCTACAGAATCTCAAATGGATTGCTCTTTTTGTATAAAGACAAAATGAAGAAGCTATAGGGTTTAAATATGAAAAGACCCAGAAGTTATTATACCAGTATGTCTTGTGCCTAGAGTGCTGAAAATGTTTGAAATGAAGTTGCTGGTGTTTTAAAGCAGCTAGAAAATATTCAAAGGCTTGATTTGAATGTTTAAGAAAGAACTATCTGAGTGGGCAGCAGCCAGAAGTAAAAGAAGCTTTAATTTGAATATTGCAGTTTGGAAAAGCAGTTGTTTAAGCCAGAAGTAAAGGAACTATCAAGCTGCATTATGTAATAGCTGAAGAAGCAGTTGCAACTTTTGTCACTGTGAAGTTCTTGATCTGAAAATTATTTTTCTTTTGTGGGAGAAGTATCCTAATTTTGTTAATATGTGTTTTTGGTGCAAAGGAAGAGAAAAATAAATTTTCCTGTGTTTTTGCCTTCAAACCCTCGGCCTACTCATCATTTCACACAATTACAAGCCCCAGAAGCCTCGGCTCTGGGAACCCATACTAAAAAGGGACATTAGGAGGTACGCCCCTGCCTATAGGCAACCGCCTAGGCAAGTGGGGGCGCCACATGTGTGTGATAGCTAATGTTTATAGGAATTTCTAAGACCTTAGCTATGTCTTCCTCTACCTTATGCCACACTTTGTTTAGATCAGAGGAGTTTCTCCCTGTCTGTCTCATAACTTTGCTTGGCTTTATAGGTTAGCATTCTTTTAGACCAGCATTATCCTCCTTTTGTGGAGTGGGGTCTGAGTTTTCCTGCACTGTTTCAGTAATGTCTTTTGAATCTACCTGCATTTTTACTGCAGCATTCATATCTGTGGCAGTTGGAGTAATTTTAATAGACTGTTCCACAGCTTGAAGTGTCTGTATTTTGAAGCACCTTTCAACAGACACACACTGGTCTCAGATTACACTGGCCAGAGGAAGCGGGGGTTGGATAAACAGAGTTTTAGCAACTGAAATCTGGCACAACTGATAACAGCTCAAACTGCAAAAAAAGTTCCTTTTCTTTCCCTTTTAAAATATTTATCAGCTTGGTTTGAGCTTTCACACTCCTCTAATCTTGATTTTAATCACTGAGGTTTTTTCCCAAACTTGTTGAGAAAAGTCTCTTACAGCATTGGTATTTTTTGCTCTTAAAATGAGTGCTTCTTTGGATAAAGTACTTTTCACAGCCCTCATGAATTCGGTTTCTTCACTGGCTTAATCTTGGCAAAATTATTTATGAACTCCCTTTTACTTTTTCTGTGCTCATGCTGTGTTTCCTGATACCCACACTACAAGGCAGTTAAACCAATTTACATCTGAGAAAAGACCCAGTTTCTTATAATCCAACTGTTTATTGTAATAAGTAAATTGTATAACTTATTGCAGAAGCTGAATCAAGAGGTTCTACACTCCTGGTTAGATATGTAGCATGCTGGATCTGTCTGAATTATAGCTGAAGATGGATTATGGAGATGTCTGAATGAATACAAATTGGAGCAGGTTGAAATGTTGCAAAAATGGTGAAATAGAACATATAAAACATAGATGGATGTGAGTATTATATGCGGATTCAAACTGAATTGGATTGAATTGAGCTGAATTGAATTGGTAAAAGGGTGGTGCAAATCAAAGAGGAAGAAATGAAAAAGAGAGTGCTGTAGTGTTTTTCTCCCTGCCACAAAATAGAGTCTGCCCTGAAGGGAGGGATGCAGGGAAATTACCCAAAAGGTAGAGGGAACGTCAATAGCCCAGTGGGATCACATATTATATACCCTGTAGTAAGGCATGAAGCCAGACAGGTATTAAGGAGACTGGAGGGAGTGGGTCACATGGACCTGTTAAACCTATAGAAGCAAGGATTACAAACAAGCATGAAGCTGCTTGTCCTAACTTACAACTGGCAACTATAAATAATGCAATGAAAGCATGCACACATAATTGTGGGGGAAGAAGAGGATCATTCCTATTTTTTGTATTTTTTTGTTTATTTATCTTTTATTTATTTATCTATTTCTTCTATACCGCCCCTTCCAGAGATCAGGGGCGGTTTACATGGAACAATTGCATACATTTGCATAACATTACATAGAACAAGAACTTCTTAACTTTTTACATATAACAGAACAGTAAATTGTCAGAACTATTTACAGGGTGTATACTTTTGTATACTGCTGAGTTTACAGGGGAATGTTAGCGAGCTGACATTGCTATTTATAGAAATTATTTACAAGAATACATGATTCGCTATTCAGGTGTGTGTGTGTGTGTATGTATGTGTGAGTGTGTGTGTGTATAAGTGTGCGTGTGTTTGTGTGTATGTGAGTGGGTTTGTGTGTGATGGAATTTATTTCCATTTTTTCGTGGGTTGTTTGGGGTGTCTTTGGGGGCTGTTAGAAGAGGAGTTGTGTGTTCAGTTAATTGTGTTTCTGCGGGTTTTTTTGTTTGTGTGTCTGTGGACGCTGTGTGTCTGGACTTGGAGGGTAGGGGATTCCGAAGTGCTCAGAGAATAGGTATGTCTTGAGTTCTTTCCTGAATTGGGAGAGGTCCTTTATGATTCGGATGTCTATTGGGAGGTCATTCCAAAGTGTGGGAGCGGTGAATGAGAAGGCTCTGGCACTTTTTGGACCCCTTTCTGGCACTTTTTGGACCCCTTTGGCTTGTTATTATATCCATCTTGGATTCTCTGCTACCTGCTTTGGCATGTAATTCCTAAGAACCCAATTCTGGGAGAAACTAACCTAGTGCGGTGGGGGAAAGGGGAGGACACCATCAGCCTATCATCGAAGAAGGTTCTAGCAGGAGAGTTCAGCTACTGTTATATCCTTGACAATAGAATGGTATTTCTATCAGGAGGGGAAGAAGAGGACACATGCCTAGCCAGCTTTATAGCAAATCAACCCCAAATCAACCTGAATCATCCACCATTCCCATTGCTGTACTTGTTAGCTATTGGTCTTCTGCCACAAGTATTAGGCTAGAAACTCCTAAATGAAAGGCTATCTTCCTGCTGTATTGGACTTCCTCAGCTCTTTTGGGCTGTTGCTTCCAGTGCTACAGACCTGTTCACACTGCTTTTGAGGCCTTTACTACAGTGCATCTTCTGAATCTTATTGAAATCTCTCAGCATGTCATCTAAGCAGTCCATAATGCTTCTTTCACTCTTGGGGGATCTTCCTCTGTACTTAAGGTTCCTATGTAGAGACTCTTATGCCAAGACTCTTATTTGCAAGAACACAGTTTAGCTTACCTCACTTTACTATAGTGGCCTAGGATTGTGTCACTTCTTTTGCAGTTATGTTGGATCTCCTCTGGTGTTTTAGATCCCTGCAACTGATCTGAATGCTGTGCTGGCCCCCTTGACATGTTTAAGGTATTGAAGTTGATATGGATGCTATCTTGTCCTCCTAGCATATGTTAGAGTCTTCTAGATGATCTTGGTGCTTTGTTGATCCTACTGGAATAATTTAAGGCCTTCCTGTCAATCTGGGTGCTCTGCTGGTCTTCCTGGCATTATGTAGGGCCTTCCAGCCAATCTGGGTGCCGTAATGGTCCTCCTGGCATAATTTAGAGTCTTCCAGGGGGAGTTTCTCCAAATAGGTGAGTTTTGCACATACCATGACAGTCATGAACCTCACTTCTAAGTCAGAGTATATGGAGTGTGATCTCAGTCTCTCAAATTTACTGCTAATGCTTGTGTAACCAGAGGGTTAAAAAGATGCAGCTTGTTAGAGCAATGTGCTATTTACTTCTTTAGTTTGTGATAGGAACCTTTTGATTGGTGGAGATAGAGAAAGATTCTGATTGGCTGCAAGGGTTTCAGCAGGCCAAGGAAGAAGCCGGGACCTAGATTTTAGCTCAGCCAGGAAAGAGTTCCAGGGGTTTAGATAGCAAACAACCCAAACATTTGTGAGACCCAGCGAGATTTAGAGCTCCTGTAAGCTTAGGAAAAGGGTCTGCTTCATGTAAGAGGGGTCTAAAACCATTGATTCTGGGGTTAAAATTGGGAAAATTTATTGTTAAAGGATTTAATTTAGCAGGGTTAGATAATGAAGGGGTTAAAATTATTAGAAGGGTTTAAATTTGGGTTTTAATTAAATTGGGGGTTTTAAATAAAAGAAGTAAGTGGGTTTTAAGTTTTAGAAAATACATTTTGTAAGAGTAAATGAACTTTGTGTTATGGAGGGCTAACAACATTGATTAGTGAGTTACATTCGACGTGAAGCATACCTCAAAGCACAATCTAATTTTTGAAATAGCTTAGGACAGGTTTGGAAAATTACTTTGTTTTATATTTATGAGAAATCTACAGTACATTTGTCTTTGTCTCAATTTAAATTTTAAAATCACTGTAAGGAAGCTATTGAGACCCTGATTAAGGAAATGATAGTGTTTTGGTGTTAATAAAATATATTAATATAGTTTAGAGTAGAAATAGGGAATCCTCATAGAAAATAATACAAAAACAGTAGTTTAAAATGGAGATCCAGGGGACATTCCAGTGGTAAACAATTTGTAGAATCCCCAGAACACAGCATATGATAGGTTGGAGCCGGTCATCTGTACTGAATAGAATCCTGGTCTCCTAGGAAACCATAAGTTTTCTGTTGAACAGACATCAGGGAGCCTTGCTTGGAGGAAGGTGCTGTTTTATTACTTGTCCAGTGAAAGGCTGAGATAAGTAGAATAGGAGCACTAGTACAGACATCAGAGAGCCTTGCTTGGAGGAAGGTGCTGTTTTATTACTTGTCCAGTGAAAGGCTGAGATAAGTAGAATAGGAGCACTAGTACAGACATGAGAGAGCCTTGCTTGGAGGAAGGTGCTGTTTTATTACTTGTCCAGTGAAAGGCTGAGATAAGTAGAATAGGAGCACTAGTACAGACATCAGAGAGCCTTGCTTGAAGAAGCTGTTTTATTACTTGTCCAGTGAAAGGCTGAGATAAGTAGAAAAGTGGAGCACTGGTATAATATTGTTCTCCAGAAAGAAATTTAAAGATAAGTTGTAGGTTTAAGCCACCTTGTAAGGATGCAGATTAAGTGAATCTGGCTAATTATTTTAAAAAAAAGAAGTTTTGCTCTGTAGTCTTTCTGAATGCAATTGCAGATTGATGCAAGGAAACTTACTGAAGCAGATGAGTATTTGCCTAAAGTTGAGATACTCTTAACTGGTTCTGTATAAGTAAAACCAGCCGAGCAGAGCAGAGAATTCTGAAGTGATGTTGTTTAAATGTTGTTGCTTGTCTTGTAAAGTCTTGTAACATAATTCTTGTAAGTGAGAAAGCTTAATGCTGACCCTGATTCTGACCTGATAAAGTGCTTATAAGAGAAGTGCTTATAAGAGAAGTGCTAAAGAAAGGTATGAAACCAGCACTGAACCAAGCTGTTTTAGTGTGTCCAGATAAATGCAAATAGACAAGAGACAAAGCAAAAGAAGAATTAGCAGGGAAACAAAATTATCTTTTGTTTTACTTGTAGTTAGAACCCACAAGTTCACCAATGTACACCGGGATAGATAGGGTTTTCCTTACTTTAATTTCTTAAAGTCAGGTGAGGGAGAAGACCTAGGAACTTCTCTACAAGGGCCCCAACTCCGGACAAAGAAGAAGAAGCGCTGAACACGCCGACCTCAACTCTCACCAACCAGGAAGAAAAGGATTCAGCTAAGTAAAGACTGTTGTGGTGGACTTTGTATTCTCATGCTAGAGTATAGAAACAGTTTATAGGAAATGTTTTGTTTATAAAAGTTTTAATGTTGAATAAATGCATTTTCCCTTACTTCACAACCGACTTGAGTGCCTTAAGTAACACAAATTTGTATGTCAATGTGTCAGAACCGTACAAACCCCGACTTTTATGCGCCCTGCTGTGAATACTAGGGGGGATGTGTGGTCCGGCTCTTGGGGAATAACAACCGGCCCGCTACCGTGATCGGCAGCCGACGCCCCGGTCGGCCGCCGCCAGCAGAGCCCCGGGCCAGCGGCGGAACCCCGAGGGGGTCACACTTGGTATAGTACTTGCATTGTGGCAAAGAGAGCCTCCCTCTGGAGTTCGTAAGGTGTTATGTGTATGGGTAATCTTCCAGGCAATGTGGATGCTGTGCTGGTCCTCCTGGCAAAATGTAAGGCCTTTCAGTGAATCTGGGTGCTGTTCTGGTACTCCCAGCATAATTCATGGTGGAGCTGTGGTGTGTAGACCTGTGTGCAGTGAACTCCAGTGTTTCTACTCCAGGGAGGTGGCAGCTTATCACCTTCACTCCATCATGCAGAGTCCAGGGGTAGGCCTTCAGGAAAGTCCTAGGCCTACTAAACCTTCTTCCTCAACATTTAGGGTGAGGTGTTCCTTGCCCAACCACCAGTTGAAGGAGTCCCGGGCCTTCTGGTAGATGGGAATCTGGTGGGACATCCACTGCTTCCAGTGTCATCTTAGGTTCCACTGTATGTTTTACAAGAGGAACCTGGCATGGGGGAGGACTTGGGTTGTGGCTGCTATATGGCCCAGGAGGCACAGCAAGGTTTGAACCAAGACGTTGCTGGCAGTGGAGACCAAGCATGCCAGGGCTATAATGTTGTCTGCCCTTTGTGTCAGGAGAAGAATCTTCGCTCATGGTGTGCAAAGGGAGGCTCCGATGAATTCCAGGGTCTATGCCAGCTGGAGATTATACTTCCTGTGGTTGACTAGAAACCCCAGCGTGGTTAGGAGGGAGACCGTGGCCTGGCCTGCTTCCTGTGTCTGGGCCTCAGAGGGGGCTGTTATGAGCCAGTCATCCAGGTAGAGAAGACACAGATTCTGGACCTCCTGAGGTGAGCCGCAGCCACTGCCATGCATTTAACGAAGACCCTAGGAGCAGGAGAGAGTCCAAAGGGAAGGACTCAGCACTGGAAGTGTTGGTTCAGGACGCAGAAGCGTAGGAATTACTTGTGCACAGGGTGGATGGGGATGTGTGCATAGGCATCCTGCAGGTATAGAAACATAGAAACATGATGACAGAAAAAGACCACAAGGCCCATCTAGTCTGTCCTTCCATAACTACAACAGTCCACTTTTTACCTTTAGAGATCTTCTGTGTTGGTCCCATGCTTTTTTGAATTCAGTTACTGTCCTCATCTCTACCACCTCCACTGGGAGACTATTCCACGGATCCACTACTCTTTCCATAAAGAAATATTTCCGCATATCACTCCTGAATCTATCTCCCTTCACCCTCATCCCATGTCCCCTCGTAGCAGAACTTGCTTTCAATTGAAAGAGGCTCTCTCCCTGAACATTTATGCCACGGAGGTATTTAAACATCTCAATCATATCACCTCTATCCCGCCTTTCCTCTAAGGTGTACATATTAAGATCCTTAAGTCTGTCCTCATATGCTTTATAATGAAGCCCATTAATCATTTTAGTAGCAACCCTCTGCACCGACTCCATCCTGTTCACATCCTTTTGAAGGTGCAGTCTCCAGAATTGCACACCATACTCCAAATGAGGTCGCACCAAAGACTTATACAGAGGCATTATCACCTCCTTTTTTCTGCTAGCCATTCCTCTCCGTATGCACCCAAGCATCCTTCTAGCTTTTGCCGTCGCCTTTTCTACCTGTTTAGCTACTTTAAGATCATCAGACACAACCTAGGTCCCGCTCTTCTTTAGTGGACAAAAGTACTTCACCTCCTATACTGTATTGCTCCCTTGGATTGCTGCAGCCCAAATGCATGACCTTACATTTTTTAACATTAAATCCCAGCTGCCAAATTCTAGACCATTCTTCAAGCTTAGCTAGATGCCTCCTCATGTTATCTACACCTTCCTGGGTGTCTACTCTATTGCAGATTTTGGTATCATCCGCAAAGAGGCAAACCTTACCCGACAGCCCTTCCGCTATATCACTAACAAAGATGTTAAAAAGAATCGGACCAAGGACAGATCCCTGGGGCACACCACTGGTAACATCCTTCTCCTCAGAGTGAGCTCCATTTACTTGTACTCTTTGTCGCCTCCCACCCAACCAATTTCTAACCCAAGCAGTAACTTTAGGGTCCATCCCTAGGGTGCTCAGTTTGTTTATAAGTCGCCTGTGAGGAACAGTGTCAAAGGCTTTACTGAAATCTAAATACACCACATCTAGAGCTCTCCCTCGGTCCAACTCCCTGGTCACCCAGTCAAAGAAATCAATCAGATTTGTCTGACAAGACCTGCCTCTGGTGAATCCATGCTGCCTCGGATCCTGTAATCTGCCGGACTCCAGAAACCTCACTATTTTCTCTTTCAGCAGCGTTTCCAATAATTTACTTACCACCGAAGTTAAACTAACCGGCCTGTAGTTTTCAACCACATCCTTACTTCCGCTTTTGTGTAAAGGCACCACATGAGCCTCTCTCCAGTCCTTTGGCACCACTCCCGACTCCAACGATGCATTGAAAAGGTCAGTCAGTGGAGTTGCTAGAACGTCCCCAAGTTCCCTCAGTATTCTAGGGTGTATCCCATCCGGTCCCATCGCTTTGTCTACTTTAAGTTGAGCTAGTTTCTCACGAACACAGTCTTCTGAAAATTGTATAGGTATAGTGAGGCTAGCCAGTGGTGAGGCTGCAGCAATGGGAGGATGGATCCAAAGGAGTACATCTTGAAGCATTACTTGTGGATGAATTTGTTGAGGCTTCTCAGGTCAAGGATAAGGCACAGGCCCCCAGACATCCTGGGAATGAGAAAATACCTGGAGTAGAATCCATGCCCTATCTGCGTTAGTGGCACTCACTCGATAGCACCTGCTGTTAGAAGGGCCTGGATCTCCTCCTCTATGGTGTGGAGGAGGTGGTCCTGTATGTGAGGCAGGATGTGTATGCTGGTGCAGTGTGGAGGAGAAGCACATCCTGTATCCAGTGTCTATGATCTGCAAGACCCACTTGTCAGTGGTGATGTCTGCCCAAGCTTTCTTGAAGGAGGAGAGGTGGCCGCCGACTGGCAGTGTCCTATTGGGTGCAGCGTCAAAAGGAGGGGCTGTTTTTCCCAGATAGAGCACTGGTTTGCTTCTGTTGTCTATGGTCCTTCTTGCGAGGCTTCTGGTAGGATTGGTAGTGCTGGGTTTTGGAGTGCTGTGGCTGCCACTTGCGATAAAGCTGGTAGCATTTGGACGAAGAGCACGATTTATGGTGGCATGATCCTTGTGACTTGCAAGAGCTGGTATTCTGTCCAGGCCATCAGGGGCCAGGGTTTGAAAGGTGGTGTAGTAATCCTTCATATCATTTTTAGTTTCCTTGAATTTTTCGCCAAACAGATTGTTGCCCGAAAAGGGGGCAACTGCCAGCTACTCGTGGGTATCCTCACTCAGTCAGATGCATGGAGCCAGGCCCAGCGCCGGGCTTCCTGGCCACCAAGTCAAATGCATCAAAAGTGGAAAGGATCAAATGTTTCCCGCATTAACCCAGATCCAGTAAGAGGGGCTGGATGGTGGCCTTGGCTTTGGTGTCAAAAGCCTCCATGGCACTCTTGAGGGTGTCCAGTATTGAGTCCAGGTATTGAATCCAGGTACAGCATCACAACTTGGAAGATCTTTTTCCTACATCATCCAGGAGCTGATGATCTTTGCCCGGAGGAGCATTGGAGTGCAGACAGGAGTCCTTTGTCTGTTGTAGGGGTGATTCCATCACAATGACCTGGTACAGTAGTTGAGTATTTTGCCTCAAATCTTCATGATGTGGTGGTTTCAGAGGCGGGCATCTGCTAGATCCAAGTGAGATTGTCCCAGAGTAGCTTGTGCACCAGAATGGAGATGATGGATCTGGGTGCATCAAGGTATTTGAGTAATCCTAGTACCTCATTCCTGGGATCTGGTGTGTCCATGGGAGATAGGGACAGGTGTTTAGTGAGCTTCTGGAGGAACTTAGGGTACGTTTGGTCCTCTGGTGGTGATGGTGGAAGAGGAGGTGGCATGGCTGGGATTTGGGAGGAATGCTCCCCATCATCCGAGTCCTTGTGGTAGCTGCTTGAGGGTGTCATGCTGGTAACTTCTTCCCCTTTGCTACCCATGAAGAGTTCTGGGGAGAAGCCTCTGGGAGTCGGAGATCTTGGCGGTGAAGGCATCCTGGGTGCCAATGGAGGTTAGGAGCTGGTTCATGGTTGAGGAGTCTTTTTGTCCCTGTGTCACATGCTGCTTGTGCTCCCTGGGTCAGAAGATGGGACAGGAGGTGCAACATGGCTGTCTGTTGTCTTTGCGATGATGTGCTACTCTGTGTGTGGCTGCTCCTCTCAAAGTTGTTGGATCACTGTCGATGGAAGGGGGACTCTGGGGAGCAGGACCTGGAACTCCTAGAAAACTTGCCGCGTGATATGGGGCTGTGATGGCATCTGTGATGTTTCCTGGCATGGTTGCAGCAGCTTCCTGAACTAGAGATGGTCCCCTTTTGATGCCACGGCCGCTTGTGTGGGGTTTGCTCAGCGCGGAGGTCAGTGCAGTGACAAGGGCTTCCCCTGATGGCGCGGTGAGGAGGGATTCCCACATCGGTGCAGCGAGAAGGACTTCCCACATTCGCATGGCAACAGTGGCACCTAAGATGACATTGGAAGTAGTGGATGTCCCACCAGATTCCCATCGACCAGAAGGCCTGGGGCTCCCTCAACTGGTGGTTGTGCAAGGAACACCTCACTCAGGGCAAATCCTTCCAGACACAACCTAGTCCTCACCATGGATGCCTACGGACTTGGCTGGGGAGCCCACCTACTCCACCTCCATACCCAGGATACGTGGTCAGACCCTGAGAAGTGCCTGAACATCAACCACATGGAGCTCTGAGCGATCAGATATGCCCTCCAAGCCTTCTCAGAGCAGATCCTCGACAAGACAGTGCTGATCCAGACCAACAACCAGTTTGCCATGTTCTACATCAAAAATGAAGGGGGCATGGGGTCCCCACCCCTCTGCAGAGAGGCCCTTTGGACATGGGACCTAGCGCTCAGCAGCAACTGTCATCTCCTCGTTCCTATCTGCCCAGCAAGGACAACTACCTAGAAGACAGACTCAGCCATCAACTACAGCCATACGAGTGGTCCCTCAACACAGAGATAGTGGAGTCCTTGTTACAGTGCTGGGGCTGTCCTAAGATGGACCTCCTTGCCCAACCATCCAACACCAAGTGCCAAGCCTTCTGCACAAGGCAGCCAACCACCCATAGCACAACAGCAGATGCATTCAACCTTCGCTGGGGAGAGTTCAATCTTCTCTATGCATACCCCCCCCCCCCACACTCCACTCATCTCCAGAGTGATACAGAAAACCATCATCAACAAGGAAAACATCATCATCATTGCCCTCTACTGGCCATGACAGGTGTGGTTTCCCTTCCTCAGTCACATGGCCAAGGAACCTCCAGTCTGCCTGCTCTCGAGGTTGGACATCACCCAGGATGGGGAGACGACCCTCCACCCCAACCTGGCTACCCTCACTCTTACTGCATGGAAATCGAAAGGTCAAGACTGTCTGCCCTGAGCCTGGCAACAGAGGTGCAACCTTGTAGCCTGAAGAGACTCCACACAGCATTTGTATGGCATAAAGTGGAAATGATTCCAGAACTGGTATGCACAGGATGATGTGGACCCCCTATCCTACTCACTCCCACTCATCCTCCAATACCTCGCCATCCTCACCCAGACAAGGCTACAGACCTCCTCCATCAAGGTGCACCTCTCGGCTATTGTGGCTTTCCATGACCACATCGAGAATCTTTCTCTCTCAGCGTACTCGCTCATTGCGAGGTTCATGAAAGGCCTCACTAACCTGTGACCAGCAGTGCAGAAACCAGTTCCCCCTTGGGACCTGTCCACCATCCTATACCAACTCACAAAGGGACCCTTCAAGCCTCTGGAGGATGCGCCCCTTAGGTACTTCACATGGAAGACCTTGTTTCTCATCACCATCATGTCAGTCAGATGGATCAGTGAACTCCAGGCTTTGGTGATGCACCCACTGTACACCATCCTCCTGGACTGTGCCACACTTCGCATGAATCCCAAGTTCCTGCCCAAATTGGCATTACCCTTCCACATCAACCAGATCATCAAGCTCCCTGCCTTCTACCTGGAACTGCATTCCTCTGAGGAGGAACGCTGACCGCACACCCTAGATTGTGTGCAGGCACTGTGCACATACCTGGGGAGAACCGAAAGAACTTGCAATGGGCCCCAACTCTTCTCCTTCAACCCAAACAACCAAGCCACCCAGTCATGAAGAGGACTCTCTCCCAATGGATCTCTGCATGCATCTCCTTTTGCTACTCCCAGGCAGGCGCTGATCCTCCCTTGTTAGCACATGCACACCAACTGCGAGCCATGGCGGCCACATTGACAAACCTCCACACAGTGCCTATTCAGCACATCTGCAAGGCAGTAACATGGGCATTTGCACAGACCTTCCAGAAACACTACTGCCTGGATCAGTTCACCCTGGCCAACAGCTCCTTTGGCCGTACCGGCTGAGTGCAAGCACTGTGCATGGCCAGAGTCCAAGATAGCGTCAGACCTCAGTCAAGAGTAATGTTCTGCAGAATTTGACTGTTACCACAAGACAATGGCCATTGTCAATGCTAGGATGCCTTGTGACTATTATGCTGCCGTTGTTACTGTTAGGCGGCTGTTACGGCATATGACTCTGTTGCCACTGACATTAACATACTTGTTCACTTGATCTTGTTCATGTTGTACATGCTCATGATGTTGTTCACATTCATGCAGTTCATGACTTCACAAAATGTTTCTGCACAGCAATTGCTGGGGCAATTGCCCTAGAAAAAAACCCTATTGCTGTACCTACCAGTCACATCTCGGCTCCATCTGTCCACAGCACAGTGGACCTCTTGGTCATGGCTATGGAGTCAGCAGGTGTGGCTGATTCATCCTGCTAGTCAATGGAGAAAGTGGGGTTACTTACCTGTAATGAAGGTTCTCTGTGGACAGCAGGATAAGTCAGCCACACATTCCAACCCTCCTCCCCTATGGATGAAGCCGGCATGGATCACTTGCCGACAGAGGTCAAGGGTGATAGGACCTGCCCCCTACCGGCAGGGGGCATTGGCTTGAGACTAACTGAGCCAGGTAAGGATGGGCCCAGGGGTAGGGGCTACAGGACATGTGCTCAGAAAGGCACTCCATCCATGGCACTGTCAGATGATGTCACCAGACTGATTTATCCTGCTGTCCATGGAGAACCTCTGTTACAGGTAAGTAACCCCACTTTCACAATCTCTAAATTCCTCTCAGCTTGTTTCTACACCATTGGTAATTACACAGCCTCTGGCCTTTACTGCAAAGCCTTCTACTTTGGATTTCTAAAGAGGTATGCAGACTATCTTAGATAATGAAAACACATAGAGGCCGATTCAGATGTCTGCATGCCTGGGCCATCCTGATATACAGAAAATGTATGGCACCAATTTGGACCTGATTTGACAACCATGGGAGCTATACATTCCCATGGTTGCAGAATCAGGACATTTGGACGGCCCGACATGCACAGCATTCTGAGCCAGGATACATCCAAGTGCCTACCTGTCCCCACTACTCAAGGATCTGGCTTTTGTGCTGGTGCTATGGCATCCCGTAACCATAGCACCAGTATATCCAGCCTGAGAGCCCAAATGCCAACCACATCAACATACCATTTCTCTGCTGCCCGACCCTCCGCAGGGGCAACCAGGGCCCGGATCAGTTGATGGGGGATCTCCCACAGCAGCCTCATTGTGTTGGGAGGACAGCATGCTCTGATCGCATAGGTGCCCTACACTTATTCCACCTTTGAGGTGGAAAACGCTGGGCGTACAAAACAAGGCCGCTAGACGTACAGAGGGCAGACCTGAGTGCTCTCTGTATGTCTGGCCACTGGAGTCCAACCCCCATCCGCCCCCTCTCTGCCTCTGTCCCGCCCTCTTCCACCCCCGTCCAGTGCTCCGCACACAAAGCTTCTGTATGGGCGAGGAGCCGGAAGATCAAAATACAGTCCCTGCGAATAGCGGGGGTTGAACTTCCAAGCTGGACATACAGTACATCCCTGATATTCAGGGATCAGAGTCTACCCCCTTGTTAAGAATAAGAAGCATTTAAAGAAGATTGCCGCTAGAGAGAAGTATCCAGAGCAATCTTTTAATTTGCCTAAAGTTTGTTCTCCTGTGCCAGCTGCAGTTCTCGGGTGACTGTTGCATTAGTGTTGTCCATGTTTGCTGTCGGTAAAGAGTCTGGCCTTTCTTTTTCTTCAAACACAGGATGCTCAGAAGGGGCTGGGTTCCCTGGTTCAGCTGTTGTCTGATGGATTGACTCTCTCATCTACTCGTAGTGTGGCGTGTACTTACAAATCTTTCAGCTTTGTTCATTTGAACATAAGAACATAAGATATGCCATACTGGGTCAGACCAAGGTCCATCAAGCCCAGTATTCTGTTTCCAACAGTGGCCAATCTAGGTCATATGTACTTAGCAGTTTCCCCAAGGGACACAGGTTCCACAATGCTTGTATTGGTTCAAGCATTGATATCCTGGGTCCCTTCTTAATAATGGTTTATGGACCTTTCCTCCAGGAACTTGTCCTTTTTAAAACCCAGCTACACTAACAGCCTTTACTACATCCTCCGGTAACAAATTCCAGAGTTTGATTACACGTTGAGTGAAAAAATATTTTCTTTTATTAGTCTTAAATAGTTTACCCTGTAGCTTCATTGCATGTCACCTAGTCTTTCTATATTCTGATAAGGTAGATAATCGATCTACGTTTACCCGTTCCACTCCGTTCATTAATTTATAGACTTCTATCATATCTCCCCTCAGCCGTCTCTTTTCCAGGTTAAAGAGCCCTAACCTTTTAAGCCTTTCTTCATAGGAGTATCCTTCCATCCTCTTTACCATTTTGGTGGCTCTTCTCTGAACCTTTTCTAAAATCGCTATATCCTTTTTAAGATACGGCGACCAGAATTGCACACAATATTCAAGGTGCGGTCTCACCATGGAACGATACAGAGGCATTATAATATCTTTTGTTTTATTTTCCATTCCTTTCCTTATCATACCTAGCATTCTATTTGCTCTCTTGGCCGCTGCTGCACACTGGGCCGAGGGTTTTAACATGGTATCCACAATGACGCCTAAATCTTTTTCCTGGGTGGTGGTTCCTAATGTGGAACCTTGCATTGTGTAATCATAGTTTGGGTTGTTCTTCCCTAGGTGCATAACCTTGCACTTGTCCACATTAAATTTCATCTGCCATTTTGATACCCAGTCTTCCAATTTATCAAGATCCTCTTGCAGTTTTCCACAATCCTCTTGGGTTTTAACAACTTTAAATAGTTTTGTGTCATCTGCAAATTTGATAACCTCACTCGTTATTCCACTTTCCAGGTCATTTATGAATATGTCAAAAAGCAGTGGACCCAGCACAGATCCCTGGGATACACCACTATTCACCTTTCTCCATTGGGAAAATTGGCCATTTAGCCGTACCCTCTGCTTTCTATCTTTTAACCAGTTCCTCATCCACAATAGTACACTGCCTCCTATCCCATGACTCTTTAGTTTTGCCAAAAGTCTCTGATGAGGGACCTTGTCAAAGGCTTTCTGAAAGTCCAGATACACAATATCAACCGACTCACCTTTGTCCACCTGATTATTCACTCCTTCAAAAAAACATAACAGATTAGTAAGACAAGATCTTCCTTGTCTAAAGCCATGTTGGCTGTCTCCCATTAGGTCATGACTATCTACATGCTGAGTAATTTTATTCCTTATGATGGTTTCTACCATTTTTCCCGGTACTGATGTCAGGCTCACCGGTCTGTAGTTTCCCGGATCACCACTGGAACCCATTTTAAAAATTGGTGTTACATTGGCGATCCTCCAATCTTCAGGTATTAGAGATGATTTTAATGATAGTTCACAGATTACTAATAGCAGGTCTGCAATCTCATATTTTGGTTCTTTCAACACCCTTGGATGTATACCTTCCGGCCCAGGTGATATGCTACTCTTCAGTTTATCTAATAGTTGTAATACATCTTCCGGATGTATCGATATTTCCTTCAATTCTTCCACACCTTTAAATACCACTTCAGTCATGGGTAACATCCCTACATCTTCCTCAGTAAAGACTGAAGCAAAGAATTCATTCAGTCTCTCCGATATCGCCTTGTCGCCTCTTAGTGCTCCTTTAACCCCTTTATCATCTAATGGACCAACTGACTCTCTCACAGGTTTTTTGCTACGAATGTACTTGAAAAGATCTTTATTTTGTGTTTTTGCTTCCGCAGCAAGCTTCTTCACAAATTCTCCCTTTGCCTGCCTTATCCATGCCTTGCATTTGACTTGCCAGTGCTTGTGTTGTTTCCAGGTTTCGTCGTTTGGCTCTATTTTCCATTTCCTGAAAGATGCTTTTTTGGCAACAACAGCCTCTCTGACCTCACCTTTAAACCATGCTGGCAGTTTTTTGGACTTCCTTCCACTTTTCTTAAAGCGTGGAATACAGCTGGTCTGGGCTTCCAAGACAGTATTTTTCAACAACAGCCAAGCCTGATGTACGTCTTTAACCTTTGCAACTGCTCCTTTTAGTTTTTTCTTAACTATTTTCCTCATTTTATCATAGTCTCCCTTTCGAAAGTTAAAAGGTAGTACTGTGGATTTCCTTACTATCCCTCCTCCACTAATTAAATCAAAGGCGATCATGCTATGATCACTATTGCCAAGTGGCCCCAACAACCTTATCTCTTGCACTAGATCTGGTGTTCCAGTAAGGACTAGGTCTAATATGGCTTCCCCTATGGTCGGTTCATGAACGAGCTGCTCCAAGAAGCAGTCATTTATTTCATCTAGGAACTTTATCTCCCTAGCATGTCCTGACGTGACACTGACCCAGTCGATACCGGGATAGTTGAAATCACCCATTATTATTACTGTGCTGTGACTTTTATTAGCTTCCTTGATTTCTTTGAGCATTTCATCATCCATTTGGTCATTCTGGCCAGGCGCTCGATAGTACACCCCCACTGCCATTTACATGGAATTTCAATCCATATAGATTCTACAGCAGATTTTGCTTCCTGCAAAACTTTAATCCTTTCTGACGCAATGCCCTCTCTAACATAGAGAGCAACCCCTCCACCAATTTGATCAGCTCTATCATTTCGATATAGTTTGTACCCAGGTATCTCAGTGTCCCACTGGTTGTCCTCCTTCCACCATGTCTCTGATATTCCAATCATATCTAACCTTTCATTTAGTGCTATATATTCTAACTCTCCCATCTTATTTTTTAGACTTCTAGCATTTGCATACAAGCATTTTAGAGAATGTATTTTATTCATATTAATTTGGCTATTGTTAGACATGGGTAATTTGGGATCTTTAAGCTCTGTCTGCTCCATACTTGAGGGCATTTGGGCTACTTTACTCTTTTGTGGAACCTCTCTGCTTTTGGTAGTATCCTTCAAAGTTACATTCTTCCGAACCATCCGCTCTTGGGCGACTGTCGGCTTTCCCCTAATATCTAGTTTAAAGCTGCTCTTTCTCCTTTTTAAAGGTTAATGCCAGCAGCCTGGTTCCATCCCGGTTAAGGTGAAGCCCATCCCTTCGGAAGAGCCCCTCCTTTCCCCAGAATGTTCCCCAGTTCCTAACAAATCCAAAACCCTCATCTCTGCACCATTGTCTCATCCACGCATTGAGACTCCGGAGCTCTGCCTGCCTTTTGGGTCCTGCGCGTGGAACAGGAAGCATTTCGGAGAATGCTAGCCTGGAAGTTCTGGATTTCAACTTCTTACCTAAAAGCCTAAATTTAGCCTCCAGAACCTCCCTACCACATTTTCCTATGTCATTGGTACCGACATGTACCAAGACAGCAGACTCCTCCCAGCACTATCTAAGACCTTATCTAGGTGGCGCGTGAGGTCCGCTACCTTCGCACCAGGCAGGCATGTTACCAGGCGATCCTCACGTCCACCAGCCACCCAGCTATCTACATGCCTATTGATCGAATCACCAACTATAACGGCTGTCCTAACCCTTCCCTCATGGGCACATGGCCCTGGAGAAACGTCCTCGGTGTGAGAGGGTTTTACATCACCTGGAGGACAGGTCCTAGTTACAGGATCACTTCCTGCCACACCAGGGTGATGCTCTCCTGTCATGTGACCTCTCTCCATGGCAACAGGGATGCTGCCAGACTGGAGGTGGGACTTCCGGACTATATCCCTGTAGGTCTCGTCTATGTACCTCTCTGTCTGTCTTATGCTTTCCTAGTCTGCTACTTTAGCCTCTAGAGAACGGACTCGTTCCCTGAGAGCAAAGAGATCCTTGCACCTAGTGCACACGTAAGACCTCTCACCAACTTGGAGAAAATCATACATGTGACACTCAATGCAAAAGACTGGAAAGACCCCATCCCGCTGCTGGACTGCTGTCTGCATCTTAGTTTTAAGTTTGGGTTTAGATCTAAGTTCTTTACTTACTAAGGGTTGCTATGGATATTTATACTTATAAAACTGTACCTAATACGTGTAATATACTTTGTTCACCTGAAGCTTAACTAATCTCAGGTCCTTAGTGTATGACTGATTTGGGTAATGAGCTTCACCTGAGAGCACCTCCTGTCTTTTAAGGTGTGTAAGTACCTATAAAGCTACGATTATCCCAGGGGAGGGAGGGAAATAACACTTATTAAAAGAGGGCTGCTATACAGTACCCTGTCTTGTGCTGCTGAGGTATGCTATAGTCTGATTTGGTTTAAATTATAGCTCTTAGCTGCTGCTAGGTTCTAACTTCTTATGAAATTTAAACTACAAGCTCTCTGCTGGGTTCTAAATTTAACCAGAAAGCTCTCTTCTGTGTTTTAAATTTAAGCTAAAAGTACTTTGCTGATGCTAGGCCCTGAGTGACTATTCAATTTAGACTACAAGCTCTCTGCTGGGTTCCAAATGTAACCAGAAAGCTCTCTTCTTTGTTTTAAATTTAAACTAAAAGTACTTTGCTGTTACTAGGCCCTGAGTGACTATTAAATTTAAACTACAAGCTCTCTGCTGGGTATGAAATGTAACCAGAAAGTTCTCTGTGTTTTAAATTTAAACTTAAACTGCTGCTACTAGGCCCTGACTGATTTAACAAAAAATAGTGGGTTCACAGATTAATTAGCTTTAATACAAAGAATTCCTTTTAGAAAATTACCAGAAGTATATACTCACCGTTGCAGATCTCTCTCCAGAAGTAACAGTCCCTTTTTCTAGTCTGATCTATTTGCATCAAGAGGGGACACAGTTTGCAGCTGGAATTGGTAATGTGATTCTACAGCTCCCATAGCTTTAGTTACAGTGTCTGTTTTTTCTAGATTAGACACTAGCAATACTTCAGTCTTGCCTACGTTTGTACTTTCTGTTGCTCAGGACACTGTTACAGACTTTGAAAGCTGTGCCTGCTTCTGCTACTTTGAATGAGGAGGCTGGTCTTCCTGCAGAAATGCATTATAAACCAAAACCTACTATCCATCCCACCTCTCAAGACAAAATGCAGACAACAAACCAACAACAGAGCCTTCACCCTCTTCGCACCCTCAATATGGAACTCCCTCCCAGAACACATAAGAGCAGCTCAGACAACAAAAGACCTGAAAGGTTTGCTAAAGACCTAGCTTTTCATCGAGTATTATGGGACTGATGAAATCATCTAACACCATAATGCATGAACTATGGCACCTTCTTATTATATTTATTCCTCATTCACTATGTGGATCATTCCAAAACACAAATAAGGGGTTTGTATATGCGGTGGGGATGTATGTGTGCTGAAAATGTCCCAGGCCATATTCTGAAATACTGCTGACATGCACGTCTACAGTGCTAGCACGGGGATCCCAGAATATAGGCGGCAGAGGGCAGAATGGGGGCGTGGTCAGCCACGGAGACACAGAAAGCGTATTCAGGAAAGGCCCATCTACATATCAAGTGTTTCCCAGAAACGTCCATGTTATTCCTGCTGAAACGTGGTATAAGGCTAGAACTTAGAAAATATTCTACTGTACTCTGCAATTCGTCCCATATAGAAGAATGGTTGTGACAGGTATGTTTTGAACTGGTGTGACTACAGTCCGGAAAAATACAAGATGCAGTCTTAAGGTACAGGGAGCAGAGGTGAGGGAATGTTGTAAGGTAAAGAATCATTTAGAAACACCCTTACAGAAATATTAAGAAGAACAATAGTGTTTATTCAGGCTATGCACTTATGAGCTGTTTGTGCTAAAGGAACCAATCTATGTGACCCTAACAATTCCCATGTTCAGAAAAATGGGACTGCTGATACAGGGATAATATGGACATGAGCAGGGAAAGGATTCCTTTTTGGGCAAGAAACAAAGATCATATTTGTAGTCCTAGTACTCCATGCAATTATGTTATGTCATAGCTCTTATGTATAGGTTCAGGGCATCTTTTTGGCAGAATCATGTTTTTGTGACAGAAAGTGAGAGTGCGTGTGTGTGGTTTTGGGGGATGCATGGGGGAATCTGGTGTGCTCATCTGTAATTCAGGGGGACATAAAAGCCTGGCCAGTACCTGGACCATATGGATGACTGCAGCATCACCAGGTGCCAATGGGATTGGGCAGTCACACTCAGAGGGCTCACAATAGCTACATGTCAAATCATATCCCCATCAATAATAAGGGACCCTCAAAATAAGGGCACTCAACAGTGCAAACAGCACTAATGCATGCCCATAATGCACATTTTGTGGGACCAATGGTATTGCTGTTGAGCATGTATTAGTGCTGTTTGCACTACTGAATGCCCTTATTCTAAGGGTCCCTATTATTGACAAGGATATGTTTTGACATTTAGCCATAGGGAACTTATGCTGATTCTTTCTGGATTAGTTTACATAATTAGATTACTCCATTTAGATCAGATATTGTAGGCAGTGTGAGAGGCAGTCGTACATCTGCTGTGCCTGGCACTGGGAGACATGGCGGATGTAGTGCCAGTATTCCCCAGATTGTCCCATGCGGCCTACATCCCTACCCAGGCCAGGATCAATGAGAGATGCGAGAGTGGTGATGCGAAACTGGCTGGTACTTGGTAGATCTCTCTCTTTTGCTTTAACAGATACCTAAGCTCCACGAACAGAACAATGGCTGGGAAAAATCGTATTGCTAAAGCTGTTGCCCCCGTTACAGCTTCTGCCTCGGTCCAGACAGAGGTCCTAATGCCAGTTGAAGGACCGGTTCCATGTGCAGGGTGCCTGCATGCTGAAGCTCTGAGGAAACAAGTGGAGGAACTCAGAGAGGAGGTGGCGAGGCTGAGGAGCATTCAAGACAGTGAGAAGTACATTGATGAGATGCTTCTTGCAGCAACCAGGCTCTCCAGCACAGGAGAAGATGGGTGCCAACAGAATGTCAATGGTTGGACACAAGTCACCAGGGCCTGCAAAATCACCAATCCAACTTCTCCAGCCCTTGAATTGAAGAACCATTATGCAGCCCTGGAAGTGGAGGAGGTGAAAGCATCCCTGGAAAGGGAAGAACCAGAGTTCAAGTACCCCAAAGTTGCGGAATCAGTGACCAGAAGGAAACGAAGGGTAGTGGTGGTTGGAGACTCTCTTCTGAGGGGTACTGAGGCGTCCATCTGCCGACCAGACTTGATGTCCAGAGAGGTATGCTGTCTGCCTGGTGCCAAAATCCAAGATGTTATGGAGAGTTTGCCAAGACTCATCAAGCCCACTGACTATTACCCAATGTTGCTAATCCATGTTGGAACAAATGATACTGCCAGGTATACCTCGGAACGTATCAAAAGTGACTTCATGGCTCTGGGACAGAGGGTGAAGCAGTTAGGTGCACAGGTGGTGTTCTCTTCAATCCTCCCTGTTGAGGGTAAAGGCCAAGGCAGAGAGGCTCGCATCCTGGAGATGAATGCATGGCTGCGTGGATGGTGTCTTCGAGAGCGTTTTGGTTTCCTAGACCATGGGATGCTGTTCCAAGGGTTGCAGAGCAGAGATGGCATCCATCTGTCCAAGAAAGGTCAACGCATCTTTGGTAGTAGACTGGCTAATCTACTGAAGAGGGCTTTAAACTAGATTCATTGGGGATGGGTGAAGAAAGCCCCCAGGTAAGTGAAAGCCCCCAGGTAGGTGATACATTAAATACCTTTATGGAAATGGGTAACAGGGGTAACATATGGAAAGCAGTGTGTATTAATGCCCGTAGCATGGGAAATAAGATCCCTGAAGTTGAAGCTTTGGTGGGAGTGGCTGACTTGGATTTAGTGGCAGTTACAGAAACATGGTTCACAGAAAACCATGACTGGGATGTAACTATACCTGGCTATACTTTATTCAGAAAGGACAGGGTAGGAAGAAGGGGAGGAGGAGTGGCACTATATGTAAAAATTACTATTAAAGCTTTGGAATTACAGAGCTTAAAAGGGGGAGAGGAGGCATTGTGGGTTAAACTAGAAAGAGGGAAAGAGAAATCTATTTGCATTGGTGTGATATACAGACCTCCCTCTCAAGAGGAAGAGGTGGACAGAGAGTTAATTGAAGACATACGCAGCATTGCTAGGAAAGGGGAAGTGCTACTGATAGGAGATTTCAATATGCCAGATGTTGATTGGCACATTCCTGCTGCAGTATCATCTAGAAGTAAGGAGATCCTGGATTCTCTACAGGGAGAACTATTCAGGCAATTGGTAACAGACCCCACACGTGAAGGGGCCATACTGGAGTTGGTGCTTACCAATGGTGAAAGTGTTTCTGATGTTGTAGTGGGAGATCATTTTGCATCCAGTGATCAGATGGTGTGGTTCAGTATTAGGACTAGGGCTGTTAGAATCCATTCCAAGGTGAGGATCTTAGACTTTAGGAAGACTAACTTTGCGAAGATGGGCCAATACCTCAGGGAGTCGTTAGGTGGATGGGAACAGCTGGGGGATGTAGAAAAACAGTGGGCAAAACTGAAAGGGGGTATTTTAAAGGCAACCAAACTTTTTGTTACAATGGTAAATAAAGGCAAAAGGAACAGGAGATCGCTATGGTTTTCGAAGGAAGTAGCTGAAAAAGTGAAGAAAAAGAGGGAGGCCTTCATGAAATACAAGAGATCACAGAGAGAGGAAGACAGGCATCTGTATTTGGAAAAACTTAGAGAAGCTAGCAAAGTAGTCAAGAAGGCAAAGATTCAAAAGGAGGAGGAAATAGCCAATGCAATAAAATGGGGGGATAAGACATTTTTCAGATATATTAGTGAGAAGAGGAAGGGCAAAAGTGGTATTGTCAGACTCAAGGGTGCAGGGGGGGAATATGTAGAAGCTGATAAGGATAAAGCGGAATTGCTTAACAAATATTTTTGTTCTATGTTCATAGATGAAGAACCAGGAGCAGGACCTCAGAAAACACACACAAATAAGAACAGAAGCGAGGGACATCTTGAACAATTTTCAGAAGACTGTGTTCGTGAGAAACTAGCTCAACTTAAAGTAGACAAAGCAATGGGACCGGATGGGATACACCCTAGAATACTGAGGGAACTTGGGGACGTTCTAGCAACCCCACTGACTGACCTTTTCAATGCCTCGTTGGAGTCGGGAGTGGTGCCAAAGGACTGGAGAGAGGCTCATGTGGTGCCTTTACACAAAAGCGGAAGTAAGGATGTGGTTGAAAACTACAGGCCGGTTAGTTTAACTACGGTGGTGAGTAAATTATTGGAAACACTGCTGAAAGTGAAATAGTGAGGTTTCTGGAGTCCAGCGGATTACAGGATCCGAGGCAGCATGGATTCACCAGAGGCAGGTCTTGTCAGACAAATCTGATTGATTTCTTTGACTGGGTGACCAGGGAGTTGGACCGAGGGAGAGCTCTAGATGTGGTGTATTTAGATTTCAGTAAAGCCTTTAACACTGTTCCTCACAGGCGACTTATAAACAAACTGAGCACCCTAGGGATGGACCCTAAAGTTACTGCTTGGGTTAGAAATTGGTTGGGTGGGAGGCGACAAAGGGTACAAGTAAATGGAGCTCACTCTGAGGAGAAGGACCAGTTACCAGTGGTGTGCCCCAGGGATCTGTCCTTGGTCCGATTCATTTTAACATCCTTGTTAGTGATATAGCGGAAGGGCTGTCGGGTAAGGTTTGCCTCTTTGCAGATGATACCAAAATCTGCAATAGAGTAGACACCCAGGAAGGTGTAGATAACATGAGGAGGGATCTAGCTAAATGTAAGGTCATGCATTTGGGCTGCAGCAATCCAAGGGAGAAATACAGTATAGGAGGTGAAGTACTTTTGTCCACTAAAGAAGAGCGGGACCTAGGCGTGGTTGTGTCTGATGATCTTAAAGTAGCTAAACAGGTAGAAAAGGCGACGGCAAAAGCTAGAAGGATGCTTGGGTGCATACGAAGAGGAATGGCTAGCAGAAAAAAGGAGGTGATAATGCCTCTGTATAAGTCTTTGGTGCGACCTCATTTGGAGTATGGTGTGCAATTCTGGAGACCGCACCTTCAAAAGGATGTGAACAGGATGGAGTCGGTGCAGAGGGTTGCTACTAAAATGATTAATGGGCTTCATTATAAAGCATATGAGGACAGACTTAAGGATCTTAATATGTACACCTTAGAGGAAAGTCGGGATAGAGGTGATATGACTGAGATGTTTAAATACCTCCGTGGCATAAATGTTCAAGGAGAGAGCCTCTTTCAATTGAAAACAAGTTCTGCTACGAGGGGACATGGGATGAGGGTGAAGGGAGATAGATTCAGGAGTGATATGCGGAAATATTTCATTACAGAAAGAGTAGTGGATCCATGGAATAGTCTCCCAGTGGAGGTGGTAGAGATGAGGACAGTAACTGAATTCAAAAAAGCATGGGACCAACACAGAGGATCTCTAAAGGTAAAAAGTGGACTGTTGTAGTTGTTGTTATGGAAGGACAGACTAGATAGGCCATGTGGTCTTTTTCTGTCATCATGTTTCTATGTTTCTATCTGGAATCTGGCTACTTGGTGTGATGGCACAGAGATGTCCCCTCTCATGCCCACACAGCCCTGCTCAGGGGAGCAGTACCACAAAGCTGGCTGTGGGAATACAGACAGGGTTGCCCCATAGGTAGCGGATGTATACAGGCTGTCATACACTACAATGGGACAGGTGTAGCTGCTATGCGAAATGCCAGTACTCAGATAGGTGGGCCTCAGTTGCCATAGTCAGAAGGCCCTACTACAACTACAACAACTACTATGGATCATTTGTATAGCACTACAAGGCATATGCAGCACTGCACAAACACAAGTAAGAAATAGTCCCTGCTCAGTGGAGCTTACAATCTAGTTGGAACAGACAACATAGCACCTGTGAACAGGATACATCCAGGGGAAATGATCAGGAAACAGAAGGGAACTTAGGCGGATTAAGAATCCAACAGCGGCACCAATGAGGTGAGCATCAGCCTGGATTTGAGAGGGTCCAGGGAGGAAGTCTGACGTACAGACTCAGGTAGTTTGTTTCAGGCATATGGACCAGCAAGGTGAAGGGAGTGACATCCGGATTTGGCAGTAGAAGGGAAGAGCACAGATAGAAACAATCTGACAGATGAGCTGTGCTTACGGGGAGGGGTGTAGATAGGGATAAGAGGGGAATGGTAGTGCAGAGTAGCAGAATGAGTTTACTTATAGGCCAGAGGCACAGAAAGAGCATACATTTCTTGATCAGCAATATTACATATCCTTTGGGGTCCTGCAAGGTTAGCTTGGGGTTTTGCGGACTTTGTGAGGGTCCATCCCTAGCAGTTTAAGGTGTGTTTGTAGAGATGAGCAGGGAAGGAATCATGGGTCCCATTCCTAATGTCATGTACCATTTGATGCAAGGTATGTCCTGACACACATGTTCATATTTACATTCTTTTATACCATTTTGGGGTGCACTGGGCTTACTTAGCATATTTCAGGGCATGAGGGGGACTGATATATGGTTTAGGTTGCAGCATTTTTAAAGTCTAGGACTTAAGCTTGCTGTGATTGGACTGCCTTGGCAATGTGGGAGGATTAGGGCTTGAAATGCTGAACGGAAGTCTGATGGTTTGAGGAAGGGGCGGAGGCATTGCAGGATTTTGGATTTGTAGTATATTGCCCTGGCTGTTGTTGCTACTTGTGTTTTGAAGGTGTTGGTCGATGATGATGCCTAGGTACTTTAGTTCTGGAAATACATTTATTTGGGAATCATCATTGATCAAGCGCTTACATTTAACCAACAGATTAAAAAGACTACCAGAACAATATTCCACAAAGCAAAGATGGTACAATGGCTCAGACCACTCATCGACCCACAGGACTTCAGAAGAGTCATGCAGGTTATGATGCTCCCCCACCTGGACTACTGTAATACAATTTATCATGGACTACCCGCCAACCACAGCAACCCCCTATGAACTGCCTTAAACACCACAGCAAGAATCATCCAGAAAGTGAAAAAACATGATCACATCACTCACGTCCTGAGAGAACTTCACATCCTACCACTCAAAGCAAGGATTAAATACAAATCTATCTTGCTTATCCACAAAGCCCTCCATCAACGCAGACTTCTCAACTCCAGACTCTACTACCCCAGCCTACCCTCAATAGACCAACCCGACAGACCACCAGCAACACTCTCACTATCCCACACGAATGAACTAATTTCAATCAACAAATCTGCAACAGAGCATTCGAACTGTATGCACCCTCTCTCTGGAACTCGCTTCTGAGCCAGATTTGAAGCAACAGAGACCTCTCCACATTCCGGAAACAATTAAAAAACATCCTGTTTCATGAATATCTTGGATCTGAAACAGACATCTCTCACTGACTGCACATCCAGACCTTCTGACCTATCCCCTCTACTACCAACTAAGAGACTTACGTCAACTGTCTAATTCATTACTTTGAGTTCAGATCATCAATGTTGGCCCTCATGGTGATGGTCCCCCCTCTCTCTGTTGAATTGATTACTGTCCTCCCTCCTTTTTGTTAAACCACTTTGACCCGGTGAAAAGCGGGATATAAATGCAGCTAAATAAATAAATAAATTTGGATGTTGCTAAGGTTACAGAGGTTGGGGGGGGGGGTGAATGTAGTGTCCTTTGTAATAATAAGGCTTCAGTTTTCTTGCATTTGATTGTGATGTTATTGGTTTTTATCTAGCAGGAGACATCAGTGAAGCATTCTTGGATTTGTGTGTGTGATGGTTGGTGCGGAATAGGCTGTATAGCATGAAGTCATTTGCGTAAATGTGGAAGTTGATGCTGTGTACTTTAATGATTGTGCAGAGAGGTTGGAGATATAGGTTGAAGAGGAGTGTGGATAGGGTGGATCCTTGGGGTACTCCTTGTGCTTGGCAATAGGGGCTAGAGGTGTTTGTTCCTAGTCTTATCTGCTGGTGTCTGTCATAGAGGTAGGAACAGAACCATTGAGTACTGTATCTTGGATTACTGTTGATTGCAGACACTGCAGGAGGATTTTGTGGTCGACGGTGTCTGATGCTGCTGAGATGTCCAGGAGAATCAGTAGGAAGCCTTGGGCTGGAACCTGTATGCCTTTGATTAGATTATTGATGAGCGAGGTCATCAATGTTTCTACTTCATGCAGGGGACAGAATCCGAGTTGTTGTTGGTGGCCCTGAAGTTGAAGTTGGATGTTCTTCTCAATGACTTTTGCTAGGAAAGGGAGGCTGGTGATGGGTCTGTAGGAGGTAGGATCTGAGGGTTGAGGTTGGGCTTCTTTAGGGTGGGGCAAATGAATGAGCGTTTGAGGCACTCAGGCATTAGTACTTACTGTAGTGCTGCTTGTGTTATTCTGGTGAGTAAGGGGCTGAGTTCTGTTTTTGCCACTTTGATCCAGGTGGCAGGGCATGGATCGAGGTGGGAGTTGGTGGTGTTTAGAGTTGTTAAGATGGTTTTGATGTTTTCTCTGGTAATGGTGTGAAAGGAAGTCCATTGTGTGGGGTGGGGATGGTGGGTGGCAGAGGGGGTGGGAGTGGGATTAGGATGTGGGTGGAGCT
The DNA here is from genome assembly GCA_033557465.1 of Ichthyophis bannanicus. Lineage (NCBI taxonomy): Eukaryota > Metazoa > Chordata > Amphibia > Gymnophiona > Ichthyophiidae > Ichthyophis > Ichthyophis bannanicus. Next base: position 362,637,446 of record CM066037.1, on the reverse strand, counting down.
GCTTGTAGTGTGCGGCCAGTTGCTGATGGTTGATGATGGGGGCTGAATTGTGGTTGATAGGTGGTCCAGTGAGCCGTTTGACAAGGTCAGATAGTTCTCTTGGGTGATTGATTGAAGTATTGATAAGTTTTGTGTGATTGTCCCACTTGGCTTTATCTGTGGCTGTATGGTAGTCCCAAAGTAGGTTCAGATAGTTGCTGCAGTCTTTGTTCAGGGTTGTTTTATGCCACTTCTGTTCAAGTCTTCGTAGTTGGGTTTTAAGCTGTCATAGCTTGTTGGTGTACCATGGGGTTTTGGTTGTTCTGGGTAGGTTGGTTGGTATTTCTGCTGCTTTTCTAATAATACGGTTCCAGTTGATTGTGAGTATATTTAGGTCATCTGAATCAGTCTCCAGGTTTGATAAAATGTCCTCCAGAAAGCTGTCTTTGTTGAATTGTTTGAAGCATTGATGTGTTTGTTGGTGTGAGGAATGGAATATTGGGGAATTGAGGGGAAGGCTGAAGGTGATCAGCCTGTGGTTTGACCAGGGCACTGTGTATGTTTGTATTGTATGGAGGGGACCTGTGTGCGTTGGGAGGTTGGTGGTGAAAATCAGGTGAGGGCGTTGCCTTTGTCATGAGTGGGGATGCTATGTTCTGTGTGAGGTCCATAGCTACCATGGCTGCAAGGAATGAGTCTGCAATTTTTGGCCTAGAATGAGGAGGTCTTTGTTGGCTTTGGTGTTGATTAGTACCTTTTCTAGTATTCTGGAGAGGTCAGATGTTGTGAGGGCTATAAACAATTGGAAGGGTTAATTCAAGTCATATGAAATTTGAAAGAGCCAGGTTTTCAATAATTTTTAAAATTGGGGTGAGAACTTTCAAAGTGAATAGCTAGAGGCAAAGAATTCCAACCCTCATCATCTGATCTAGTCTCAGGTGGAACATCACTGGTCTAGGCCTTGGACACTGACATATCCCCGTCCACTATAAGAGCCCAGGAATGAATTGTGGTGCCATATCTGTGTCTGCCACACATGGTCATGGATATGGTCTGAAGATACTGATCCCCTGACAGCTTCCCACCATGGCCACCATGCAGGTGTGGCTGTGGTCTTGGAAGCCCCACCATTGCTGAGATGACCACCAGTTGGTTAATGTGATGATTAAAGGCTCAGCTGAGGCCACAAATGACCTGCAGTATATATTTGCAGAACCACATGCCACTGGTAGCCGGCCAAGGTGAGTTGGGGGGGGGGGGCATGCAGCAGAGAAAGAAGCATTCGTGCCACCTGTGTCTCCTAGACAGAGCTGTCAGGAAACCTGTCCCCTGCCCTGCAGTGACTTGAGAAGCTCCACAATAAATATCTAACTGACATATAGTGTGATCCTGACATTTAAATTGTTTATTTGTGTTAAGGACTGTCAGATCAATGCTGACTTCTGGCAACCCAGTGTCCCCTGGCTATTATCACAAAATATGGGCTGAAGTACATTGTCTGTCCTCTTTCTTTGAAGCAATGGAGGCCAAAAAGACTTTCTCCAAGGTCACAAGGAATGCCAGTGAGAATCAAAGTGTGGTCTCCTACGGACTAGGCTGTGGCTCTGACCACTAGACTAATCATCCACACTATCCTTGCTCTGCACTGCTAAGCATGTGCCTTCTGAAGGGAGCTACAACACTTCCCAATGAAGCAGATTTTAGGCAGCCACTATATAGCTATGTCTTGAATATCAGCTTATGTCCCTGTATCATGATAGATGCAAGGTCTGTCTGGCCTAAGGCAACATGGAGACATATTCTAGGATATTATCCCCAGGGAATCATCAAGTTCCTGCTGATGATAATGACATCACTAACATTGCCTGTACCATAACTGCTGGCAGTCCATATGCATGTGTGTGTGACATAGTCACATGATATCCCCAGCATCTGAGTGTGCTATTAGGCAAATGCTCATTGCTTGCTTGATAGTAAATGGTATGAGCCCACAAGCTGCCTTGCCAGGTCACCCAGTCCCTAAGGGAAGAGCATTGGTCATAGCTGCATACTTGACAAGGCCATCCAGGTATATCAGGGACTTGCCAGGGATGTAGTAGCAAAGCACAATGGCTCAACATGCAAGAGGATCACCCTACAGGAGTTGAGCAGTTCAAGTCCAACCCATGGTCCCTGAGCTAACATTACCATAATATATACATTGGATCACCATGTTTTAGCCCAAAAACCCTCTTTCTGCAGTGAACATAAGAACATAAGATATGCCATACTGGGTCAGACCAAGGTCCATCAAGCCCAGTATCCTGTTTCTAACAGTGGCCAATCTAGATCATACATACCTAGCAGTTTCCCCAAAAGACACAGGTTCCGCAATGCTTGTACTGGGTCAAGCATTGATATCCTGGGTCCCTTGCAGTTATCCAGTGCAGCCTTGACATCTGATTGGCCTGCAGCAACTCTGCCCATTGCGAAGAGGCCAATTGTGTGGATGTAAATAACTTTTAACAATTCCCATTAGAGACATACCAAGTTTCTCCAGAGCTATGTGCCCATGAGGGAAGGCTTAGGATAGCCAATATAGTTGGTGATTCGATCATTAGGCATGTAGATAGCTGGGTGGCTAGTGGACGAGAGGATCACCTGGTAACATGCATACCTGGTGCAAAGGTAGCGGACCTCATGCGTCACCTAGACAAGATATTAGAAAATGCTGGGGAGGAGTCTGCTATGTTGGTACATGTCGGTACCAATGACATAGGAAAATGTGGTAGGGAGGTTCTGGAGGCTAAATTTAGGCTTTTAGGTAGAAAGTTGAAATCCAGAACTTCCAGGGTAGCTTTCTCTGAAATGCTTCCCATTCTACACGCAGGAACCAAAAGGCAGGCAGAGCACCGGAGTCTCAATGCGTGGATGAAACGATGGTGCAAAGATGAGGGCTTTGGATTTCTTAGGATCTGGGGAACATTCTGGGGAAGGGAGGGGCTCTTTTCTGAAGGGATGGGCTTCACCTTAACTGGAATGGAACCAGGCTGCTAGCATTAACCTTTAAAAAGGAGATAGAGCAGCTTTTAAACTAGATAATAGAGGAGAGCCGACAGTCACCCAAAAGCACATGGTTCGGAACAATGTAACCTAGAAGGATACTACTAAAAGAATGAAGTTAGGGCATATCAGCAGAGAGGTTCCAATAAAGACAAAAGTAGCCCAAATGCCTTGAGTACAGAGCAGATAGAGCTTAAAGATTCCAAATTACCAGATTAATATGAATAAAGTACAGTCTCTAAAATGCTTGTATGCAAATGCTAGAAGTCTAAATAATAAGATGGGAGAGTTAGAATATATAGCACTAAATGAGAGGTTAGATATGATTGGTATCTCAGAGACATGGTGGAAGGAGGACAACCAGTGGGACACTGTGATACCTGGATACAAACTATATCACAATGATAGAGCTGATCAAATTGGTGGAGGGGTTGTGCTCTATGTTAGATAAGGCATTGAGTCACAAAGGATTAAAGTTTTGCAGGAAACAAAATTTGCTGTAGAATCTCTATGGATTGAAATTCCATGTAAAAAGGGGAAGGGAAAGGCGATGGCAGTGGGGTTGTACTATCAACCACCTGGCCAGAATGAACAAATGGATGATGAAATGCTCAAAGAAATCAGGGACGCTAATAAAAGTTACAGCACAGTAATAATAATGGGTGATTTAAATTACCCTGGTATTGCCATGCTAGGGATATAATGTTTCTAGATGAAATAAATGACTGCTTCTTGGTGCAGCTGGCTCATGGACCAACTAGAGGGGAAGCCATCTTGGATCTAGTCCTTAATGGAACACAAGATCTGGTGCAAGAGATAAGGGTGTTGGGGCCAATTGGCAATAGTGATCATAACATGATCACATTTGATTTAATTAATGGAGGAGGGATGGTAAGGAAATCCACAGTACTACCCTTTAACTTTCGAAAGGAAGGCTATGATAAAATGAGGAAAATAGTTTAAAAAAACCCTAAAAGGAGCAGTTGCAAATGTTAAAGACTCACATCAAGCTTGGGTGTTGTTTAAAAATACTATCTTGGAAGCCCAGATCAGCTGTATCCCATGCTTTAAGAAAAGTGGAAGGAAATAAAACAAACTGCCAACATGGTTTAAAGGTGAGGTCAGAGAGACTGTTGTTGCCAAAAAAGCATCTTTCAGGAAATGGAAAAAAAGAGCCAAATGACAAAAACTGGAAACAGCACAAGCACTGGCAAGCTAAAGGCAAGGCATTGATAAGGCAGGCAACGAGAGAATTTGAGAAGAAGCTTGCTGTGGAAGCAAAAACATGTAATAAAGACCTTTTCAAGTACAGTCATAGCAAAAAACCTGTGAGAGAGGATGTATTACAACTATTTGATAAACTGCAATGTAGCAAATCACCTGGACCAGATGTTATATATCCAAGGGTGTTGAAAGAATTGAAATATGAGATTGCAGACCTACTATTACTAATCTGTGAACTATCATTAACATCATCTGTAATACCTAAAGATTGGAGAATGGACAATGTAACTCCAATTTTTAAAAAGGGTTCCAGGGGTGATACGGGAAACTACAACCGGTGAGCCTGATGTCAGTACCGGGAAAAATGGTAGAAACCATCATAAAGAATAAAATTACTGAACATAGATACTCCACCTTGTTAGTTAACTGTTTTTACACGGTCCCAGTTCAAAAACTCACCTTGTTTATTTTTGATATGTTAAGATGTTCTATGTAAAATTAAGATGTTCTATGTAAAACAAACTTAGCTTTGTTAAATGTTGTTGTTTGTACACCGCAACTGATCTCTGGAAGATGCGGTATAAAAATGAGTGTTAAATAAATAAATAAATAACATCTAGATAGTCATGGCTTAATGGGAGACAGCCAATATGGCTTTAGACAAGGAAGATCTTGTCTTACTAATCTGTTATGTTTTTTTGAAGGTGTGAATAAACAGGTAGACAAAGGTGAGTCGGTTGATATAGTGTATCTGGACTTTCAGAAAGCCTTTGACAAAGTCCCTCATTAGAGACTTTTGGCAAAACTAAAAAGTAATAGGATAGGAAGCGGTGTACTATTGTGGATGAGGAACTGGTTAAAAGATAGAAAGCAAAGGGTAGGGCTAAATGGCCAAATTTCCCAATGGAGAAAGGTGAACAGTGGAGTACCCCAAGGATCTGTGCTGGGTCTGTTGCTTTTTGACATATTCATAAATGACCTGAAAAAGGGAATAACGAGTGAGGTTATCAAATTTGCAGATGACACAGAACTATTTAAAGTTGTTAAACCCCATGAGGATTGTGGAAAATTGCAAGAGGATCTTGATAAAATGGAAGACCAAGCATCCAAATGGCAGATGGAATTTAATGTGGACAAGTGCAAAGTTATGCACCTAGGAAAGACCATCACAAACTATCATTACACGATGCAAGGTTCCACATTAGGAACCACCACTCAGGAAAAGAATGTAGGCGTCATCGTGGATAACATGTTTAAACCCTCTGCACAGTGTGCAGTGGCGGCCAAGAGAACAAATAGAATGCTAGGTATCATAAGGAAAGGAATGGGAAATAAAACAAAGGAGCGTTTAAAGGAGGGCGCCAGCACCAGAGCAGCCCTTTTCATCACCGCGTGCTCTCCCAGTAGGTATAGAGCTACTGCCGCTTCGAGACGCCTCCAGCCGCATCTGCTGCCCAATGGGGGCACTTCTGCACGTTTAAAAGAGGGCGCCAGCAGGCACACCCGCGCCTTGTGGGCCTGCGCCTGAGGGCCTCACCAGAGGGCCTTTTGGCATTGCCCTTAGGCATGAACTGCTAACCAGATGCCAAGAACCAACCCAACAAGTGCCTTTTGATCTAGTCTGCACCAGGAACGAAGCCCTAGAGACGCAATCTACTAAGGCGAAGTTGACCCATTGATCATGGCCGCTCCTGCCTCCACTCCAGCATGAGCCCCTGAGCAATACGTTAGGAATAAAACAGGATCAAAATTTAACTTCCTCAGTATGTAGGCCCAAGCAATCCAGCAGAAACTTCAAGTTTTTCAAAGTAGCAGCGCCGCTGAATCGTAAGACACGTAAGAGATCTTCTAAATTGTTAATTACATGACAAAGTAGTTTTCTCTGTAACTGTGATTGAAGAAACAAAGTAGCTTTCTCTGTAACTGTGAGACAAAGTAGCTTTCTCTGTAACTGTGATTTAAGAGACAAAGTAGCTTTCCTTGTAACTGTGAGACAAAGTAGCTCCCATTACCTTGCTTCTTAACTGCTATTCCGGTATAAATTTATGTTTGCTTGTGCGCATAATCCATAGGCCTTTGCCTCTACCCACCACCTTGAACATACAACCCCAAACACCTCCAACGGTCTCGGGGTACACAACTGCCCAGTCACCTCAGGCTGATCCAGCACATAGCAGCTAATCATGGCCATCTCCATACTAGCCCTCACTAGCATTTACCTACTCACCAGTGCCATCTATGACACTAACGCTTTTTCACATGACCACAACTCTATCCCCCTACTTCACAGCACAAGTAAGAAATATCATCAGAGCCACCACCAACTACCACCAAACTCCTACCATAACAGACATCCACACTTGCTCTACGTAACACTAGAGCAGCCAAATAACACAAAACTCGTCAAACCACATGTGCACCAAGACCTCAGATGCGCCCTCATCAACGCACTCTCGGCCCACAAGAAATGGCCAGTCATTACCGACCTTTTAACTAACCTCAACCTTGATATATTAATGGTCACTGAATCATGGCTCTCAGACACTGACACTGTCCTCCTAAATCAACTCACCCCACCTAACTTCTCAATCTACACATGCAACAGGGCTAACAGAAGAGGGGGAGGAGTCTTCATCCTAGCAAAAACTGAACTCCAATACCGGACGAGCCTAGTCAGAAGCACACACCATCTAGACACAATTACTATCTCTAACAAACACAACACTATCAATCTCATTTACAGAGCATCAAGTTCTCCGTCCGATGAGCTCTCCAACATAATTGATTTGGCTTGTAATCCTGAAAACCCAAGCAAACCAAACTGGCTGATAGGTGACTTTAACCTCGCCTCCCTTCAAGCCGCCTTTACTAACTCATTCTTCGAGGCAATGACTGACCTCAGTTATGTTTATGTTTATGTTTATTGATTTAATATACCGTTCTACAAATATATATCATGGTACAAAAAACAAAGAAATCATAAAGTGAAAAGAGGAAAGGAAATTACAATATTAACAGGAAAGCAAACCAGGCAGAACCAAACGACAGGACAAGAGGAGAAAAGAGGGGAAGTGGGAAGAGAAGGGGTGAGGGCTACACAGAGGGGTCAGGGAGATCGAAAGCAAGGGCAAAGAGATGGGTTTTGAGTTTGTTCTTGAAGGTAGTATGTGTCTGTTTGAGTCAGATGGAGGAGGGGAGAGAGTTCCATAGGGCAGGGCCAAGGAAAAAGAAAGCAGAGGAACGAGTGGACTGAAGGTGAGCCTGGGCAGGTGAAGGGAGATGAAGGCGGTTGAGGTGGAAGGACCGCAGGGAATGAGATGAGGTATGAAAATGGACAAGGTCAGCGAGATACTGAGGGGAATGGGAGTAGAGGACATGATGCAGGATTGTCAGAACTTTGAAGTGGATGCGAGACTTGACAGGAAGCCAATGGAGGTGGATGAACAAAGGTGTAACATGATCACGGGGGGAGGAGTGGAAAATGAGATGGGCAGCGGTGTTTTGGATGCGTTGAAGGTGGTGAAGTTGAGTGGCAGGGAGACCAGCTAGAACAGAGTTACAAAAATCAACACGAGACATGACCAGAGAAAGAAGAAGGGTTGTGAGTGCTTGTGCAGTGAGAAAAGGCCTGATGGCGTGAATCTGACGGAGGAAATAGAAAGAGGATTTTGACACGTGAGCAATGTGATCATGGAAGGAAAGATGAGAGTCAAAGAAGACTCCCAGATAACGGAAGGAGGAGACCAATGGAACCGGGGAGCCGGAAAAAGAGGGGGCAATCTGGGAAGAAGTGTCACCGCGAGAGAACCAGATGGCAAGAGTTTTAGTGAGGTTAAGGTGGAGGCAGTGCGTAGTGAGCCAGTTGGCAACAGCGGTGAGGCAGGTGTTCAGAGTGGAGAGGTCAGGAGAGTGAGGAGAAGTGTGATTGAGAAGAACCAAGTCATCGGCGTAATAATATGCGGAGATCCCGTGCTGTTGAACAAGTAGGGCTAGGGGGGTGAGAAAGATGTTGAAAAGGAGGGGGGTCAAAACAGATCCCTGAGGAACACCACAGGGGAGAGGAACGGACTCAGAGGGAGAAGAGGAGGGAGATGAAGGAAGAACGGAGTAGGACCTGGAAGAAAGAAAAGTGGAGGATGGTGCTACAAAGGCCCGCTTCCCGAAGTCGAGCCAGAAGGAGGGAGTGATCGACAAGGTCGAAGGCGGCAAAAAGATCGAGAGAGACCGCCACCGACAGATCACCGTGATCATGAGCTGTGTGAAGCTCATTCAAAAAACCGAGGAGGACCGTCTCGACACTATGGCCAGGACGGAACCCAGACTGACGGGGCTGAAAGAAATGGGTGGAGTCCAGAAAAGTGGACAGCTGGGAGAAAACAGCTTTTTCTAGGATTTTAGAAAGAAAGGGAAGGTTGGAAACAGGACGGTAGTTGGCAGGGGTCATGGGGTCAAGGGAGGGCTTTTTTAGAATGGGATGGACCAGGGCATGCTTCTAGGGTTCGGGAAAGACACAGAGGGAGAGGCTGGTGTTGATGATGGAGAGAGCAGGAGGAATGAGGGCTAGTGAGGGAATGAGCAGCCAGGAGGAGGGAATAGGATCAAGTGGGCAGGAGGTCTTTTTGGAGGAAGAGAGTAGTTCAAGTACCTCAGAGGAGGTAAGCGGATGGAATGTGTGCCAAGTGTGAGAAAGCTGAGAGGAGGGAGGGGGAGAACAGGGAGGGGGACTGGAAATGGGAGGAGGACAATGGGGAAGAAATTGACGAAGATCAATTATCTTAGAGTTAAAGTAGATTGCCAGCTGGGAGGGAGTGGGCGAAGGGGAAGTTACAAACAAATTGTAAACGATCCCACCCACCAATGAGGGAATGCTCTTGATCTGGTCTTCGTCCCACTCACAGTCACAAGCAAGAAGCATCACTTCGACCTATCCATCACCCCCGTCCCCTGGCCAGACCATAGCCTAATAACCTTCCAGATCCCATCACAACAAGAGCAAGATCCACTCAGCCGAGCAAGTGTATTGACATCAGCAAACCCTGTACGCTTGAAACCATTTGACAAGGAAGAGTTTACTAAATATGCACTCCCAAAACTTGCACAGTCATCATCCAACCTCAACGGCATGATCGCTAATTGGAATGACACCCTTAACTGGTGCTCTCAACAGCCTTCCTCTAACAAACATCCAACGTCCAATAGTCACACTGGTAAAAGGAAGACAGCTCCTTGGTTCTCTTCTGAGCTACGGTCTTCCCTACTTCTCCTTAGAAAACTTGAGAGAAAATGGCGATGCTCCCATAACACAGCGGACCAAGCCACATACTTATCTCACCTGAGAACTCATCGTGAATTAATCTGGGACAAAAGGAAAGAATTCCACTCCGAGCTCCTCAGCCATTCACTAAACAAACCCCGCGACGTATTCGACTTAGTAAAATCCTTAATCAAGGAACCATCTCCACCACAATATGAACCTATACAACCACAGCTATATGCCAACTATATTCAATCCAAAGCTGTCAAAACAATCACAGCCTCAAGCCCAAAACCTTTCCGGATCCCTCAGCATCAGATTCCCCTCATCAAGCTCTCACCTCCATCTGCAAGAAGCATTGAAGACCTTATTGCCACCATCAACACCACCACTGCACCAAACGACCCATGCCCAGCATACTGGATCAGATCAATGCGATCGGAACTCAGCCCAATCATAGCCGAGATCACAAAACTTTCCTTCTCAACTGGAATATTCCCATCTGCTCTTAAACAGACATCCATACGACCACTGCTAAAGAATAACCAGCTGGACCCGCAGAAGGAGGAGTCCTACCGGCCGATCTCAAGCATCCCACTACTAGCTAAAATACTTGAGAAGGTGGCTCAGAGACAGATTCAGCAACATATCAACACCTCATCCCCCCTAGATCCCTGCCAGCATGGTTTCAGGGAAGCTCATGGAGTTGAGACACTACTTACCTCCCTATCCAACACCCTAATCAGTGGGATAGACAACATCAAAAGGGGCTTCGCGCTAATCTTCCTTGACATCGCAGCAGTCTTTGATTCAGTCGACCATGACCAACTCCTAACATGACTCCATGAGAAGGGAATCCATGGCCTTGCATGGGATTGGTGTAAATCCTACTTAGAAAACTGATGGCAACAAGTTAGGATTGGCTCCAACACATCTGAACCATTTCAGCAAAAACAAGGGGTACCCCAAGGCTCCTCCTTATCCGCGCTGCTCTTTAATATATACATGCAGCAGATATGTGAAATCATCCGCTCCTTTGGAATTTCATGCCTGATCTATGCAGATGACGTGCTGTTGTTTACACCTATCAATGTTATGCTCCCTGACTATACAGCATTAGTGGACTTCTTCAACGCAATCACAGACTGGCTTCACAATCATAACCTTCGAATAAACTTAAAAAAAACTGAGGTCCTATTTATCACGAAGAACAAAAGCTTTTCACCCCCCCTCGGCCCTAAAAATAAGAGATGCAGAGCTTCCAAGCAAGCCCACCATACGCTACCTGGGTGTTCCTCTGGATCAACAGTTAGACTTCACAGCGCACATAACTAGCACTGTTAAGACCATATACTACAAGATCAAGACATTACGTCACCTGAGACCCATGTTGGACCCAATGAATTTCCGCACAATATTCCAAGCGCTAGTAACACCCCATTTTGACTACGCAAACATTACACTCCATGGCCTCCCCAAGAGCACCCTAAACCTGCTACAATTAGCAATGAATGCGGCTGCCTGTGTCCTCAGCGGAGCATCCAGGAGAGACCACATAACCTCCACCCTAAGAGACCTACACTGGCTTCCGATAAACTCCAGGATCGCATACAAAGCCCTCCTCATTACCTATAAATCCATTAATAAAATATCCCCATCCTCAATTTCAGCCCTCATCACTCACACCCCCAACAATAGACTAAGGAGAACATCTGCCTTCAATACACTTATAATCCCGAGGGAATCCACAAAATGTGCACAATCAACTAATACCAGAGCCTTCGCTTTCTACGCCCACAGATGCTGGAACAACCTCCCTCCCAGAATCAGATTGATCAGTGACCTCAAGCAATTCAGGAAAGCCCTCAAGCATCATCTGTTCCTTCTACACTTCTCACAACCCAACAGCACCTTCCTTCTTCCCACCCCACAACCCAATCCTTTAACATCACACTCATCACAGACAAACTAGGCTGGTCCTAACCACAAACCAATCTGTACACAATATTAATCTACACAATCTACTCTGAACACAATATTAATCTAGTAGAGCCTTAGATATTAAGCCACATCAGTAATACTATTAACTCTAGTAGCTCTAGAATATGCATTTACAGAAATATGGGAATATATACCCAAAGGCATTATAAACAATCAATTGGACTAAATCCAGTTTACAGATGTGCATTATTGTAAATAGCCACCTACCCTCATCTTTCACTGCTTAAATGTACATAGTTCCCCCAGTTCAACTCCATGTTATCTTCCCTGTTATATGTAAACTCAGGGCAGCTCTGTTCCCGCCCTAGAGTCAAATTGTTATCTGTAAACCGCACTGATAATAAAGAGCGCGGTATAGAAAAGCTTCTAAATAAAAATAAAATAAATTATAATACCTCTGTATTGTTCCATGGTGCGACCACACCTTGAATATTGTGTGCAATTCTGGTCATGGTATCTTAAAAAGGATATAGCATTATTAGAAAAGGTACAGAGAAGAGCCACCAAAATGATAAAGGGAATGGAAAGATACCCCTATGAAGAGAGGCTAAAAATGTTAGGGCTCTTCAACCTGGAAAAAAGACAGCAGAGGGGAGATATGATAGACATCTATAAATTAATGGATGGAGTGGAACGGGTTAACGTAGATCGATTGCTTACATTATCAGAATGTAGAAAGACTAGGGGGTATGTTTACTAAACTGCGGTAATGTCATTCATGTTAGGTTCTGTGGTAAAGGTACAGATGCCCATATAAAGGCGTGGGCGTTGCATCGTTACAGCAAGCTGTAGCAGCTAATGCGCATTACAAGGCACCTTAGACTAACGAGCGTTACAAGGCGCCTTGTAACGTGCCCAGTAAGGTGCCATGTAAGGTGTCTAGTAAGGTGCCTCATAAGTTGCCCTATAGGGCCTCCTAGGCTAAGCGACATATTAGGCACCTTTGGACAAGGCACCGCAGAAGGCACCCTGGGCTCTGGAACCATAGGTTAAGGTGGCCTAACAAGGTTATAGTGTCCTAGGTTAGTGTGTCCTAGGGACTGCAAGGTGCCTCAGGATGACATGCATGACCTGTGTGGAACAGAGACAGATGTAGCCCTAAAACTAAATACAGCACTCAGGAAAGGCAATGAACAGGTGAGTGAAGGAGGAAGAGGTGGGAGCCGCTGGACCTGCCATATCTGCGGGCATCCCATGTGCCTGCCAGTACTGATGACAAACATGGTGGGGCAGCTGTACCACAGCACAGGGTGTTGGCAATGTAAAGAACTGAAAAAACAGTTGGTGGCAGACGATGGGAATACGTGTCCCCCAGTGGAGGCGGAGGTGGCAGGATAGTTACAATGATGGGTGGACAGAGGAGTGGTGGTGCCATGCAGATCAGGCACAGGCAAGGCAAGCATGAAGAGGCGCAATGCAGGAAAGGGTAGCAGTGCATGACATGGGGTGGCAGCCTGCACTGGCAGACAGGACTCTACACAGCTGACAGACGCAGATAGACGGACCAAGGGAATGTTGGCAATTGTGGCGAGGGTATTATGGGCTGAAAGCACAGATCTGCAAAAATATGACCTCTACAGGCATGCACACTATTTGAGTAGGACAGGCATGAGAGAGGGAACAATGAGGAACTGAACCCATGAACACTGCCAAGAATGGCATTGTATTAACCAGTAGGCTATACCTCCATGGTGTATGTCACAGCAATGTCTGGGTACAGAAGGACTGCATGTCACCGCACAAACTGTCTGCTCTGAGTGCCAGGATAGGGTAACCCCACCAGTACCCATGATGCAATGCTCATGCTGAATAACAGTCTACAGCTGATCACCAAATGGGGTCTGCACCTCTCCGGTACCTCAGCTTGGAAAGACGAACTGACATTGCATGATACTGGCACATTGTAGCTACAGACCATGCCATTGTGCTGGTTCTGTATTCACCCTGAGGGATAGGATGGGTGCCCAGCACTAGGTCCGCAGTACATGTGGTGCTAGAGATAGGTCCTGCTGTACATCACCATCACTACCAGTGTGTGACAGGTGTTCCTTGCAGTGCAGCTGAAGGTAATTTGGTGTCCATCTGTATCCTGCAGTCACATGTGGCCCTGTGGGAGCATACACCAGCCAGATTGGTGTGTACCCTGTGTTAGGGTCTGGCTGACATAGGCAGCTGTTATCAGGGCAGAGGGGTTCCTAGAATTGCATGAGGTGTGTGTAGCAGTGCCTTTATAGGTCACAGTGGTATACACTACATACCCCAAAGGGCCCACATCTCCCTTTTTGTAGGTAAAGAATAGGTGCCCCCACCCCGGGGAAGCAACCTCCAGCCTGTTTGTATGAGACAGCCCTCCAGGGTTGGTGGGCCAGAGCCATACCTATGATTGGGGCAGTGGCAGACCAGCAGCAATGCTGGGGTTAGGTCTGGAAAACCCCAACTGCCTCCCACCACTGTCTGCCAGTTACCAGCAGACAGCACAATCAGACTGTACCTTACAGGTGTTCTGACCATGCACAGTCTAACTGCAGACAGTCCACCAGCCAGTCCATAGTGCATGCTCACAGAGGAACTATGTGCAGCAAGCAGGCATCTCAGTGATTAGGACCCCAGCACTGGGGAACACAAATATATCACTGGAAACAGATAGTATAGAGCGCTATGTGGGAACCTAGACCTGCCATGGTCACTGCTCTGTCAGAGTGAGTGCCCTCCCAGCATGCCATGCTGTGGCCACCCTGTCCATGCAGGTGGTGGTCAGGCAATACAGTGTCCCAGCCATTGCCCCACACCCTGTGAAGATGCATCCTGGCCAATCTTCCCTGTCCGCCACACTGGTCCTGACCACAGTGCCGACATTGCTAAACTGTGCAGGGGGTAGTAGTAGTAGTGCTCTGGTGATAACTTCAGCTCAATGCTGGGGCCAACAGCCTGACTCTCCATGCATCTTTGGATTGTGGAGCCTGTGTGGGTGGGTGTTTGTACCCCTGTTTGCCGCTGCTTTGGGCTTTGCACATGTTGCTGTTGTATCTGCATTGTAAGGTAGAACATAGGGACATGCTCTGCAGGAACCACAGCTGGGGCATGAACCTGTGACCCTCTGCTTCTGGACACACTGTCTGGGTGTACTGCACCACACTGTTGCCACAGATGCACAATAGTCCCTGGGGCTACCTGTACTTTTCCTCAGCCAGACTTTGTATGTTGCACTGCACACCATGTACTGATGCAGGGCATGGCCTAGGTCCACTGCAGGGAGGTGGCACTGCCCCCTCCAGCACAGGCACCCCCCCCCCTGCCAAGCTGACATGGCCATTTGCTGTTGGTGCTGGTAGTGCGCAGTCCCAGGCCTTCCACTGTGTTGGTAGGCTCCCTCCTAGGGAACGGATCCCGGAGTGAGGGGGCATAGATGGACATCCTCACATCCCCCCCATCACTGCCTAGCGATATTATGTCCCTTCCACATGGGGGTGGGATGGCTGGGGGGATGTCAGGTCAGTGCCCTAGCAACTATTGGCTAGGGTGAACCAGGTAGATATAGCTGAATTGTGTTTGGCCTTGGTCAGCTGCTTTCTAGCTGATTTCCTGTTTCTATGTTCCTATGTGCCACCTAGGCGCCCGCCTGGTCCACCCTGTGCCCTAGCTGTCCATGCTACATGTCCCGCCTGCGGCCCCCTATGCCCCATTTGCACCATCGCCATAGTGGCCATTCATACTTTGGCACTATGGTGTTGCTGAAAATGGAGCACTACTATCACATTTCTTGGGCTCCCTGCCTAGGCTGTACATTGCTGACACTTAAATGGTTTCTCTCTCCTGCAAATGTGCATCTAACGGCAGGTTTGCATTCGCGGTAGGATTCAGCTCTTCAGTTCAGCGCATTAGTGTGAAAGGGGCCTCTCCCCGTCCACTCTCCGCCCATTGACCCCTTCTCTCCGCCCTCTCTCCACCTTCTGCGGTGTTTTCCGCAGCCGGGGACGTTGACGATCGTTAAGTAATGTTAATGCGCGTTAACGTTACATAACATGCGTTAACGTTACCTAATGATCGTTAACGTTACATAACACGCGGTATGTAACGTTACCACAGTTTAGTAAACATACCCCTAGGTGACATGCAATGAAGCTACAGAGTAAACTATTTAAGACTAATAAGAGAAACTATTTTTTCACTCAACGTGTAATCAAACTCTGGAAGTTGTTACCGGAGGATGTATTAAAAGCTGTTAGTGTAGCTGGATTTAAAATAGGTTTGGACAAGTTCCTGGAGGAAAGGTCCATAAACTATTATTAAAAGGGACCCAGGATATCACTGCTTGACCCAATACATTGTGGAACCTGTATCTTTAGGGGAAACTGTTAGGTACTTGTGACCTAGATTGGCCACTGTCAGAAACAGGATACTGGGCTTGATGGATCTTGGTCTGACCTAGTATGGCATATCTTATGTTCTTATGATGTTATGAAATGGATCTCCATCTTATTGCCACATGTAGGCCGGCACAGCATTTGGAAAAAGTCCATCAGGGCTGCAGATGCCCTGGAGCACCAACAGTAGCACTTATGCATGGTACAGCACATGATCCTGCAGACAGGGCAGTGAGACCTATGAGATCCCCTCTAGACTGATGTAACCGAGATGGGGGAGGGGGATGCATGCCCTCCTAGCTCTAATTTTCTCTGGGTCAAACCTAAGTAACAACAACTGTGAGCTGCCCATGAGCCCTGGGGTAACAGGTGGTCCCAGCATGCGGCCTGTAAGAGCTCTGCAGAACCTTGCTCTTTCAGGGCCACCACCTTTATCCTGTAGTGTCCCTCAAAATTGTCTAGCTACTTCTGGGGATACTGGATTTGGTGAGGGGTATGACAGATGGAAAGGAATTATGATAATCAGGGTAAAGGCATACCCACCCCACCAGCACTGCTGCTCCCACACTGTATGAAATAGTGGCCCATATCAGTACATGGAGTGCCACAATGCACATGTGGGTCTGGAAGAGCCCCCCCCCCCCCAGCAGCCTGGGAGCGCACACCTACCCTAGATGTTACCATCCCCATTGCTGCTGTCACAGCTACCCTGCAGATGGCCCTTGGGTAGGAGTAAGAAGTCCAACCACTAAGTCCACTCACAAAAACAATTGCAGACCAGTCAGCAGCGAGATGTAAACCAAGAACTAATTTATTGAGGAGAAACGCTAAAAGCCACAGGAAGCGACATGGCTGTGTTTTGACACTGACTTTGTCAAGGGTATAGGCCTCTATAAAATATTAATAATAAACAGAAATGTACATTAATAATTACTACAAACAAATAAAAAGTTAAAAACATCAAATGACACAAATAGAAATAATACAAATAGAAAAAATTATACAGAGGAAAGACATCCTAAACTAAAAGGTCATAAACCATAGTAACATTATCATTAAATTTAAGTTCCATAAAAATCATAATAACTAAAAAAACATGAAATTAAGAATAATTAATTATAAAAAATATATAAAAACAATCGCATATATGAAACAGTCATGAGCCATCATATATAAAAAAGTAATACAAAAAACAGAAAGACATCATTAAAGGGAAAACAAATACACCAAATAAAAAAGGGGGGATATATATCATTATTAGAATGACAATATTATAAAATGTTAATGCACTAAACCATGACCCACATTAAAAAGATAAGAGAACAACTGGCAGTGATAAAGAAGCTGCATATCAGTATATGAAAGCAAGCAATAAGGAGCTTACCACAGGGATATGTGGCATTAACAATTTACAAAAGAGGTGATATGGATGGAATGAAGGAAGCACATCTAGTATAAACAGAACACAATAATAGTAAGAAAAGTTGGATAAATACCAAGGGCTCATGCCACAGTACACCAGCAAGCGTGAGTCCAAACTCACAGGTAATAATCTTGTACTCATAGATTTGGAAGAGGTATGATTTTGTATATTTGACTTGACATAACAGGTTCTTTCCCCAAACAACAGTTTACAACTCATTTCCAAGTATGTTAGAAATACACTGAGAAGAGATTACACTTAAGGTTTTACTGTCAAAGGAGCCCCGCGGGTTTTCCATATGATCGTTTTCAGTAAAGACAATGATCGGATTACTACCTTTACATTTGTGCACATTTTAGCATTGCAATTCATTATATACAGTACTGTAGTTCCTACATTATTTATTAATCACGAGCAATAGTCCATTAATTTTTTTATGGCTAGTTCCGACCCTATGAGTACAAGACATGTTCTTTTAATGTAGATTTTCCTCCCCCTACATTTACATTCCTTTTCATTGTTTTTCTTCACTCATAGTTCAGTGTGATTTTAACATTGGAATCTGCGAATTTGGACTCACACTTGCTGATTTACTGAGGCACAATCCCTTGTTATTTATCAAAATTTTCTTCCTTTTATTGTGTTCTGTGCTTCATTCGTGTGCTTCCTTATTTCTGTCCATATCACCTCTCTTGCAAGTTGTTAATGCCACATAACCCTGTGTTTTTACCTTTTGAGATATCTTACATAAGCTCTTTATTGCTTGCTTTATTTATATATACTGATATCCAGATTATTTATCACTTCCAGTTGTTCTCTTATCCTTTTATTGTCTGCCATGGTTTAGCTTATTAACATTTTATAATACTGTCATTCTAATATTGATATATTTCCCCCCTTTTATTTTTGGTATAATTTTTTATTGTCCCTTTTAAGGACTCTTTGGGGTATGTTTACTAAACTGCGGTAATATCATTCGTGGTAGGTTCCACGGTAAAGGTAGAAATGCCCATATAAAGGCATGGGAGTTGCATCGTTACAGCAAGGCGACCGCTAATGTGCGTTACAAGGTGCCTTAGACTAATGAGCAATGCAAGGCGCCTTGCAAGGCATCTTGCAAAGCGCCCTGCAAGGTGCTTTGTAAGGCGCCTTGTAAGGCACCTTGTAAGGCGCCTTGTAAGGTACCTAGTAAGGTGCCTTGTAAGGCGGCCAGTAAGGTGCCATGTAAGGTGCCTAGTAAGGTGCCCTGTAAGGTGCCGCATAAGGCGCCCTATAGGGCCTCCTAGGCTAAGCGCCATATTAGGCACCCTTGGACAAGGCACCGCAGAAGGCACCCTGGGCTCTGGAACCATAGGTTAAGGTGGCCTAACAAGGTTATGGTGTCCTAGGTTAGTGTGCCCTAGGGACTGCAAGGTGCCTCAGGATGACATGCATGACCTGTGCGGAACAGAGACAGATGTAGCCCTAACACTAGATAGAGCACTCAGGAAAGGCAATAAACAGGTGAGTGAAGGAGGGAGAAGTGGGAGCCACTGGACCTGCCACATCTGCGGGCATCCCATGTGCCTGCCAGTACTGATGACAAACATGGTGGGGCAGCTCTACCACAGCACAGGGTGTTGGCAATGTAAAGTACCGGAAAAACAGTTGGTGGCAGACGATGGGAATATGTGTCCCCCAGTGGAGGCGGAGGTGACAGGATAGTTACAATGATGGGTGGACAGAGGAGTGGTGGTACCATGCAGATCAGGCACAGGCAAGGCAACCATGAAGAGGCACAATGCAGGAAAGGGTAGCAGTGCATGACTATGGGGTGGCAGCCTGCACTGGCAGACAGGACTCTACACAGCTGACAGACACAGATAGACGGACCGAGGGAATGTTGGCAATTGTGGTGAGGGTATTATGGGCTGGAAGCACAGATCTGCAAAAATATGACCTCTACAGGCATGCACACTATTTGAGTAGGACAGGCATGAGAGGAGGGATCAATGAGGAACTGAACCCATGAACACTGCTGAGGACGGTAAAAAGAAAGCAGGACGAGCTCCACAGCTGCACAGGTCAGAAAGACTGATAGTTATAGAACAGTATTATGGTATTATGGTTAATGAGATTTGTGAGAAATATAGAAGCAAAGTTCGACGATTGTGAAGTGATACTACCTGCAACACTACACATGTTGTATATGGACTTTGATGTCCTTGTTCACAACTTTATGTTGGGAAAACTACTCGTCTTGCTGAACATAAATATAGCCTTCATAAATCTCGTGTAGATACGCCATTGATACAACACTGTATAGACTTTGAACATCATTTTGAAAATCTTAATTGTACTATGTTGGAGCATGTTCCTTCTAGTATTCGACGGGGTGATCGTAATAAACTTCTGTTACAGAAGGAGCAGCGCTGGTTTTATTCTTTAAATACAATGCACCCACATGGTCTTAATGATAAAATTGAATGGTCTCTGTTTTTATAACTGTTCTATAACTATCAGTCTTTCTGACCTGTGCAGCTGTGGAGCTCCTCCTGCTTTCTTAGTCTTTATATGTAGTTAGTGACGTACTTTGTTGTGATTGGTTATGGGGTTTTATAAGAAATGCGTCAGATGCTGTGATTTTTAGGAGCGGAGAGTTTGGAGAGCCTAAATGGATTATTTAGATCGTAATTTTTCCCATGACGAAGCCTAGATGTGGTGAAACGAGAGCTTTCGTAGGGTTGTTCTTGTGAAGAACTTTTGACTTAATTTATTTTTAAAGTCTCTCTGCTTTGGAATGTCCGTTTGGAAAGTCTGCAGCGCAGCGGTTGAGCGCTAACGGAGCGATTGACTTGAAGTGATTCTAAAGATAAGTATTTGATGACCTTTTGGTGAGTTTTGTCTATACTAGCTTATCTTTTTTCTCCTCTTTTTAGAGAGTTACAATCTGTTCCTGTGCTGCTCATCTTAACGTTTATATTATTATGACGCTTTTTGTGTGATTATGGATGTCGTGTATGTAGTGCGTGTGTGATTAGATGTAATATTTATGGTAATCCCAGAAGTACTTTTTGTGGCTTTAGGGTGTATTAGTGGTGACTGAATATTGGTTGAATAAAAGTGGCTATATGACCTATGATGTGAGCGTCAGCTGTTCCCTATAGTGATTTCATCACTACATGTAGGGCTCTAGCCATCCTGAGGTTATTTTTGCCTATGTGAAGTATTAAAGTGTTTTTTACAGCCCATTAAACCATGTAAATCCCTTAAATCGGACTATTCAACAGCACTTCCATGGTTAATGCCATTGAATATCCCATTCTAACTCCCCTACCTGCCCCGATGCTATCCGTTTAGCATCAGGACATGTTGGGGCATTCTGGGGTGGAGTGGAGGCGGTGAGAAGCGATAACAGGGCAACAGTGAGATTGCATGCTGCCCAGTTAGCGATCTGTGCTGAAAAGATAGGCGAGGAAAACGCTTGCCTATCTTTCAGCACAGGAACTAACCGGGCTGCATGCAATATCGCTGCTTTCTGGTTACCTAATATGGCTTCCAGCGTGTTTGGCAATCCCTGGATATTCAATGCCGGGGCTGCCCCCGGCATTGAATATCCAGGGTTAAGGGTCAAGGGCAGGGCTGTGCGCCGCAGCAGCGCATAGCCTGCCCAGAAGAATATCGGGCCCAATGTCTCATGACTATTATTTGAAATATGCGATGCCCTTATATATTTTTTATAATTCATTATTCTTAATTTCATGTTTTTGAGTTATTTTTGTTTTTATGGAATTGAAATTTAATAATAATGCTACTATGGTTTATAACCTTTCAGTTTAGGATGTCTTTCCTTTGTATAATTTTATCTATTTGTATTACCTCTATTTGTATCATTTGATGTTTTTAACTTTTTATTTGTTTGTAGTAATTTTGTACATTTCTGTTTGCTATTAATATTTTATAGAGGCTAATACCCCTGATGAAGGCCGTGCCAAAGTATGACTGTGTCAGAGTTTGTGGCTTTTAGTGATTCTCCTCAATATATTGGTTCTTAATTTATATCTTGCTCCTTGGGTGGGAATGCTACATGGCTCTAGAGTCGGCCAACCAACTGGATTCATTTAAGCACGTACCCCACTGCATGCAGGGAGTTGTAGTCTTGCCTCTCTTATGGAGTGCCATAGACCAAACAGAGCTAGACGTCACTCTATGCAGTGGGGTAAACCCAAGAATGGATCCAACCTGTTGAGTGAATCTGGAGCCTGTTGGCAGCCCTACCCCTGGGTGTTGTCAATATGACCGGTTGCCCTGCATGAGCTGTGAACTGCACAGTTGCCTGGTGACTTTCTTCCTGAAATGGGGTCATTACGCAGACAAGGAGTCTCCTGAAAGCCTTGTATCTGCATGATGGGGCTTGCAGCACTAAATCTGAAGCCTCGAATCTGGAACCACAGGTAACGTAATGCATGCATTTCAACATGCTGGCCTGGCATTCTATTCCATAACTGCAATGGGGTACATTGCTCACTATGTCATCTATCCATCCCATGCAGCAGCAGTGCACTAACTTGGTCCATTCCTTGTGACCACTATCCCTCTTGGCCAGCTGGCAGCAATATTGTACCATGAATGCATGATCTCGCGGGCAGTGGCCATGGCCAGGTAGTCAGTGGTGTAGCCCTGCTATAAATAGGTGCTGCTGCCTCTGGGCTTCAGTTGACCCAAAAGGGCCACATCCATATCCGAGAACCACTGGTTTCTCCTCCTCTCCTCCATTGTGAATATATCCCCGCAAGTACACGGACTGTGCATGCTGCATCATCAGCACACATGTGCCCTGCCATACATGCCAGCACCACGTATGTGGCATGCCCCGCTCTGAGCATGCTGCAGTGGCATGTGGCTGAAAAGTGCATTGGCATAGCAACACATGCATACAACTCTGCTGTACATACCCCTGTGCCACACAGTAGCAGGCATCTGGAAGAAGTGAGTGACCCTGTTCTAGGTGTGATAGTCTATGCCAGACCTGATAATCCCAAACAGATGCATACTGAGTCCTAATAAGTCAGGACCCATTCAAGGTCCTATCTATCCTTACTGACCCTGAGTAGAGTTGTCAACTGGCTTCATATGTGTCCGATAGGCTTGATCCAGTCCTGGCTTTACCCTATAGCTTTCAGAGACTTGTAGTTTTCCATTTCTTATGGAGTGCAATGGAGAAATCAGAACTATATGTCCCTGCATGCAATGGGGTTAACCCAGGATTGGATTGAGCCTGTCAGGCGCATCTGGAGCCAGTTGGCAACCCTAACCCTGAGTGATCAGCTAATCATCAGGACACCCCTACAGCAGGTATATTAGCAAGCTTCTTCTTATCTAAGGTAAATTCTATTCATCGCGCCCCCCCCCCCACCCTCCTTTCAGTACTTGAATTCTCACATCACACAAATCATCAGTTGCATCAAAGAGTCTGGTTGGCTTTTAATGATTCATCCTTAGAGGCCTTCACCAATTTGTTCTCTTTTATGAAAGCAACTGCTTACTTACTAGACCCCATACTATCAACCTGGTTAAAGACTCCAACCCTTGAAATTTTGACGATCTGCTGTTCAATGGTAAATGCTAGTCTTCAGATGGGCTATCTGCCGCAACATTTAAAACAAGCCATAGTGAGACTCATTCTTTAAAAAAGCCAACTTGACATATCCATCCTGGGAAATTATTGCCCATTCTCTAATCTACCATTTCTATCTACAGTAAAATAAACAAAAAAGCTGTCTTTTCTCAACTTTTGGACTTCATCGAAAGAAACAACATTCCATCCTAGACAGTGTGGCTTCAATAAGAGTCATAGCACAAAGTCATCTATCACTGCACTACTAAGTGAACTCTATGCTAATCTGGACGTCCATAAATCTGGACTAATTGTTTCTTTGGATCTGTTCTCAGCATTTGACCTTATTAACCACCCACTTCTACTCCAATGCATTCATGATATTAGCATCAGGGATAATGTGCTGAACTGGTTTTCTTCATTCCTAATGGATCGCTCCTTTACATTTCACATGCACAAATCCTCAGCCTCTGTCCCTCAGTCTTTTACTTGTGGAGTTGCTCAGGGTTCCATCTTCTCCCCCTTACTGTTAAATATTTTCCTAGCCCCTCTGGCCACTTTAATACACGACCATGGGATTAGTAGATATTATTATGTGGTTGATATTCTGTTAGTTCACTATTCTACCAGGAAACCACGCGATATCTCTTATCTTAACACCTACCTGAATTCAGCAGCCACTTGGCTTTTTGAGTAACTCAATCCCTCTAAGTCACAGACCATATGGGTGACAGGGAATTTCTCTCTCCCTACTGTTAATCCCTGTATTGCAGAGAAGCAGAGATGGCGTTCATCTGTCCAAGAAAGGTCGACGTGTCTTCAGTAGCAGAATGGCTAATCTACTGAAGAGGGTTTTAAACTAGATTTGTTGGGGATGAGTGAAGAAAGCCCCCAGGTAAGTGAAAGCCCCCAGGTAAGTGAAACATTAAATACTTTTATGAAAATGGGTAAAAGGGGCAACATATGGAAAGTGGTGTGTATAAATGCCCATAGCATGGGAAATAAGATCCAAGATGTTGAAGCTTTAATGGGAGAGGATGACTTGTATTTAGTTGCAGTTACAGAAACATGGTTCACAGAAAACCATGACTGGGATGTAACTATACCAGGCTATACTTTACTCAGAAAGGACAGGGTAAGAAGAAGGGGAGGAGGAGTGGCATTATATGTAAAAAATAATATTAAAGCTTTGGAACTACAGAGCTTAAAAGGGAGAGAGGAGGCACTGTGGGTTAAACTAGAAAGAGGGAATGAGAAATCTATTTGTATTGGCATGATATACAGACCTCCCTCACAGGAGGGTTAATTGAAGACATACACAACATTACTAGGAAAGGGAAAGCGATATTGATAGGGGATTTCAATATGCCAGATGTTGATTGGCACATTCCTGCTGCAGTATCATCTAGAAGTAAGGAGATCCTGGATTGTCTACAGGGAGAACTATTCAGGCAATTGGTAACAGAACCCAGATGTGAAGGGGCCATACTGGACTTGGTGCTTACCAATGGTGAAAGTGTTTCTGATGTTATAGTGGGAGATAATTTTGCATCCAGTGATCAGCAGATGGTGTGTTTCAGTATTAGGACTAGGGCTGTTAGAATCCATTTAAAAGCGAGGGTCTTAGACTTTAGGAAAACTAACTTTGCTAAGATGGGCCAATACTTCAGGGAGTTCTTAGAGGGATGGGAACAGCTGGGGGATGTAGAAAAACAGTGGGCAAAACTGAAAGGGGATATTTTAAGGGCAACAAACCTTTTTGTTAAAATGGTAAATAAAGGTAAAAGGAAAAGGAGACCACTATGGTTTTCAAAAGAAGTAGCTTAAAAAGGTGAAGAAAAAGAGGGAGGTCTTCATGAAATACAAGAGATCACAGAGAGAGGAAGAAAGGCATCTATATTTGGAAAAACAGAGAAGCTAGCAAAGTAGATAGGAAAGCAAAGATTCAAAAAGAGGAGGAAATAGCCAATGCAATAAAATGGGGGGATACGACTTTTTTTCACATATGTTAGTGAGAAGAGGAAGGGCAAAAAATGGTATCGTCGGGGGGCGGAGCCCGATGTCCAGCGGGATGGTCGCATAACGCTGAGGCTCCCGAGAGGCCTACTCAGAATCCTGAATTAACGCCGGACATACTTGAATTTCTGCTCTGATCTTGCCGGGGCACATTGGTGAGATGGCGGGGACCAAACCCACGCGCCTGGAATTTGGATCTCCAGCGGCTTCTCACGGTAAACGCTCCAAAACTGAACCCCTGTCCCCGCAGAAGGGGCTGGCTTTGCGCGAGGGCCCCGAAATGCAGCAGAAAATCCTCGCAGAAATTAGAGGGGTTAAGGACCTCGTGCAGTCAAACGGTGAAGCACTTCGAGCGTTGAGGGAAGATCTTGGTGTATTGCAAGGCAGGCTGGAGGGGCTCTCTTCGCGTCAAGACAAAATGGAGAGTATATTAGACTCCCATGCGGTCCGGCTGTCCAAACTCGACAAAGTTGAACGTCAGGTGCGGGCCTTGCAGAAAGAAGTGGAAGATGGCAATAATAGAGCACGCCGCAACAATCTACGACTCGTAGGCATACCGGAGGGAGCGGAATTGGGAGACATGAAGGAGTTTTTAGGTAAAATCCTCCCTTCCCTGCTCCAAATCACCTTTACCAAAGAATTGGAGATCGATCGCGCTCATCGTGTACCCACAAACATAACGCTCAACAGGCAGACCCCGCGGCCTATCATCTTTCGACTTTTGAGATATCAACATGTGGAACAAATTCTCAGTGCCTCCCGGGCTAAGGGCCATATGGAGTTTGAGAGCCATAAGGTCTCCTTCTATCCTGACTTGGCTAAACCCACGGTCGACCGCCGCAAGCGCTTTCTGGAATTTCGGCCGAGGCTTCTACAACTACAAGCACGCTATGGCCTGATGTACCCGGCCAAGTTCCGAGTCACGCTTCATAATCAGACGAGAACATTTGAGGACCCTGATCTACTAGCGGAGTTTTTGGACTCTAAAGAAGCCGACTTGATGCGCTGATTTCCAGAATATTCCTACCAGTACTCTCATATCCGCTGTGCCTGCCATATTGGATCTACCGCGGCTCAGCGAAGAGTCTGTCGAGGGCGGTTTGTTGCCTTATTTTGAAGATATCGGGGACCCGACTCCATCTACCCATAGTAGCCTCGACGTGTATCAGAGACAGTGTTACTTATGGACTCTGGTGTTTCTCTCTTTTACTATGTCTCTATTTTCCTCTCTAGGGCCTCCTCCCGCAGACATCTGGTCGCCATATTCATTGGGGGTTTTGCTTCTTCTCTAGGTCACTTTGGTACATACTTTTCAATATGGGTGTATTGGCCAGCATACTTGGTGCTTATGCCACTATTGTACAGATCCTGATTATGTTGTAAGCTTTCAAGCGCTCTTACCTCAATGTCTGTTATCGATTGATGGCACCATGTAAGATTTCTCATTGAACGTGCAATGAATCAATAATCCGATAAAATGGAGGACACTCCTAAGTTATTCAAGTCATGATGCTGCGGACCTGATTTTCCTCCAAGAAACACATTTCAATTCGAAGGAAATTTTCAAACTCAATTTTAAACCTTACATGGTGGCCGCCTATTACCCAGCCGTTTCTAGGGAATGTGAGGTTGCCATAATGGATAGGAACTCTCTGCATGCTACTATTATAGCGACTTGCTCAGATACAGCGGGTAGATGGTCCCGAGTTCACCTCAAGATAGGTAACCTTAAAGTTACATGTGTATGCCGTTCTGCTCCTAATGTAAATGACGGGTCGCTTTCTCCTGATTTCATGCTGGGTATAGCCATATGTCTAATCATGAGGACTTGGAAGGATAGCTCTCGACTTACTGTCAATGAATAGTGGAACCTTGTCTACTTATATCGTAAATATGAGCAGATATCTCGGTGAGCTATTTTCCATACCCAAATTCATTCTCGCTTGTTTAAATGGCAGATGCTCAAAGATCATGTACAATCTGCTCATTGCTTCGACATGTCTGTTTAATGTACACTCATCATGTTTCAGATCGCTGTTAGGTTTTGTAACACAATAATGTCAGTACACGTTCGTTTCGAGAATGATTCAGTTTCCTAGAGAAGTAGCAGGGGGGAGGGGGGTGGCAGGGGTTTACTTTGGTGTATGTATCATATTCCATGTATGTATTTGTCTTTTAGCTGTATGTCTTCCTTTCCTTTGTTGTTGTAAAACGAAAATAAAGCATTTAAAAAAAAAAAATGGCATCGTCAGACTCAAGGGTGAAGGGGAGGAATATGTAGAAGCTGATGAGGATAAAGCAGAATTGCTTAACAAATATTTCTGTTCTGTGTTCACAGATGAAGAACCAAGAGCAGGACCTCAGAAAACATCCACAAACAGGAACAGAAGTGAGGAGCATCTTGAACAATTTTCAGAAGACTGTGTTCGTGAGAAAGTAGCTAAACTTAAAGTGAACAAAGTGATGGGACTGGATGGGATTCACCCTAGAATACTGGGGGATGTTCTAGCAGCTCCACTTACTGACCTTTTCAATGCCTCATTGGAGTCGGGAGTGGTGCCAAAGGACTGGAGAAAGGCTCATGTGGTCCCTTTACACAAAAGTGGAAGCAAGGAGGTGGTTGAAAACTACAAGCCGGTTAGTTTAAGTTCAGTGGTGAGTAAATTATTGGAAACGCTGCTGAAAGAGAAAATAGTAAGGTTTCTGGAGCCCAGCGGATTACAGGATCCGAGGCAGCATGGATTCACCAGAGGCAGGTCTTGTCAGACAAATCTGATCAATTTCTTTCACTGGGTTACCAGGGAGTTGGACTGAGGGAGAGCCCTAGATGTGGTGTATTTAGATTTCAGTAGAGCCTTTGACACCGTTCCTCACAGGGAAATTATAGACAAACTGAGCATCCTAGGGTTGGGCCCTAAAGTTACTGCTTGGGTTGGAAATTGGTTGAGTGGGAGGTGACAAAGGGTACAGGTAAATGGAGCTCACTCTGAGGAGAAGGAGGTTACCAGTGGTGTGCCCCAGGGATCTGTCCTTGGTCTGATTCTATATAACATCTTTGTTAGTGATATAGCAGAAGGGTTGTCGGGTAAGGTTTGCCTCTTTGTGGAAGATACCAAAATCTGTAATAGAGTAGACACCCAGCAAGGTGTAGATAACATGAGGAGGGATCTAGCTAAGCTTGAAGAATGGTCTAAAATTTGGCAGCTAAGATTGCATTTTAAAAAATGCAAGGTCATATATTTGGGCTGCAGCAATCCAAGGGAGTGATATAGGATGGGGGAAAGTAATTTTGTCCACTAAAGAAGAGCGGGACCTAGGCGTGATTGTGTCTGATGATCTTAAAGTAGCTAAACAGGTAGAAAAGGTGAAGGCAAAAGCTAGAAGGATGCTTGGGTGCATACGGAGAGGAATGGCTAGCAGAAAAAAAGGAGGTTATAGTGCCTCTGTATAAGTCTTTGGTGCGACCTCATTTGGAGTATTGTGTGCAGTTCTGGAGACCACACCTTCAAAAGGATATAAACAGACTGGAGTCAGTACAGAGGGTCGCTACTAAAATGGTTAGTGGTCTTCACTAGAAAGCATATGAAAACAGACTTAAAAATCTTAATATGTACACCTTAGAGGAAAGGCGGGATAGAGATGATATGACTGAGATGTTTATATACCTCTGTGGCATAAATACACAGGAGGAGAGCCTCTTTCAATTGAAAGCAAGCTCTGCTACGAGGGGACATGGGATGAGGGTGAAAGGAGATAGATTCAGGAGCAATATGTGGAAATATTTCTTACGGAAAGAGTGGTGGCTACATGGAATAGTCTCCCAGTGGAGGTGGTAGAGATGAGGACAGTATCTGAATTGTTTATTGTTTATTGTTTATTTCACATTTACTATACCGCCTCCCATAACATCGAGGCGGTTTACAAATAAAATCAATAGTTAAAAAGAAAAGAAATTACAATAATTGATAGCAGAGAGGAAGGTAAAGGCAGAAGAAATACAGACAGAAAACAGAAAAAGAAGTCTTCAGGGGGGAAAAGCTAGCGAGAAAAGGTGAGTTTTGAGAAGGGAACGGAATTTGGGATAGGATTCTTCTGTACGGAGGTGGGTAGGGAGGGAATTCCAAAGAGAGGGTCCTAAATAGTAAAATGCCGATTTTCTGGTGGATTGCAAATGAGCTTTGGAAGGTGCTGGAAGGTGAAGACGGTTAATGTGGATGGACCGAAGACTACGGGAGGGGTTATTGTAAGTCAATAAATCCGAAAGGTAAGCAGGTGTTGAGTGATAAATGGCTTTGTGAGTTAAAGTGAGAATTTTGAATGATATCCGGTAGTCAAGTGGCAACCAGTGGAGGTGATAAAGCAGAGGGGTGACATGGTCACGTGGGGAAGCGTGGAGAATCATGCGAGCAGCTGTGTTTTGGGTCAATTGAAGACGGTGTTTTTGAGATTGAGGGAGACCGGCGAAAATAGTATTACAAAAGTCTAATCTAGTGATAACCAAGGAAAGGAGAAGAGTAGTGAGGGCCTGAGTGGACAGAAAGGGATGAACAGCACGAATTTGCCGAAGACATAGGAAAGAGCACCGAGAGACATGAGAGATATGATCGTGAAAACTGAGAGCGCTATCAAGAAACACCCCAAGGTAGCGAAGCTTAGGTACTACAGTGATGGTGGAGCCTGCAAGGGATGGAGCAAGAGACGGGGCAGGAGAGGTGTGTGGGAACCAGATTGCAGCAGTCTTACTAACATTGAGCACCAGACAATTAGAGGAAAGCCAAGAGGAAATAGTGGACAAACAATCTTCTAGAGGTGATATATCGGGGTGGGATGAAGAAGTATGATGCAACAGAAAAATATCGTCAGCATAGAAATAGCTAGAAATCCCGGCTTGTTGAATGATTAGTGCCAAAGGGGCAAGGAAGATGTTAAACAATAAAGGAGCCAAAATGGAACCCTGAGGGACACCACACGGAAGTGGGAAATGGTTGGAAAGTGAGCGAGATGAGGAGACAGCAAAAGACCGATGACAGAGAAACGAGATAGACTGATCCACGAATACCCGCATCCCGAAGACGAGAGAGAAGGAGGGCGTGATCCACCAGGTCAAAAGCTGCCGAGAGATCGAGTGATACCGCTAAAGTGATGTTACCCTGGTCGTGAGAGGTATGAATTTCATTTAGTACAGCAGTGATTGTGGACTCGACACTAAAACCAGGTCTGAAGCCAGATTGTCTGGGATGCAGAAACAGAGTAGAGGCAAGATAGTGAGAAAGTTGTGAAAAGACCACTATTTCCAAGAGTTTAGAAGAGAAGGGAAGTTTGGATACAGGGCGATAGTGAGCAGGGACAGAGGGATCAAGGGTAGGTTGTTTTAGAAGAGGACGAACTGTGGCATGTTTCCAGGGAGTAGGGAAGAAACCTGAGGATAAGCTAGAATTAATGATGGTCAGCAGAGGTTGAAGTAGTGAGGCAGGGGGTTCAGAGAACCATGAAGAAGGAATGGGATCCAAGTCACAGGTTGTTTTCCGAGTAGTAGACAGTAAGTGAAGCAATTCTGATGAGGAAATAGGTGAGAAGGTAGACCAGGTGTGGGAAAGGCATGGGGAGAATGGGGGAGAGACAGGAGGGGGAGAAGGCAGAGCTTGTGGGCAGTGAGGGAGAGAGGAACGAAGATTCTGGATTTTATCAGAAAAGAAGGTTGCCAGAGTGGTAGGGCTAGGGGCCGTGTTGGGATGCGAAGAGCCCGGAGCAGTGGAGGACTGTAAGCGAGAAAGAGTGTTCAAGGTGGCAAAAAGCTGACGAGATCTGTTAGGGGCAGCTAGGATTGTGGAGGAGTAAAAAGAGCATTTTGCCTGATGAATCGCGGAACGGTAGTGAGCGTGACAGGATTTAAATTTGTGATACGAGGAGGCAGAGGGGGCCTTGCGCCAGAGACGCTCAGCTCTGCGTAGATGAGAACGAAGTAGAGAGATCCCGGCATGGTACCAAGACTGGTGAGTACGGCGCCGGGGTTTGACAAGTCTAGTAGGAGCAACTTGGTCAAGGGTGCGTGACAGCTCGGTATTCCATGTTGTGACCTGGGAGGAGGGTGAGCAGGAAGAAAAATCAGACGGGAGAGGAAGGAGAGCTGTAGAGAAGGCCTGCATAATGGACGGGTTGAGGCGCCGGGAAGGAAGGGCAGGTGGAGAGAGGGGGAGGGGAGCCAAGGGAGGGGTCTGAAAAGTGAACAGAAGGTAGAAATGATCTGACCAGGGTATGGCGACGGCCGAAGGAGCTGAGAGAATATACGGAGAGGATACTGGGGAAATAATTAAATCTAGAGTGTGACCTGCAACATGAGTGGGTGAAGAAACGTGCTGCAGTAAGGAGAGGTCACAGAGTAGGGAGGAGAAGGCAACGTCCCTGGCTGAAGTAGGGGAATCAAAATGGACGTTGAAGTCACCCAGCAAATGAAGTTGAGGAAATTGAAGGACCAAGTCAGAAACAGAGGCTAGAAAGGAATCCCAGGTAGGAGAAGAGGAAGATGGAGGAAGATAGATAAGGAGAAATTGGAGAGCGGGTAGGCTGTTCAGTTGGAGTAGAAGAGACTCAGGGTACGTTAATGATGCAGAGGAAATTTTAGAGAGGGGAAGCGAGGAGCGATAGATTACCGCAACCCCGCCGCCTGACCGGGTAATACGCGGGACGGATATAGCATCGTAACCAGGGGGGAGACAACGCTGAAGGAGAGACTCCTCTCCCTCCTTAAGCCAGGTCTCGACCAAGAAAAGAACATCAATGTGCTCTCGCTCGATAAGGTCATAGATTAGGGCAGATTTTGACCGCAGGGACCGGCAATTAAGCAGACTTAAACGGAGGTGCGCTGGTGAAGTGGACCTAGAAAGCAGCGAGTAGGGGGACTGAGCAGAACCTCTAAAGGGAGGGGCCAGACCCACCGGGCGCAGATGGGCACGAGAAGGGGCCTCAAAGTGGGTAATTGGTGCAGAGAAGGGCAAAGGGCGATGACCCCAAAGTACTGGAATGGCCGACATAGCTGACAAAGACAATAATAGAAACCAAAACGTGAGGCAAGTAGTGGAACAAACGGATAAACACTTACGGCTGAAAGCAGCAGATGAGAACATAGAGAGAACAGAATGGACTGCGCCAGGGGCTAAAGCGGATGAGGTGAAGGCACTACGTAGTGGGAGAAACCTATCGCCCGCGTCGTCGCCCCAAGGAGCTCGCCCAAGGAGCACGTCCTGCTCCTTGGGCGCGCTCCTTCGGCGAATTCAAAGAAGCATGGGACAAACACAGAGGATCTCTAAAGGAAAAAAGCGGACTGTTGTAGCGGTTGATATGGAAGGACAGACTAGATAGGCCATGTGGTCTTTTTCTGTCGTCATGTTTCTATGTTTCTATGTTACTTGTCCAGTCATTAACCCAC
This sequence comes from Ichthyophis bannanicus, assembly GCA_033557465.1. NCBI lineage: Eukaryota > Metazoa > Chordata > Amphibia > Gymnophiona > Ichthyophiidae > Ichthyophis > Ichthyophis bannanicus. The sequence continues at coordinate 362,605,121 of CM066037.1, read as the reverse complement.
TGGGGCAATTTTAGATTTGCACCTTACTTTTGAACTTCAGGTCGCAGCAACAGTTCGCTTGTCAATCCATGTCCTTTCCCGAATACGTTCTATTTAACCGTTCCTCTCTAACTCAACTTTACATTCCCTTTTCCATATATTGGTCATATCATGGTTGGACTATTGAAACGTCACCTACTGCAGCCTTCAAATATCACTATTGAGAAAATTACAATTGGTTCAACCCACAGCAATCCATTTGTTGACAAATGCAGGCAAATCTGACTGCATTACTCCCCTGTTCTAGCAGAACCATTGGTTACCACTTATTTTTCAATCTAATTTCACAGTCCTTACTCTTATACACAAAGCCTGTTGCATTGGTCTCCCATTATACTTATCATCCCTTCCAGTTCTTTACTGTGCCACGGAGACCTTGTGGTCTCAGACCACTAACCTATGAGTGCTTCCCTCTGCCATTTGCGCAAACTTGGGATACACACGTCATTCAACCTTTTACTTTCTTGCTACTAAGCTCTGAAATTCCCTACCAGATCACTTACGCCATTAGTCCAACTTTAGGAAGTTTAAGAAAACTTTCAAAACTTATTACTTTGCTCAGGCCTTCCCAGAGTACCAGGAGTGGGGGTAGCATCAGTTCACCATTGTCCCACAGTTTTATCCCTCACACCCATGCTTTTAATCTTGTTTGCCATTTATTTTATCTTAGTTATTACTCTTAGTTCTCTTTAACTTATAGTTTATGGAGTTCATTTCACTTCTTTTATATTTTTGATTGTATGTAAATTGCTTTGATGTGAACCTCGCCAAAGGCGGTATATTAAGCCTTTTAATAAACATAAGCATAAACATTCCAATGGCTTGGATCAGGAACTGCAAATCCAATGCTGCAGTAAAATGCATCATTTACACAGGACATCGAAATACGGCACTACAGGAACAGGGTCACCTCTGCCCTTGGGACCCCCATCATGGAAATGGGGCAATCGGTACTACTACTACTACTACTACTGCTATTACTACTACTACTTATCATTTGTATAGCACTACAAGGTGTACGCAGCGCTGTACAGACACATGTAAAAGATGGTCCCTGCTCATCATAGCTTACAATCGTCAAGACAGACAACACAACAGCTGACGACAAGGATATATCTTGGGGGGGGGGGGGGTTGGTAAGGAAACACATAGGAGACTAAGCGGATCAGATACTGGATGCTCCTTGCAGCTAACCTGCAGCATACCCCCCCCATACCAACCTCTGGGTGCATAGTGTTGTGGGCAATGCATACAAATCACAGCCTTTATTAAAAAAACCCTACGCGTTTCGGTGTTTTGCCTTCTTCAGGGGGAGGGGGGATGCCCTTTGGTGACTCCTTTCTTCTCTCTTTTCATTTCCCCCATCCCCTCCGCCTCCCCCTACCTACCCTTCCCCCTCTTTCCCCTCCCTTCCTCCCCTTCCCTCCTCCTTTCCTATTTCCCATCAGCGCCAGCAGGCTCAGCTTTAACAGAGCCACGGGGAAGGGAAACACTCTCCCTTCACGCGGCTCTGCAAAGCTGAGCTGGCACGTTGGGGAAACGCTGGCATGGCTCTCCAGGGAGGTGGGGGGGGGGGCGCAGCTGCGGGGTACTTCATTCTGCCACTGCTGCTGCTGCAGCGGCAGCAACTTCTGCAACCAAATTTTGAAGGCCGAGTGAGGCGGTCTTTGTGGGGACAATTTTTGCTGCCCCCAAAACGTTACCACCTGAGGCTACCACCTCATTATAGAGCTGCCCCTGAGCATGAGCTCTCTTCTAGTCCCAGTCCCTCCCAGCAGCAGCTCCCTTCTAGTTCCTGTCCCACCCAGCATCATCACTTCTAGTTCTAGTCCTCCCTTCAGCATCAGTCCTCCTCCAGTATCATCTCCCTTCCAGTCCCCCCATCCTGCACCATCAACCTATTTCCAGTCCTATTTTGATGGAGTTGTTCAATATTCATGCACTGAGTTCTATGTAAACTGTCCTGACTTGTAGAAAGATGGTATAAAAAAGTTGTTAAATAAAAAAAAATAAAATAAATATTTCAGTGCTAATGTAATGTAAAGTAAAAAATATTAAACAAGTATTTACCGGAGTTCCATTGCATCAGCAGAAGAGGGAGAACAGGCACATCTGGACTGCACTGGAGAGTCACGTCAGAGAAGTTATTTTTTTGAAGAAAATGCAGCTGCGGTTTTTTTCAGATGTTGAGGAAGGGCAGCAGGACTTTGGGCTATGATTGGGGCTGTCAGCGGCCATGGTGTGCCTGAGCCAGCCCTGGGCAGTGGCGGCAGAAATTAGAAAGAAAAGTAAAGCCGCGGGGCTGGGCTCAGGCAGCATATGGGATCCTGCAGGAATCAGGGAGAGCCACAATCATCGTGGCTGCTCCTGTTTAAGGCGAGCAGTGCTTGTGGCTACTCTAGAATGCTGGACTGCTGTGAGGACTGTGGCGGCAGCGTCCAAGAGTAGCCACAAGCACCGCAGGCCTTAAACGGGAGCAGCCATGGTGATTGTGATTCTCCCCGACAACTGCCATGACCAAATATGCTGCCTGAGCCCAGCCCCGTAGCTTCATTTTTCTTTTTAAATTCTGCTGCCACTGCCCAGGGCTGTAGTTGGGCCCACCACGGCCATTGACTGCCCTGATCGCTGCCGAAAGTTGTCCTGCAGCATGCGTATGGCCGGCACTGGTAGGGCCAGTACTAGGATTTCTGGTGCCTCCCCTACAACTACTTAACCACTTAAGCCACTTAACCCTCCATAGCCCATGTTCCCTGTAAAATAGTTATCTCCAAGTTATAATGCCCTGTTCAATGTAATTTCAGTTTGTTCAATGTAAACCACACTGATGCAGAATAGCGCGGTATATAAGAGAATATAAATAAATAAATAATAAATAATAATAATAAATCAGTGCCCCTTCCCTCATTATTATTAATATTGGCTACACCCTATCCTCCTTTTCCCCAAAACCTCTTTGTGAATTCTTTTCATGTGATGATAGTATTTCTTCAAATGAAATGTTGTAAGAAAATTGCAGTGAAAGGGGAAATGCATAGCCAGAATAAAAATAACTACTTAGCAGTAAATACTTATCATCATTCAAACAGGCTGTGAAATTTAAAAAAAAAATCTGTTTCTGGTCATCTCACCAACAACAACATAAACATTCTCCAGTACCAGGCATATTGAGAACTAATATAAAACCCTATACAAGTCACCGAAGATCTACAAGGCCAGATTTACCATACCATACCATACCATACCAGCATAAACTTTCAAAATTCAAACAACAAGGGGCCTACCCAGAAAAAGGCAGCACTATAAATACTACTGTGAGCCCTAGAACATCCATACATGTATTGAAAAGCTGAACAAGTCAAATTACTACAGTACATTATAGATCCCTACATATAAACTCCATGTTAATAGAACATCTGGCCTTGGTCACACACTCAGAACACAGACCCTCACCAAATACAGAATAAGTGACCACAACCTAAAGTAAAAATAAAAATATGTAGACAAAAATTAAACTGAAACCCCAAGGAGCCAAACTCCAACATGAGATAAATAAGAGATATAGTTCCCCATACTGTGTAAAATAAGAAAATAGCACAAAGTCCAATGACTAAGGGGAATGTTTACTAAAGGGCGCTAATGTGCGCCCGGCGATAATGTGCAGGCTGCCATAAAAGGAATGGGCGTTTCGGTCTTAACGTAGCAAAACTGGATTATCGCGCGATAACGTGCGATACGTACATTATCGGGCGAGAAGCCGCTAAGCACGTTAACGCGTGGTAATCTTAAGTAGGCGCGCAGACATGCAAACACAGAAACAGAGGTGTAGCACAATGGTCAATACACTGACTGATAGTACAGGGGTCATGAGTTTGATCCCCCAGTGTGCCTAATGAATAAGACAGGCTGAGGCATCACCCTTTATGTTTAAGTAGTGCTTTTTGAGGCATTTTACAGTTATTTTAATTAGTGCTGCCAGCAAACACACCCTCACGGTGGCGTAGCCTAAGGTGCCGCATAAGGCACCCTATAAGGCACTCCATAGGGCACATTATAAAGTGCACTGTCTGCCAAGGCAACCTACAATGTCCCCTATAGGACACTTTATAAGGCGCTCTATGGGGCACCTTATGGTTACAGTACTGTGAGGGTGTTTTTGCTGGCAGCACTAATGTACATTAAAAATAGACAATGCCTCAGACAGCCCTATCACTGCTCTACAGGCAGTGAAGTAACCAGTGGGCTACAGCTGCTAACAAACCCCTGGCTGGCCACAGAAGGACTGCATGTCACCACACAAACAGTCTGCTGTGGTTACCAGGATAGGGTCATCTCGCCCGTACCCATGATGCACAGCACATGCAAATCAGCAGTCTACAGATGATTACAGGATGGGGTATGCACCCCACAGCACCTCATCCTGGTAGGGGAAACTGACCGAGTGCACCCCCACAGCACCTCAGCCTAATAGGGCGTGCCGACGGTGTGTGTTAGTGGCACAGAGTAGCTACACACCATCACATTGTGTGGGTATTATGCTCACCCTGAGGGTGAGGTGGGGCAGCAGCACCAGGTCTGCAGCACCTTTCATGGCAGGAATAGGCCATATTGCAGGTCCCCATCAGTGCTAGTGTGTGTGATAGGTAGTTCCTGCAGACATTCCTAGGATACATCAGTGTCCATCTGTAGTTGTCAATCAGGTCTAGCCCTTGATGGGCTATGATGCACGCAGAATAGTGCACATTCTGTGTGGGTGCCATAGTAACATGATGTAGGTGAAGGGAGGGGGTGGTGTTTGGACCCATAGGCAGATCATGTACCACCACCCAACCCAACCCACCCCACCCCACCCTCTGTGGCTCAGGGTGGGAGACAGGATCCCCCACCAACAGATCCACATTCTACCTCTCTGCCAATGGTGGCATTGGAGGGGGGGGGGCATCAATCCCAGTCCTGCTGGGGAACAGACACCCTACAGGGCAGCCAATGCAGAGCTGTACACATCCATAAGGCAATGGCAAAGAGACAGTAGGCCTGGGAATGCTCAGCTGTCCCCCACCATCTGACATTCTCCAGCCACTGAACCCTGCAAGGTGTTCCAGCCATACACATACAACTGCAAACAGTCTGCTAGCTAAGCCACAGTGCATGTTCCTGGAGAAGATGTGTGCACCCAAAACTGGGATGTGAGCACGCCCATCAAGCAGATAGGTCAGTGATTAGGCCTCAGAAAAGGGAACCCATACATTTCACTTGAGAGAAATACAATATAGCACTATGGGGGAGCCCAGCCATGCCATGGTCACTGGTCAGTCAGGGTGAGAGTGACCTCCCAGCAGGACATGCTGTGGCCACCCTGTCCATGCAGGTGGTGGCCAGCCACTACAATGTCCGAGCCATTGCCCTGTGCAGATGCATCCTGGGCAGGCCACCCTGTCCGGGCTAGACCCATGGTACCTTGCTCCTCATTATGCACATTGGCAGGCTGACACTGGCAACAGTGCAAGCAGTGTGGGCTGAGGAAGGTGTTGGCAGCCACCACACACTGGGTAGACAGACACACATTCCCACACCTATGCCAGCATTGTGCAACTATAGAGGTGTTTAGCAGCCCTGGCCACTGCTCCAATTCTGGGCACAGTGCAGGCATGGCTATGGTACGCAATACTGTTGGGGTCACTCCCCAGGGTGGTAAACACTGTCAGACACCAGACCTGAAGCACATTCCACAGACATCAGAAAGGTTGCTATGATGCAGCTCAATCAGCAAATTGTGCTTAACTTAGGAATTGCTATCTGCCAGTAATCATAGCAACCTTATGATAGATGTGTACCGTATTCCCAGGTTTAGGGTGGCATTGCTAAGGTATGCAAGTGCTAGTATTGGGAGATGCATGCAGGGCCCAACATCCTGCCTCTCCATGAGGCTTTGGATAATGGAGCCTGTGGGTGCGGGTGTGTCTGCCCCTGTTGGCCGCTGATCTAGGGCAGAGGTTCCCAACTCCAGTCCTGGAGGGCCAAACACTGTTCAGGTTTTCATGCTGTCCCTAATGAATATGCATGAGATACATCTGCATACCATGGGGGCGGTGCATAGAAATGCAGCACAGCCATATTTATTGGAGGCAGCATGGAAGCTGAATGGTGTTTGGCCCTCCAGGACTGCATTTGGGAGACTCTGCTCTAGGTAATGCACATGTTTATGGTGTCTGTGCTCTGTAGAGTAACATGTAGGCGTTTTGGGCATGTTTACGTTATCTGCAATAAAGGATCTGTCTGTATTACCACGTTTTAGTAGTGGGTAAAATATGGGGACTGAGTTGGAAGGAACCACAGCTGGGACTTGAACCCGTGACTTTCTGCTCCTGAACACACTGGCTGTGTGTACTGCACCACTGTGTTACCACAGAGACAGTGCATTCCCTGGGGATACCATGACTGTTCGTTACACAGGGCCTGTCTGTTGCAGTGCACGGCACCCACCTACACAAGGCTAGGCCATGGTCTGCTCTGGGCAGCTGCCACTGCCCCCGCCACCACCAGTACCCCTCCGCCACCATGCTAACATGTCATTATATTAGAGACAGCATGAAACCTGAATGATTTTTGGCCCTCCAGGACTGCATTTGGGAAGCTCTGCTCTAGGTATTACACATGTCTATGGTGTCTGTGCTCTGTAGGGTAAAATATAGGCATTTCAGGCATGTTTATGTTATCTGCAATAAAGGTTCCCTCTTTATTACCACGGTTTAGTACTGAGTAAAATATGGGGACTGGGTTGGTGGGAGCCACAGATAGGACTTGAACCTGTGACTTTCTGCTCCTGAACACACTGGCTGTGTGCACTGCACCACCTTGCTGCCATAGAGACAGTGCATTCCCTGGGGATAGCATGACTGTTCGTTAGACAAGGCCTGTCTGTTGCAGTGCATGGCACCCACCTACACAGGGCTAGGTCATGGTCTGCTGTGGGCAGCTGCCACTGCCCCCTCCACCACCAGTACCCTTCTGCCACCATGCTGACATGCCCTTCTGCTGGTGGTGCTGGTGGTGCGCAGTCTCAGGCTATCCAGTGTGCCAATAGGTGGCTGCCTATGGTGCGGTTTCTGGGGTAGGGGTGCCTGCATAGCTGTCCACGCTTCCCCCCAGCACCGCCTGCCAATGTTCTGTGCCCTTGGGGGTACCTGCTGGGTACCATCCCCTTTGACACTGTGGGAAACACACTCGTGCCCATGTTGGGCCCTCATCAGTTGTTGTCTGGCTGCTCTACTGTTTCAGCATTCCTAAGGACCACCTAGGCATCACCCTAGTCTGCACTGTGGCCCAGCTGCACCACAGCATGTGCCCCCTGCAGCCCACTGTGTCCCCTTTTCCAGCATCTGTCCAGTTGTTCACTCCGACATGCCCGCCCTGCTGCTGCAGAACATGTGCACGCCATAGGAAACCTGTCCAATGGAAAGGGAAAACCCTGATCAGCGCTATTTCACTGTGGGATCATTCACTTTGTATGGGGACAGAGCATAGACCCTTCCAAAATTAATATATTTTTTTTGGCGCTTTTTTGGTAGTGTTTTTGGATGTTTCCCATTAATATCGCTATTGCCCAGCTTGGTTATGTTTTTGTTACATTTTCTTCTGGTCATTTTCAATGTTTATTTGCCCTTTTGTTCCGTGCACATGTATCACACTTATCACTTTTTGTAGGTTTCCCTGGTTTTGCTGTACATTGCTGACGGAGATGGTTTCTTTTCATTTTAAATCTGCTCTAACGCTCTAACTGGCGTTTTCAGCCCCGGAATCCACAGCGTTAGTGTGCAGGGAGCCTCTCCCCTCCCACTCTCCACCCATTGACCCTCTCTCTCCGCCCCTGGGGAGCCTTCCTCCGCCCTCCGGGAGCCTTTCTCCACCCTCAGCACTCATTTGCGCCGCTGCGTGCGTTATCACGCACTAAGCTACCTTATCGCCCGGTAACGCACCTTCATCGGGCAATAAGGTACCTTATCGCCCGATAATGTGACAGCAGCGCAAATAGCGCCCTTTAGTAAACATACCCCTAAATTAAAGATAAAATTACACAGGTACACTAAAAAAATTTTGTTTTAAACTGCCTCTAATGTTTCGATTGATTTTTACATTTTTTGGTGCGCTGAATCCAAATCTGGTAACCAATTTGCTCCATCACGTACAGATTTTTTGCTACATTGGGTTAGCAGTTTGAGGTGAACGTTTCAGATTGAGTGCGATCGAGATAAAAGTTTCTTGGATGAATTCTTTATACTAATTGTTTAGTAGTTATTCAAATAAGAATAAAGAAAATTGTAACAAGGCAGCACATAAGAATAGAGTAATGTCAACAAAACACACTGTGATGGTAGCAAAATTGTCTGCACTTAAAACAGCCACATACATGTGCACAAACATTGAGCATATAAGAGCGAGGTTAGACACAAAGCAAAGCAAAGAAATGTGCAAAAAATGTTGTACAGGTATGTATGTAAGAATAGAAAACGCAAACCGCACCATTGCAATACATGAAGACAAACACCCGATGGTGTGAAAATAAAATTCTAATAAATGAGATCCGACACTGTGGTAATAACTAGCACATTTTTATTTCAAAGTTTAGTAAAAACACGATATTTGTCAACACAGTTTAGATTTTAAAGTCATTCTTGGGTCAATCAATCTCCTGGTGGGCCCGTTTCTTCTTCCCCCGAATGCGTCTCTTGGTGTGCTGCTTGGCGTATTTTTCATCTGGGGTTTCCCGCAGCAGCAACCAGCAGAAATCAGCCATCATAGTGGTGTTCCATCTTCCTTGGTACCTTCTCTCTGCGCCCTTGATGTCCTGGTGAAACCTTTCACCTTGTTCTTCACTGTACGCCCCCAAGTTTTCGGGAAAGTAGTTCACATGGGAGTGCAAGAAATGGACTTTCAGGCTCATGTTACAGCCTTGTTCTTTGAAGTTATTGAGCATCCTGGCAACAATATCCTTATAGTTCTCATCCCGCCTGTTCCCCAAGAATTTGAGAACAACATCCTTGAAGGAATCCCTGGCTTCTTTTTCCTTCTCAGACATCGTTTCAGCGAATGCTCCATCTGAAATGAGTTCCCTTATATCAGGGCCAACAAACACTCCTTCCTTTAGCTTTGCTTCAGAAAGTCGGGGGAACTTTGAGCAAAGGTACCGAAAGCACTCACCATCTTTTGGAAGGGACTTGATGAATTGCTTAATGAGACCCAACTTAATGTGGAGAGGTGGTAATAGAATTTTATCACGAGGTACCAAGCTCTCATGAAGAACATTTTTCTCACCGGGTCTCAAATACTCCCGAATTGGCCAGTCTTTTTTCCCCCAGTGTAGGTCGCGGGCCCGGCTATCCCACAAGCAAAGGAAGCAGGGATATTTGGTGAAACCGGATTGCTGCCCTAATAGCATGGATAGAATTTTAAAGTCTCCACAAATCATCCACTTATGCTCATCATAACGAATCTTCTGAAGAATCAGGGCCAAATTCTCATATTTTTCTTGGAGAATAACAAAGTGAGCAATAGGAACTGAAGCGAATGTGTTGCCATTATGAAGAAGAACACCTTTTATGCTGTCTTTTGATGAATCAATGAACAGCCGCCATTCAGCAGGATCATACTTGAGTTTAAACTTTTCCATCACTCCGTATATATCGTTGCAAAATACCAAATCTTCCTCTTTGCTGAAATACTTCAAAAACTGTGTCTCGTGGTTGCGGTACCAATAAAAAGTTGTTCCTGGTGACAATAGATTTTTCTGTTTAAGCCGAGAACCTAGCAGTTGGGCAGCATCTTTTGGGAGTCCTAAATCCCGGACTAAATCATTCAATTCAGCTTGAGAGAAAAGTTCAGGTTTCGGATCTGGTTCAGTTTCAAACTCGGAAGTACTGGACTCATCGGGAAAAGCCATCTGATGAGTCTCATCATGATCAGAACCGTCCACACAAATATGATCCAAAGATTTTGGTGGTTCAGGCACAGGTACTTCGTTGCTATGAGGCATAGGCCTAATTGCTGAGGGAAGGTTGGGGTAACTTATTACGTTCTTTTTTTTTAAGTTGTATCCATTCTCAATGCAAGAGCTAAAATAGCAGTCACTGCTGTGGTCTATTTGTTATAGCCAAATCATAGGTATTCTGAAACGAAATGCTTGTTTTTTACCTTTCATCCATAAGCGTAGATCTTCCTCACATGTCTTGCACACTTTGTGAGGAGCCCACGGTTTGTCTTGATCGCCTAACTTCAAACCGAAATAGGCGAAATATACTTTTTTTTTTTTTTTTTGAAACTTTTATTTTCATTTTACAACAAGCAAACGAAACAACAAACCAAAGGAGACAAATACAAATATACACATAAGAAAAGCAACCCCAATTACCCCCCACCCCTATGCTTCTTCTCTAGAACTGAGGAGTATCATCAAATAGGCGTATACATATAGCAGTGATTGTACATCCAAACGAACAAAAGAGTATCAACAATATAGACTGATCATGTGAAATAGATTTAAACAGTCAGATGGGAGCTTTTAGCATTTTAGCATTTTAAACATAATCGTGGAAAAAAAAGTGTCTGAGTAAGTGAGGGAGATCGAGAGATCCATGTCAACCTGCTCCAGGCTAGGCTCCCATGCTCCGGGGTCAAAGCTACATGCAACTCCCGCTCCCAGAATTTCTGTGCTGTCTGAGCGCATTGGTGGATAGTGGGAGTGAGGGGAGAAGCAGCCTCCATATATCTTCTAGCGCAAAATCTGTTATCTAAGCAGTAAAAGAATCAAGACTCTTGGGTGGACCACTCGTTCTAGGCGGCAGCCAAGCTGTCAAGGGCTCAAGTACTTGGTTGAAATCGCCGCCGAGCATTAATGGAGGGCTGGCAAATGCCTGTGCTAACTGCATAATACTTGCATAATAAACAGGATTATCCACATTCGGAGCATAAATACCAATACACGTAAATTACAGTCTCAACCTGAAGGTGTGCACGGGCCCATCTACCCTCCTTATCAAAGCTAACATCCATTACAATAGCTTGCAGAGACTTCTTAACCAAAATGGCTACCCCACACCGCTTGGAAACAGCGGAAGAGAAGGCAGCCGCCATATTAGGCGTGGTATTAAGTTTCGGTGCCGCAGCGGAATTTAAATGCATTTCCTGAAAAAACATTAAATTAACATGCTCATGATTAAGATAGCTAAGGATTGTCTTTCTTTTGATTGGACTATTAATGCCTTTTACGTTCTATGATAAGATCTGACACGAGGTCATCAAGAAAGATTATAAATTCTAAGAAAGAACACAATAATGCACACAGTTTCCCAATGTCCCTCATCTTAACTATGTATGACTGTGCACATAACATAATAATCAATGAGTTAATGAAAGTCATAGAAACGCCCCATGTAAAAAATAAGCACCGAGGTGCACTAGAGAAGAAGCAAAACCCCAGAAATTACTGGCGACCTAATGTCTGCGGGGAGAAACTCCAGAGAGGGCCCAAGCTAAAACATATAACCTGTAAAACTATGCAGGTTGCGAATCCCACCGAGGTGCACATCATGGAGGGATATAAGGCCAAGTAAATTATAGATAGAAAGAAAAGTCCAGGCAGTCTCTATTCCAGGCTGGGATCACCGCGTCGGGCCGTTCAAGATGGCGGGCAAATCCGGCGAATTACAGATCAAAATTGTTGAATCACAGTTGTTGGATTAGCGCATCTGATCTGCGTTATTTGGAGTCCAAAAACATTGCTAGTAGATCGGGATCTTCGAATGTTATGGCTTGGTTATGGAGAGGCACTCTGAGCTTCACTGGATATATTAGGCCAAAGTGAGCCTGTAGTTATTGAAGTCCAGGGCGAAAAGCAAGGAGTCTCCTCCGTCGGTCAACTGTGGACTTTGCCACGTCAGGGGAAAAGAAACTTTATGACTTTCAAGTTCAAGATGATAGTTCGCCCGGGCAGCAGTGCGAATTTGCACTACTTACTGGTATCGCAATAATCGAAAAATGAGAGGCCGAGGGGTCGTCCGATTGAGCGCCATATTAGCAGGAACACGATGCGCTCGGTCAGTCTCCAGATCTCTGTAAATAATAATCTTTAGCAAGGGGGGGAGAGTTTTGACCAAGAATTCTCGCATGTCTCCTGCTCTCACATCCTCCGGTACTCCAATGAGCCCCATATGGTTGCGACCAGCTCGATCATTGCTATCCTCCAGCTCTTTTTGAAAATTCTGTATCATACGCTCAGCCTTGCCCAATTTCACCAAGCGCACCGCGTGCGAGTCAAGGACCTCCGCCATGCTGTCCTGTCGTAGTGGGAGACTTTCAAGCCGGTTCTGAAGTGTGCCAAAGTCTTCACGCATGGTTCGGAGCGCCGCTCCGTTGGATTGTACCAGCTCCTTCACACCGCGTATCTCCTCCAAGATCTCCCGTGGCGTTGCGGGGCTTTCCCAAAGTGGGGCCATCTTTTGTGGGGAAGAACTCTGTTTAGGAGCGTTTTCCGTGTGAAGAAGAGGGAGACCCGAGGTCCAGTCGCACTGGTTTGTGGCCCGCCGTTCCCCCCGAGGCACCTCGGTGAGTTCAGAGCAAAGAAATGAAGTTTATGCAGGTATTAATTCAGGATTCTGAGTAGGCCTCTCGGGAGCTTCAACGCAGAGCGTCTATCCCGCTGGACATCAGGCTCCGCCCCCCGAAATATACTTTTTTAATAAATGCAGAAATGTTCCTCTGCCGCTTTTTCACGGTATATTCCCCACAAATAAAACAAAAACTGTCCGGAGAGTTGACGCAACCTCTGGCTCTGTGAGCCATCACAAATACACAGCACTGCAAACTACAACTGTAGTGAACCACTTCGGAATAAAGCTGGATTACGACTGAGCAAACAAAATGTAATAATGAACTTGCAAGAAACTGAAATTTGACTGGAACGTTCATGTCGCAACCACCGTGTTTGAGTGAGCGAATGAGGCGAGGCGAACAGGAAAGAACATGCGCCAGCGCGAGTACTGGATTTAGCCCCCCGCCTCCCAATTGTCCTGTTAATGTATAAAATGAATACAAAACACTCTAAAATATCATGAGGGAGTGTTTCTAGTTAGTTAACCATTACAACCTCTATTTTGGGCCAAGAAAATAAACTGCAGTTGGCTAAAAAGAAATTATGTGAACATTCCTTATATGGGTAAGAAATCTAATTTTGCAAGAAAACGTGACGTGATGGAACATTTTGGCTATTTTTCCTGGATTCAGCACCCCAAAATCTATAGGAATCAGTTGCAAAACTGGAGGCAGTTTTTTGGTAGTGTACCTGTGTTATTTTTTATACCTTTGTTGTCTGATCATTTTATTCTCTGATTTTGCTGGTCCCGATCTGAGGCTTCTGCTTTTCTTTCTTCTCTTAGCTCGCTTTCTATGGTCTATAGTCCATCTGCCATTTCTTATCTCTCATTTTGTTTTCTTCACTTCCTTCCATCAGCCTATTTCCACTTCCAGTAACCCTCCCTAGTATCAGCCCCCTTTCCAGTCCTCCCCTCCCAGTGCCTTCCAATATCAACCCCCTTACATTTGAGGACCACCACTGGTGTCCATTCTCTTCCAGTCCCCCTCCTTTCCCACTATCCAGGCCCTTCTAGTCCAAATACCATCACAGGTATCAGCTCACATTCAGTCCCAGTGCCCACTCCCTGTGTCAGCTCACTTCCAGTCATCTTACCCCTGTCCATCCCTCTTCCAGTGCCATCCCAAGATGTCAGCTCCCTTCCAGCCCCCCTCCATTACCCATCCACCTTCCAGTCCCATCCCCAAGTGTTGGCTCCCTCCAGTCCCACCCTCAGGGGTCAGCTGCCTTCCAACCCCCACCTTCCAAAGTGTCAGCTCCCTTCCAGCCACCTCTTCCCACATTTCATCTCCCTTCCAGGCCCCTCCTTCTCCCTTCTGTCAGCTCTCTTCCAGCCCTCACCTTCCTCTTGTGTCAGCTCCCTTCCAGCCACCTCCCTCTCTTTCATGTCAGCTCCCTTCCACACCAACGTCTCCCCTGTCAGCTCCCTTCCAGTACCATCCATAGTATCAGCTCTCTTCCAGCCCCCTCCTTCACCTCTTCTCAGCTCCCTTCCAGCCACCATCTTCTCCCCTGTTAGCTCCCTTCCAGTCCTACTCTAGTACCATCCCTGGTATCAGTTCCCTTCCAGTCCCCTTCTCCCCCTCTTCTCAGCTCCCTTCCAGCCCCCACCTTCCCCTTGTGTCTGCTCCCTTCCATCCCCCACCTTCTCCCATCAACTCCTTTCCAGTCCCCATCTTCCCCCCATGTCAGCTTCCTTCCAGCCCTTGGCACTGGCAACTGCAGCTCTTGCTTCTTACAGAGCTGCGGCTGTGATAGCGCTAGTAATTTAAAATAAAACTGAAAGCGGTGCAGAACCTTCTGGCTCTATGGAACCCCTGCTGCTGCATCCCACTCCCTCTAGCGTAACCTCCTTTTGGGGGGGGGGGCGCAGCAACAGGGGTTCCATAGGGCCTGAAGGCTCCACACTGCTTTCGGTTTTATTTTAAATTATTATTACTATTGCAGCCGCAGCTCTGTAAGATGATGGAGCCATAGCTGGATCGCAAGAGAAGGTGAAGCTGGGGGGACCCAAGGACAAGAGATTAATGAAAAGCCAGTTTTTTGCTCTGGCTGAGGGACCAGGGGCAGCCAGAGCAAAAAAACAGCTTTTCATTGGCTGGTTTTAGATCTCTGATGGCAGCTGTTTGGCCATATAAAAACCGGCCAGGCCAGCTCAGTACTGACTGGTTGGCAACCTGCTACATGGACTTTGTTGCTGTGCCACATACAGGGCCCCCCTTCCAGCCCAGAAACATTCCAAGACTGTGTGTGCCTCCTGAAAGTCCCGCTCTCATCTGACACTCATGTCTACTCCTTAGGCCTTGTTCCTATGCCACATTATGGGCCATCCTGCTGTCCAAGCAACATTTTAAGACTGTGTGTGCCTCCTTAAAGTCCTGCTCTCATCACAGACTTCTGTCTGAAACCTGTGCCTTCTTCCTGTGCCACATTCTGGGCCTCCATGCCAGATCAGAAACATTGGTATTCCTACTATGTGTGCACCCAGAAAGCCCTGCTCTCATCTTAGACTCCTCTCTGCTACCTGGGCCTTGTTCCTGTGCCACATCCTTGGCCCCCTTGCTAGCTCAGCAACATTCCAAGACTGATTCTGTGTTCATTCTGAAAACCCTGATCTCATCTGACACTCCTATCTGATACCTTGGCCTTGATCCTATGCTACATCCTGGGCCTCCCTCCATCCTGGAGGAAAGGTCCATAAACTATTATTAAAGAGGACCTGGGATATCCACTGCTTACCCCAGGACAAACATTGTGGAACCTGTATGTCTTTTTGGGAAACTGCTGGTACTTGTGAGCTAGATTGGTCACTGTTGGAAACAGGATACTGGACTTGATGGACCTTGGTCTGACCCAGTATCACATATCTTATGTTCTTATGATGGTGCATAAATGACCCATCCATGGACTCTGGCTCCTGCTGACTCCCACCAGGGGAAACCTGTCCCAAATACTGACATTGCTTAACTGCGGTAGTAGAACCACCACCACACCCTGGTATGGCATATTATGAACTCGCTAGCCTCACCTTCGTCGAACATAGTAAGGATATTAGACAATACTCTCTGCCACTGGCTGGGATCCACCTACCTCTGTTCCCCCAACGTGGGATCCTATGGTGCCCTGACTATGGACAAGTAGACGGGAGGACCCTTATTATGAGGGATCCTATGCCATGGTGCCCCCAAGGAAGTAGATGACTAGTGGGGAAGTACCCTTGCCCTGATACTCCCCCTTCCTTTAACCATGTGTCCAGCCTTCCTCTCAGATCTCCGGGCAGGTCCATGCCCTCATAAGGAGTCTGCATAGCTGACATTGCTCCTCTCACCACAAATTCCTAGTAGGCCCACAACAGTATAAACAGGGTTTGTTATGGAGCACCAAGGGCGCAGATTGGGGACACACACATGGACTACAAGGCTTTCTCCAGGTGGCACTGCCACCTTGGAACTTTGACAGTTAGGGGCACTGGCATGGTGCCCTGCAACTCCTTCCATCAGCAGGGAATAGCTTGCTCACTTCTTTAGAACCGTACTTAGGGTGGAGCAGCAGCCATATCCCAGAACAAGAGCTTAGATGGCCATAGTTCACTTGGGGGGGGGGGCACACAACAGTCCCTAATAAGCTGGGTGAAAGCCACACCATGTGAAATGCCTCTATAACTCTAGATAGGGTCATAGGGAGGGGCCACAGCTATGACGAGTAGGCCCCTACCAACCACACTGCCACCACCAGGTAGGAGGAGTAACCCAATGACTGGAGCACCGATTGGTCAACCAAGAGCCCAGGGTTCCCTGTGGCACTCCCCTCATCTACCTTTATTCACATGGCCAAAAATGCCTAGGTGGTGCTGGTCACCAGGAGTCAGCCTTGACTCAAAGGCACACATTGCACCACCTTATGGTGGAGACCAAATCTAGCCAAGACATTATCAGAGCCCTTAAGTTCTGCATACCTCCAAGACCTGGCAAGAACACAATGTTTTCCTTCCCACCATCCTCCAACCCTCTTGCTCCCCAGCACTTGGAGGACTTATATCCCGATTAACCTACCTTCATGACAGGATTGCTATCTGGTTCCTCAAGAAGACTGGTCCCTAGCCATATAGGGAGGCCCAACCCCACTCCTGGTGCATGAATGGTGGCAAAGATCTCCATAAAAAAAAGACTAATAGTCCAGTTGCTAATAGGTCCCCCCCAACAACTACTGCTCCATGCTCACCTAGTTCAGGAGGCCCAGGCAGTTTTCCTAAGGTCAAGGTTGGACCATATCTCACTGGGAGTCTCCAGTTTTCCAAGTTACCACCCTCTGGGACGAGGGCCACTTGCCATTAACTGAAAACGAACCACCACTAACCTTCCATTGAATATCTCTGGTTTGCATATGGTTCAAGTGGCACTCCCACCCCAGTGGCATGGACTAGCACAAACAAAGCCTGTTCCCAGGGAGCTTCTTTCTTGAGCCACCCAGAAAGACTCCATGTTCCAGACTACAAAGAAGCCAGTGCCCCGATCACATGGGAATCAGACGCCACAAGATCATGCACCCTCCCTCCATGACACGGAAGTCTAGTGGTGGTCATAACAAGATGGCATGACACCATGTGTGACAAGCACAGATAGGTTCACTGTGACACATGGGGATCTCTCTCGGTCACCTGATCTAACCTGACAGCTTCATCTTACCACAACATACCTCGCGGGCTATAAAGGAGGTTCACAAGTTCCTACGAGAAGCAAACCTTCACTGCTCTAGGCTAGGGAGTCACTCATGTGTGGCTGATTCATCCTGATTGTCCAAGGAGAAAATGAGGTTACTTACCTGTAATGGAATTTTCTCTGTGGACAGCAGGATAAGTCAGCCACACAAACCCACACACCTCCCCTCTTGAATGAACCTGTCCACAGCTGAAGAACAGACTAAGAACATAAGAACATAAGATATGCCATACTGGGTCAGACCAAGGTCCATCAAGCACAGTATTCTGTTTCCAACAGTGGCCAATCTAGGTCATATGTACCTAGCAGTTTCCCCAAGGGACACAGGTTCCACAATGCTTGTATTGGTTCAAGCATTGATATCCTGGGTCCCTTCTTAATAATGGTTTATGGACCTTTCCTCCAGGAACTTGTCCAAGCCTTTTTTAAACCCAGCTACACTAACAGCCTTTACTACATCCTCCGGTAACAAATTCCAGAGTTTGATTACACGTTGAGTGAAAAAATATTTTCTTTTATTAGTCTTAAATAGTTTACCCTGTAGCTTCATTGCATGTCCCCTAGTCTTTCTATATTCTGATAAGGTAAACAATCAATCTACGTTTACCCGTTCCACTCCGTTCATTAATTTATAGACTTCTATCATATCTCCCCTCAGCCGTCTCTTTTCCAGGTTAAAGAGCCCTAACCTTTTTAGCCTTTCTTCATAGGAGTATCCTTCCATCCCCTTTACCATTTTGGTGGCTCTTCTCTGAACCTTTTCTAAAATCGCTATATCCTTTTTAAGATACGGCGACCAGAATTGCACACAATATTCAAGGTGGGGTCTCACCATGGAACGATATAGAGGCATTATAATATCTTTTGTTTTATTTTCCATTCCTTTCCTTATCATACCTAGCATTCTATTTGCTCTCTTGGCTGCCGTTGCACACTGGGCCGAGGGTTTTAACATGGTATCCACAATGACGCCTAAATCTTTTTCCTGGGTGGTGGTTCCTAATGTGGAACCTTGCATCGTGTAACCATAGTTTGGGTTGTTCTTCCCTAGGTGCATAACCTTGCACTTGTCCACATTAAATTTCATCTGCCATTTTGATGCCCAGTCTTCCAATTTATCAAGATCCTCTTGCAATTTTCCACAATCCTCTTGGGTTTTAACAACTTTAAATAGTTTTGTGTCATCTGCAAATTTGATAACCTCACTCGTTATTCCACTTTCCAGGTCATTTATGAATATGTCAAAAAGCAGCGGACCCAGCACAGATCCCTGGGGTACACCACTATTCACCTTACTCCATTGGGAAAATTGACCATTTAGCCCTACCCTCTGCTTTCTATCTTTTAACCAGTTCCTGATCCACAATAGTACACTGCCTCCTATCCCATGACTCTTTAGTTTTGCCAAAGGTCTCTGATGAGGGACCTTGTCAAAGGCTTTCTGAAAGTCCATATACACAATATCAACCGACTCACCTTTGTCCACCTGATTATTCACTCCTTCAAAAAAACATAACAGATTAGTAAGACAAGATCTTCCTTGTCTAAAGCCATGTTGGCTGTCTCCCATTAGGTCACGACTATCTACATGCTGAGTAATTTTATTCTTTATGATCGTTTCTACCATTTTTCCCAGTACTGATGTCAGGCTCACAGGTCTGTAGTTTCCCGGATCACTCCTGGAACCCTTTTTAAAAATTGGTGTTACATTGGCGATCCTCCAATCTTCAGGTATTAGAGATCATTTTAATGATAGTTCACAGCTTACTAATAGCAGGTCTGCAATCTCATATTTCAGTTCTTTCAACACCCTTGGATGTATACCATCAGGCCCAGGTGATTTGCTACTCTTCAATTTATCTAAGTTGTAATACATCTTCCCGATGTATCGATATTTCCTTCAATTCTTCCGCACCTTTAAATACCACTTCAGTCATGGGTAACATCCCTACATCTTCCTCAGCAAAGACTGAAGCAAAGAATTCATTCAGTCTCTCCGCTATCGCCTTGTTGCCTCTTAGTGCTCCTTTAACTCCTTTATCATCTAATGCAGTGTTTTTCAATCTTTTTTGTGCAAAGGCACACTTTTTTCATGAAAAAAATCACGAGGCACACCACCATTAGAAAATGTTAAAAAAAATTACCTCTGTGCCTATATTGACTATATATAAAGTAATTCTCTTGAATAGGAATCAAACACTCACACCAACCCCCCTCCCCTGCTGGTTCACACCAACCCTCCTCCCCTGCTGGTTCACTCACACCACCCCCCCCCCTCCACTGCTGGTTCACTCACCCACCCCCCTGTCACTTACTCACCCCTCCTGCTGGGTCACTCACTCACTTACCCCCCCTCCCCTGCTGGTTCACTCACACCATCGCCCCCCCCCTTTGCTGGTTCACTCACACCCCCCCCCTCCACTGCTGGTTCACTCACACTCCCCCCGCTTGCTGGTTCACTCACACTCCCCCCCCCCCTTGCTGGTTCACTCACACACACACACCCCTCTGCCCAAGCCGCTGCTTCTGCTTTGTACAGAGCAGCGGCTGCACTACACTTACATTGAAAAGTAAAGAGAAACTGTGTCAGGAGCCCTCCGGTCATCGCAGAGCCCGAGGAAGTGATGTCATGGGGGCGGGCTCCTCACAGGCTGTCTTTCCTTTTCAAATTAACTTTATTGCAGCTAAAGTTAATTTGAAAAGGAAAGACAGCCTGTGAGGAGCCCGCCCCCATGACATCACTTCCTCGGGCTCTGCATGATCGGAGGGCTCCTGACACAGTTTCTCTTTACTTTTCAATGTAAGTGTAGTGCAGCCGCTGCTCTGTACAAAGCAGAACCAGCGGCTGCACTGCTATAGGGAATCGCGATCGCGTTCGCGCCGCGGACTTCGGCACAAAAGCCGTTTTTTTGCTCTGGCCGCTCCCGATCTTGCGGCCAGAGCAAAAAACCGGCTTTTCAATGGCCGGTTTTACAACTGTGCTGGCAGCCGGCCTGGCCATGGAAAAACCGGCCAGGCCGGCTGAAAAAAGGCCGGTTGGCAAACCGAAATTTTGATCCAAAGCCACATGTTACGGATGAAATTGGAATTTTTCCCACGGCACACCAGACAATATCTCACGGCACACTAGTGTGCCGCGGCACAGTGGTTGAAAAACGCTGATCTAATGGACCAACTGACTCTCTCACAGGTTTTTTGCTACGAATGTACTTGAAAAGGTCTTTACTTTGCGTTTTTGCTTCCGCAGCAAGCTTCTTCTTAAATTCTCATTTTTTTTTTTAAATTGATTTTAATCATAATACATGATCAATAAACATAAAGGTCAATCGAGCAAAGTTACAGAAGAAGCTTAATACAAAAGGAAACAAGTCAAATGATAAAGTCCACGTCAAGGGAGAGCATTATCAAAACAATTAAAAGAAAACATCCAAGGCAAATCAAACCCTAACCTAATAGGGCTACAATATAAGGTGATCCTAAATAACGGAGCCGCCTCCTACTACAACCTGTCTGTCCTGCAAAAACTTTTCCAGATGTGATATATCAGTAAAAATATAGGTATTTTCCTCAAAGCCTGTAACACATTTGCATGGAAATATTAGAAAAAAAGTGGTCCCTAAGGCCAACACACGAGGTTTCAATATAAGAAATTGTCGCCTACGCAATTGCGTGGCCCGAGCCACATCTGGAAACACCAAAATAGCCTGTCCACAGAATTTAGCTGCCTTAACTTTGAAATATGCTTTCAGAATTCGTTGTTTAACAGAAACATTAGAAAAGGAGACTAACAAAGTGGACCTTAAGGTTATTGTATCAGAGGAATCCTCAATAAAAGCTGTTAAATTCGTAATAGAAGGAACTATCTCGTCCAGCCCTCCTTCAGCAGGGGTCACCCTTTTAGACGTTGAGGGTATATAAAAAATCTGAGAGAATTCTATCGAATCTGATATTGCCAACACTTCCTTAAGATATTTCTCTAACAAGATGGTAGGAGAAAGTAAAGAAGACTGAGGGAAGTTCAAAAATCTTAAATTGCAACAGCGGGAGGAGTTCTCTAAAGCTTCCATCTTAGCATGAAGCGACAAAGAGTCTCTAATAGCGGAAACATTAGCTGCTTGTAAGATAGGAACTTGGGACTCCATTTTCGTGACAACAGTATCCAATAGAGTTACTTTATTATCCAGTTGCTGCAACGCTATTGCAGCCTCCTGGGTAAAAGTGGCCAAGGAATTCAGTTTAAAGGATACCTTCTGATCAAGAATCTTAACAGCCTGCAAAACATCTTTAAGGGTGACATCTGCGTCGGGGGATAGATCCTGCGCCTCTGACGAGGCAACGAGATCTATACCTGTGACTGGAACAGGTAAAACAATAGGAGATTTAAATTCAGGAAAATCAAAAGGGACCCTTGAAGCTGACAAAACAGCAGAGCTAGGACAGGGAGGAGGAGATCTCCCGGCAGGGCTTAAAGAAACCCCGTTTGGAGAGGATTGTGCTAGGGGCAGAGAAACCACGTGTCTATCTAGGGGACCGACCGGTTTAACATTCCCGGTACCGGTCTCCTTAGATTTGGGAGGCACCTTAGCCTTGCGTTTACCCATGCTAGCAAAACAGGAAATACAATTAAGTAAAAAACCAATCAACGAAACTCATATCCTTACTGCACAGGACCATCAATGGCTAGGAAGTTCCGACACACAGTCTCCGCTCTCCAGCACACCGAAATGAGATGGGAGTGTCGTCGATGGCGTCGAAGGGGCGTCTAAGGGGCTATCCCTGCCCCTTTAGACACGCCCCTTCAGACCAAGCCCCTTGGTCGCGTTCCGCGGTCGCGGAACAGTTGTAAAATTTATAGCAGGCAGGTCCTCCCAGCAGCAGGGTGTCCCGGGCGTGCCTGCCCGATTCTCACGGGGCTTCTCCCAATTTCACAAGCGTGGTCCCAGCTCCGTCCGAGCCCGAAACGACTCAGCACACCTGCACGCCAACTCAGATAGCACTCTCCCCTCAAATTCTCATTTGACTTGCCTTTGCTTGTGCTGTTTCCAGGTTTCGTCGTTTGGCTCTTTTTTCCATTTCCTGAAAGATGCTTTTTTGGCAACAACAGCCTCTCTGACCTCACCTTTAAACCATGCTGGCAGTTTTTTGGACTTCCTTCCCCTTTTCTGGAAGGAAAGGGGGTGGGCATTGTTGTGGAATGACTGGCACATGCTCAGAAGAGTCTTCTAGACTCTTGAGCTATTGGAGAGCATTTCTGTCCATGGTGTCATCAGATGACATCACCCATGTGTGACTGATGAATCCTGCTGTCTATGGAGAACCCTCATTACAGGTAAGTAACCTTACTTTCCCACCTCTTTGAATTTGCAGGCTAGAGGAAAGGTGAAAAAACCCATCAGCAAAATAGAAAGCCTTGCCTAAAACAGAAAAATCCCCTACTTCAGTCAGCTGTAAAAACAATAAACCAGTAACTTTAAGTAGCAAAAAAATTTTAACTAACAAAAATATTTATTTATTTATTTACATTCTCTTATATACCGCGCTATTCTGCATCAGTGCGGTTTACATTGAACAAACTGAAATTACATTGAACAGGGCATTATAACTTGGAGATAACTATTTTACAGGGAACATGGGCTATGGAGGGTTAAGTGGCTTGCCCAAGACCACAAGGAGCACCTGTGGGACTAGAAACCCCAGTCCTTCCGGCCCAAGGCTGCTGTCCTTTATTTACCTTTATAAAGAACTTTAGGCAGACAACTTCTAGTGAAGGCCACAGAATTACCTTGGCTTTTGCTACCAGTTCTCTGCCTAACAGTTCTTCAAAATGGGGCTATTTTTGTTAGATAACATATTTTTGCCACTTAAAGTTTGTATAAATACTGAATTTAACATAACCTCTGTCATTTCTTTGTTGTTTGTTTATATGAAAAAATAACCTAAGATTTTGTTTTGTTACTGGTTTGCAAGTATGCTTAGGTTTTTTTGAAGTTTTTTTATATAAACCAGAATATACAGAGTTTTTATATGATAAAGATCAAGTGGACCAACAGCCATTTCAACCTGTACCTTATGATCCGGAACCATTGATGATGAAAGAAGAAGAAGTTGAAGCAGCATTGAAAGCCTTATCAAAGAACAAAACACCAGACACTGATGGCATTCCCATAGAAGTATTACAGCAATTTGATGCAACTGTTACCGTACTTACAAGGCTCTGCCAAGAAATTTGGAAGACAACATCATGGCCAACTTACTGGATAAGATCTGTGTTTATACCAATACTAAAGAAAGGTGATCCAACTGACTGTGGAAATTATCACACAATTGCTCTGATCCCACATGCCAGCAAGATTCTACTGAAGATTATTCAACAGACTACAACCATACCTGAAACAAAAACTACCTGAAGTGCAAGCAGGGTTCAGGAAAGGGTGAGGAATGAGAAACATCATCGCAGATGTGAGATGAATCCTTGAAAGAACTAAAGAATACCAAAAGGATATCTATTTGTGCTTTATTGACTATAGCAAGGCTTTTGACTGTGTAAACCATGAGAAACTCTGGGCCACATTAAGAAGCATGGGTATACCAGAACACCTGATTGTTCTCTTGCACAATCTGTACATTAATCAAGAAGCAAAAGTTCAGACGGAACAAGGAGGAACAGAATGGTTTAAAATAAGCAAAGGTGTAAGACAAAGCTGCATACTTGCCCCCTACCTGTTTAATTTATATGCAGAACAAATCATCAGAGAAGCAGGATTGTATGAAGACAACAGAGGTGTGAAGATTGGTGGAAGACTCATCAACAATCTTTGCTATGCTGATGATACCACAATTGATCTGAAACATTTGTTTCTCACAATCAAAGAACATAGTCTCAAAATGGGTCTGCACCTTAATGTAAAGAAGACAAAGATCATGACAATGGCAAAATCAACAAGTTCATCATTGAAGGAGAAGAAATTGAAATTGTGGACAACTTTAACCTACTTGGATCAACTATCAATAAAGAAGCAACAAGCAGTCAAGAAATCCGACGACGCATTGCTTTTGGCAGAATGGCTAGGAAAGACCTAGACAAGATTTTCAAGAGCAGAGATGTCTCTCTCCATACAAAGATTTGACTTGTTCAAGCCATGGTATTTTCAATAACATCATATGGATGTGAAAGCTGGACAGTGAAAAAGATAGACAGGAAGAAAACTGATGCCTTTGAATTATGGTGCTGCCAGCGAATACTGCGTATACTATGGACTGCCCGAAGAACAAACCAGTCAGTAGTAGAGGAGATCAAACCTAAGTTTTCTTTAGAAGCTCAAATGAGAAGACTTCAGCTTTCATACTATCATGCAAAGAGAGAGATCATTAGAGAAAGACATCATGCTTGGCAAGATACATAGAAGGTCAACGAAAAAGAGGAAGGCCAGCAATGAGATGGACCGATTCAATAACAGCAGCTACGGGTACCAGTCTGTCAACAATGAGCTGCCTAAATGAAGACCGAACACAATTTAGGACAACTATACACAGGGTCGCCATGAGTCGACACCGACTCGACGGCACTTAACAACAACAACATATAAACCAGGGATGGATTTTGTTATGCTACTTGTGTATTGCAAGCTTTTAATAAAACAAAACCAAAGGTCCATCAAGCCCAGTATCCTATTTCCAAGAGTGGCCAATCTAGGTCACAAAAGCCTGGTGGGATTTCAAAAAGTGGCTTTCCCCAGGTCTACCTTAATAGGGGTTAATAGAGTTTTATAGACTTTTTCACCAGTAATTTGTCTAAACCCTTTCTAAATCCAGCTAAGCTAACTGCTTTTACCACATCATCCAACAACAAATTCCAGAGTTTAACTATATGGCTATGTTAGAAGCCCTAAACATGATTTCCATGTCTGAAAATACCCATTTAGATCTTGAAATCATATGGACAAAAGAAGAACCATTTTAGAAAGTCCCAATTTATAAATGTGTCTGGTGCAATCATGTCCAAGTCACATGGGGGCGAAAAGGATACAACCCATATGCAGTATTTTCCAAAAACACAATATAAATTACCACATCTACGATGATGATATTATGCTCTACACCCCATTCAGCCTATCCAACCCAAATCATAGTAAACTAATAAATTGCTTCAATGAAATAACTTAATGCCTAGCAAATCACATGCTCAAAATCAACCTTGATAAAACCGAAGTCCTCTACGTCTTCAAAAACAAAGTATTCACTCCCCCCAAAATCTATCAAAGTCAACAACAGAGATCTGGAGACCAATAGCGAAGTACTATACCTGGGAATCACTCGAGACCAACATTTAAGCTTCACATCACACATAAACAAAATCTATAACAAAATAAGAGTACTGAAGAACCTCTGCCCCCTTTTAAAAGAAGATTTCAGAATAGTACTCCAGGTCTTGATATTTCCCCACCTAGACTATTGCAATAACATACTCCAAGGTTTATCCAAACACGCTCTTCACCAACTCTAATTAGTACAGCCCACTGCTGCAAGTATTATAATGGGAGCAAAGAAATCCGACCACATCACGCCTATACTGAAGCAATTACACTGACTCCCACTAGAAAGCCGGATACAAAATAATAATAATTATATTCAAACTACTGAACCTTGACTGAGATCTATAATTCACAAAGTAACCAGGAACAGAGAAACAAGGAAATGTATGGAAAACATGCTAGCCTTACCAACCGAGCTAACAAAATGCAATCAAGAAACGCGGAAAAGATCCTTCTCATTATATGCCCCAGACCTCTGGAATGAACTCCCCACAGAGTTAAGAAACATTACAGATCTCTCAGATTTCTGCAAGAAGTTAAAAACTCACCTATTTAAAGACCACTTTAAGGACTGACATCAGCACAGTAGCAACGCAACATTACACTCATAACTGTATATATGTTTATATTAAATGATGTTATTTCAGTTTATAATGCAAATTTAAGCTCGTTTCATGTATAGTTAAAGTTCTCAGTTTTATGCAAACCACTTTCATTTTTAGATTGAGCGGTATAAAAAGCAGTTAAATAAATAAACTAAATTAATTAAATAAATAAAATATGTGCACACGATTTTAGACCAACAATATACATCTCAATTTGCCGTCAGGGATGTCCAGCCTATACCTGCTCCAGGACATGAATAGCACTCTAAAAAGTGCTTGTTTTGACAAACCAACAAATATAAGATGAAGAGGGAAGTGCTTCCTCACTCCCCTGATATTTTTCACTCTTTCTAAAGAAATATGGCATTAAGTAAAAAGTCATTTCTCGGCTCCCACATCACTGCATATCCCGATTTGCTAAATTTCAGACCAGGATGTGTAAAGGGGAGGTATACATGGGCACATTCTGAAATTGTGCTGCAGGCACATCTATGTGCCTGGAATGGCAGATGTTTGCACCCAACATATGCAACTTTCTGAAATCAGGCAAAAACCTGCACATGTTGAACACATTATTCAACATGTCCCTGTTTTGTCTTTTATGTGGTAGACACATCTCTTTCAGGGTGGAGACAGGCTAATTTTGCAAGCATTTACATGTGCCCACCTTCCCTGCTGTCTTTGTCACTAAATTTTCAGATGTTCTGGGCGCCCAAATTTTACCTACATTGTGTTTCTGAAATGTGCCTTCGCATGTTGAATGAAACACTATTTTCTGTTACTTTTTTAAAAATGTACTACTATGTATGTTCATAGTATGTTTCCTATTCTTTGTACTTTATGAAGGAGTAAACAATTGATTATGTTTACTGTGCTACTGCATTAAGGATTTGATAGATCTCTATCATATCTCCCCTCAACCATCACCTTTTCCAAGCTGAAGAGTCCTAACATCTTTAACCTTTTATCATATAAGAGTTGTTCTATCCCTTTTATCATTTTGTTAACTCTTCTCTGTACTTTTTCAAATTCCACTATATCTTTTTTGAGCTGTGATGACCAGAATTGCACACAGTACTAAAGGTACTAAAGGCACCATGGAGCGATACAGAGGCAGTATGATATTCTTTGTCTTATTCTCTTTTAACAAGAATATCTTGCTGCTGCTGCTTCTCAGCCTGCTCCTGTTACCCTACCACTCTCTGGGTGTCACATAGGTGCTTTGCCCCTCCTTCTGAAAAAAGAACATGCAAAAATGGAAAAACAAATCTTTTCCTTCCCCTGCACCTTTTTTGGGGGGATTGGGCTGTTTATGGCATCATTTGTTCCACTTTTCCCTTCTTTCGATGTCCCGAGGTTCCGCTGCCTTGCTTTGTACTGGAACCTTTGTGTTTTTGATGCCACTCTTCTTCATGTCTTATCCTTCTTGATGCCTTCAATTTTTTCCCCTCCGCTACTATGTTTTTACTATTGATGTTGTCTGGAATTTAATCTTTGACTGATTTTAACACTCATTTTGGTGATACCTTAATAAATCTTATTGAATAAAAATTGAAGTAACTCTGCCAGAAGCAAGAAATATGTGTTCACTATGAATGACTGCACTTTTGGTTTACAGTAAATCCTCTGGGCATATTGCATATACCTTACTCATTGACCTCTAATGGTAAGGTTTCATACCTTCCTGAACTTTATCTTTAGAGTTCTTTTCAAATTCCCTTGCAGTAATTACTGACTATTTATTGATTTCATCTGATATTCCCCTCTAGTCTGCATGCCCAAACAACCTGACAAGACCTGATCTTGATGATTCATTGACTGTTATCAACCTAATACCATTTTCATTTGATTTTTCATTTCATTTGTTGACTTGATATACATGAGCTTCAATCTGAAGGATATAGGTTCCAGGCCCCTAAGCAACATTGAGGAAGCAATGTTCTCTATGTCACATTTCCTTCATTCAGGACTGGAGGGGAATTAACAATGGGCTTGCTTGTTTCTTTGGCATGTTAGAACAGTCAGAGATAGTGATATCCTTTTAAAAGACCAGTAAAACAATGATATATGTCATTACTTCTCTTATCCTACCACTTTGATAGTGACTGGGACTGGTTGCACCATTGTTTGTGCCACTCTGCTCCTGGTATGTTGCCTTTGACTGTTCATTACACTCTTTATGCTTCTTTGCTCTACTCCTGGTGTCTTGGTGCCTTGCATTGTCACTTTTATGATGGCTGGATTGTTAGTGACACTGTTGGTACTGCTTTTCTCCTTTCATGGGGGCCAGTGCAGAAAAGCTTAGCGCAGCATTTTTCTGGTGCTTTTCCCACCCTAGGCTTGCTCTCCAATGCAGAAAGCAAGATAAAGCCAGAAATACACCAAAAAAACAACTGCACTAAATTGCAGTGCACTCAATATGCAAATTACATGAA
Source organism: Ichthyophis bannanicus (assembly GCA_033557465.1). Classification (NCBI taxonomy): domain Eukaryota; kingdom Metazoa; phylum Chordata; class Amphibia; order Gymnophiona; family Ichthyophiidae; genus Ichthyophis; species Ichthyophis bannanicus. Next base: position 362,576,369 of record CM066037.1, on the reverse strand, counting down.
AATCATTGCATACTTAATTGCACTTGATGTAAAGAACTGCGCTGAAACAGCAGTTTTTTACCCTGGTTTTTAATACTGGATCTTCACACTAGCTTTGCACAGGCATAAAGATCCAGCCAGGAGCAGAAATATCTGAGGTGAAGTTTGACACTTTACCAAGGCACTGAGGAAAGGGCCCAATACCATTGGCACACTGTCTGGGGGCTGGTGTCCCCCCCCCTCAAAAGACATGGACCCCCAACAGAAAAAAAGACCTGTTAGCCCAGCGGCCCCTATCTCCCTCACCCACCCAACCAAACAAAAAATACCCTGATGGCCCTGAACCCCTCCACCCCCCCATACCTTAAATGATGAGATGGCTGCCTCCATCCCACCATCTTGTGAAATGACATCTCATGGCACATCTTTGGAGGCATCAGGTTGGGTCAGACTGCCATATAAGGCAAAACATGCCTTATATGGCAGAGTGAACTCCAGGATGCAAAACTGGGGGGGGGGGGGGGGGGAGGTCACTCTGCCAAATAAGGCTTGTTTTGTCTTATATGCTAGTCTGATCCTGTCCTATGCATCCCAGGATGCACCGCACGGGGCCAGGTGCTCCCATTTTACAAGGTGGCTGTGCATGGATGGGAGCAGGTAGTCAACGCTCCCTCCCTATCATTTAAGGTACTTGGGGGGGGAGGGGTTCAGGGCTGCTGGGTCACCAGGGTTGTTTTTGATTGGTTGTTTAGGTGGGGGTTATCAAGGCCACTGGGCTACCAGGTTTTCTGTTTGGTTGGGTGGGGAGTATCGGGGCAAATGAGCCACAAGGTCTTTTGTTTCTGTCGGGATGTCAGTGTCTTGGTGTTGGGGGGGGGGGGGAGACACTAGCCCCCTGACAGTGTGCTGATGGCATCAAGGGATTGCCCTGATGTCTGGATCAGCTGAGGTGAAGTGTCAAATTTCACCTCAGATGACTCTGTTTGTCCGGGACAACATATCTAACTTGCGCCGACTTCTATGCGCATGTGTTTGGCTTGCTCTCCCAGTTTAAGGCTGACTTTTTGTGCACTGGGTAATTTGCATATTGCATCCCAATGCAAAGAGTGTAGGAAGTAATTTGAAGTGGGGTCCCAGGGCCCCCTGAAAAGGGTTAATATGGAGAATGGCTTGGAATGTTGCTGGCAGTCTGAAGTCCAGCAGTCTGGAGAGAGAGATGTTATAAAAACCAAGGTTTTACTATGAGATGACATTGTTTGTGAGAACGAGACAGAATGCTTTGGTTTTTAGAATGCTGGAGCAGGAATGTCTCTGCTCTGACCTAGAACATCTAGATAAACAAAGTTTGATGTAGAGCTGAATTTGTACAATGTAAGAGTTTTTCCCTAATAAAAGGAGGTGTAATGGTCTAGCTGAAGGGGGGGGGGGGGGGAATCATGGGAACCTGCACAAGCGTGCACAGCTATGAATTCCTCACTTAAGTTGAAGTTGTACCGTTTTATATAACTCTCTGTGTCTGTGTGCTTTCTTTATTTGCAGTTGAATTTAGAGAACTGAATTCCAAGGATTGAGGTTGAGTTTGCTATCTGGTCAGAAGTAGACTACATGCTAAGAGATCCATTCAGTTGGTGCCGTCCACGGATCTTTCAGGTTCTGTTGCTGGTGAGGGGTGAAGCAGGCTGTACACATATTTTTTTTATCAAAGAGTCAGTGTTTAGCTCATGCTATGAAATCCTGTGCTAGAGCTTTAAGCACTGGGCTCTAGCGCAGGGTTTCTGCATTAACCAGATTGTGGCTTTGGATATACTTGCTGCTCTTAAGCCATTGTCTTTTGTTGCTATACTATAAGAGTTCATGCCACTCTTCAAGCCATTTTTCCCCACTCTTGGTGCCAATGGATGCTGATACCTCTGCTGCTAATACCTGAGTTGTCACTGGACATTTTCCCTTGCATTTATTGGACTTTCTGTCCCTCCATGTCCTGCCTGGAAGGGAAAACAAGGCTGTTACGCTCAGCTCTATACATGTACTTTCTCTTCCTTGAATCCTTATGGTTAACCACTTTAAAGTTCACTTTAAACATTTATTATCAATCAAGCATGCTTTTTCTATACATTGTCTTTGCTTTATATTTCACATTTTGTTCAATGGCCAGAGGTCTTAATATACTTCCTTTTTCTTGTAGCTTGGTGGTCACTTTTGCCGAGTTACAGAAGGTAACGTCAGCGTGCAGTCTGTGATTGTACATTCACTCCTGGTTGCTAGGAATATTTTTTTCCTTATACACTGTTGGAAATAAATCCCTCAGAAGCAGGACCTGTCTAACCTTCCTTCTGCAGTATCCCACTAGAAAACATCCCCAAACCAAAGTGACGGGATAGCTGGTAAGCAAAGTGAATAAGAGAGTCCAACTCTATTTTAGTGTCCCACTATGATCTAGTCCAGGTTTTATCTCATCCCAATTCAGCTAAGGCTGGGCCCTTATCTGCATATTGTTTGCCTTGACGCTACAACTATAATTTTTTAGCAAAATCATCAGTAGTGATATTTTTGTACATGATAAACCTAATGTGGGTAATTTAACTGTACTGTGTTTTCATGAATAGGTCTCTATATGTGAGCTAAAATGTTTTATTTTAGGAATTTTTGGAAAAGAGAAACAGCATAACATTTCCAGTAGTAAAGTCGGTGAATTGGAACATTTATAGAGCATGTATGCCTCATTCCAGTCAACCAAATTGCTGACAATCAGATCACATTTTCTCTCTTTTTTATAATGCTACTTAAATCTCCAACAATGGAAATATATGTTTCTTTCTTCATCGGATAATACACTAGAATTCCAGTGGGTCCTTTCCCATTTTTCACTTGCCACAGATAATTCTTTTTTATAGGCAAACGAACATCATAATATCATGCTTTGAAAAAATTAAGATGTCCGATTTGGAAAATAAAAAAAAAAGAAGTCATGATAATGTACTCTTGAAGTTTGCTACTAAAAGAGCTGTAATGGTTTCTTTTTTTTCTTATTGTCAAGTATTTGACAGCAGGTTTTTCAGTTCTGACAGCTGCCTGCAAGCAATTTAGCAGACAAACAATTTTTCTTCCAAGCAAAGTCAGATTATGTAAAATATCAATATAAAACTCCACACGGTGACACACTGTCATTGAAGATGCATTTAATCCAGGTGCTTTGGTTTCATAGCTGGTAGTCCACAGAGGCATTCAGGAGTCACTAGTGAATATTAGAAACCCATCTTGGAAAACATGGCATTATTGAAGATCTTTCCATTCCACCATCAGTGCAAACTCTATCAGCTCTCCACAACATTTCATTCTATCTTGTTGGTCATTATGCACACCAAACACTGCATATATTAATGATGAGGTTTATAGCTAGGAGTTTCTAAGTCTTAAAAATAAAAGGCAGAATCAATAAAAACCACGGGGGCATATTTAAAAGGATTAACACAGTTAGATCTGCTAACCATGTTAATCAGAGTGTGTAGGATATTCATGGGCACATAACCATTATATGCTACTGAATATCCCCTCCTAATGAATGCCCCTATCCTACCTGCATAGCATTGAGGCCTTCTAGAGGCAGTGCTTCTATTAATCGGTCAGCGTCAATATTCTGCTAGCCGATTAACGTTAATCTGCTAAGGTTAGGCATATAAAAGGCAGGCCTAAGTTTAGCTGGTTTAGTTATCTGGCCAGCGACTGAATATCACTACTGTCCAGTTAGCTAAACCACTAAGGAGGTCATTCTGAACCATGAATAAGCTGTTTACACGTACGGGTTGGACATCCATGGGGAAAAGCAGTGGTTTCAGATGCTGAATCATTCTGGTTTTATTGTAAACTGCGCAGGTAGATATGTGAAAGTGTTTGGTGAAGTCCAGGTTTTGATCAAGGTATATACCAAGGTATTGTATGTCTTTTTATATTTCACGTGAGGCATTGTTTATGTGTAGTGAACTAGGGGAGTTGAATGTTTCATTCCTAATACTAATGAGTGCTTCTGTTTTCTTCAAGTTAATTTTGAAGTTAACTGAGTTGAACCATTCAGAGACGTCGTTGAAACAACTGGTAATTTTGTGTAGTTAGGATCTCTGGTGTCAAGGGTGGTGAATAGCATTATATCATCTGCATACATTCTGTAGTCTAAGATGTGTGATCGGCTGATATTGCTGATAGGTTGTAGATATATATCAAACAGAAGTGCAGATAATGTAGATCCCTGGGGGACACCCTGAGGTTGAGTGAAAGAGTTAGATAGGTTGTTTTTGACACAAACCTGTTGGGTGCGGTTGGACAGGTAGTCTTGAAACCGTTGTAGAGTAGTAACACCTATGCCCAGGTGTTTTAGGCAGTTGAATAGGATGTTGTGGTTTACAGAGTTAAATGAGGAAGGTATATCTAGGAGGATGAGATGAATGCATTTGTCATGTCAATTCCTGGGGCCTATCTAGAGGAGTTGAGGGAAAGGATGGTAGGCATGCTCAGAGACAAATTAAGAGTCAGGCTGCAGGCAGGGGGAAGCGGGGCCATATGCAGTGACTTATTGGGGGGCCTCATTTGCAAATGTCAGGGGTTGTATTGTGAGACTGAAAAGCAGGGCCATGTGCAAAAAACACAGTCTCTCAATGGTAGGCCCATATGACATAAGGGGACTAAGAATCCCATCCAGACATTTACTATTAAGAAGCTCCATCAGCACAATTCCATTCCGGCCATCCCAGCCCTCTGTGTGCCCAGTCAGAACTGGACACACAGTGGGAGCCACACTACTGATCCCATGGGGCATGCCTGGCTCCACAGGACCAGACCTGCAAAGAGGCCTGTTTGTGCAGGCCGGGTTCACAAAGCAGTCTGGCTTTCCCCAGCTAAATTGGTCTGGCCTGTACAATGGAGCCATAGCGCCATCGTGTGCAGTTGCCATGACACTATTGCTCCATTGTATGCCCACGATCCGCAGCCACCATTGCCTGTATCACTTCCCCTGAAGCCTGACCCTTGCTCCTGACTCCCTAGGCTGGGGTAAAGCTGCAGGGGTAGGCTGCCTGCTCCCACCCACCACTTTTAAGCCCCAGTCCTGTGGTCCATTGCCGCATCAGGGAACCTATTCCACCTCAGAGGTGGGAGACGTTCCCCGGGTATGCTGTCGGCCTCGGATGTACAGGGCCAGTATTTGAATCTGCCCGGTATGTCTGGGGTCAGCAAACACCCATCACCCTCCTTAACACCACACCCTCTGCCAGTCCCCGTCTACCTTCCACAGACGTGTGGGAAAGTTAGACTGGATTAGGAGGAGTTGCGGATAGTGGGGAGGGATACCCCTATGGGCCATCCATCCACATTATACAAGGCATGGACTGGGCCTGCATGTGTACACATTTTGGCCCACCATGCTGTGAGCCATTCAGGTCACTGCAGGCAGTCACCACCCACCCACCCCTTCTGCCACTACATGCCCTCCAGCCCCAGGTGACTTGGGCCAACATCCATATCAGGTCTGTATGTCCAGGGTCAGAGACCATCCACTGCCCCCCTTTTCCCACCACCACCCCGACCCTTTCGCACCCCTGGCTAGCCTCTTGGTATGGCCATCATGTACATACTGAGAGATACATCAGAGTTGGCAGAGATGGCTGGTTGGCAGGGATGGATGTCCACATGGGACCCCATTCCCACTATTCAGGCCTCAGAGTGACCTCCTATGCGGATATACAAACAGACACAGTGTTGCAAGGTAACATTATTTATTTGTCGTATTTACATTCCCTGTATGCATAATCCCCATATTTACAAATGTTTCCTATGCCTCCCACAGGCAGACATCCCAGGGGGCCTCATTGCGACGACCTACGTGGGATCAGGAGTGCCTCTGTTAGCTACTCCACAGCCCACGTGAGGGCCTGGAGGTTGCCCCTGATCCCACATAGGTGATCAGCAAAGAGTCCCAAAGGTACCTCCATAGCTGCCTTCTCTACCACCCCCTGCTCCCTCCCAACCCCTCCCTCCACCCCACCCCCTCCCGTCTTCTCCATCCACCCCTGCCCCCTCCCGTCTTTTCCCTCCACCCCCTGCCTCCTCCTTCACCCCTTTCCCCCTCCTCTTCCACCCACTGGGTGTCCCTGAGTTCCCCATCCTCCAGGGATGACTCCTCCTCCCCCCTCTGCTCCTCAGGGCCACCCACCAAGGGATGCCTTGGCCAGGCGCCATAGTACTGTCCAGCCTCTCCCCCTCAGAGGAGTGGGGCACCTCCATGAGATCGAAGGAGAATACCTCATCCCCACTCTCCCATGATGGGGAGGTGCTGGACAGTACTATGGGGCTGGGGGTTGGTATGTGGGCCATTGTGGTGGTGGCAGTAAAGTTCCATGTCACAGCTGGTGCAGATTGCTCCTCTACCTCAGTGTAGCACTAGGTACTGATATACATTGTTTCTTGGCAGTGTCACTGGAAGTAGATTGCCATGCTTTTCTTCCGAGGCAATGGAGGGTTAAGTGACTTGTCCAAGGCCACATGGAGTACTAGTGGGAATCGAACCCTGGTTGCTTGGTTACCAAGCCAGTGTTCTTACCACTAGGCTACTCCTCCACTCCTGCCAGGCTACTAGCGTTGAATCCCTATGCTAAAGGATAGCTGAAAAGGTGAAAGTCTCCTAGAAGCAGTGTATTGAAACCTAGCCTGAAGTGAAGGTAGGAACTTGCTCTTCTAATGGGGAGATACCTGTTACATGTGCTATTAAATGCTTAGCGAAGACAAAGTTAAAAAGAAGACATTTTTATTTTGTTGAGGGAAGAAGCTGTGTTTCCCATATCAGTTACATTGTTAAGCAGCTGCATATAGTTAATGACTGTGAAGCCATAGTGAAGCTCATCCATGCTGTGTTGTAAATAATCCTGAGCGAATGAATGGAGAAGTATCCTGTTACGGTCTACATGGACTTTGTTTGCGTTTTGAAATCAGTTCTGTCATTTGCCTTCACCTTCGGTTTCATGACTACACTTCATCTTAAAAGGCCAAACTACAACTCCCAGCATGCATCAGAGGGAAAGATAGTTTATCTAAGCTTTGTAAGAGAAGTTAACCGCAACCTCGCCCCTCTAAGCCTGTTGCAGGGGGCAAGGGCGTGACAGTGGCGTAGTTGTTTGGATCTTGCCTGTATCAGGATATACAGACTCCAGGATATACGCCCCAAGATTTTTCAACACAAAACTGCTGAGCTGTGCTACGAGCTTCAGAGTGTAATTCGCTGGCAGGGTCGGCCAGAACGACAGAGAAGGCCAGTGAGACACTCCCTTTTGAGGCCAGAGTCAACGCCTAACCTTAGGTAAAGGGTATCTAGGCATGGGTTAAACCTGGATTTGAGTAAAAAGGGGTGGAAGACTGCAAGCATCCAGCTGGAAAGGGAATAGCAGAGTTTTGGTGGTACCGCACTTGGTGGGTTTTGTTCTTTTCTTTTCTCCTGCAGGAGTTGCTGAAATGGATCCAAAGGACATGCTTCAGTGGATGGCATCCCAATTCCAGAAACAGCAAGAAATGGCACACCAAGCACAAGAACAAGCAGAAGCCGCTTTGCAGGCACAACAGAAGCCGGTACTGGACTTGGTGGAGGCATTGATTGCTAACCAGAGAGCATCAGCCGGAGCACTGCCAACCCAATCAGGACTAGGAGGGACACCAATTGTCTGTATGGTAGGACCACAGACATGTGGGACATTTTCCTTTGGAAAACTTTCATTAGTGGATGATATTGATGATTTCCTAGAGTCCTTTTAGAAAGTCGCTCATGCTGTAGGATGGCCAGTGGAACAATGGGCTGTAAGGCTAGCCACCTCTCTGACAGGGGAGGCATTGGCTGCCTACAGGGCCATGCCAGCGGCACTCGCTACAGATTATGGGGAAGTGAAAAATGCTATTCGAGATCGCTTGGGTTTGACTAAGATGTTGTATCATCGCATGCTTAGAGCTACGACCTTGAAGGCCGGAGAAACACCTAAGGCCTTAAGCCAAAGGATCAGAGGCTTAGCTTTTAAGTGGCTGGCTCCAGAAGGTAAAACTGTTGATATGGTGATAGATACAATTGTGTTAGAGCAGTTTATGGCTGCGGTTCCTAAAGAAATCCAATCCTTTCTGATACAGCAAAACTGCCAGACCACAGGAGAGGCAACCCTGCTGACTGAGCGCTACTTAGAAGCAGAATTGGCTTGTCAACCAAAAGGGGGCTCTCCAAAAATAGCGGCAGAGGCTAGTTTTGAGCAATCAAAAAGGAGACAAGGGAAGAATGTGGAGTTTATGAAAACTTATGTGCCTACTCAGGAGGGCAAGTGGGCTAGGAAAAAATGCTTTCATTGTGGGAAGATCGGACACCTACAAAGGGAATGCAAAGCACGTACAGCATTGATGGATGCTAATGTGAAACAGCTAAGAGAGGGTTTCCTCTTGAATGTTAATATTCAGGGGATCGCTACCAACGCTCTACTCGACTCAGGTGCTAACCAAAGCATGATGTCACGGAGGCTTTGGGGGGCAATAGAAGCCCAGAGTGAGTCAGTCCAGAGGAGACCAGAGGGTAGGGTCCAGATTAGATGTATCCATGGAGCGGCCTCCTTCTATCCCATGTACAAGGTAGTAATCAAAGGGTTGGGGATACAGAAGGAAGTCCTTGTTGCAGAGGTCCTGAAACTTCCCCATGACCTAGTGTTGGGAAGAGACTGGCCCCAGTTTAAAAGAGGTTTAGAGAAGGGCCTACATCAAAAAGTTGGGCTGGTGTCTACACGGTTCCAGTCAGAGGCCCAAGACAAAAGGGACGACCACCCAAAGGACTCCCTGGGTGATTTACCCTCACATAATGACCTAGTGGCTTCCCCTTCTGATAGGAGTAAGAAGGGAAAAGCTGAGAAACGCCATGAAAGACAGTGTAGGTCTCGAGGGAGAGCAGAGATGGAAGCTGGACAAGGGTTACCCTGGGTCCCTGCGGAATTGGTCAAAAAGTTCCCGTCCTTTCCCAACGAGCAACAAGCGGACCCTGCGCTTAAACGGGCGTTTGAGTACGCCCAGGTTGAGAGGGATACCCTCCCGAGATTCCTCTTGGATAAGGGGATACTATATAGAGAGAGTCTTGATCTCCAGGCAGGGATGGTCAGGAAGCAGCTGGTGGTACCCGCCGCTTTTAAGACGTTGGTCTTGAGGCTTGTGCATGACCATCCGGTAGGCGGTCACAAAGGGGTACAGGGGACTCTGGACCAGATCCTTGCACGCTTCTACTGGCCTGGCGTCTTTAAGGAAACTGCCCAATTTTGTGAGTCATGCCCTTCTTGTCAGCGGGTCACCATTGTCCGGCCACCAGGGGTGCCCATGATCCTGACGCCCATAATATCAGAGCCTATTAGACGAATCGCAATGGACATAGTGGGACCTCTGATGAAAACACCCCGAGGCTTCCAATATATTTTAGTTATAGTGGATCAAGCCACCAGATTCCTGTGGGCCGTTCCTTTGCGTAATATCTCTGCAAAAATGATAGCCTTAGAGGTAATAAAGCTGTTTTGTGAGGTGGGTTTTCCCCGGGAGATGCTGACAGACCATGGGACCAGTTTTATGTCAAAATACCTGGCCCAGGTTTTGGACGCTTTCGGGGTACAGCATGTGAAAACGGCCGCCTATCACCCCCAGTCTAATGGTCTAGTAGAAAGGCTAAACCAGACTTTAAAACAGATGTTAAGGCGAGGCTTAGATGGTAACATGACCGATTGGGATGTTTTGCTCCCTTTCGTTCTATACGCCTGCAGAGAGCAGACACAGGCATCTTTAGGGACATCCCCCTATGAGTTGATGTACGGCCGTGCCCCACGGGGAATTTTAGATATATTACGGGAGCAATGGGTAGAGCCCGAGATGGAAGTTATGGGGGTACCCCATTTTCTTCGAGATTTGAGGGGGTGGTTACACAGGACATCCAAAGTGGCTGGGGAAAACTTACAGGCTAGCCAGGCTTGCCAAAAGAAACACTATGATCAAGGTATGGAACCCCGCCAAATAGCCCTAGGGGAGAAAGTCTTAGTAATGGTGGCAGGCGCCACGCCAAAATTTGAGGTCCAGTGGAAAGGACCATATAAGGTGGTCAGACAAGTAGGTCTGGTATCCTACGAGGTAGAGAATAATACAGGCCACCGGCAGATTTACCACATAAATGTCCTTAGGCCCTGGCGGGAACGAACAGCGGTAGCCAATCTATCCAGGGTAGAGCACAGGGCAGAGAGGTGACATGAAAATGCTGATGCCCTATCAAGGATTACGGACTGTTCGGAGGAACTTCCGCCAGCCCGTAATATCTTAGGGAGGGGGGGTATGTGACAAGGTAGCTTGTATTGAGCTTATGGAAATTGGAAAAGGTGATGAATTTGCTTTGAGGAAAAGTGAAATCCCTGCAGTGCATAGATTTCAGCTTCTACATAAAGAAAGTAAGCTGAGAGAAACTAAACCTAGGCTGCCACACCCAAGCTCTGCTGACATAGTTGCAGGCTTGAGAGATAATTACAAGCACATGAGCAGTGAGGGGAAGTTAGTGCCCTGGAAGCAGGGATATAAACCTTTGCTAAAGTCAAAGCAAGGGAGGAAGCAGGAGAGAGAGAGGAAGCAAGAACTGCAGGAAGCAGAGGAGCAGGAATGGGTTCAGATCCAGGTTCCTGATCAGAAGGTTCGGAGAGCTCAGAGGTGGGAGCCGAGGACTCAGCACATGAGTCAAAGGAGCCAAGCTTGGAATAGGGAGCATTGGCAGAGCTCCAAGAGGGAACTCAGAGAAGCAAACCAAGAACTGTTTCCGAGAGGCTGGAGAGAGGCAAGTGAATACAGCCAGGGAGAAGTGTCCACAGCTTCAGGTACAATCTATCCTTACCGGGTGGAGCTGGGCTCAGGAGAGACATGGGGATCCTCAGAGAGAATACACCCGGAGACATACTTTAAGAGCTCAGAGCAGGGCACTGCATTATCAGAGCCAGAGGAGATGCAGGTTGAGCCTATTGAGCAGGATTCACTGTCTCCAGAAATGCCCATGGACTGTACTCTATGCCAGGCTACTAGCGTTGAATCCCTATGCTAAAGAATAGCTGAAAAGGTGAAAGTCTCCTAGAATCAGTGTATTAAAACCTAGCCTGAAGTGAAGGTAGGAACTTGCTCTTCTAATGGGGAGATACCTGTTACATGTGCTATTAAATGCTTAGCGAAGACAAAGTTAAAAAGAAGACATTTTTACTTTGTTGAGGGAAGAAGCTGTGTTTCCCATATCAGTTACATTGTTAAACAGCTGCATATAGTTAATGTCTGTGAAGCCATAGTGAAGCTCATCCATGCTGCGTTGTAAATAATCCTGAGCGAATGAATGGAGAAGTATCCTGTTACGGTCTACATGGACTTTGTTTGCGTTTTAAAATCAATTCTGTCATTTGCCTTCACCTTTGGTTTCATGACTACACTTCATCTTAAAAGGCCAAACTACAACTCCCAGCATGCATCAGAGGGAAAGATAGTTTATCTAAGCTTTGTAAGAGAAGTTAACCGCAACCTCGCCCCTCTAAGCCTGAGGCAGGGGGTAAGGGTGTGACAACACATTTTCAGGGTTACACGTCTTACTTACATGTGAATGCCCGCCACTGTGTGTGAGTTGCATGTTTTGTGGCAAGACGTATAATGTTGTATTCTGTTGCACAGCTAAATGTCTAATCCCCGTGTATAGAACTGCGTCCACGTTTAAGGCGTACATGTTTTAGACACATACATCTGCCCTGCATGTCTTTCTCAGAATAGGGCCCTAACTGGGCAAACAGGATATTCAATGCTGGTGGCCGGATATGACACTGTCATTGAATGTCCAGGTATATGTTTAAAGGGCAACAGCCAGCCATTTTACAAGTGCTGACTGCCAATGTTGAATATCATCTCCCAAGTTAGGCATTGATATGTTACCATCAGTTTTGAAGCTGCTCAACAATAGATAATATTTAAGGCTGGGATAAAAGCACCATTTATATTTGCCAGTCTTTGCCCAAAAACACAGACTAGGAGAATAAGATTATGTGAACAATACCTCCTGTTGGCCAATGGTGACATTACAATAGCCTTGAGGAAAAAGGTAATAATGATCTGCAGCTGGAACTAGGAAATTTGGAAATAAACAAAATGCTGGTGATTGTTATGCATGTAAGAAATGCTATTGGCATGAACTCATTTGTAGAAAAACAGCAGGGGTATTAGTGTGGAAAGAAATCCTTTGTTATGTCTGACACAGTCGTGTTTTTGATGAACAATGCCTGTGTCAGGCCTGTTACATGCAATCACACCACACTGGTGGCTTAATGATTACTATACTGTATTCAGACAGATCTGCCTCTGACACAGGCATTATTTGCTGAAACACGGCCAGGTCGGGCATAATGAAGAATTTTCTTTTCACTCTAGTATCCTGGCTCTTTTTTCTGCTTGTCTTTCTTGTGGGGGTGTCCCTTCGCTTTCTGTGCTTTTGTTCCATGAAAAAAAATAGAAACAGATCTTCCAAAGTTAAGTCTCATGCTATCTGGTTGAAGAATTTCAGTAGGATTGCGTATTGGCTCTATTTTTCAGGCCAGGTTGATTCAGTTTTGGCTTTTTCAATTTACCCATTGTATGCTTGCTATTGTATTCCTCTTCTTCAATGAGGGACCAAGCCAACAAGACCACAAGTGCGATGAGGCAAACATAGGACTGTCTTAACCTGTCAGAAAGGAATGGAGCCAGCTGGTGACTCTATGGGGTATGTTTTCTAAATGGCACTAATGTCACCAGTGGTAACGTCACCAGTGGTAAGAGCAGCTCTAATGTAACCTACGCCATATAAGGATGTGCACGAGCTGGCGTAAAGGTAGCTATGGGCCATTTACCACATGGAATAGGGTGCCCTGGCCACGTACCATTCAGAACAGGGTGACCTGGCCATGTACCGCACAGAACAGGGCGCCCTGGCCACTTACCGCATGGTAACGTAACAGCTGACGCCAAGGTGACAAGCAGCAAGGCACCAAAAGGGTATAAGGTGTCTCAACTTAAGGTGCCCTGAGAGTTGAATGCACCCTGAGGGGCTAAGGTGTATGAAGTTAAGATGTCCCAAGATTGATGGATGGACAGGTGATAGTTGATAGAGCTTTGCCAGCTGATATTGTAGTCGGTAAGTGGGATATGAGCCACAGCTAAGGTCACACACTCTGCCCATTATTTTATTTATTTTTATTTAGCTGTATTTATATTCCGCTTTTCACCGGGTCAAAGCGGTCAATTGGGGGATACATTTATCACGAGGGGATGTGACACACATATGTTAATACTTACAGGGAACATGGGCAATGGAGGTTTAAGATAGCCTGGATTGAAAAGAGCATTCATAAAATAGCTTGCACTGAATATACAAGCAAGGGTGCCAAAGGTTGGGCTGAACCCACACCCTTTGGAATGGTATGTGCACCAGTCCAGAAAAAAATTATAGAAAAAAAGAACCTGTGGGAATTGAACTGGCCCTCTGTGTTGTCCAAACACAGTGCATGAACAACTATGCTAATGCTGCAAGGGATCTGCTGTGGTAGGAATTACCAAGAAAGGGTTTGTATGTATCTGCCAACAATGTAGAAGCAGGTTGATAGATCCACATCACCCCTGTAGGGTATGGCTGCATGTCCAGTATATATATGCAATGGAGGCCTAGACCGACACCCACAGTCAGGGTGCAGACCCCCAAACCTGCCCACTGTGCGGGTTATGCATCTGCTGCGTTCACATTACCAACACTCTCCAGTGGGCCACAGCTGAGGTTGCACTCTATCCCTTTTGGGTAGCCTGGATGGAGTGCATATTGTAGTGCATACTGAATAGATGAAAGGGTGTTTGGGGCAGCGCTGAAGCTGCACCCCTTTGCATGGTATTTGCAGCAGCCCAGAAAAAAATGAACTGAAAGCAATCTGTGGGAATTGAACCGGCTCCCCAGTGTGTCTAAACACAGTACTTTAACCACTATGCTAACCTTCCAGAACACCTGCAATGGAAATACTTTCCAGTAAAGGGAATGTATGTATGTATGTATATTTTTATCTGCCTGCAATGTTTCAGCAAGTTTGCAGCTCATCCTGCTGATACATTTCAGAGAGGGGTGGCAAAGAGAGGTATGGTCAACATGATTATGCCGGAGCATACGTGGGGAGTGTAGAAATGCAAAAGGTTAGAGAGGTATATTTCCAACGGGTCACATGTATATTCATTGCTATGTCCACAGCTCATCCGCAGGACAGATCCCATCTAGGAGCTGGATTATGTGCATTGTGCAGCATGCCTCTCATTGCAGTCCTAAGGTCCGCAGGCCTGATTCTCATGAGCGTGTGGGTAGACAGTATGTGGTGCATTATGAGCCAACTAACACTTGTTATCCATGCCATGCCCTCTATCACATTCTTGCCTGTTATTGTAAGCCTGACAATCCAGCACATGCATACCCTGCAACAACAGTGGAGGTGTACAGAGAGCCTCAGATGTGGTTCGGATGGTGTGTGAACAAGGAGGCGTGAGTGGCAGCTGTTTGTCGCACCTCTACCTGGATGTCCAGTGCTGAATACATCATAGGCCATCTATGTCCCTGATAGGCCTCCCAGATGGGGATGAAATGCTACCGGCACGTTGCCCTAGGTGAACCTGGCTGTGGCATACTATTTGTGGACAACATGAAAACAAGCCAGGAAGGGATGCAGGAGCTGACATACAGCTGAACCTGATCTATGGACCGCTATAATGTGACTTTGGCAGCACGGCAATAACAATGTCGTTTTCTGTGCTGGGATCCGTGGCCCATAATGGAGCTGCACAGAGATGCAGACACCACCCCATGCAATATCCTTTGACATTATGGGGCCCTGCTGCATCAGCTGTGAATCTGCGTGATGTGGACCTCATGAAAATTGTGCCATTGGAATGCATTTTTCATCTGTAAGGCCCATTCTGTAGATGTGTACACAACATACACCTGCTGTGTTACTATTGCATCTTTTGCAGTATTTTATGAAGAAGAACAGCTGTACACGGTCTAGATGAGTAGCATGCACCGAGTCGCTATGTGTGATTCATAGACAATGTGAGGGCAGTATGAACAACAAATCTCTGCAGTGATTTCGTTAAGCAAACAAGTAGAATATGCCTCCATTGTCCCTTTATGACATCTGGCATATTACTCAAGAGTTGATTGTATGGGTAAAGCTAATGAAAATCTGGGTCTGCACACACAAACGAGAGGGAGCAGGAGCTAGCCAGGTAGGCCAAGATTAACTTGCTAACCGCCCAGACCTAATGCCAGAAAGATAGCTCGGGAAAATTAGTGCCAAGCTGCCATGCACAGATGGCTATGTGTATTGCATAGAAAAACATTGATACCTGCCAACCATGTTTATCTGCCCATGCCCTACCACAGAACACTCCTAACACACCCTGATGGCAATCACCTAGCATATGAGCGTGTTATGGAGGTACACAGCATTGTAGAGGGCCAGCACCTGAGTAGGTGCTGTGCAAAAATTACCAAGAAGCCATTTACACAGGTAACTAGGGCAGTTTCCTGTATAAATGGCCTCCAAAATCAGGGACGCAATCTACAAGGATGAGATGGAGGTAGTTATGAGAAGCACATGTTGGCACAGTAACACCAAACAAATGTCTCTCACAGGGGCAAAGTCAGCAGAATACAACAACTCTGGGTGACATAGTAGGCCATACGTCCATGAGGTGTACAGGTACAAGAATGTACATGCAATGCACAATCCAAGCTATGTGTGAAAATACAGATAGCCATATCAGAAAATGGCCCTTGCGACTGTGTAAGCTGTAAGCAAATCAATAATTACACATCTTTATTGGAAAACAACAGGTCAATATGTTCTGTGAAGTGGCAAAAATGAAAACTATGGTACAGTAAACATCACAAAATGCACATCATCACGTCACTGTGTCACAACATATTCATGCACATGCATATGCACACTGTAATTCACCAAATGACACAGTGACACCCTATATGCAGAGTATCACTCCTGGTTATGGTCAAACAGAGATCACCCTGCCACAGTAATGCCCATATCATGAACTGTGCTCAAGAAGACATCAGCGGTCAGAAAAAAACCTCTATGAAAAGGGAGTTGAGCTTATACAGAAAATGACCCAACAGTCCAAAATAATGCACTAAAACCAGCTCCTTACAATAACGGCAGTACTGGCAACAATCAAGTAGAAAAGAAAAATAACTTAGCTTGACTGACAGAAACAACTCAGTATCATAAGGCAGTGCAGCTTGGCAGAATATTAACTCCACAACGATCACGGCATCAGCCTGAAGCTTCAACACCAGGTGTTTTGCCTATGTGGCTTCATCAGGGAGCTTTCCTTAAAGGCGTTGCCATTCCTAGAACAACCAAGAAAGAAAAAAACGCCAAACATGGGCTCCTTTGTTGTTTCTTGAAGCGGCGTTTGCAGTGAGCGTGCAGGTATTTTTCATCTTTTTGGTCTCTGACTGTAAGTTTTCTTTTTCTTTATCTCGTTTTTTTTCTTTTTCATACTGTTTTCCTGTGAGAGTATTCTTCTTTCTATGAGCCTCACCACTTTCTCCCTCTCATTCAGCCATCACCTCTCTCTCTCTACAAGGCAACCTCAACCTCCTTTCCACTGTACTATCTCCTCTCTGCCCCGTAATCTGCTACTCCTTCCCTGGCTCTCATCCGGAGGTAACAAACCCAACCGTGGCCCCCCCAGACCTCTGTCATACTCTGAGAGGGGATCATCATGCAACACTTCTAATCCTATTCCTAGTCCCTCTCTCCTCTTCCACTATCCCTCTCCCAGGTGCCTTGTGGATTGCACAATCCATCTCTAATACACATGTCATTACACATGATCTCATTATCTTTAATGGCCTCTTTCGTCCATGATCTAACTGAGACCTGGCTCCTCTGTCATGGTGACTATGAGTTCCCCAACACAACCTGCACCACTGGCCAAGGCAATGGTGGTGTTACCCATATTCTTTCTCCCTCCTGCTAATTACAACACCTCCTGCTGCCTCAGTCTCACTCCCTTCCCGCTTTTTATGTCCACACCATCTGCCTTTTCACTCCACTCCCTCCCCAGGTAGCTGTGATTTGCTCACCTCCTGACAAGTCAAGTTCTAACCTTTCCACTGATTTTGATTCATGGTCATCCATCTTTCTGGATTCCTCTACCTCGTGCTTATTCACTGGGATGTAAATATTCATGTTGATTGGCTCTCTGCTCCTAATGCCTTAATGCTCCCTTCCCTTATCCCCTCATTTGACCTCTAGCTGTTTCCTACTGCCCTCACTCACCAGCATGGCCACTGCTTTGACCTGGTATGTTTAATCAGTTGCCTAGCCTTAAACCTCTGTATCTCAGTCCACCCATATCCAACCATCACCTGTCAGGTCTGACTCTTCATCACTGGCCACCTCAACCTCACACTGTCTCCAACAACCTATGTAGGGTGAATGTCACCTGCCTCCTGTGAGTGAATTTGCTGGCTTTCTGTGAGTAGTGTCTGTCTCACTGCACATATGTATTTTATGGGCATTGTTACGGTGCTCCCCTACATCATCCCCCCCCTTTGTGCATATTTTTTATCAGGAGGGGGCATGAAGATGCTATTGATCCTTTCGTTCTCTCCCCTCCTGTCCTTTCTGGTGAACCCCAAATAGGATACTGCATACCTTCTTTACTCCTCCTGGGTCACCGCCTGCTCCTCGGATCCTATCCACACCCATCACCAGGGCCACATTAACTCCAATATTCTCCTTCATATCTCACATATCCACAACCTATCGCTCTCCATTGCAACTGTCCCTGCAGCCTTCAAGCATACTGTAGGTACACATCTCCTCAGGATACCTTCACCGGGACCCACCTGTCCCTCTGAATATTGACTCCTCCTCCTCCTCCCCCTTGTTTTCAAAATCACAGGAACGCACAGTTGACCGCTGCTGCCTTGCCCTCCGCTCCTCTCATGCCTCCCTAGACTCTTTACAATCTGTCTTTCATCCCTTACACTCTATTGCAGTGGCTGTTGCCAGAGACCACAGTGACCTGTTCCTGGTGACATCCAGGGGCCTTACCTATGTCCACATCCCTCGTGACCTCACTGATACCCCTCCTTGATAACATGTCCTCACATGGGTTTAGGGGCTCTGTTCCAACCTGGTTCTCCCCCTACCTCTCCTACCATTCTTTCAGCATTTGTTCTGATGGCTCATCCTCTGCTGCTATCCCATTCTTGGTTGGTGTACCCCAGGGATCTGTCCTAGGTCCACTCCTGTTCAAGCTCCATACCCATTCCCTTGGTATGCTCATCACTTCTGATGGCTTTCACTACCATCTTGTTGCCAATGACTCCCAGATCTACCTCTCCACACCTGAGATCTCTGCAGCAAACTGCTCCCGGCTCTCTGCCTGCCTTTCTGACATTGCTGCTTGGATGTCTCTCTCATAATTGACAGTGAACATGGCTAGGACAGAGCTCCTGTGTTTATCCCTCTAGAACCCCCAGTCCCCTTCCTCCATTCACAGTCTCTGCGGATGACTCACTGCTCCTTGCTGTTTCCTCAGTCACGGCCCTGGACCTGTCCTGGACACCTCCTTCTCCACATCCATCTGAAAGCTTGGACCTGCCATTTCTTGCTCTATCACATTGACAGGTTGTGGCCATACCTCTGTGTACATACCACAAAGTCGTATATCCACTCCTTACTCGCCTCCCATCCTTACTACTGTAACCTGGTCTCCCTGTGTATCATCTCTCTCCCCTTCGATCAGTAGTACCCTCCTCTGTGCGAAATTTCTCCTACAAGACTTGTCGTGCTCGTATCGCCCCTCTTTTCATGTCACTTTAGTGGCTCCATATCTATTTCCGCATCCATGTCGAGGGTCACCTGCTGACCTATACTTGCATTTCACAGCACCTCCTCAATATCTTTCTTCTCATAAATCTCCATACCCCCCCCCCCACACTTTTGGGACTTGTGCCCTTTGGTCATATTGACTCTATATGTGCCCTTCTCTTCTATTGCTAGATCCTGACTTTGCCCCATTCAGCTTGCTGCACCTTTTGCCTGTTACAAGATTCCTGTGTCTGCACACCAAGCCCCTTCTCCGACCCCTTTCATATCCTGTCTGAGCATTCACATATTGGCTGAAGCTTTTGGTTCCTGCCTTTCCTGTTCTCCTGATTTTTTTACCAGTCCCCCATGTTTTGTCTGTGTCTACACCATCTGTGTTGTCTGTCTTTACTAGAGTGTTAGCTCTGAAGAGCAGGGTCTGTTTCTTACATGTGTGTACAGTGCCGCCCACATCTTGTAGTGCTCCACATATTCTCAGTAGTAGTAGCAGTAGTAGTAGTATTAGATGTCTGGCTGTGTCTGTCAGTACCACAGCAAGGCATATGTACAGGTCCATACATGCTGTGGGGCTGGGTGTGCACCCACCTAGGTATACATGTCATGTGTCCCCTCCCCTCAGGTGTGCAACATCACATCCCCACCTGTCCCTCACATATGTGTCCCATAGCTCCCCCCCCCCCCCATTGTACGTGACATGGACATGCAGGCCATTGTTGTCATATCACAACACAGGTATCCCCATTAAATACCCAGGGATCCTCCTCAGGTGGCATGGGTACCACACCTTACATGTGCACATCTACTCACCTACTCCTCTATGAATCTGCAGCCCATACACTATGAATCCTATTTGTGCCCTGTGCAGTAAGTTTGACATGTTTCTGGCCCACCCTTCCCCCAGGACCATACATGGATTGGTGCTGAAAGCCCTGTGCTGCACACCTGTACCCACTGTGCAACCCCTCACCACAGCAGTGGATGAACTCATTGAACTGCAGCTACCCCTGGCACACCCTATGTTCCCTTATTCCACAGCTCTGTCATGGCTCTGCTACTGTCCTGTCCACTGTGCCATGTGTGCACACATAGGCATGTCCTGGCCCCCAGGCATGTGGGTCCAGTTTGCAGGACATAGCAACCAACCGGTCCCCTGCTGTGCCAGTGAGGGATGCACAACCTGGGAAGAACCAGAATGTTGTATACAGCACTGGAGATATATACATTATTGGCCCCTTGGGTGCACAAATAAATACAAAAATACCAACTATAGGCTGATGGGCACACAGTGCTCACATTGGTGGCAGTGGGTTGTCTCCTCCCAACCTCCCTGTGCCCTGTGGTTGTGGCATCACCTGGGACACAGGAATGCAGAGGGCTAGGGTGCACCCACCTCACTATGAGCACTACTCCTCCTGGGGGCCACCATGGCCTGATGGCTCATGGTCTGCAGAGGCCTCTATCACTTCCCTTAGCCTCCACAGCTCATGAGCCATCCTGACCACAGCATCTACCTCCTGCACCATGGTCCTTGTCTGGGCCCACTGTCCCAGCAAGATGGCAACCAGTGTGTCAGACAGGGTTTGGTCATGGTCGCTTCCCCCAGGCCCCATGTGTATGGGGTCTGGGTTGAGGTGTCCGTCCGCTCCCTGTCTGCGACACTGGTTGCCACCCCTGCAGCTGTTGCTGACACTACCTCAGAGCTATGATGCAGATGGCTGGGACCCCCAGGGCCTTCTGCATTCCTGGGTCTCAGGTGTGTGCCCACAACTTGGTCTGTGGGGCAGGATGGTCCCCTGGTGGTGTGGGAATGCAGTCCCTCAATCAACTCCACCTCCTCTCCCCACTCCACATCCCATACCTCCAGGGGGGGGGCATCCTGCCTCACATCGTCCCCTCCCACCTCCACCCAACCCCACCTCCCCCTCCCTCCTTCTCCCCCACCTCCTTTCTCTCCTCCTCCCATACCCCCTCCCACTCCCTCACCCACTCCCCCTCCTCCCCTCATCCTCTTCCATCTCCTCCACCTCCACATCCTCCTCCACCTCCAACTCCTCCTCCACCTCTGCCTTCTCCACCTCCACCTCCTCCTCCACCTCCACCTCCACCTCCTCCTCCTACCCCTCTGCCTCCTCCATGTCCTCCACCTCCCAGACCTCCCCCTCCTCAAACTCCCTCTCCTCCTCCTCCATGATGTGGTGGAGATGCCAGGCATGCTACTCATTGTGGCCATGTGTGCTGGCACCTCCCACATTGCTGCAATATCCTCATCCCTGGTGGGGAGACACCTCCTCCATCTGTGGGCTCTGTGAATGGAAACAGAGAATGAAGCATCAGCCACATGTTCATTGCTTACAGGGCAGCTATTAACAGCCACAATGCCTGCAAGCTTGGTACATAGCTGGTGGCCCACCGACGAGACAGCAGATGAGCCATGCACAGGGCATGCAGTCCCCCCAGATCAGAAGGATATAAACTGCACATATGGATGCATCCAAGGGATGTGCATATGACAGACAAGGGGTTGAGAGTGGAGCTGCCGGTGATGGCAGATTTATGGAGGTCTGGGGCCCTGCTGGTGTGTTAGTGCCTAGGTGCCCACCTGGCTTCCCATTCTAGATGTCATCCCTCCAAAGCAGCGCCACAAGGGGGGGGGGGAACCCAGACAGTGTTTGCACACCAGCACTGTGGGTTCCCCAGATGCATGTGTATGGTATGGCCTGGGAGTCTGGATGGTGACCTTCAGTGTGCGTGTTTCCATACATCAGAAGGTAAGGTCTGACAGCCTCTGTTGATGTCTGTGGGGACTGTGAGGTGACCTGGCCAAGGGGTGCTACCAGCATGCTGGGGACAGCAGAGGTGACCGGCATATCTGGGGTATGGGCAGACCATTGGGGTGACTGCTGGACCACAGGTGGTGTACAGCACTGAGGGGATGGAAACACCTGTCTGGGTGGCCAGGGTAAAGATAGGCGCCCTAGTGGTGTGTTTGTGGTGTTATGTCTGGCAGCTCTGTGTGTTAGTGTGACATGATAGGTCATGGGTGACAGTTGGATGTATGTTCCACTGCAGAGGGTCAGGCAGTGATATGGGCATGTTGGCATATTGGACAGATGAAGAGGGATGAGGACACAATATAAAAAGAATAGTTAAAAATTGTGTTATGAACAAGTCTAAAAGAAGGCACAAAGTTTAAATGTGTTATAAAACCAAGCTATAATATTTTTAATGGCAAAGGCAAGAGAATGAGGAAGATACCCAAATCTACTTACTAAGGGTCAATTTTTAACTGTTGTTTTTGTATTGATGTAATTTTAAAATATTTATTTGATATGCGTCTTTTTATTTTCCATCTAATTTAATAAGTGTTTAATGTTATCTATTTATTTATTATACACACATTCTTTATTATACATTTTTAAGTTTTGATCCATATTATACATTTTCATTTATTTATTTTTTTGTTTATTGTATGTAACATCATGTATTTGTTTTTTATGGTTTAAGATGTGTAACCCCTGAAAAAGGTGTATTGCCAAAATGCATAGGGGTTTTTCAGCCAATAAATAAGCACCTGTGACCTCACCTGTCCCTTGCTTGTTGTGTTGTTCTGACATGAGCTATCAGACAAACAACTGCAGCTTTTATCAATTTATTATACAATGTGGCTGCATAGCAAGTCAAGGGTCACACCACAATAAGGATGATGGGGCCTATTAACATTCTCTGCTGTTTGTTCCCTAGTCAGACTGATGGCTATCGCATGTTCAACCATCTGTTCCATGTACATTCCCTCTAGCACATGTGCATCCTGTGGTAATGATGCTGTTTCATGTATTTCCCATCATCCTCTCCCCTTCATTTGCATCACATTCTACTGTGGGACTGTGCTGTGGGACTGAGATGCATAGTGGACTGGCTGATGTGCCCCATTCATGCTGCAGATGCATGATGCATCACAGCAAACTACATCTTCCACATTCCTAGATGCTGCGTGGCCCTACTCCGCCTGTGAAGGTGAGCAAGACACCAGCAACTGTGCCGTTGTTCATCCATCCTGGTTTCTCCCTGCCACAAGGCCATGTTGCCATGGAATAAGAAGCAAATGCAACCAGTCCCATTGTGGGTGTAGGAGCATGTTGTTTGCTCTGATGTTGACAGCTGCTCACTGTGCCAATGTAGATATGGATAGTGAAGCTTGTTTGTGTGGGTGTGTGTACCCTTGTTGGCCAAATCTTTGGTGGGTGCACATGCTGGTATTATACCTGCACTGTGGTAGAAAATGTAGCCATGGGGACAAAATCCACTACCAGGACATGAACCCGTAACTTTCTTCTTTCCTATACAGCAACTGTATGGGGTGCATCACAGTGCTGCCAAATTGCTACAACTGTCTGTGCTGATTGCATGCTTCCCATCAGAAGAACCTTGGCAGATATTGTATTGCATATGGCACACTGGAAATGGCCAAAGCTGTTGTCAGTTGCACACAGGTGATACTCCCTCCTGCCTTACCATCCCACCATGCTGACATGCCCATGTGCCATCAGTGTTGGTGGTGCATGGTCCCAGGCCTGGCAACATGCAGATAGGCGGGTAGCTAGGGTGTGGGCTCCATATGGGCCAGAGGCATACTTGGTCAGGCACACATCACTACACCCCACCAATCTGCCTCTCCAGGGTCCCCATCACCAGATGGCAGTATTATGTTTCCTTGATCTGTGGATGGGACAGCTGTGTGGTGTTGGGTTTGAGGTATTTGGAATCTTATCTGCAGTGGTGGAGGTATTCGTTGTTCAATTGTCTATAACATCTGACTGCTGTGGGACTAGGGGACATGCATTGCGGCTGTTGTGCTGGCCATTCTGGACCACTATGTGAACATATGTTGTCCTTCCACCCATTGTCACACCCTGTACTACATTACCTGAGTATGTAGTACAGGCTGCCAGTGTCATGGTTTTCATGTGTCTTTTACTAGGTTCCTGGGGAAGGTGCCTGGTGAGGGCCACAGCTTTGCACTGCATGCCCCATTGCAGGCCTTGTATATCATGTGCGTTTTTTGGGGTACCTACTAGGCACCTGTTCCATAGTTTGTACACTGTTGGTCACAGGATACAGGGCATGATGGACCTTGGTCAGACCCAGTCTTGCATATTTACTGGTGTTCTGTTTGTATGTGCCACCTAGGCAGCTGCCTGGTCTGACCTGTGCCCCCGCAGCCCCCACTGCATGTTCCACATGCACCCTCCTATGCACCATTTGCACCATCAACAAAGTACCCTTTCATATCTGGGCACTGTGCTGTTGGTGCAAATGGTGCACTACTATTACATTCTTGGGCTCACCTGTCTGTGCAGCACATTGCATACGTTAAAATAGGCTCTCTCTCCTCACTGTGCACCCTTACCGACAGGTTTTCACTGGCGGTAATGTAACTGGTGTAAGATGCCTGTGGTAATGTAGTAGGGCCTGATTCCCGTCCACTCCCCGCCCATTGACCCCTACTCTCTGCCCCCTCTCCGTCCATAGTGCGCTTAACACTGAGTGTAACGTCAGCACGCCAAGTAGCTTGCGCTATCACCGATGTAATGCTAGCGCGCGCTAATGTTACACATGCTACATTACTGCCATTTAGTAAACATACATGCCTAGCCAAGCAGCCATTTCCCTATGTTAAAGGCATAGGGACATTTGCAGAAAGCTGTTCTTTGAAAATTTAATAAGTTATTCAAATTATTTTCCCCATTGTATTTATTAGAATGCAGCAGCACATCAGTAATGTGTTTTAACACTGCATTTTTCTGATTCAGCATCTTCTCTGAGGAAGAATTTGTTTTCCAACAAGTCAGTTACAGCAGAATGATTTCAGGTAATATTTTTGCAAGTATTGTTAGATCAGAATTAAAAATATTCTAGAAATTTTATCATCTACAATTTTCTTGAATCATTAGAGGTGCTATATTTATTTGAGTCATTTATGCTTCTCACTTTCATATATTTTTATTGTTTTCTAAACACCGAAGCAACAGAAATGGCAATATTTTAATTAATATCTTTAAAATGATTGTGCTGGCTGACTTGAAAATTAAAAATAAACACAATTATTCCTAGTCACTATGATATGTCTCTCTGTCAGGACATAACAGCCCTTAATCCTTGAAAATTCTAAAGTTCTTCTTATGCATGTTAAGTGCTGTCGAGTTGGTGTCAGCTCATGACAACCTTCTGTATAGTTGTCCTAAACTGTGTTTGGTTACAGTCAGGCATATGACACTGGTATTGAATAGCCGGGGTTAGAGGTCGGCAGGGAGGGCTATGTGCCGAAGGGGCGCATAACTCTCCTAACTCAATATTCTGTTCCAGGACCATAATTCAAAAGCATCAACTTTTTCCTGTCTATCTTTTTCACTGTCCAATTTTCGCATCCATATGATGTTATTGAAAATACCATGGCTTGGGGGGGCGGAGCCTGATGTCCAGCGGGATGGTTGCATAACGCTGAGGCTCCCGAGAGGCCTACTCAGAATCCTGAATTAACACCGTACATACTTGGAACTTCTACTCTGCTCTTGCCGGGGCACATTGGTGAGATGGCGGGGACCAAACCTACGCGCCTGGAATTTGGATCTCCAGCGGCTTCTCACGGCAAACGTTCCAAAACTGAACCTCCGTCCCCGCAGAAGGGGCTGGCCTTGCGCGAGGGCCCCGAAATGCAGCAGGAAATCCTCGCAGAGATTAGAGGGGTCAAAGACCTCGTGCAGTCAAACGGTGAAGCACTCCGAGCGCTGCGGGAAGATTTGGGTGTTCTGCAAAGCAAGCTAGAAGGGCTTTCTTCGCGTCAGGACAAAATGGAGAGCATATTGGACTCCCATGCGGCCCGGTTGTCCAAACTCGACAAAGTTGAACGCCAGGTGCGGGCCTTGCAGAAAGAAGTGGAAGATGGCAATAATAGAGCGCGCCGCAACAATATACGACTCGTGGGCATACCGGAGGGAGCGGAATCGGGAGACATGAAAGAGTTTTTATGCAAAATCCTCCCTTCTCTGCTCCAAATCACCTTTGCCAAAGATTTGGAGATCGATCGCGCTCATCGTGTACCCACAAGCATAACGCTCAACAGGAAGACCCCGCGACCTATCATTTTTCGACTTTTGAGATATCAACACGTCGAGCAAATTCTAAATGCCTCTCGGGCAAAGGGCCATATGGAGTTTGAGAGCCACAAGATCTCCTTCTATCCCGACTTGGCTAAACCCACGGTCGACCGCCGAAAGCGCTTTCTGGAATTCCGGCCAAGGCTTCAACAACTACAAGCACACTATGGCCTGATGTACCCGGCCAAGCTCCGAGTCACGCTTCACAATCAGACAAGAACATTTGAGGACCCTGATCTACTGGCGGAGTTTTTGGATTCCAAAGAAGCCGACTTGATGCGCTGACTTCCAGAATATTCCTGCAAGTGTTCTCATATCCGCTGTACCTGCCATATTGGATCTGCCGCAGCCCAGCAATGAGTCTGGCGAGGGCAGTTTGTTGCCTTACTCTTGATGATATCTGTGACCCGTCTCCATCTACCCACAGTAGCCTCGATGAGTATCAGAGACAGTGTTAATTATGGACTCTGGTGTTTCTTTTCTTTTTTTTTTTCATGTCTTTCATTCCTCTCTAGGGCCTCCTCCCGCAGACATATGGTCGCCATATTCTTTGGGGGTTTTGCTTCTTCTCTAAGATACTTTGGTACATACTTTTCAATATGGGGTGTATTAGCCAGAATACTCGGTGATTATGTCATTGTTGCACAGATTCTGATTATGTTGTCTGTTTTCAAGCGCCCTTACCTAAAATGTCTATTACTGATTGATGGCACCATGTAAGATTTTCTCATTGAACGTAAAAGGAATCAATAATCCGATAAAACGGAAGAAAATCCTAAGCTACCTAAGTCAGGAAGCTGCGGATCTGATTTTTCTCCAAGAAACGCATTTAAATTCGAAGGAAACTCTTAAACTCAATATTAAACCTTACATGGTGGCCGCCTATTCCCCAGCCGTTTCTAAGAAATGTGGGGTTGCCATACTGGTTAGGAAATCTTTGCATGCTACTATTATTGCGACTAGCTCAGATACAGAAGGTAGATGGTCCAGAGTTCACCTCAAGATAGGTAGCCTTGAAGTTACATGTATATGCCTTTACGCTCCTAATGTGGATGACCCTGCCTTTTTTGCTACCATTGCTCAGGTTGCGCAGGCCTCTGCTAATACTTCATTGATAATTGGGGGGGATTTCAATCTAGTCCTTGATCCCCTGATTGACAAACAGCCGCCTAGGACAAGTGGTCCCCCCAAGAGTCACACCATGCTTACCTCCCTGATCAAAGATCTTGCTTTAGTTGATCTATGGAGGTTATTACACCCCAATGAGCTTGACTTCACCTTCTTCTCTTCCCCTCATAAATCCCAGTCTCGCATAGATTTCTTTCTAATATCAAAACTGTTAGTTCCTCAGGTGGACACTGCAAGGATTCACTCCCAACATATTTCAGATCATGCTGCCATTTCCTTTCAATTACACACTACTGCACCCCAGGGGAAGTCGGGGGCCTGGTTCTTTGATAGAGCCCTGTTAACTCAACCAGAGTTCCAGTTAGAAATTCGAGCAGCCATACAGGATTACTTCCATTTTAACTCACCCCAGGATACTGCGAATTGGGCTTGGTGGGAGGGCTTCAAAGCAGCCATTCGAGCAACGATCACTAGCTATCAAATCCGCCTGCGGAAACAACGCAAACAGCAGCTACTCATACTCGACCAACAAATAAAAGCAGGCGAACGAGTTCTCACTTCACGTACTGATCCATGTGTATTAATTCGCTTACAGCGTCTTCGTTTTCAATATAATTCACTCCTCTCAACTGCAGCTTCTAAGAGTATAGAGCTTCAGCGAGGGACATATTATCGTGAAAGTAACCGAGCCGGTCGCCTCCTAGCCAACGCCTTGAAAGGTCAAAAAGAAGCCAAACGCGTAGCGGCCCTTCGAGCTCCACAGGGAGGGGGCATAGTGACCACAGACTCCGACATTGTAGAGCTCTTTCGGGATTTCTATACCCGCCTATATCAATCTGAATGTGAGTTCTCGTCAGAGACATTCGAGCGATTGCTTTCTGGCATTCAGCGGCCGACCCTCTCTGACGATGATAGGGATGCGATGGATGAACCCTTTTCTACTTCAGAGATCCAATCTGCCCTAAAACGAACAGCCTCGGGCCGTGCCGCAGGGCCCGATGGTCTCCCGACCGAATTCTACAGAACGTTCAGTGCAGATTTAGTTCCTTATTTAAAACTCTATTTTACTGCCCTTGCGGTAGATACATCCTCTTTGGGATCCTTTTCTGCAGCTAATGTGGTAGTATTTGAGAAAGAAGGCAGAGACCCGCTATTAACCGCCAACTACCGTCCAATCTCCCTACTTAATGCCGATTATAAGATCTTCGCAACGATCTTGGCCACCCGGCTATCTGACAGGATGGCTACCCTAATTCACCCCGACCAATGCGGTTTTATACCCGGCAGATCAACTGCTGACAATGCTCGGACCTTGTGCCATGTGCTATCCAGTGCTGCCAATCTAGATCATCCATGGGTGGGTCTTTCCCTGGATGCCGAAAAAAGCCTTTGACCGCCTAGAATGGCCCTTCTTATTTGCAGTTCTCCGATGGTATGGCTTTGGGGAGGGCTTCCTTCGATATCTCCAAGTCATGTATACTCAACCTGTTGCCAGTATTTGTGTAAATGCCATCAAGTCTCAGCCATTTGATCTCCAAAGAGGCACGCGTCAAGGTTGCCCCCTATCACCAATGCTCTTTGATCTAGCTCTTGAACCTCTAGCCCTCCTTATTAGACAGTCCGCACGTATTCGAGGTGTCCCCTTCAGTCATAGGGAGATTAAACTCTCTGCATATGCAGATGACCTTATGCTTTTCGTATCCCTCGATTCGGTTCCAGCTGTCTTGGATCTGATTGACGGATACTCACAATTATCGGGCTATAAAATTAACTGGACCAAATCTGTAGCATTCCCACTGAACCGCTGGGTACATGAGGCTGACATGCAGGCCTTTCCCTTCCTTTGGCAATCCCGCATGGTGAAGTATCTCGGGGTCCATTATTGTTCTCCTTTAGAAGACACTATCAGTTTTAATGCCAAAGAGGTAGTCTCCAAAGTCCGTGAGCTCACGAATCGTTGGTCTCCCTTATCTCTTACATGGTGGGGTCGCTTAGAAACTGTGAAAATGATGATAGTCCCCAAAGTGAACTACATTTTAGAAATGCTGCCATGCTTACTCCCGCTACATACTTATAAAGATCTTGAGGGCCTTCTCGTCCGTTATCTCTGGCAGGGCAAGCCACCAAGGATAGCTAAACAAAAACTACAGTCTGCAAAGGAAAGAGGGGGTACCAGATTTCCTGATTTTCTTAGATATCATCAAGCCTTCCTACTTAAGCAAGGTGCCCGATGGCTAGATGCCTCAACCGACAGCAGACCAGTTTGGCTAGACATAGAAGAGGAGCTTAGCAGTCCAATTCCGTTGACCCATCTCCCCGGTATGTCCTATCAAGTAGACACCCGCCATCCACCAATGATTGTTGATACTCTTGCGGCCTTTAACACTCTCATTCTATCACTGGGCCCAAACGTATGTCCTCAGGACGGACTCCCGCTATGGAATAACCCCAGAATTCAAGTCCTAAATAGAACGATAGCATGGAAACCTTGGTACTCAAGGGGGATCTGGACACCCCAACAGCTCTTCTCTGCAGCTCGTTGGAAAACCTTTTCTGATTTACAAAAGGAATTTGCGTTACCAGCGAAACACTACTTTCAATTGATGCAGCTTCAACACTGCCTCAAAAGTGCTCGAATCATGCCGCCCTCTGCCCCTACTGAGGATGGGCTATTAGAGATAGTTCACTCTATTAGTAGTACACATGGGGTAGCCTCTAATTTTTATAAAATATTATGTCAGGGTACAGACATGGCCACTTTTAGAGCCCAACAAGCCTGGGAGCGCGAATTGCAAACCACTTTAACCCCTGTGCAATGGAGCGTTTTCTGGAGCAAAGTAGTGCGGGTTTCCCGGTCTGCCTCTGTTACCCAAACTCTCTTCTTTTTTGCACACAGATGCTTTTATACCCCAGAAAAAATAGCCAAATGGAACACAAATGCTAGGGACCAGTGCTGGTCTTGCCATACTGCTGTGGGAACCTTCGCTCATGTTATTTATGAATGTCCTCAACTACAGGTTTATTGGGGGCGGGTCTGGGGTCGTATTCAATTTATCTTACACCTTCACGAGCCTCTCTCTTGGAAGATCGTGGGACTCCGCTCTGTGGCGGAGGTCCCCTCTCTTCCTAAGAAGGGTCGCTTTCTCCTTGATTTCATGTTGGGTATAGCCATATGCTTAATTACGAGGAATTGGAAGGATAGCTCTCGACTTACTGTCAATGAATGGTGGAACCTCGTCTGCTTATATAGTAAATATGAGCAGATACCTCGGAGAGCTATTCCCCATGCCCAACCTCACTCTCACTTGTCTAAATGGCAGATGCTTAATGATTATGTACAATCTGCTCACTGCTCCAATATGCCTGTATAATGTGCACCCATCATGTTTCAGATCACCGTTAGGTTTTGTAACACAATAATGTAAGTACACGCCCGTTTCGGGAATGATTAGTTTTCTAGAGAAGAAGCAGGGGGGAGGGGGGTGGCAGGGGTTTACTTTGGTGTATGTATTACACTATATGTATCTGTCTTTTAGCTGTATGTCTTCCTTTTCCTTTGTTGTTATAAAATGAAAATAAAGAATTAAAAAAAAAAAGAAAATACCATGGCTTGGAGAAGTTGAATCTTTATATGGAGAGTAACATCTCTTGAAAATTTTGTCTAAGTCCTTTATAGTCATCTGCTAAGGGCAATGAATCATTAGATTTCTTGACTGCTTGTCATTTCTTTATTGATTGATCCAAGCAGGTTAAAGTTGTTCATTGTTTCAATTTCTTCTTCATCAAGAATGGACTTATTGATTTTGCCAGTTATCAGGATCTTTGTCTTTTTACATTAAGGTGTAGGCCCATTTTAAAAATATGTTCCATGATCTTGAGAAGTGAATGTTTCAGATCATCTTCACTTTCAGCCAGTATTGTGGTGTTATCATCATTGTGAAGTTTGTAGATGATTCTTCTACCAGTCTTCACACCTCAGTTGTCTTCATACGTATCCTACTTCTCTGATGATTTGTTATGTATATAAATTAAATAGGTAGGGGGAAAGTATGCAGCTTTGTTGTACATCTTTGCTCCTTGTTCCATTCGAACTGGTGTTTCTTGATCATTGTAAAGGTTGTGTTTATATAAATACCCAGGCATTTTTTGAAATGTTGCATATTTGATTAGATTATTTACATATTTCCCCAAATACGAATATGTTTTGAGAATTCATATTTTATTATTTCAAGAAAATGTGCTGACATTCAGCACTAGCAATTTATGAAGTTACAATGTTTTACATATTATGGGGGTAACATAGCCTATTCAGATAAGTACCGTGTTTTCTTGAATGAACATTCTGAAGTCAACAGATTATAACGTGGCAATCTTACCTGATAAAGCTCTCTGCACTAGTTTAAGTTTACCACCAGCAGCATATGGGCCGTTGATGCAAAAGTGAGCATTAGGTTTGGAGGTGTCTCCATAACCTGAAACATTAGCTCCGTAATAGTCTGAGGCCCAGCTGCAAGAATAAATACCATTATACCTCTAAGGGTAAAGAGTAGAGCGTATAAAACAGTAGTTACTATTACATATTATGCAGCCATAGTCCTAGACTAGAGGTAGTCATGCAATAAACTCTTTCAAAACAGCGCTGCCAAGCAATGCTAAAAACATGGAGGTAGATTTCCACTTGTACAGCTAGCCAGGAGCACAGTGTTTAGCTTGAGGCTAATGTGCATTTTGGTCATACAGTAGCAGGGAGCACGTGGCCATAAGGCTCCCATATGAAAAACACCATGCTACCAAAGCAGTGCATGAATAGGCGGTTTAGGGCAGAGTATTGGTGGGAGCAGTGGTCTTGTAGCTGGTACACTCATACTAGTGGTAGGCTAGAGGCACAAAGACTCCTCTAGCATGGGTGCAACTACCTCCAGCTACCAACCAGGCATTAGTTGCACCAGGGCCGTATCAAGCTGTAACTGCGCCCTATGCGACTTGTGAAAATGGTGCCCCCCCATGACATCAGAGTTTTATCAGTTACATATTTTATTTATTTAAAAGCATTTCTATGCTGCTTATCAAAATCTAAGAGGCTTACAAAATAACATTCATAGCAATAAATTAGACAATAACAATCAATACATCTTCTGTTAAAACAGATCAAGTAGGACTCCTACACAGAAACTACACAAACAGAATACCGCAGCTCGGTCATATATGCAAAACATAGACGACCATCATCAAATACAGAACAAGAGATCACAATTTAGAAATATGAAGGTCATAATTGAACTGGGAACCCCCAAAAGCCAAACTTGGAAAGCACCACAACACTGGAGAAATAAAACTATAAATTAATTTCTTCTTTTAGTGAACAAACACAAAGAAATCAGTGATGTAGATTTCCCAGAGCTGACATATTCCAGTTATTAAATTCAAAATAAAATAATTTCTCTCTACCTTTTGTTGTTTGGGCAATTTGTTTTTCTGTCACAATTGCCTCAGTCTCTCTCTTTTGCTTTCTGAATTCATATATTCTGCTAATTCCTCATTGCCTGCTGTCCATTTGTCCTTTTTTCTCTCATCTCTTATGTTTTTCCATTCTCTCTATATATCCACCTTCTTTCTTCCTTCTTACACAAAATATGTGTTTCTTCCATCTTACACAAAATATATGTCCTCCTCCCCAGCCTTTTTCTCCACTCTGATCGCTGCATCTGCCCCATTTCAGCTCCCCAGCATCACCCCCTTCCAGGTCTCACCAGCATCCACTCCCTTCCAGTCCCTGTCCCTCCCAGCATCTGCTCCCTTCCAGTCCCTGTCCCTCCTAGCATTAATTCGCTTCCAGCCCTTCTATGCTTTCTCCCCCCCCGAGCAGAAGTCCTTCCCCCTCCCCCATGAGAACAGCAGTCCTCCCATGCCTTCTCGCCCCCCTACCCAAGAGCAGCAGTCCTTCCCATGCCTTCTCCCTTCCCAGAGCAGCAGTCCTTCCCATGTCCTCTCTTCCCCCCCTGAGAACAGCAGTCCTCCCATGCCTTCTCTCCCT
Organism: Ichthyophis bannanicus; assembly: GCA_033557465.1. Classification (NCBI taxonomy): domain Eukaryota; kingdom Metazoa; phylum Chordata; class Amphibia; order Gymnophiona; family Ichthyophiidae; genus Ichthyophis; species Ichthyophis bannanicus. The sequence goes on along the minus strand of CM066037.1, from coordinate 362,543,106 downwards.
CCTGCCCAAGAGCAGCAGTCCTTCACATGCCTTCTCCCCTTGCAGAGCAGTCCTCCCATGCCTTCTCTCCCCACCTCCCAGAGCAGCAGGCCTCCCATGCCTTCTCTGCCCCCTCCCCCTGCTCCAGAGCAGCAATCCTTCCCCCCCCCCTCGCACTCACTGTTTATCCAGTAGAGTGTACAGGTAGACTGGTCTGGACTTCTCCGTGGCCCCACTCTCTACACATCTGTGGGATGTTTCCCTTTAAGTTCGGTGGCTGTACTAAACTGCAGCCGCCCGCCGGCATGATCACAAAGCCCGCACTGTTAAAAGTGAAATGGGGAACTTCCTGTCTCTTGCGCAAGAGACAGGAAGTCCCCGTATTACTTTTAACAGTGTGGGCTTTGAGATTGTGCCGGCGGGCGGCTGCAGCTTGGCACAGCCATGGAACTGAAAAGAGAAAGGTACCATGGCTGTAGTTATAAGAACAAGTGGTCCACCAACAAAAGCACAAAGCCACATCAGTTGAAGAAAGCCAGTCTAAGAAACATGGTAAGGAAAGACAGAGCTATTTTATTGTACCAATAACCTGCGGAATTCCGCCAAGAGACCCGACACAGGCCATGTTTTGTTTAACCTTCTTCAGGGGTAGTATGGCATACTAGGATCATAAATATATAAACAAAATATAAAAAATTATAATACAACCATTAATATAAAATATAAAACCATAATAAACAACAATTAAAAAACAATTAAAATCAAGTGCGTGAAACCATATGAACAAATGTCTAAAAACACATAGATAGCCCTATATAATCATATAATTATAAACAGAAATATAATGAATAAAATAATGCAAACATCATTGTAAATCATAATGGATAAAACCATAAATGAAATATAAATACTAAATTGTCCAAAAACATATATAATCATGCAATTGTAAATAAAAACTTAACGAATAGATACCACAAACAGCATAAATAAAACAGTATTGATAACAAACAACACTGATAAAACAACAGTTATAAAATCAACACTGATATATAAAAAATAGCATAAATAAAACAGTACTGGTATAAAACCACATTGATAAAACAGCAGTAATAAAAACAACATTGATAAAATGCCATTAATAAAAATATCTGTGTAAGGGTGTGACATTAACTGGGCATTAAGTGAGTATTTAGGTACCTCTGTAACTAGGTAATCCCCAATGTGATGTTCTTGTGCTAAAGAGGAAGGAAAGATTAGATGACCAAAACGAGAAGAAACCAGGAGTGAGCCAAAAAGCTAAATTCAAGGACATCTCTAGACACCGAATTATAATCATGCCTCTTTTCATTAAATATAAACTATAAAACCATAAAAACCATATAAATTATAAATTGAAAATTAAAATATATATACATGTATACAATTTATTGAAAAAGGGGGGAGGGGGATTTAGGTATGCAACAAAAATTACATTAAAAAACCTTAAAAGACATTAAAAAAAACTTTTTATGAACTATAAAATCACAATATACTTGTTCTGATATAAAAAAAGTTAAAAATCGTGCCATAATTTAGGCCAAAGGTATACACGCTAGGCTGTATATGAAATAAATAATTGAAATCTATTCTATAACCTATGTACCTTATTGTAGGGATTCTTTTTAAATGAAATTGCTAGCAACTGCACACTTAAACAGAAAGGAATTATCTCCTATAGCAATTTCATATAACCACAATTCTGTCTACTTCTAATAGATATGCCAGCTTTTAAAATATTTTTGTATAAGAAATTGCTGTGTGCTGACAAAACTTGTGTTATAAAGCAAAGGATCTCAACCACGGGAGAAAAGACATTTGTTACATCTGATTAACTATAATAAAAAGTATCAGATTGAAAACTGCTATGAAATAAAAAATGCGGTACAGCGATTATGTTTATTAAAAAAACTGTGCTATAATTTGGGCTTTGGAATTACACTTTGAGCACTGTACTAATAACCGTTTTGGAACTATTCTGTAACATACCTATTGTACCTTCCATAAATTAAACCACCAGCTGTATACATAAGAGGGAAAAGATTGGAACAAAATACCACCTGTAAAAATATCTTAAAACTGCAATCTTGTCTGTCGTTACTGGATAGACCAGCTATTCAAAGTATTCTCGTGTGAGAAAGTACTGACAGGGACACCAGCGCTAGCACTGTAAAGAAGAGGATCTAAACCGCAGGAAAGATGACGTATGTAACATCTGATTGGCTAATTGCTGTAAAAATCCTTAAAGCAAAAAATTGCGGTGCAGCGATTGAACTGTATGCAAAATTGTTAGTAAAAAGGATTTTAATGTGCACAATTGATACCGACTCCTGCAAATGTAACAGTACCTTGTTGTTATACTATGATTGTACTGGATCATTACATGGACGTGTCTATATTTTGGACATTGGGAAATTTTCTTTTATAATATCTCCTCGTAAGTAAATGAATAACCCAACTGACTAACCATTTACCCTTAGGACTGTATCTAAAGGGACTATTTGGATTAAAACTTGGAGTAACCGAGGTAGAACGGACCCGGTGCTCCAGGCCCCACTAATATCCGTCACCTCCCCCCCCCTTCCACCAACCCCCTCTTTCTTCCCCACTTATCCACAAACTACTCAACACCAAAAGTTCTTGGGATTAACTGGTCGCAGCTTTATTAACTTTATAACAAATTTACCGTACATTGTAATAATAAACCTTTAACAATCCGAATAGCAGAGCAATGCCTCACCAGCCATACAATTAGCAAGGTGACCTTGCCTCCGCTACCGCCAAAGTCCTGCAAATGGCAAGCTTCTTACCCCCTTTTCACCGACTTCGCCATGTAATTTGTAAAAGTCGGCCAGGGGTTGTCCGGGTCGGGGGCACCCCACCCTCGCCCCAAGTATAACCTAAGGCTCTGGACCCTGGAAACCTCCGGGATCCCGCTCTCCCCCAACAGCTGCAACACCCCTATTTTTCTTACCCCCCCATCTCTTCTTGTAGGGTGGGCGGGTGGGAAGAGGGCACCCGGAGTCCCCAGCTGACGCGCCTGAACAGGCAAGTGCTGCTGGACTGCTTCCCCTCGCCTACGCCCGTTGCTTCTCTCCTCTCATTGGCTCCCCAGCGCTCGCATCCGCAGGGAGCCATTGAGTTTAAACTTCTTGCCTCCTCGCCTCTCCCACCACCTAGCAAGCCCCTCACCCACAGCTGCACACAGGGTCCCTGCACCGGACTGCGTATCCGGTTACGGGCGGCCACTGGGACCCTGCCCACGGCCTTGCACATCTCATTAAAGAAACACTGATATGTCTCTATCTAGACTCAAACCATTTGGTGCTAAGGAGTCCATCATAAAAATATATTTTTGTTTCAATCTCATTATGATCTTATTGATATCGCCCCTCTCCAGTTCATTTTCACTTTTTTAACAACAAAAAACTTCAAATCCATAACTTTGTGTGCTTGTTCTTGCCAGTGTGATACCAGGGGTTTATCTATTGCACCCCTCTTAATACAACTTTTGTGTTCAACTATCCTGACTCGAATACTGCAAATAGTTTTGCCCACATAAAGTTTTTTGCAAAGGCATTGAATAACATATATTACATGGGTAGTTTCGCAGTTCGAGAAATCATCAATAAAAAACTTTTCATTGGTAAATGGATGAACAAAACTATTTCTCACTGGCAATACATGGGGGCATATAGAACACCGACCACATTGGAATTGTCCTTTGTGTTTGGAAAGAAAAGTCTGTTCTGTTAGTGCTGATAGTACAAGTAAATTTCATAAGTTTACATTATCTCTATGAGATATTGTCAGGGGTACATCTTGAAACCCAGGAATAGCCTGTATGAGGTGCCATTCTTTTTGCAAAATTTTGAGAATATCACGGAAATGTGTGGAATATAAAAGGGGGCATACCATGCCACATCCTCTTTCTTTTTATGGGGCTTCAAAAGAACCTCACGGGAGGATGTGCGTGCCCTCTTATACGCTTGATTAATGTAGCTTAAAGGATACTGTCTAGCTGTGAATCTTGTCTTCATTACTTTCGCTTGTGTTTCACAATCATGTATGGTAGTACAGACTGTTTTAGCTCTTAAAAATTGTCTGTTAGGAAGGTTCTTCTTTAATTCCTGATTATGGAAACTGTTAAAATGTAAGAGATGGTTTCGATCTGTAGGCTTCCTGTATAAAGACATAACTAATTTATTGGCTTCTTTCTTGATTAACAAATCTAGGTAGGGGATCTGTTGGTAATCATATGTGATTTGGAATCTTAGGTTAACATCCAAATTATTAATCCATTTGTTAAATTCAGAAATTCTTTGCTCCCATCCCAAATGATCAGGATATCATCTATATACCAAATCCAAAGTTTTATGTTGTCTTCGAATGAATGATCTTTTAGAAATTTTTCTTCAAATTGGAACACATATAAGTTTGCAATGTCAGGGGCCATTGAAGAAATTTACTTGTACCTGTGGTGTTTCCCCAGAACTTTCATCATGATGAAAGTATAGGTGCCTTTGTGGGCTGCCTTCCACCCCCTTGGCTGAGGTTAGGTCACAGGTATGGGGGCCAAAGGGGTTGCATCTGGGCACCAAATACTCCATGAAGTAGAAGGCATAGTTCACAGGATCTGTGTGTGCCCACCGTGTTGAGCCTGCAGATCCACTCTAGCTCCTCCTTTCTCCCTCATCAGGGGCAGAACACCTTACTAGCAAGAGTACTTTACCAGATGTATAAGGGGAGTGACAGAAACCCCACACTCCTGGATACTGTGCTTTAGAAAACATATCCCTAAGATTATGCATGTACAGTAACATGGGGCATGTTTACTAAAGAGTGATAGCTGGGAGTGCAGGGTTTAGTGTGCAGCTAATGGGCATTTTGGCTGCGTGGTAGTGGGGAACATGTTGCCATAAGGCTCCTGTGCTAAAAATAACTGTGCTACCTGAGCAGTTTGTGAATAGGTGAGATTAGGGCAGAGTTGGAGCAGAAAGTGAGCAGTAACAACTATGCACCATTAGCGTGACCGTGCTAATGGTGCATCCAGGGCAGAAAGACATCATTAGCATGAGTGCAGCTACTGCCAGTTTCCTGCCAGATGGTAGCTGCACCAGCTGTGCCAGCATGTTGTCAACATATACTGTAGTATGGGTGTGCAGCCCATGCAAAACAATGTATCTCCCCAACATATTTCATTGGTCAAGAACCATTTTGGGGACAAATAGGCAGTCACCTAGGGAGTCTGCCTCCAAAAGATACTAGATACTGAAAGCCATAGAAACTTATATAGTCCTGCAGCTCATACACAGCCCTGCAGGGAGAGTGGGCACAAATATACATACAAGGCGTCAAATCCACATGTATGCTGTTAACATTGCCACTTGCTGTACTACTGCTCTGGGGAAGGGGACATAAGGCAGACATTGTTCCTAGGGACTCAAAACTCCTTCACTAGCCCACATACAGCAGAGGTTGTGTTGCATCTATAAAGCCAATCCCATGCCATTGCCTGTTGCAATGGAGATGATGGCAGTGAGATCATGGGGCAGAAGCAGCCAGTGCTAGTGAGGAAAGTTAGGCCTTGGGCTCAGCTGGGTAACATAGCCAGGATTGGAGATGATTGAAGATAGTTGGAAGGCCTGGCATGCAAATGAGGATATGCACATAATGGCACATCATTGAGAAGTCTGACCATCGCCTCCCCTGCATGAGGGACTACATAGTGATGCATGTTTGTACCTAGGGGGCCATACCTATGGGATCTGTTTCTAGGGCCCAGGCCCCTCACCCTAAACATAAGAGGCTGTGTCTGAGGCCTACCGGCCCACGAGCAAATGTTTATATTTCTATCACTTAACCTAGGTTTGTTTGATAGCAGCTCCCTGATTATTGTTCTTTCTTACCCCCCCCCCTCCATTTTCCTTTGCCTAGGCGATAAGGCATGCCACAAACTTGTCAAGGGGGAGCTGATAATTTATTTATTTTTATTTACATTCTCTTATATACCGCGCTATTCTGCATCAGTGCGGTTTACATTGAACAAACTGAAATTACATTGAACAGGGTATTATAACTTGGAGATAACTATTTTACAGGGAACATGGGCTATGGAGGGTTAAGTGGCTTGCCCAAGACCACAAGGAGTCTTTGGCCATGTAAAGAAACAGAAAGCTGCAGGCACACTTCAGTTCTGGAGGTCCGAATGATCTCTCTGCAGTATCGTTTTATTTGGTACCATGCATTTCATTTTATTTGGTACCAAAAAAAAAAAACTGCAGAGAGATCATTCAGACCTCTGGAAATGAAGTCTGCCCATAGCTTTCTCTTTTGTTACAAGGTCAGAGACTTATAAGCCCCCCTCGCATAAGAACATAAGAAGGTCCATGAAGCCCAGTATCCTGTTTCCAACAGTGGCCAATCCAGATCACAAGTACCTGGCAGGTTCCCAGAAAGACACACTGGTTTCACAATGCTTGTCCTGGGGCAAGCAGTGTATTTCCTGGGTCCTTTTTAATAATTTTTTATGGACCTTTCCTCCAGGAACTTGTCCAAACCTTTTTTAACTCAGCTACAATAACTGCCTTCACTACATCCTCCAGTAACGAATTCCAGAATTTGATTACGCATTGAGAGAAAAAATATTTTCTCTTATTAGTCTTAAATAGGTTATGTTGTAGTTTCATTACGTGTCCCCTAGTCTTTCTACTTTAGATGGTGTAAACAACCGATCTACATTTACCCGTTACATTCCATTGATTAATTTATAGACCTCTATCATATCTCCCAATAGCCTTCTCTTTCAAGTTGAAAATCCCTAATCTTTTAAACCTTTCCTTGTAGGGATATTCTTCCATCCCCTTTACCATATTGGTGGCTCTTCTCTGTACCTTTTCTAATTCTGCTATATCTTTTTTAAGATATGACTAAGGTTGCACACAATTTTCAAGGAACAGTTGCACCATGAAATAATACAGTGGCATTATAATAACTTTGCTTTTATTTAATCTAATGGAAGAGGCTGACTTGGATTTCATGGCGGTTGCAGAGACATGGTTCACAGAAAACCATGACTGGGATGTAATTATACCCGGCCATACTTTATTCAGGAAGGAGAGAGTTGAAAGAAGGGGAGGTGGTGTGGTTCTATAAGTTAAAAATAATATTAAAGCTATAGAATTGCAGGGCTTAAAAGGAAGAGAGGAGGCCCTGTGGGTTAAAATAGAAAGAGGGAAAGAGCAATCTATTTGCATTGGAGTTATTTACAGATCCCCATTACAGGGGGTAGAAGTGGACGAAGATGTAATACAAGACCTACACAGTATGGCCATGAAAGGAGATATGCTATTGATAGGTGATTTCAATATGCTGAATGTGGATTGGCACATCCCTGCTGCGGTGTCATCTAGAAGTAAGGAGATCCTGGATTCTCTACAGGGAGAATTATTCAGGCAATTGGTAACGTGATGGGGCCATACTGGACTTGGTGCTTAACAATGGGGAAAGTGCTTCTGATGTTACAGTGGGAGATCAACTCACATCCATTGATCATCAGATGATATGGTTCAGTGTTAGTACTAGGGCTGATAAATTCCATTCAAAAGCGAAGTCTTAGACTTTAGGAAAACTAACTTTGCAAAGATGGGACAATACCTCAGAGAATCGTTAGCGGGATGGGGACAGCTGGGGGATGTAGAAAAATGGTGGGCAAAACTAAAAGGGAATATTTTAAAGGCAACAAACCTTTTTGTTAGAACGATAAATAAGTGTAAAAGGAAAAGGAGGCTGATATAGTTCTCAAAATAAGTAGCTGAAAACGTGAAGAAACGGAGGGAGGCCTTAATGAAATACAAGAGATCACAGAGAGAGGAAGACAGGCATCTATATTTGAAGAAATTTAGAGAAGCTAGCAAAGTAGTCAGGAAAGAAAAGGTAAAAAAGAAAAAGAAATAGCCAATGCAGTAAAATGGGTGGATAAGACATTTTTCAGATAAGTTAGTGAGAGGAGGAAGGGCAAAAGTGGTATTGTCAGACTCAAGGGAAGAATATGCAGAAACTTATGAGGATAAAGCAGAATTGCTTAACAGGACCTCAGAAAACACCCACAAATAGCAACAGAAGCTTCGAGAATCTCAAACGATTTTCAGAAGACTGTGTTTGAGAGTAACTAGCTAAACTAAAAGTAGACAAAGCCATGGGTCCAGATGGGATACATCCAAGAATATTGAGGGAACTTGGGGACATTCCAGCAGCTCCACTGTCTAACTTTTCAATGCCTCTTTGGAGTTGGGAGTCGTGCCAGAGAACTGGAAAGAGGCACACATGGTCCCTTTACACAAAAGTGGAAGTAAGAATGACATTGAGAACTACAGGCCAGTTAGTCTAACCTCTGTGGTTAGTTAATGATTGGAAAGACTACTAAAGGAGAGAATAGTGAGGTTTTTGGATAGCAGGATGCGAGGCAGCATGGATTCACCAGAGGCAGGTCTTGTCAGAGAAATCTAATAGATTTTTTGACTGGGTGACCATGGAGTAGGAATGAGGGAGAGCTCTAGATGTGATGTATTTAGATTTCAATAAAGCCTTTGACACTGTTCCACACAGGTGACTTATAAACAAACTGAGCACCCTATGGATGGACCCTAAAGTTACTGAATGGGTTAGAAATTGGTTCAGTGGGAAGTGACAAAGGGTACAGGTAAATGGAGCTCACTCTGAGGAGAAGAAGGTTTCTAGTGGTGTGCCGCAGGAATCTATCCTTGGCGCATTTCTGTTTAACATCTTTATTAGTGATATTGCAGAAGGACTGCTGGGTAAGGTTTGCTTGTTTGTAGACGATACCAATATCTGCAATAGAGAAGACACACATGAAGGAGTCGACAACATTAGGAGGGATCTAGCTATACTTGAAGAATGGTCTAGAATATGGCAGCTGAAATTTAATGCTAAAACATGCTGGGGCGTAATTGTGTCTAATGATCTTAAAGAAGCTAAACAGGTAAAAAAGGCAATTGTGAAAGCCAGAAGGATGCTTGGGTGTATAGGGAGAGGAATGATCAGCAGAAAAAAGCAGGTGATAATGCCTTTATATAAATTTCTGGTGTGAACTCATTTGGAGTAGTGTACAATTCTAGAGACCACAGCTTCAGAAGAATAAAAGCAGGTTGGAGTCGGTGCAGAACATGGCTACTGAAATGGTTAGTAGTCTTCATTATGAAGCATATGAGGACAGACTTAAAGATCTTAATATGTATACTTTAGAGGAAAGGCAGCATAGGGGCAATATGATGGAGACATTTAAATACCTCGGTGACATAAATGCACAGGAGGGTCTCTTTCAATTGAAGGCAAGCTCTGCTACGATGGGATATAGAATGAGGGTGAAAGGGGATAGACTCAGGAGCAATATGCGGAAATATTTCTTTATGGAAAGAGTGGTAGATGTGTAGAATAATTTCTCAGTGGATGTGGTGGACACGAGGACAGTATCTGAATTTAAAAAAGCATGGGACAAACACAGAGGATCTCTAAAGGTAAAAAGGGGACTATTGTAGTTGATATGGAAGGGCGGATTAGAAATGCTATGTGTTTTTTTTCGGCCGTCATGTTTCTGTTTCTATGTTTCTGTGTTTCTATTTTATATCCTTTCCTTATGATTCCTAGCATTCTATTTGCTTTCTTTGCCGCCACTGCACACTGGGTTAAGGGTTTCAACATATTATCCGTGATGACACCTAAATCTTTTTTCTGGATGATGGTTCCTGTAAGGCCCTGTTACTCACAAGAGACCAATTACTAATTATCACTAATTTCCTGTATAGTCCAGATCCAAAAGTCAGTACAGGTGCAATCAGAATCTCTGTTTATTAGATTACTGATGAACAAATACAGGCAGTGGGGAGGAGAATTTCTGACAGTCATCAGACACCAGACAACTCCAGAATCCCTCCTCCCACTGAGTACAATAGTCATCAGGGCCGGATTTACCTATACGCTAGTTACGCCGTGGCGTAGGGCCCACAGCTGGCAAGGGCCCACAAAAATTGAATAGTTAAAAAAAAAATGCTGGCTGCTACCGCGGCAGCATGAACTGTCCCACGGGGCCCCCTCTGTCTGGTTGAATCCCTCCGTGCCGGCTTTTGAATAGTTAAAAAAAAAAAAAACGCTGGCTGCTGCCGTCCCGCGGGGCCCCCTCTGCCCGGTTGAATCCCTCCGTGCCGGCTTTGAGAGGCGCGAAGGGAGAGTGTCTCCCCCGCGTCTCTGTTAAGCCCGCAGGGGCTTCCCATCTGCCCCTGCAGGCTTAACAGAGACGCGAGGGAGACACTCTCCCTTCGCGCCTCTCAAAGCCGGCACGGAGGAGCTCAGCCGGGCAGAGGGGGCCCCGCGGGACGGCAGCAGCCAGCGTTTTTTTTAAACTATTCAATTTTACTTGAGCCGATGGGGGGTAGGACTGGTAATGGGCTGGGGGGGGGGGGTTAAGACTGGAGGTGGGCTGATGGGGTTAGGACTGGTAATGGGCTGTGGGCTGTGGGCTGGGGGGGTTTAGAACTGGTAATGGGCTATGGGGGGGTTGAGACTGGTAATGGGCTGTGGGCTGAAGGGGGCTGTCTGGTAATAGGCTATGGGGGGCTAGGACTGGAAATGGGCTGGGTGGTTAAGACTTGAGGGTGGCTGATAGGGTTAGGACTGGTACTGGGCTGTGGGCTGTTGGGAGGGGGTTTGGACTGGTAATGGGCTATGGGGGGGGGGCTAGGACTGGAAATGGGCTGATGGGGGGGCTAACACTGGAGGTGGGCTGATGGGGTTAGGACTGGTAATGGGCTGTGGGCTGAGGGGGGGTGAGGACTGGCAATGGGCTATGGGGGGGGGTTAGGACTGATAATGGGCTATGGGGGGGCTAGGACAGGAAATGGGCTGATGGGGAGGGGTTAGGACTTGAGGTGGGCTGATGGGGTTAGGACTGGTAATGGGCTGCGGGCTGATGGGGGGTGGTTAGGACTGGCAATGGGCTATGGGGGGCTGACTGGAAATGGGTTGATGGGGTTAGGACTGGAAGTGGGCTGATGGGGGGTTAGGACTGGTAATGGGTTATAGAGGGGGCTTAAACTGAAAATGGGGTGATGGGGGGTTAGGACTGGAAGTGGGTTGATGGGGGGGCTAGGACTGGTATTGGGTTGGGGGGTTGCTAGGACTGGAAATGGGCTGATGGGTGGCTAGGACTGGAAATGGGCTGATGCAGGGACTAGAAGGAATGGATGCTGGGTGAGGCTGGAACTAGAAGGGAGCTGATGTTGGGGGAGGATTAGAATGGGATGGGGCTGGAAGAGTAAAATGGAGAAGGGAAAAATATTTTGTGTGGGAGGGATAAAAAATCTACAATTGACCGGGTATTGGGAGAGTAAGTGAGGATGGAGGGGTAAAATTTGAGTGGATGAAATAGGAATGAGGAAAGAGCAAAAGGAGAAAGATTAGTATGTTAAAGCAGATGTAGAGAGAGAATGGAAAAAAACTAGAAGAGAGAAGAAAGGACAAATGGACAGCAGACGATGGAGAGTTAGCAGAAGACACGAAGAAACCAGAAGAAAGTGGCTGGAGCAATTGCAGCTGAAAACAAATGCACAAAAGGTAGAAAAATATCTCTTTATTTTGAATTTATTAATTGGAATATGTCAGCTCTGGTAAATGTGCATCATTAACGTCTGCGCTTTGTTTAGTACAAGAGCAAATTAATGTTTAGTTTTATTTCTACAGTGTTGTACATTCCAAGTTTGGCTTTTGGGATTCCCAGTTTAATTATGACGTCAGGGCCAACAGTGCGCAGCTGATCCGGCGTGCTCGTTTTTATCTTTTCTGGGGGCCCACAATTTTTGTTGGCGTAGGGCCTCACTCAAGGTAAATCCGGCCCTGATAGTCATATTACTTATATACATTTTTTGCTTCCGTGTATTACTTCCGTATATGCATATAGTCTCCACATTCATCCCTCTGTGAGGCCCCCTCTCCTCTCTCCTTCTGTTTCCTGTCATTGACCTTTCTGACCCCTCTGTTCCTGTTTCAACATTTCTAAGGCCTCTCTGTCTTGGTTATACTCACCAACTGTCAACTGTCTACTGTCTTCAGGGCTAACGGCTCAGCTTATGCTCTTTGCATGGTTTCCTGTGTATGTGTTTGCATGACTATTTCTGGGCCTTCCAGCTCAGTAATATGCAGTGCAAAGATTTATATGATTTTATGCTGGCCTGCTTCTCCTTGCCCACTGTATAGTAGTTTGGTTGACATATATATTTTTATTAGAGCAGAATAAAAGCCATTGAGTGATTATGAACCAGGAACATTATAATCCCTTCACCCTTAAAGTAATCCGTTGACACTTAACTAACACTTAACCTCGCACTTAACCTCTACAACTCCCCCATTTTTTTTTATTTTTTTTTTTATTTATTGTGGAGGAGACAAGACCAAGTCAGAGAATTCAGAAGTGGGGACCGTGGCATAGGAAGCATTCACATGTGTATGGCATGTTAACCAATTACCTACATTCAGTCCTCCCTTAAAGTCATCAATATGTAAATCTGACAGGTGGCGTATTTTATCCATAGCATTAAGCACAAACACTGAATGATTCGCTATGACTATACAACAAATAGTGGCATTAATAAAAGATCACAGGCCTTCTTCAGATGCAAGGAGCAAATCTAGGGCTTGTCTATTTTTGCAGAGTCATTTGTGTATTTTGTTCCAATGACTCTGACAACTTACTAATAGAATCAATAACAGCTTTCATTTGAACATACAGTAAGCATTGCAGACGGCGTATAGCCGTACCAAGTTCAGAAGTTATGGCAGGGGTCTGGAAAGGTATCAAGGAAGTCCAGCATCTAACCTACGTGTAATAGCAATGGAGAACACAAGGGTATCTAAAAGTTCAGCAGAATGTTCCAATAAGAATTCAGTTGAAGGCAGGGTTTGATTGAGAACTTCTTTGGAGATGTGGGTTGTACTGTGAACAAGCAGAAGTAAAACTAATTGTTCATCAGGATGAAGGAAACAGATGGTGTCCCAAGGAGCAGGTTTGGCAGCAATTATCTTGGTCAGCAATAGTTCATACAGGAAGGAAGTAGATCAAACAGAGCTGACCGTTGGTGAAACCTTCAACTGACTGACATGAGTCCAAGTGTCAGTATCATTCAAGTGGGCAGCAAAGGGGGAAGCAACAGTGACAATGGTGAGCTGGATACAGACTGTGTAGCAGCCACCCGATAAAAAGGATTAAGTACAACAGCAGTGAAACCCTGATATTCTTGGATACATGACAGCATTTAAAACATAATGCAGCAGACACCCGCTACTCTCCAGAGAGAGAGCAGAAGGAGAGAACACACAATACTGTTTATACCATTATACCATTCTATATAAATTGCAAACAAGCTTGAACCAGTTCAAAAGGTCACACAAAAGTCAGCATTATATAGTTGCAGTAGGGGTCACTGTTGTCCACAGGTGTGCTGCATCAGATCTGAAATAACTTCTTATCAGAATGTCTTTCACTCGCTCCACCAATTCAGTTGCCTGAAATCTACAAGCACAAACAAAAGAATGCTATTTCCCTCCCCCCTTCTTCCTCTTGGATTGCGTTCTGGGATTGCTGCTCACACACAACAGCTAATCCTGCTTCTAAAACAATTGTTAAAAGTCAAACAAATGGGAGGCAGAAAATATAAATTTAGATTCTTAAACAGTGTCCCAGTCCCACTAACTTAATTGGTGTAGTTTTGAATGGATATATGTGCTCATTCTAAACAGCAACTAAAGACAGAACTCCCGGAACTGAAATTTAAAAGACTTCCAAAAAAAGTACAAAGTACACTTTTGCTCTGGACACTAACACATAACTTTAAAAACAGGTGAATTTATCCTAAAATCCAATATCGTAGCAAATAAAAACTGGGAAGATGAGTGAACGCCCATGGTGGCACTGGCCTGTAACAACACACACAGTAATTTACCCTGAATCTTACAGTTCGGGGAAGCAGACATTTAAAACTGATACTTTTTTCATGAAAAGACTGGTGGACATCTAGAATGCAAACACTTCCCTTTTTAAGTTATTTCAGAGCAAATCACTGAGAGTTACAGCCAACCTCGACCTCCATGAGGTGCTTGCCATAATATATAAAATCCCTGTTTAACTTTTAATTTTGCTTAATAGCAAATACAATCAGAACAAAATCCAAACATGATTAACTTCTTATTCACTCAGGATTTAAATCATTCTCAAGTTGCAATCTGCTCCGAATACCACATTATCCTGCAGGGATCTTAACCTCTACTTTGAAGGTCAAATGAAAAAAGGAAACCGTTTTCTTCTGTTGCACCAGTAGCAAAGAATTCTAAGCAGTTCAATTTCAGAGATCATAAAATCTAATTAAGAAAGCATTGATTGCGTGAGTGTTATACTAAACCAGGCACTTCCAGAAGGGAAACGGAGAAGGGAAACGGCTGCACTGGTAATTTTTGCTTCAAAAGCAAAGTAACTTTTGAATCACACTCTACAGGTATCATAGCTGTTATTGTTCCTATATTACCAATTTTGTTTCCAGAATATCTATTACCACAAAACAATAATCATATATCAAAGCATGGAAGATCTTCCCATTCATTCATTCATTCATAACAATTTATAACTAAAAATACATCACACATAGAATGGCTAAACAGTTTTTTTTTCTCTCAGCGTCATTTCCGTACCTAGAAAGCTAGCAAGCTAATTACAGAGGAAAAAATACTTCACCAAAAGAGTTCTGAACTTCATCTCCTGTCACACTTTGATTGAATGAGTTCTTTATTTTAAACAAACAAGTGAGACTGCTCAATCGGGAGCTTCCCCTAGGTAATGCGTCCATTCCCAGAAGAAATTCCCTAACAGCCTTTCTCCCTCCCTCTAGCTGAAACAGGCAACCATCTTATCCTGCTGCAGACAATTAGCTATCTTTCATCAGGCGACATATAGGAGCAATTATTCATTAAACACAGCCAGGCACTGGCCAGGTGACTGGCAATGTTCAAAGAACAAACCTCAAAGTTCAGAACTCCATAATTACAATTGATGTGTACACTGTTATGTAACTAGACTAGTTCTTTTCAATTGATCTAACTGTCGCCCTCTCTGGTCTGTGAGCATCCGAGATAAGGAGATTTCTTCCATTATTCTAAAACAAAAAAAAGAAAACAATCTTTTATTCTCCTTCACTGTCCCTCAGCCTATAATCAGTAAACCTACTGTGTGGGGGTGAAAATAGACAAAACTTTCTCTATTTCCTTTCCTAATAAGGGATTATCTCTCATCATCCGTTCGACCGGAGTCACTGGGGAAACTTGATTTACCATTATGTCCTGATTGCCATCTTTCTCTCTCCTAAACAGAGACATGATTCATTCAGTCCCAGTTTAAAACAGCAAATTATTCTTACACTTTATTCATATAACAAAAACAAAAATTAAACAACACTTACCAAGCTTGGTTAAAAATACTTATACTCATGATGCCGTCATCACAGCCGCCGTCATCCTAGGGAATCCGTCACTCACTTCTCCTCCGGTCTCTACTACACACCGGGAACGTACCTCCCTCTTCTTTCTTGAGGGGAATCCAAATCTTTACGTACCTCCCTCTTTTTTCTTGAGGGGAATCCAAATCTTTAAATTTGTATCTTGGTCATAAAGACCCACCCGTAGCCCAATTCCGGGTGTTCGGCACCAATTGTAAGGCCCTGTTACTCACAAGAGACCGATTACTAATTATCACTAATTTCCTGTATAGTCCAGATCCAAAAAGTCAGTACAGGTGCAATCAGAATCTCTGTTTATTAGATTACTGATGAACAAATACAGGCAGTGGGGAGGAGAATTTCTGACAGTCATCAGACACCAGACAACTCCAGAATCCCTCCTCCCACTGAGTACAATAGTCATATTACTTATATACATTTTTTGCTTCCGTGTATTACTTCCGTATATGCATATAGTCTCCACATTCATCCCTCTGTGAGGCCCCCTCTCCTCTCTCCTTCTGTTTCCTGTCATTGACCTTTCTGACCCCTCTGTTCCTGTTTCAACATTTCTAAGGCCTCTCTCTGTCTTGGTTATACTCACCAACTGTCAACTGTCTACTGTCTTCAGGGCTAACGGCTCAGCTTATGCTCTTTGCATGGTTTCCTGTGTATGTGTTTGCATGACTATTTCTGGGCCTTCCAGCTCAGTAATATGCAGTGCAAAGATTTATATGATTTTATGCTGGCCTGCTTCTCCTTGCCCACTGTATAGTAGTTTGGTTGACATATATATTTTTATTAGAGCAGAATAAAAGCCATTGAGTGATTATGAACCAGGAACATTATAATCCCTTAATCCTTAAAGTAATCCGTTGACACTTAACTAACACTTAACCTCGCACTTAACCTCTACATTCCTGATGTGGAAGCATGCATTTCATAACTATAGTTTGGGTTCTTCTTTCCTAGATGCATAACATTGTACTTGTCCACATTACATTTCATCTACCATTTGGACGTCCAGTCTTCCAGTTTATCAACGTCATCTTGCAATTGTTCTTTTTATTGAACTTTGAATAATTTTGTGTTATCTGCAAATGTGATCACCTCACTCATTATTCCCATTTCCAGGTCATTTATGAATATGTTCAAAAACATGAGACCTAGCACAGATTCTTGAGGTACTCCACTATTCACCTTTCTCCACTGAGTAACTTGGCATTTACCCTACTCTCTGCTTTCTATTTTTTAACCAGTTCCTGATCCACAATAGTATACTGCCTCCAATCCCATGACTTTTTAACTTTGGCAGGAGTCTCTCATGAGGAACTTTGTCAAAGGTTTTCTGAAAATCCAGATACACCATGTTAACTGGCTCACATTGGTCTACCTATTTATTCACACCTTCAAAATAATAACAAATTAGTAAAATAAGACTTTCCTTGGCTAAATCCATGTTGACTTTCTCCCATTAAACCATGACTATATACATGTTCAGTAATTTTGTTCTTTATAATGGTTTCTAACATTTTGCCCAGTACTGACGTCAGGCTCATCAGTCTGTAGTTTTCTGAATCACCCCTGGAACCCTTTTTAAAATTTGGCGTTACATTGGCCATTCTCCAATCTTCAGGTACTACAGATGATTTTAATGATAGTTCACAGATTACTAATAGTAGGTGTGCAATCTCATATTTCAGTTCTTTCAACATGCTCGGATATATACCATCCAGTCCAGGTGTTTTACTGTTCTTCAGTTTATCAAATACTTGTAATACATATTCCTGGTTTATCGATATTTCTTTCAATTCTTCTGAAATTTCATCTTTAAATATCATTTCATACATAGGTAACTTCCCTATATCTTCTTCAGTAAAGACTGAAGCAAGAATTCATTCATTCTCTCTGCTATGGTCTTGTCCTCACTTAGCATCCCTTTTAGCCCTTATCCTTCCATTGGTCCAACTGACTCTCTCACAGGTTTTTTTTGCTATGAATGTTCTTGAAAAAAGGTTTTATTATGCATTTTTGTTTCCACGACAAATCTTTTTCAAATTCTCTCTTTGCCTGCCTTATCAATGCCATCTAACTTGCTAGTGCTTGTGTTTACAGTGTTTGTCATTTGGCTCCTTTTTTCATTCCTGAAAGATGTTTTTTGGCTACAACACCCTCTCTGACCTTGCCTTTAAACCATGATGGCAGGTTTTTGGCCTTCTTTCCACTTTTCTTAAAGCGTGGAATGCATCTGGCCAGGCTTCCAAGATAGTATTTTTAAACAACGCTTGTGCTTGATGTAAATCTTTAACTAAGCAGCTGCTCCTTTTAGTTTTTTCTTAACTATTTTCCTCAGTTTATCATAGTCTCCCTTTTGAAAGTTAAAAGGTAGTACTGTGGATTTCCTTGCCGTTTTGCTTCCATTTATTAAATCAAATGCAATCATCCTATGATAACTATTGCCAAATGGCCCCAATACCCTTATCTCTTATACCAGATCCTGTGTTCCACAATGGGCTAGGTCCAAAATAGCTTCCCCTCTTGTTGGTTCATGAATCAGCTGTTCCAAGAAGCAGTCATTTATTTTGTCTAGAAACTTTATCTCCCTAGCATGTCCTATTGTGACACTGACCCAGTCGATACCAGGGTAATTTAAATCACCCATTATTACCATGTTCTAACTTTTGTTAGCTTCCCTGATTTCTCTTAGCATTTCCTCATCCATCTGTTCATTCTGGCCAGGCGGATGATAGTACACCCCCACTGCCATTGCTTTCCTCTTTTAACATGTAATTTCTATCCATAGAGATTCTACAGTGTATTTTGTTCCATGCAAAACTTTAATCCTATATGACACAATGCCCTCTTAACTTACTGTGCAACCACCCTCCACCAATTTCATCTACCCTATCATTACAATATAGTTTGTACCTAGGTATCACAATGTCCCATTTGTTGTCCTCCTTCCACCAGGTTTCTGAGATGCCAACGATATCTAACCTTTCATTTAGTGCTATATATTCTAGCTCTCCCATCTTATTTTTTAGACTTCTAACATTTGCATGTAGGCATTTTAGAGGTTGTATTTTATTCATATTATCATGGTTATCAGTTGATAGGTTAATTTAGAATCTTTCAGCTCTGTACTTAAAGGCATCTGGGTTACTTTTATCTTTATTGGAACCTCTCTGTCGGGACGTTCTAACTTCCACTTTTGCTAGTATCCATCTTTCTGAACCATGTGATCTTGGGTGGCTGTTGGCATTCCCCTATTATCTAGTTTAAAAGCTGCTCTATCTCCTTTTAAAGGAGTAGCCTGTAGCCTGATTCCATCCCAGTTAAGGTGGAACCCAACTCTTTTGAAAAGCCCATCCCTTCCTCAGACTGTTGCCCATTTCCTAATGAATCCAAAGCTCATTTTTTGCACCATTGTCTCATCCATGCTTTGAGACTCTGGAGCTCCTACATATGAAATGGGAAGCATTTCAGAGAATGCTACTCTGGAAGTTCTGGATTTCAACTTCCTACCTAAAAGCCTAAATGTGTCCTCCAGAGTCTCCCTCCCACATTTTCCTAATTCATTGCTACCAACATGTACCAAAATAGCAGACTCCTTCCCAGCAGTATCTAAAACCTTATCTAGGTGGTGCATGAGGTCCATTACCTTCACTCCAGGCAGACATGTTACCAGGTGATTCTCACATCCACCAGCCATCCAGTTATCTACATTTCTAATGATTGAATCTCCAGCTTTGGCAGCCATCGTAAGTCTTCCCTAATGGGCACATGGCCTGGAGAAATCTCATCAGTGAAGCGGGTTTCACATCACCCGGAAGACAGATCCTAGCTACAGGATCACTTCCTATTACACTAAGATTATGCTCTCCTTTCATTTGACCTTTCTTCTCCATGGCAACTGAGAGGCTGCAAGACTGGAGTCAGGACTTCAGTATTACGTCCCTGCAGGTTTCCTCTGTATACGTCTCTGTCTTCCTTATGACCTCCAAGTCTGCCATTCTAGCCTCCAGAGTTCAGGCTCATTCCCTGAGGGCAAAGAGCTCCTTGCACAAAGTGATCACGCAAGACCCCTCACCAACTGGGAGAAAATCGTACATGTGACACTCAGTGCAAAAGACTGGATAGCTCCCATCTCACTGCTGAACTCCTTTTTGCATCTTAGTTTTAAGGTTTTCTTTAGCTATTTAAGTTGCCTACTTAATGTTGCTAGGGATACTTTTACTGATACTATACCTAATGGGCCCAATATTCAAAAGGCATTTACACGGTTTACAGGCCTGTAAACCATGTAAATGCTGCTGAACAGGATATTTAATGGCACTAGCACAGTTAATGCCACTGAATATCCACAATTATCTCCTCTACACTCCCTGATGCTAACCGCTTAGCATCAAAGCGTGTTGTGGGCATTCCGGGATGGAGCAGAGATGGTGACAGTCGCTAACCGGGTAGAAGCAATACTGCACTGATACGTGGTTAATGATCTGTGGGTAAAACTAGTGAAGCAAAAGCTGGCCTAGTTTTAACCGCAGGAGCTAACTGGGCAGTTCTGCAATATCGCCGATACCTTATTAGCTTCTTGCGGCTCTGGGCATGTGCGGTGATCCAGGATATTCAATGCTGGGGCCACCTATGACCCCAACATTGAATATCTAAGGTTAGAGGTCGAAAGGGATGGGTATGCACCATAACAGCACATAGCCGGTTCAATTTAATATCAGAGCCAATAAGTTTAAGGGACTTAGTTCACCTCACGATGAATCAATCCATAATTGGAAAGGATAACCTCTTGTACTTTAATAAGTTTAAAGGGTATGTTTATTAAACCGCTGTAAAGGAGCAAGTGTGCTGTTAGCATGTGCTAACTGTACATTTGCACACTTGGCACATGCAAAAATCCACTTTAGTGTGCACTAACAGTACCAGCCACTTTAGCACATGCTAACAGTACCTGTGGGTGGAGAGAAGGTGTGCACGGGGCAGAGAGTGGGGGGTCAATGGGCGGGGAGTGGACAGGGAGTGGACGGGAACAAGGCTTGCTCCCTTAACGCAGGCACCTTAATGACAGGAACCCTAACACAATTCAAAACCTGGCGGAAAGGGTATTTTTTGAGGAGAGAGAGCCTATTTTACAATGTGATGCAAAGAGAGAAGAGCCCAAAAGAATGATAGTAGTGCTCCATTAGCAGCAAAAGCATAGTGCCCTAGTATGAAAGGGCACTATGTGGATGGTGCAAATGGGGGAAAAGGAGATGGCACATGGGACCAGGCAGCTGCCTAGATGGCACATAGGAGCATAAGACTACAAAATACGCCAAACTATATCAGACCTAGGTCCATCATGACAAGTATCCTGTGTCCAACAGTGCGTAATCTAGATCACAAGTACCTAACAGTTTCCCCAAAAGAGACACAGGATCCCCAATAACTGTAATGGGGCAAGCAGTGCATAGCTCGGATCCTGTTTAGCAATGGTTTATGGGCCGCTACCCAGGAACCCGTCAAAGTTTTTTAAACCTAGCTACACTGAAAGCTTTTACCACATCCTCCGGTAATGGATTGCAGGGTTTGATTACACATTGACTGAAAAACTATTTTCATCTAGAAGACCCAAATGAGTTACACTGTAGCAGCACTGCAGGTCCCTTAGTCTGTCCACAGTTGATGACATAAAAAGCGACCTACATTTACCTGTTCCACTCTGGTCAATAATCTATAGACCTCTATCATATCTCCCCTCAGCCGGATCTTCCTCAGGTTGATGAGCCCCAACCTTTTTAGCCTCTCCGCAAAGGGGTATCCTGCCATCCGCAGAACCATCTGTGATGTTCGTCATGATCCCACAGTGACAGGGGCAGCACACAGCCCTGCTACTGCTGCGGAAAGGCAATGTGCCACATGGGGTGGTCCAAGGATCCTGGCACCCCAGGCAGAGATCTAGGCTGCCTCCCTGCCTCCTGCTGCCGCAGAACCCAACTGTGGGGGAAGAGGCCAATAGTTCCAGATGCTGTAGCCCTCCAAGTAGCTGGAAAATTAAGGTGCCCGAGGAAATACTACAGCAGTGGCTGCCATCTTCCCCCTGCGATGTATCAGTGGCAGGCGGTGATGGGGCCCCTGCATGGGCAGCTGATGGGGGGGCTGTGTGGCTGTCCATGTGTGCCCCTGACCCCCCATCCAGACCTAGTGCCCAAGGTGCCCACCAAACCAATATGTTTAACATGCAGGGATGCGACCACTACCACTGAGTGCATGGGCATGTCTGCATGGTGGGGTGTTGGTGGTGGCGGGGGAAGTGGCACCAGCCTGCAGCAGACAGAAGCCTTGTCCTGGTCATGTGCACCATGTGCATTGCAGCATGTGTCAAAGGTCAACTGAAGGGAAGCATGTCAGCAACAGGAGCTGTTATTCCCATAAGGCAGCACTGTGGTGCAGCACACACAGTTGGTGTGTATATGTGTGGAGGATCACAGGTTCAGGTCCCTGCTGGGGTTTCTGTATTGCATATTCCTGTGGACAAGGTTTAGCTGACAGTGTAAGTACAGCTCCAGCATGTGCAACCTCCAAGGAGATGGCCAGCAAGGGTGGAAACACCCACCAGCAACAATGACAGGCTTCACTGTCCACAACTGGTTGGAGGCCAGTAGCACACAGTAACATAGCACGTGCAAACAGTGAACACGTTATCAATCCTTGAGATGACATTGAGACAGGAGTGTCAAGCAGGATTGCAGGGGCTGCTCAAGGTAATCTGCTGCCTGAGGTGAAGGATGAGATGGCACCCCCCCCCTCCCGTATAGGGGCAGGGCTTTCTCAAAACTCCATTCAGGGACTGAAGCAAACCAAAAAGCTAATTAGATTATATAGAGGAAATGCAAGATGTTTGCACACCAAGGAACTAAAAGAGAGCAAGAACCACAGCAGAGTTTTAAAAATTTTTAAAAATTTTTAAAAATTCAGAAAGGCCCTTAAATTTAACCTATTTATCAAATACTACCCTTGATGAAGTAAAACATATTAATCCCACCAAAATACTAGCACCTGGCTAATGTATCTATACTATGTAAATAGTTCGATCATTATGATCATGTTATCTAGTTAACAGATGTTATATTCTTTGTAAATAGTTCCCCATGTTTTTCCAAGTTGTTTCTCCTGTTATATGTAACACCGAACAACCTGTCATTCTGGTATTTTGTGTTATCTGTAAACCGCGCTGATACCGAATAGTGGGGTATATAAAAAATTGTAATAAAATAAATAAATAATAAAATAATAAATAAATAAATTATAACTCATTTTTATTTTGTTGTTATAAACTGCATTATGGTTATTGATTTTTCTTTTTCAACATATATTTTACATCCACAGAATCCCCTTCAACAGTGGTTGCAGAGCAGAACCAAGACATTGTTGTGAGGGCATCCCCTGGTGACCATTCGAAATATGGGCATGCTCCACGATAGAAATTATTTAGGGAGCGTGATGAAATGTAAGGTCCACGAATGGCGAAATGGTCTTACTTATTTCCAGCTTCCTATAAGAGCTCAATAATCAAACCAAGTGTAGGGAAAACAAGGCTTTATTCCCCGTTCGTGCAAGGGTTCAAATAAGACATTGAGAAATCAAAAGAATGTCCTTTGTTTCAAAAGGTACCAGTATTAACAAGCTGACTAATTGTTAAACTCCACAATTAGTGCAAGGGTTAATCAGAGGAATTCACTTCATTCCAACACAATAAGAATTAAACAAACTTCTTCTCAGTTATACAGTGGCTACAGATTCTAGGCTCGTGGCCATGCACAAACCACAATCTATTTCTTCTGGTGGAGGAATGGGAACAGCATTTATATATTCAATTTCCATGGATTCTGCTCCACTACATTCATCATCAGAGTAGTCACTGTCCCTGTCTGCTACAGGTCTATGTGAAGTGTCCCTAGGCTCTTGCCTCCAATAAGACTGTGTTTTAATTTCTCTGGGAATTTTCTGAAACCACCCTGGTTTCTTCTTCCTTGCAAACTGAGTATTTGTTTTAGCAGTGCCTCTAGGTGTTAAGCATTCAGTATCATGAATAAAGCTTTCATACCTGGAGCCTCTGTGGTTTGAATCCGTGGAGCTTTCTCTCCCAGAAACGTTTCTCCTGCAACAGGTTCTCTGCCGACAGGCTCTAGGCAGGGCTGTGTTTTCTGGCAGCTTGGTAAAACCTGGTGTGGATTCCACTTTATGCTTCGGTAAGAACTTAGCTTTGTCAGAAACTGCTTTTCCTTTGGTGCCTGGTAAAACTTGACTAGTATTTCCCAGAGACTGCAGGCTTTTCTCCAAACCTATCTTTCTGGTTCTCTGGTTACGTCTCTCTGCTTTTGAATCAGGAACGTTGTTGGAACAGGGAGTGGCATACTCTCTAGCCTTAGTGCTTTCTCCAGCAGACTCCCTCTGAGCAGCTGCTTGCTTAGCCTGGCCCTTCTGAACTACACCTTTGTGAACTCTGTTCCTTTGGGCTTGCTCAGGTAGGATTCTTTCTCCAAGTCCTTCTCCTTCTCTTAGAGCTGCTCCTTCCCTCAGAGCTGTTCCTTCTCTCTGTCCTCTCCTTTGAGGTGTTCCTCTCTTCTGTCCTTCTCCTGGAGCTGTTCCTCTCAATAGAGGTGTTCCTCCTTTCTGGATCGGGTTCCAGTTCTACCCTTCCTCTGGAGCTGTTCCTCTCAATAGAGGTGTTCCTTCTTCACTAGCATTCAGCTTCTGCTTATAAAGGAATCTTTCCTTTGAAACTCCCAGGCTCATTCCCAGGTGCAAGTCATTAGCTCTCTTAGGCTCATTAACTCCTGTATGATCACTCCTGCCCCCTCTAGCTGTGCCTTGAGGTAACTGCACATCTAGATTTCTCTGAGAAACAGGGTTTCTTTTCAGGTTTGCATCTTTATTGATACCCACTTCATGACAACATTCACTCACAGAACTCAATATCTTAAAAAAACAAAATTCTGATTCTGATCATCTCACTAACAACAACAACAAGCATTCTCCAGTACCAGGTATTGTGAACTAATACAAAACCCTACAACAAACTCACTGAGTATCTATAGAGCAAATCTACCATACCATATCAGCACCAACTTCCAAAATTCACATAAGGAGCCCACCAAAAAAAGCACCATTGTAAATACTACAGTGCGCCTTGGAACATCCATACACCTATTTGAAAAGCTGAACATGTCAAATTACAACAGTACAGTACAGATCTTTATGTACAAACTCTAGGGGGTATGTTTACTAAAGGGCGCTAATGTCGCAGCGGCAGAATTAGTGCATGATAAGGTATGTTATCGGGCGATGAAGGCACATTATCGTGCGATAACGTACCTTATCGCACGATAACGGGCCTGCGGCGTTAAGGCCCCCTACGCCATGAAATCCAGCGCTGAAGGGCGGAAGAAGGCTTCCCAGAGGGCGGAGAGAAGGGGTCAATGGGTGGAGAGTGGGAGTGGAGAGGCTCCAGGCACACTAATGCTGTGGAATCCGGGTCTGATCACTAACACCAGTGAAACCCTTGCGTTAAGGCACATTTGCAGGAAAGAGAAACCATTTCCGTCAGCAATGTACAGAAAAGCCAGGGAAACCTAAAGAAAGTGATAGTTGTGATACATGTGCACGAAACAAAAGGGCAAATAAACATGGAAAATGACCTGAACAAAATTTAAAATCACCATAACCAAGCTGGCCAATAGTGATATTAATGGGGAAAATTAAAAAACACTACTGAAAAAGCTCCAAAAAAAAGATATTAATTTTGGAAGGGTCTATGCTCTGTCCCCTTAGAAGGTGAATGATCCCACATTGAAATAGCGCTGATCAGGGGGGCGGAGCTAGCCGCGAAGCGTGATGGCCGCTTAAAATCTCGCTACTGCCTAGTATCACAGAATCCGCCCTTTCTTCCCACATACAGAGGTGAATAAACAATTTAAATCTATTGAGCTAGTCTGTGAGCATGGCGACACTAAAACCGGCAAAGCTAGAGTTTTCGCCGACAGCGGGGCAAGCTACAAAATGTTTAAAGCAGGACGCGGCCTCCCCGCAAAAGACAAAGCCCGATAAGGAAGCTGGTGAAGGGGTGCGTGAAATTCTTGCGGAGTTGAGAGTAATGAAGGAGATGATGGTGAACAACGGGGAAACCTTAACTCAAGTACAAGATGAGCTGCATGAAGTACGTGAGAAGCTGGGGGACATGGGCGGTCGATTGGAGAAAGTTGAGGCCTTGGTACAAAAACATGAGAGCGTGGTCTCGCAACTAGGCCCACTTGTAAAGAGAGTGACCATCCTTGAAGGGCAGCTGGAGGAGCAGAGTCATCGATCCCGCAGGAGCAATATTCGGGTTATCGGATTGCCGGAGGGAATCGAGGGTACTGACCCGATTGGATATATGGAGCAAATGCTCCCGGAGCTCCTTCAAATCAAATTCTCAGCCCCCTTTGAAATAGAAAGGGCGCATCGGGTTCCCATTTTGAATTCGTCGGCAGCGAAAAGACCTCGTCCAATGCTAATTAAGGTACTCCGGTATCCCCAGGTGCTGCATATCATGCAAATTGCTAAACAGAGGAACTCCCTAATGTTGAACGGCAGCAAGATCGCTTTCTTTCCAGATCTGTCAAAAAAAACGGTAGAACCGGCGTCGGGAGTTACTTGAGTGTCGGCCAATGCTCCAAAAAATACAGGCACGATATGGACTTTTCTACCCAGCGAAAATGCGGGTAACAGTGGATAACGTCACCAGGAACTTTGAAACTGCTGCGACGTTGCGGGCCTTTCTGCAGGACTTTTCCCGGATGGATGTGGGCCGTTGAGATGGGCCACCAGGGAACTTGCCCGCACTGGCGGATTGAGATTGTTTCTTCAGGAGGCCGGAGGAATTGGGGGGCCTTTCTGGGCCTGGATTGGCGGTAACGATGATGATGGGCTGAAAGATCTGCAGGGAGCACAACCTCATGTCCCTAGTCCTTCAGATCTCTCTCTCTGTCCCTAAGGATGTGGGGCAGGAGGGGAGCTGAAGGTATTCAGATCTAGGCCTATAGTAATAAATGGTAATGATGTTTATTTGCATGAGGAAGTAAGAATAGAAGGGAAGAAAGGGGTACTGACATGTTTTATTGTTACTGTTATGGGATAAATGCAGGGGGGGGAGGATGGGTGGTTTGATTGCAGAGGGGAGAGTACTCCACTACACAAATGGGATGGTGGTTAACAGTTTTGTTTGTTCATTGGCTATGTGTATGTTATCTGTGCAGTAAACAGGACTGGCCTGTCAGCACTTGGCGATGGATAGAGATACCGGAGAACCGTTTATATCATGGCGAATGGGGGACTTAAAATCCTAACTTTGAATGTCCAGGGCATTAATAACCCCATCAAACGTTCAAAAATATTATTGTACTGTCAGAAGCAGGGGGCGGATGTCATATACCTACAGGAAACACATTTGACCCTAGCTGAGTCCTGTAAGGTCTGCAGTGGTACATATCAGAATATCTTGGCATCGCCTGCACCACATAAGAAGGGTGGAGTTATCATTCTACTTCGGAGAACTCTGCAGCCAATCATTCTGGAGACTAGGATAGATCCTAGCGGCCGGTGGGCTAAGGCGAGACTACAGATTGGCACTGAGGACTATGTCTTGTTGGCGGCTTATGGCCCCAATATTGAAGATCCGACTTTTTTCCAACAATTAGCGGATGAACTGCAGGCACCAACTTCTGCGCACCTGGTACTTGGAGGGGACTTCAACATGATCCAAGATCCGCTGTTGGATCGAACCCCTTATTGGCCCCAGAATAAACCCAAGGCGCTTGGAGTATTGCACGGACTTATGGAGACATTTGATCTTGTGGACCCCTGGCGATTAATGCATCCCAGTGCTCGGGAATATACATACTATTCCATGCCACATCAGTCACAAACTAGAATCGATTATTTTTTGATATCCAAGACACTTGTGCCTCGAATCAGTGAGGTTGAGATCTTACCTAAAACCATATCAGATCATGCAGCTATTGTCCTGAGGTTGGGAGTCAGTGCTACAGGACAATCGCGTATGAATTTCCGAATGGATAAAGCATGGCTTGCAGATGCGGAGTTTATTGACTATATGCATACATGCATTGATACGTATCTGGAATGTAATAAGATTGAAGATACGGCTACATGGGCTTGGTGGGAAGCTTTTAAAGCGACTCTTCGTGGCCACATGATAACATATGATATCCGACAGAAGAAATTACGAAGGGAAAAGCTGACGGAATTGCAAACTTCAATAGGGGTAGGGGAGCGACTCCTAGCCAGGAAATCTGACCCGATGGTATTGATTCGGCTGCAGCGCCTTCGTTATCACTATAATGTCATCCTGAGTGGCGAAGCTCAGCGCTTGCAGCAAATACAACAAAGTGTGTACTATCAAGAGAACAACAGGGCTGGCCCACTTTTAGCAAGAGAACTGAGGGCACAGCCATCGCGTACCCGTATTGCTGGATTGGATGACGGGCAAGGTCATGTGCTGGTGAAAGATGAGGATATCCTGGAGAAGTGCAGAGAGTTTTATCAAGACCTCTATAAGTCAGAAGTAACCTGGAAGGAAGAAACTTTTCAAGATCTGGTTTCCGATGTTCAGAGACCCCAGTTGACACAACAGCAGATATTGGGGCTAGAAGCGGAGATAACTTGTGCGGAGATCGATAAAGCCATGAATCAGTTGGCCAACGGTAAAGCATGTGGTCCCGATGGTATACCATTGGAGTTCTATCGTGCCTTCTCTGCTCTTTTGATTCCCGAATTGCAGATCTATTACAGTCGACTGTATGAGGAATATCCAGATATGGGAGCACTTTCAGAGGCTACGATTGTTATACATCCAAAACCAGGTAGAGATCCTCAAAGGATTGAGAATTATCGACCTATCTCCCTTCTCAATTCAGACTATAAAATTTATGCCAAAGTCCTGGCTAATAGATTGAACAAAGTGCTGAATACTCTCATCCACCCGGATCAGTCCGGTTTCATGTCAGGAAGATCGACAGTTGATAATGGAAGACTGCTGGCTCACGTGCTGTTGGAATCTCAGCGAATAAAACACCCGCTTGTGGGGCTTGCATTGGATGCAGAAAAAGCCTTCGACAGGATTGAATGGCCCTATCTTTTTCGCTCCATGCAATGGTTTGGCTTTCAAGACCTTTTTTTGAAACATATACAGATGCTCTATGCCCATCCTAGTGCGCGGATATTGGCAAATGGGACCCTATCTTCTGCCTTCCGTTTATACAGGGGTACACGACAAGGGTGTCCCTTATCACCGCTACTCTTTAATCTCGCTCTAGAGCCGTTGGCTATTCGTATAAGGCAGCAGGAGGCCATTCGCGGTATTGAAATACATGAGCACCACTACAAATTGTCGGCATATGCCGATGATGTATTCATATTTGTGAAGCCGGAATCTATTGAAGCCCTATTGCACATTATAGCACTCTATTCAGCTGTCTCTGGCTACAAATTGAATCTCGCCAAAACAGTGGCTATCCCGCTCAACAGCATGGTAACGGACAGCCAGCTAGAGAATTTTCTATTCAAGGTAGAGACGAGTTATTTCAAGTATTTGGGAGTCGAATATTATATCACCCTGTCGGAAACTGTGAGGCACAATGAGATCCATTGTGAGAAGCTAGTGCGCGAATGCATTCAAAAGTGGAACCCCCTTCACTTGACGTGGTGGGGCAGGCTTGAGACCATAAAAATGGTGATAGTTCCAAAAATTAATTATATTTTAAGTATGATACCAGTGTTATTCTCACCCGGTTTCTATAAAACCCTGAGTAAGATGCTGTTTGCCTTCCTATGGCGTAATAAAACTCCTCGGATTGCACAATGGAAACTCAAGCTGGCTAAGGGGGATGGAGGAGTGCAATTTCCAGATTTTCATTGGTATCATGCGGCAGCTATTCTCAGGCAAGGGTGTCTGTGGAGTGATGAAACTGTGGACCCAACTGCACCTCACTGGCTACAAATCGAATCCGCAATCTGTGAACCATTTCCACTGATACTCTGTATAGAGGCGAATGGGGTCCCCGGGGGGAAATCCAATCCAGTAATTCAAGCGACGCAGCAAGCCTTTCAAGTGCTACAAAACTCCGATCCAGGATGGCAGGGTTTCACTGCAGAGACCCCTATTTGGCTCAATTACAGATTTAAGATAGCGGGGGAATATTTTGTCTGGCCTAAATGGCTCCAGCACGGTATATACACTCTGGGGCACTTGATGGTTGGTGATCGGTTTAAAACCTATCGAGAGTTACAACAGGAATTTGGTCTCCCGGATAGTGGGATGTTCCAATGGTGCCAGTTGCGGCATTGTCTGGGGATGGCTGAAGTCACACCAGTTGGTATTCCTGCGACCAGCACTTGGAAGATAAAGGTGCAGGCGTTGCGAGAGGGATCGCGGATTGTTTCAAAAATAGTCTCTATTCTACGCGAGGGACAGAGCAAGCCATGTGCCAGCGTACAAACCAGGTGGGAAGCGGAAGTTGGATGCTTGGAAGGAAAGGAAGATTGGACGTACTTTTGGCAGTCTCAGATTAGGATAGCGTGTTCCGCCTCCTTAACACAAACACTGTTTTTTCTGGCGCATAGGGCATATCTGACCCCTAACAAAATGGCAAAGTGGCAAGCTCAAGCTGATAATCTCTGTTGGTCATGCAAAGCCGAACCTGGTACATTAGAGCACATGTTATACACCTGCTCCAAATTGCGCAGGTACTGGCGACAAGTGTGGGATAGAATCTCTCTGTTGCTAGGTATCCATGTCCCTTTGACATTTCGTATAATAATTTACCGCTCGCGAGCGGGAATTCCAGGCCTATCCAAAGAAGATTATCCCAGTTTGGATCTATTGTTGGGACTGGCGTTAAAAGCCCTGATGAGCCATTGGAAAAATTTTGCTTCCTTACACTATGAGCAATGGTGGAACTTGCTGTGTGCCCATCGCATGTATGAGCGACTTTATGTGCAGCGACACCCCTATCTTACTTGCAAGATGTTAAAGTGGGCTGTCCTGGACTCCAAGATTATTCCCAGTTCATAGTGAATGATATCGGGATCCTCTGTCCATCGCCGAGGGCTGTACTGTTAATCACAAGGATGGTAATGCAATGTATAAGATTGTGTGTCTATCAAGCTGCTTATATGTGCATGTATATTGGGCCATCCTTTTGTTTTAATAATGTGTCACATAGTCAAGTTTGGTTGGTCAGTTGTTCTTGTTGTTTGAACGTATGATTTGTATGTATTAAAATGATAAATAAAGACTTTAAAAAAAAAAAAAAGAAATAGCGCTGATCAGGGCTTTCCCTTTTTATTAGACAGGTTTCTTATGGCATGCACATGTGCGGCAACAGCAGGGTAGTCATGTCGGAAAGGGAAACTGTACAGATGCTGGAAAATGGGATACCGAGGGCTGCAGGCGGCACATGCTGACTAGAGAGATGCCTAGGTGGCATATAGGAATGCTGAAACTGTACAGCAGCCAGACAGCAACTGATGAGGGCCCAACATGGGCATGAGTGTGTTTCTCACAGTGTCACAGGGGATAGTACCCAGCAGGTACCTCCAAGGGCACAGAACATTGGCAGGCAGTGGTGGGGGGGGGGGTGGAAGTGTGGACGTTTATGCAGGCACCTCTACCCCAGATACCGCACCATAGGCAGCCACCTACCGGCAAAACTGGATGGCCTGAGACTGCGCACCACCAGCATAAGGGCATGTCAGCATGGTGGTGGAGGGGTACTGGTGGAGGGGCAGTGGCATCTGCCCACAGCAGACCATGGCCTAGCCCCGTTTAGGTGGGTGCCGTGCACTGCAACAGACAGGCTCTGTCTGATGAACAGTCATGGTATCCCCAAGGGAATGAATCATCCCTGTGGTGCAGTACACACAGCCAGTGTGTTCAGGAGCAGAAGGTTACAGGTTCAAGTCCCAGCTGTGGCTCCTGCCAACCCAGTCCCCATATTTCACCCAGTACTAAACCATGGTAATAAAGACCAAACCTTTATTGCAGATAACATAAACATGCCTGAAATGCCCATATTTTACCCTACAGAGCACAGACACCATAAACATGTGCAATACCTAGAGCAGAGTTTCCCAAATGCAGTCCTGGAGGGCCAAAAACCATTCAGGTTTCATACTGTCTCCAAAAAAATGCCTGTACTGCATTTCTATGCACCGCTCCCATGGTATGCAAATATATCTCATGCATATTCATTAGGGACAGCATGAAAACCCAAACAGTGTTTGGCCAACCAGGACCGGAGTTGGGAACCTCTGCCCTAGAGCAGCGGCCAACAGGGGCAGAAATACCCACACCCACAGGCTCCATTATCCAAAGCCTCATGGAGAGGCAGGATATTGGGCCCTGCGCGCAGCAGCATCTCCCAATACTAGCACTTGCATACCTTATGTCACCAGCTCTCCTTAAACCCCCGAGTAGAGGTTAAGGGAGTGGGTTTTTCCCTATTGAAAAAGCTATTTCACAGATCCTGGAGCAATGCCCTTTGGGAAATGTAGTCTTTTCACTCAATCAATAAGGAGCAGTTGTGGAAAAAGTGGTTAAGCAACCAAAGGATTTTATTTCCCCTCCCGGGGTGGATTTTACCATGAAACAGAAAACACAATCCAGGTATTTACTGGTATTTGGACAAACAAAAGTTCCTTAACAGAAAAAGGCTTTCTTCATCATTAACCAAGGTGAAAACAAACATTCGAACAAAACCACGCTGTTTCCTCACAGCTCTCTGTTTCCACGTGCTATCTGTGCTGTACTCTCTTTTCAAGCAGGCTTTCACCGTAATGAAACTATTCCATTGGCCAGAGATAATGTACAGTCCATTATATCTATATCTTCTCCAGTATCAATACACTCTGGTTCACAGTCCATCAATTCCTCCTGGTCATAAGGAAATGTTTGAACCGGCACTGCTGGTGCCACGCCCTTTCTTACTGCTCCGGGCTTTACACAATATGCTTGGGTTAAAAACTGGCTTTCACACAGATTATCAGGCCCAGTATTCTTTTCCCAGCACCACCCTTCTGGGTACAAACAGTCACTGTAATTAAGTATATTCAAGCCTTTTGGCTTACCTTTCAGCCTTACTGGTGGAGGTTTTCTCTGGTGCTTTTGAACAGCTGTAGGTTCCCAACCTAAGCCCTGCTCATAGCATTTCACTTGCCTCCTAGGCTTTCTGTCTCTCCCGTGCTCCCCAGGATATTGCAGACAATCTCCTTTGCCCTTGTTGTATCCTGTCCTCGGGGTTTCTTTCTTTCTCCTCAATAAGGAATCTGTCTCTCCTTTCCATAGAGACTCTGGCTCACTCTGGGCATAGCTGTCTTCAGTGTAGCTCTCAATAGCTTCTCTCTCCAGCTCATATGCCTCACTTCCTGCTTCTTTAGCCAACTCTTCATTCCCTCCTTCTCTGCCTACCTTACTCCACCTACTCCACTTACTTAACTTACCTGAACCTTCTTTAATAGGGTGAATTCTGGGACCGTGCTCAACTCCACCCCCTAGCAGGTGTCCTGCATTACCTTGTGATTCACCCCTTGAATGATAGCACTGGTGTTTCTCTTGCCTCTGTGCCTGGTTCCCACGGTAACCAGGAGCCATGTGCTTCTGTTTACAGCTCAGCTCTACTTTTGTTCCTGGCTTTTTAGCTTCATTAAACGGGCTAGAAGGACCCACTATGTCACACTTAGCAATGCTGCCCTAAACCTAGGAATACGTTACACAAATATCAAAAGGTTGCTATGATTAATGGCAGATAGCAATTCCCAAGTTAAGCACAATTTGCTGATTGAGCTGCATCATAGCAACCGTTCTCATGTCTGTGGAGTGTGTTTCAGGTCTGGTTTCTGACAGTGTTTACCACCCTGTGGAGTGACCCCAACTGTATTGCGTACCATAGCCATGCCTGCACTGTGCCCAGGACTGGTGCGGTGGCAGGGCTGCCAAAAGCCTCTATATTTGCACAATGCTGGCATAGGTGTGGGAGTGTGTGTCTGTCTATCCAGTGTGTGGTGGCTGCCAATACCTTACTCAGCCCACACTGCTTGCACTGTTTCCAGTGTTAGCCTGCCAATGTGCATAATGAGGAGCAAGGTACTGTGGGTATAGCCCGGACAGGGTGGCCTGGGCAGGATGCATCTGCACAGGGCATAGGGCAATGGCTGGGACATTGTAGTGCCCGGCTACCACATACACGGACAGGGTGGCCACAGCATGTCCTGCTGGGAGGTCACTCTCACCCTGACTGAGCAGTGACCATGGCATGGCTAGGTTCCCCCATAGTGCTATACAGTATTTCTCTCAAGTGATATTTATGGGCTTCCTTTTCTGAGGCCTAGTCACTGATTTATCTGCTTGGTGGGTATGCTTGCATCCCAGTTTTGGGTGCACACATTTTTTTTAGGAACATGCACTATGGACTAGCTAGCAGACTGTCTGCAGTTATATGTATGGCTGGAACACCTTGCAGGTTGCAGTGGCTGGAGACTCACTGTGCTTGTTGCTGGAGAATGTCTGATTATGATGATGGGGGGCTGTGCAGCTGAGCATTTCCAGGCCTATTGTCTGTCTGCCATTGCCTTATAGATGCTTACAGATCTGCATTGACTACCCTGTAGGGTGTCTGTTGCCCAGCAGGACTGGGGTTGCTGGTCCCCTCTATGGCCACCATTGCAAAGAGGTAGAATGTGGATCTGTTGGTGGGAGATCCTGTTTTCCACCCTGGGCCCCCAAAGGGCAGGTGTGGTGGTGGTACATAATCTGCCTAGGGGTTCAACCCCACCCACCCATCATGTGACCATGGCACCAACACAGGGTCTATCATAGCCCATAAGGGCTAGACTTGACTGAGAAATACAGATGGACACAGATGCATCCTAGGTGTGTCTGCAGGAACTACTGATCACCCAAACACTGGCACTGATAGAAACCTGCAGCATGGCCTATTTCAGCCATGACCGGTGCTGTGGACCTGGTGCTGGGCACCCCACCTTACCCTCATGGTGAGCACAGTACCCGCACAATGTGACGGTCTGTAGCTTATCTGTGCCAGTAGCACATGCAGTCAGTACCCCCTACCAGGCCGAGGTGCTGTGGGGGTGCATATCCCATCTTGTGATCATCTGTAGACTGCTGATTTGCATGTGCAGTGCATCATGGGTATGGGTATGAGTGGGTTAACCCTATCCTGGTAACCACTGCAGACAGTTTGTGTGGTGACCTACAGTCCTTCTGTAGCCAGCCAGGGGTTTGTTAGTAGCTGTAAAGCTGTAGCCCACTGGTTGCTTCACTGCCTGTGGAGCCAGACATCATGGGTTTGATCCCACAGTGGGGTCCTTTGATAGGGCTGTCTGAGGCATTTTCCTTTTATTATGTAAAGTAGTGCTTTTAGCAAAAACACACTCAAAGTGCTGTAACCTAAAGGTGCCTCATAAAGCGCCCTCTAAGGTGCCCTATAAAGTCCCTCATATGGCGCCCTATAGGGAACATTATAGGGTGCCGTGGTGGACAGTGCACTTTATAATGTGCCCTCTGGAGTGCCCTATAGGGCACCTTTTGTGGCACCTTAGGTAACGGCACTGTGAGGGTGTGTTTGCTGGCAGCACTAATTTAATGTAAAAATGAAAATGCCGCACACAGCACTGGTTTAAAGTAAAGGGCAATGCCTCAGAAAGCCTTATTCATTAAGCCCACTGGGGGGATCAAACTCATGACTCCTGTACCATCAGTCAGTGTATTAACCATTGTGCTACACATCTGCTGCTGTATTTGTTGGTCAGCGCGCCTACTTAAGACTAATGCGCGTTAATGTGGCACGGCTCCCTCAATAGCGCGATAATGTGCACGGTGCACCTTATCACGCGATAACACGCGATTGCTACGTTTAGACCGTAACACCCACTCTTTTTATTGCATCCTGCACATTATCGCTGGGCGCACATTAACATGGTTTACTAAACATACCCTCTTGTGTAACTGTTTAGCCAACCATTGCGCTGTGAAAAGGCATAGCACACTGGTTAATACAATGCTCTCTCAGCCAGTGGTGATGTGTTCAAGACCTCAGTGTGCCAACACCAAGATAAATGAATAACAAACAAACTCTGTTCAGACACATTACTGCAATGTGTGTCTTCAGCATAGATCTTTACATATATTGATTGCGCCACCATTTCCTGTGTACGAGCCATGGCACAGGCATGTTGCTAACGCGCCTTAATGATGCGCGTTGCGGCACGCATGTGCATGTGTGCGTGCGTGCGTGAGCAAGGCAGTGCAGGAATTGGCTACTTGGTCGAGAAAGCCTGCCTTTACCAGCAGGGAGCTCAGGCACCTAGCAGGGCTGATCTGCAGCAGGCAGATGAGACTTTTCCCCGGCTCTTCAAAGAGGCAGGACCTGGGGCATGTGCGGCGGGCCTGGGACCACATCACAAGGCGCTTTAATCGTCTTGCAGACTACCCACGTGAGGTAAGTGTATGGGGACAGGTCAGTACATCCATATACATATCCAGTGTGGATTGTAGGTGTGCATGCTGCTGTGTGTAGGCATTCTATCTCATTTATGTTTATTAGTTAAACCCACGTGATATACCGCCTATGTATCATATCAACATGGTTTGCCCTATCCCCAGGAGGATAAGGAACTGATCACAGTGTTCCAGATGTCAGCCTGGTGTTATGGTAGCTGCTGCTGTTGCTGTGTGAAAATACACCGTAACACAAGGAGCCCCTAGATCTGCCTAAAGAGGTTTGGTAAACATCATGCTGATATGGTAGGTTCTGCAGTTGCAGGGTCACACATCTGCCCTACCCTTAGGGGTCCTGAGACCTGCTACAAATGCTCTGTCATTCATCCTAGTGATACGGTTGTGTGTGCATTTGCAAGTTAAAACATTTGCCCTACCCCCAGGAGTACTGAGAGCCCCTCAAAGTGGGCTGTCAGTCACCCTGGTGATATGGTTGTGTGTGCATTTGCAAGTTAAAACATTTGCCCTACCCTCAGGGGTTCTGAGAGCCCATCGAAGTGGACTGTCAGTCTCCCTGGTGATATGGTCTATACGGCTGTTGCTGTGTTATATTCCACCCTACCCCCAGGAGGCCTGAGAGCCCATCGAAATGGGCTGTCAGTCTACCTGGTGATATGGTCTATGCTGCTGTTGCTGTGTTATATTTCACCCTACCCCCAGGAGGCCTGAGAGCCCATCAAAGAGGGCTGTCAGTCATCCTTGTGGTATGGTTTATGCTGCTGTTGCTGTGTTATATTCCACCCTACCCCCAGAAGACCTGAGAGCCCATCGAAGTGGGCTGTCAGTCTCCCTTGTGATATGGTCTATGCTGCTGTTGCTATGTTATATTCCACCCTACCCCAAGGAGGCCTGAGAGCCCATCAAAGTGGGCTGTCAGTCACCCTTGTGGTATGGTTTATGCTGCTGTTGCTGTGTTATATTTCACCCTACCCCCAGGAGGCCTGAGAGCCCATCAAAGTGGGTTGTCAGTCACCCTTATGGTATGGTTTATGCTGCTGTTGCTGTGTTATATTTCACCCTACCCCCAGGAGGCCTGAGAGCCCATCAAAGTGGGTTGTCAGTCACCCTTGTGGTATGGTTTATGCTGCTGTTGCTGTGTTATATTCCACCCTACCCCCAGGAGGCCTGAGAGAACATCGAAGTGGGCTGTCAGTCTCCCTGGTGATATGATCCATGCTGCTGTTGCTGTGTTATATTTCACCCTACCCCCAAGAGACCTGAGAGCCCATCGAAGTGGGCTGTCGGTCTCCCTTGTGATATGGTCTATGCTGCTGTTGCTATGTTATATTCCACCCTACCCCAAGGAGACCTGTGAGCCCATCAAAGTGGGCTGTCAGTCACCCTTGTGGTATGGTTTATGCTGCTGTTGCTGTGTTATATTTAACCCTACCCCCAGGAGGCCTGAGAGCCCATCGAAGTGGGCTGTCAGTCTCCCTGGTGATATGGTCTATGCTGCTGTTGCAGTGTTATATGCCACCCTACCCCAAGGAGGCCCGAGAGCCCATCAGAGTGGGCTGTCAGTCATTGTTGTGGTATGGTTTATGCTGCTGTTGATTCTTTATAATTCACCCTACCCCCAGGAGTCCTGAGACCTGCTGAAAGTGTCCTGTCAGTCACCCTGGTGATATGGTGTATATTGCTGATGATGTGTGCTAAGACACCCTACCCCCAGGAGGCCTGAGACCTGATTGCAAAGGTGGGTATGACATCTAGATATTGTGGTAGGTGCTGCCGGGTTTGGACACACATTTGCCCTATTCCCCGGAGGCACTGACCTCATTACACATGTCTGTTATGGATCCTGATTGTATGGTAGGTGCAGCTGTGGATGTGCTGTAAACCATCCCACCCCCAGGAGCCATGAGACATGATTCAGAAGGTCTGAAACAAATCCATATATCATTGATGTGTACGCAGTTTCTGGTCACACATCTGGCCACTCTCCAGGAGCCCTGTAACTGATTGCAGAGGAACATTTATTTTAAAAAATTATTTTATTTATTTTTTTAAAAGCTTTTTTATACCGCGCTCTTCAGTATCAGTGCGGATTACAGTCAACAATTCTTGCAAGAGACAATGAGAAATGTCTAGTGCTACATTGAACAGGATCAGGAACTTGGATCTGTAACTGGGTGAAGTATTTACACATTAAGCTAACACAACTGTAACAGGGAAACTATTTACAAGTTCGATGTTAGGCCAAACTAAATGGTTAGGGCTGGTCTTCAGTTATTACATTCATAATTATTGGCATTCTTCGTTATTATATTAATCATTATAATCAGTATCTACACATGTCGAAGTACCTGATGGGGTGGTTCTGTTGTTCGGTTAGTCTTATTTGGTTTGTGAAGTGTTGTGAAAGTATAGAAGGAATAGGAGGTGCTTGAGGGCTTTCCTGAATTGTGTGAGATCTCTTATTGATCTGATGCTTGGTGGGAGGTTATTCCAACACTTTGGGGCATAGAAAGTGAATGCCCTATTCCTGGTTGCTTGTGTGCACTTAACATATGTTCTTTTGGAAAGTTGCTGTTTTCCTGATGAAGCAAGGATGCTTGTGAAACGCTTTTGAGCTCTGAGTTGAGTCGTTGGGGAATGGGAAGCAGGATGGCCACCCTTTGAGGCGCAAAGCATGGTTTTGAAAGTTAAGTGCTGTCTCATTGATTGTGTTTGGGTGGCTTGTCAGGATCTGTGCGGAAGGTCATTGCTGTTATAAGGGCTTGTGCATTATGACAGTTTAGTCTGTTGTATGCGTGTTGTAAGCCCGTATTTACTGAGACCTTCTGTGCAGTATTGTGTGTCTAACAACATAGAATGAACATAGATATATATATGTGATTGTTGAAAGATAATGAATCTAGAATGATTTGGAACAGTACTTTTTGTTTTTGTGGAGTGGGCATTGTGAAGTTGTAATTCATTCCACTCTAAGAATGACCATATATATTTTGGTGTAAGGGTACATGCACCTGTTGTGGATGCACCTGTTGTGGATGCACAGCTCTGGCACAACCCCAGACAGACACACAGATGTTAATAGGCCAGCTAAGTGTGGAGGGCGATGCTCATGTTGTAGTCAGCCACAACTGCCCTAATCACAGGAGGCCCTAGTTATGACCATAGAGGTATAGTATAACGCCAAGTGTCATGGTATTGGTGTCCGGCAAGGTGCACAGGGCCACCCACCTTCCGCTGTATGTTAGGACACATCACCCATGCGTGGTAGGATATCATGGTGACATGGCAGGTGTGGTGGCTGATATGTGTAGGTCAGGCAAACACACATGTGTTTGCAAGACCACACAGGGGGTTAAGGAGGACCTCCCGTAAACACCAGCATGCCCAAACCACACGTGGCATGGTGCTGCCATGTTATGCAAGGAGAGTGTAGGAACAGGGTATGGTGTGTCCAGGGTGTTATGCACAGTACACATATGTGTCACTGCACACATGGCCAGACCCACAGCCACACATGCAGGTGGCACTGGCAACCATTAGTAGAGGACACACTGAGCAGAGGAGCAGGAGCAGCATGATGCTGCGCAAAGAGATGCGTGATATGTGTTGGCCACCCACCAGAGATATAAGGTCATTGATGCACACTCCCATTGCTTTCCCCCCCTAGGTAGAGGACCTATGTAAAAAGGGTTTGGAGTTGCGGCTGCACTGCCCGGAGGTCCTTGCCCGGCTACAGAGGCGGGCAATTTCCCAACGTGGAGGTGAGTGTTGCAGCCTCTGCAGCTCTGTAGAAAACTGTCACAGTGGCCCACCAGCCTGTGCGCAGCCAAATTATGTACATGTGGTATGTGACTCACATAATAGTGTGCTAATGACTGTCATCCCCCACAGAGGAAGATCCTGCCGGTGAGGGCCCCTCCACATCGGGGCACACCATGTCATGCCCCACTGCCCAACGCCTAACAGAAGAGGAGGAGAAGGAGGGGGCAGTGGAGGTGGTGGAGGTGGTGGAGATGAAGAGGAGGAGGAGGATGCGGCAGAGGAGGAGGCGGCAGTGGTGGCTGAGGCAGAGGAGGACAATGGGGAAATGGAGGGGGTGGAGGGTGGGGTGGAAGGGGAGGGTGAGTGTGTCTGTGTTATTTTGGGGGATGAGGAGGAGGAGGGGAGCGTGGAGGGTGGTGAGGGTGGGTGGGAGGTGCCAGGGGGAGGGGGTGGGGGAGGGGGAGGTGGGGGTGGTGAGGGGGGGGAGGGTAGGATGGAACACAGGACAATACAGGGAACTGTGGGTCTCTGCCAGCCACCCATTGCCACACACAGGTCCAATGCACATACCACCACACAGACACTTGGCACCATGTGTGTATGTGGGGGCAGGTGCGTAAGGGACCTGTATGTGGCAATGGACGGCATGGTGCAACACATGCGGGCCCAGGACCGCACCATCCGGTGGCTGGCAGGTTCCATTCAGTGGATGACTGCTGAGCTGCAGTGTGTGGGGGGTAGGGGCGCTGCATCTCCACAGCCATCCACTGATGGGCATCCCAGAAGCATGTGATGGCCCCTGTGGCACCCACACATGTGCCCTGTGCTGTCCTGTGTTCCGGGACCCAACATGTGGGTGGTGTTACCCCTCCATCCCCTTTACCCAACAGCTGTGTACAGCTGACCTAAACTGTCCACTGTTGGAAACAGGACACTGGGCTTGATGGTCCTTGGTTTGACCCAGTATGGCATATCTTGTTCTTATGTTCGTATGGTGCTATGTTCCTGTACCCTTTAATATTAACTTGTGAATACAGTTTGGTTACTACATCACAATGGTCATGTGTCTCCCTTACAGACAGACTGTGAACGTAAGCATGGGACATGTGTGTAGATCACTATGTGTATGCATGGTAGACATGGGTATCATACATGGACCGTCTCCACACGCAGCTGTGGGGGCTGCCCATGTGCATAGGTGTCTGTGTCCCATGGTGCCCCTGTGATGTGCCAAAGTGTAGTGTGTCACAAAACCTATGGTCACATGCATGCTGCCTGTGATGTGTGGGCACCATATCTGATGCACCATGCTCGTAGGAGAATAGTAAGGATGGCCAGCAGCAGGTATGTGGCAGGAAGGATGAGATGGACTGCTGTACCCAGGAGCTGCCCAAGGGGATAGCTGGTGAGGCCAAGACAGGTGGATGTTGGTCTGGAGGGGGAGCAGAGGCTCACTACAGGCACAGGGGGAGAGTAAACAACAGACTGTAGCTAGTTACCTATGTCTGCCTGTGTCCCACACAAACATCTACAGCTAAACAGCCACGTAGGCTCTGGTGTGGGTCAGAGGGAATGTCACACATGTGGGTGGGGCCCTGGAGAGGATATGGGGTGTGAGAGACTGACTGATTCGTAAAACATAAATGTACCACCATATAAATATTACTGACTAACTGGAGAGGTAGGATATACCCCCACGCCTAGGTAGAAGGGTGTACACATGGCATAGTCCCTGGCACACAGGGCATTGTATAAGGTCTGTGCATTGATTGGTGGTTGTGCATACACCACACCCCTAAGGGAGCTGGGGAGGCACATTTGACCATGTTGACAATATGGGGGACAGGGTACTCAGGGGAGTACAGTGTAAAACACCAGAAACGGACACATAGGTGTTGTCAGGTTTTTTTCTAGTTTATTATCACACAGTGACAAAATCCCCCCAATCAGGACCTGCATGCCCATGGCCATGGCACCCATGGCCCATGCTACCCCGTTCCTGTGGTTCTTCTGCTGCTGCCTCTGGGACTGTGGCTGGCTGCTGCGACCGCCCAGACATGGCCTCCTGGGCATCTGCAATATGCATTAGCGCCGCTGCCATCACCTGAGCTGTGGCATTCATCCAGTCCATCCTCTCCTGAATGCCCAGCAGAACCTGACGAGTGGCTGTGGGTGACACACAAGGTAATGTGTGAGACATGTGTTGCCCCCTCCCCAACATGACTCCTGCAAATGTACGGCGTATCCCAACAGATCAGTCCGCAGACCACTCATGTATGCAATGTCTAGCAACGCGGTTCCATGTTTACATCTGTGTGTCCCATGATTCATCCACAGGCCAGGAAATGAGTCTGCTAAGGGCTCTGGTGATCACAGATATGACACATGGTACCGTGTTGAACTTCAGTGTGTCACTGCTGCATCTGTGCACTGGTCGTATGGGATAGGTTGGATAATGTGGGACTTGATGGCACACAGATAGATATCTGGGGGACGCTGATCACTCTAAACCTGATGCACAGTACTGAGCACTGTTCCCTCTAAGCTGTGTGCATGTGCTCACGCACACACCTCACCGAGCGAGCGCACATACTTTACAACAGAGCGCACAAAAATTACGGCTCTGATTCTGATAGAAAACAACACAGACGTCTTAAAATGTTGTTAATTACTAGAAATTTCCCGCTTCATTTAGTAATCGTCTATTTTCATTTAATTTGATTAAAATCAATGTGGTGTACATACTGTATTCTGACGTGTAGTCAAATTTTAAAGTATATAACTCCAAGTGTTGTTATGTGGCGCACAAAAATTTAACCTTCCTTCAAAAGCTGCACACAGCTGATATTTTATGCACACACAACCTACAGAAAATTAGAGGGAACATTGGTACTGAGTACCCTGACTATCTCTGCTACGTTCCACTATCCAGGGAGAGGGGTCCAAATGGGTAAGCTGTATAGGTAATCTGGAGTAGGTGTGTACCAATGTACGTCTCCATGGGGTATTTTGTGGTGAGTAGTAGGCAGATGTATGGGCTCATTAGCATTATGAAACCAGATGGTATATGATACAAGGGGGGGAAGTGCACATGGCACCCACCCCCACTACATAT
The DNA here is from genome assembly GCA_033557465.1 of Ichthyophis bannanicus. Classification (NCBI taxonomy): domain Eukaryota; kingdom Metazoa; phylum Chordata; class Amphibia; order Gymnophiona; family Ichthyophiidae; genus Ichthyophis; species Ichthyophis bannanicus. Next base: position 362,500,076 of record CM066037.1, on the reverse strand, counting down.
ACTGACCTATGGGCTGTGGTGTCATAATAATAGGGGGCCCATGGAATCTCATTGTGAATGTTCCATCAACCACCAGGGGGCTTGTTGTGCATTCTATTACCCACCTTCATCATCTTGCTTTGCAGAGGCAGTATGAGCCCACAGTTCTGCTAGGATGATATCCATGCTTGTGTGATGGGTGCCTGATGGTCCTGGTGCATGTATCATGTGGGGACTCTCCTCTGACACTGCATCCTCCACAGCCTGTGTGCTGGTGTCACTGACCCCCACTTGTGCATTGTCATCCCCCGCCCAGTCCTCTGCCTTGGGAAGTACCAAGTTTCCTGGGGTCTCGGCACCAGTGCTGTCCGTGTCCCCGGACTCGGCGGCCTCTGGCCCCTCTGCATCCCCTGGCACCGGCACAACCCCCTACTCATATGCCCCCATGGCCTGGATGTCACCTGAGGGATAGAAGAAGGTACAGAGCAAGGATGATTTAGCGCAGGTAACATAACTACACCTGTGCAGTGCTGTAAAATGTCCAGGACTGTGGCTGTCGTACAAGCAGCCCCAGGTACCTGTCACTTCCACCCTGTACTTACACAGCCATATTCTTCTCAATATGTGGACCCCAGTTGCCTGTGTTAGGGCACACATTTTCCCAGGACATAGGCCCCCCCTTCCTGTCCATGGCAGGCATATACTGGGCCATGTGGTTTACATGTGTACCATATCTCTGACTTACCTGCCTGTGGATGGGTGGTGTCCAGCGCTTCTGGCAACCCTAGCAAGTATATGGGGCCCAGACAGTCTGCCAGTTCCTGCTCCAGGGGTGTCAGTATTGGTACAAAGGGACCACCCCCTCCGGTGCCCATGGCATGCTGCCTCTCTGCCACCATGTGGGCACGGACACCCCGCTTTATGTCATTAAACCTTTTCCTAAGGCTATCAAGGTCCCTGGACGGCACCCCTGCCTGTGCTATGGCCTCCTGGATCTCCCCCCACACTTGTATCGGTGTGCCCACAGTGGTGCTTGTGCTCAGGTTGCCGTACAGCACATCGTATCTCTCCAGAACACTGGCCAGCAGGATGTGGTTCTCATGTTGGCTTAACCTAACAGCCCTCCTCCTTTCTGCAGATGGCACAGGTATGCACCTTCGTTTGGCGCTTGGTGGCCCCTGTGTGGGCTGAGACACAACCGATGGGCCTGCAGCCACCACCACAGACCCAACACTCCCTGATGGCTCTGGGTCCTGCTGAACAGGCGCCCCTCCTCCTCCACTCCTGCCATGTCCTGTCTCTCACTCTCCCTTCCCTCTGTGCCCTCTCCCTCCCTGTCACACATACCTGCTCCTTTGCCCCTTAGCTCCACCTCACACCTGCTTCTGTCCCCACCCCTCCTCTCCCTGCTGTCTGCTCCTCAGCTCAGCCTGTCTCTCTCACCTGCTCCTCGCCTCACCTCCTCACTCTCTCCCCTGCTTATCCACACACCTCTCCATGCCAAACCTCCCTCTGACACTCTCCACCACCACTCACAGACCAATACACTTTCCACAACACACCTGCTCCTGACTCTCTCCTCGCTTCTCTGACAACACACGGCTTTTCTCCCTCACCTACACAAACCCCTCAACGTGATCCAGGTGTGCAGGTGTATTTATAGTTTTTTTTTACGTTATGTGCGTTGCGCATGCGCAGTTGCGCGAGCACGGCGGCTGCATGCATTGCGCATGCGCCTCGCATATGCAGAAGGTGCGTGTGCGTGACAGCGCATGTGTAACATGGTGTCCCACGCATGCACCTTCCACATCTCTGCAGCACATGCACAATGCGCGAAGCGCATGTGCAATGCGTGCAGCCACCGCACTCGCGCAACTGAGCATGTGCAATGCGCGCAACATAAAAAAACCCCTATAAATGCACCTGCACACCTGGTTCACTTTGAGGGGTTTGTGAAGGCGAGGGAGAGAAGGTGTGCGGTGTCAGTGAAGGAAGGAGAGAGTCAGAAGAAGGTGTATTGTGGAGTGTGGCTGGGTTTGTGAGTGGTGGTTGCATTGTGTGGCTGTGTTTGTGTGTGGTGTGAAAGGTGTGTGGCTTGGTTAGTAAAGTGAGTGTCTGTGTTTGAGTGAGTTAGAGGAGTTGGACGGGTGGAGTTTATGGCGGCCTTTGTGGTTGCTGCATCTGCAGTGGGAGGTGAGCAGGCGCTGCGGTTGCCTGACGGGGGAGATGGTGTCTATGAGGCTGAGGCACAGGGCATGGGTATAGTCCCACTGCAAAACAGACCTGCAGCTGTGGGGACAGGCCAGGCAGGGGCTGTGCCGGCATGGTGCAGGAGGCGTGCTGAGGTGCAGGCTTGCCAGCCTCGCCTCTACAGGCCCAGGGCCCAGCTCCAGGGCATGCGTGAGGACCAGGTCATCTCCCTCTACCGCCTGAGCATGGGGGCTATTAGGGAGCTCTATGAGGATCTAAGACCTGACCTCGAGCCCCTGACTGATCGGTCAAATGCCATACCGGGTTTGGTGAAGCTCCTCGGTGCCCTACATTTCTTTGCCTCTGGCTGTTTCCAGTCATCTGTGGCCACAGTGGGTGTCATGAGCCGCCCCACCTTCTTACGCTGTCTCCACCAAGTACTGCGTGCCATGGTCAGCCGGGTGGGGAATTACATTGCCATTCCCCACACTAGGCAACAGTGGTGGACCCTGAACCAGGCCTTTGAGGCGTTAGCCGGGATGCTACACGTGATGAGAGCTATTGATTGCACACATGTTGCCCTGGTCTCACCTAGAGACAGGGAGGTAGTGTTCCGCAACTGCAAACACTATCATTCCCTGAATGTTCAGGTTGTATGTGATGCAAATATGCATATTCTGAATGTGGTCCCTAAGTTTGCAGGATCCACCCATGACTCCTATATCCTGCATCACTCGGCACTATTCATATAATTTGAGGCAGGACAGTATGAGGACTGTATATTGCTGGGTGTGTATTTCTCATTTCTGACATGCACATGCTGTTAATGTGACTAACCGTATGTGCAAATGTCTGACTTGGAGGTGTATCCCTCATTGTGTGTGTGTGTCATCTGTCTGTGTGTGATATAACATGGTGGGGGGTTGGTGCCCTCCAACCCCACCTTGCTATGGTGCTGTGTGATGATGGTTGAATGGCTGCTAGCATTTGTGTTGTGGTTACAGATTATGTTGTTTTCAATCCGTACACCTACCCCTTGTCTTGTGTGTCTTAACTTCACACGCTGATGCATAGTTGTGATGTCATATGTTTATGTCAGGATGTGTTATGCATTTGTTTTGCACGTATATACCTGTGTCCATTTGGGTGGACATGAGCTCCTGTTTTAACATTCCACATTTATTTCTGCAGGTGATGCAGGATATGGGTGTCGCCTTTGGTTGTTGATTCCTGTGCGTCAACCATGGACACGTGCAGAGAGTAGGTATAATGAGGCACATGCCTCCAGCCGCTCCGTCATAGAGCACACCTTTGGCGTTTTAAAGAGTCGCTTCAGGTGTCTGGATAGGACAGGTGGGGCCTTACAATACAATCCACAGACTGTGACAGAGATCATTATAGCCTGTTGCATCCTGCACAACATTGCTCTCAGGCACCATATCCCTGTCGAAATTAACGAGGATCTGGAGGATGATCCTACGTGCCCTCCTGCACGTGCCCGTGGTGACACACATGAGGGCAGAGCAGTCAGGTGGCAAGTGATTGCAGAGATCTTCTTATGTAAGTACTGCATATGTTCCCACCTACATTTGTTTGAATATGTGTGTACTGCTAATACTAGTTGACATTTGTATACCAATATCAGTAAGATGCAACACTGCACTGACATGTAACAGACACTGCCTGGCCATCCCAACTTCAAATCTACTCATGACTGAAACACAGAACATGTGGGCAGGGCACAACAACGGGTGGAGGTGGATTATGTGTGTGGGGAGTTTTAGGCTTGTGGGAGGTGTTGGGGTGACATACCTGGTTTGTGGCTGATTTGTGATAGAGGCTGCTGTGCAGCCACAGGTAGTTAGATTGATGCTTTGGGTGCAGCAAGGTGAAAGGCATGTGGTGTGGAGTTAACAGTGGGAGAGCTGTGTGGAGTTAACAGTGGGAGAGCAGACCATGGTTGGGGCCAGTTGTCCAGCTGTGCGTGTTTTTCATTTAGTATTTTGAGCTGATTGTGTGGTTTGTATGCTATGATGAGCAGATTCTGTGTGTTCATTGTTTTTGTATGGCGCTACATGTGATACGTAGCAATATATACATGCTCAGTAGTATTTTTAATACTGGTATTTAATATCCTTAAGGGAAGTTACTGAAACACCACAGTGTGCCTGAATGTCATCACGTAGCCCTGACATGGATGCGGGGAAGGATAGGGAACCTGTGCGGTGTCCAGCCAGGGGGAGTATCATTGCCCTTTTTTTTTGGCTGTAGAATAGCCATGCAGTTCAGTGTGTTGAATATTTACATGCAGACAGAGATGATTCAGGCCAGATCAGCAAGGTGTAGGTTACAGTAGGCAAGCCGAGAGCTGAATATGGGGGTGGAATTGGGTTTTAATGGTGTTTTCAGGGAGGAACAGAGAAAATCTAGCTGATGACATCTAGACATAAACCACATGACTCAACTACAAGCTGTGTAAGTGTGTAGAGGAGGAGAGTGCAGTCCAAGACAACAACTACATTGCGGACCCTAGAGAAGGAAAGTTATGTCCACACACACAAAGTGCTCTGATGGGAGGGGAGGTTTTAGGTGCACATATAGGCTATCCATGCTTTGCCATTATCACTTTCACACAGTGGGATGACATGCAGCCATCAAGGTCAGGTCACAAACATACATCGGGGTGTGGTTTAGCAGACATAACTCAGCCATTGAGATATATATTTGCAACTCATCAGCACACAGCTGTTAATGTTAGTCAAGGTATGTGATATACACACCAAGGAAATGTATATGGACAGAGGATATGGGAGGTGCCCCTGCATATTTCCATGTGTTACAGGAATTGACAGCGGGGTAGCAGACGACATTGAGACACCAGTACACACAGTGAAGGGGCATTGGGAGCAATATGGGGGACACAGGATAATACTGTGGCCTTGGAGTGAAGCAGGGACATGGTAGGGAGCAAACACTTCTGTTCACCAGTTTGTACGGCAACAGAGAGGTGAGGGAGGGGAAAGACAGAGTACGGACCCTTGTAGTTTTCCAAACAAACATTAGTGATAACTCTCACATGAAAGAGATCTGTACAGTATGATGGTGAACAGTCAGTCTGTAAAGGATCTTGGTGGGTCTGCGAGCTGAGGACAGGAAGATGCAGTGTGTGTTGCACAGTTAGAACATTTATTTATTTATTTATTTAACACTTATTTATATACCGCATCTTCCAGCGATCAGTTGCGGTGTACAATTAACAACAGTTAACAATGCAGAGCTTGTTTTACATAGAACAATTATAACTTTTTACATAGAACATCTTAACTTGCACAACATAGGGTTTAAAAAACTAAGCGGAATAATTCAATAATTCAACTAACACAGATTGTGTAACAATTTAAACAAAAGTACTGTCCCTACCGCATAGGCAGATTATAACAGTTGTAACTATATACAAGTAGGGTATCAATGCATAGGAATGGAGTGATTATTCATTTAAGTTTTGTATGTATTCCTTGTAGTAGGGAGTATAAGCTTGATTTTGGGCAGGTTCGTGTTTAGCCTTTATCTAAGTTGGGTGGAAGGTTTTCCATGGTATTATAGTGTTTAGTGAATAGATACATTTTCAATTTTTTTCTGAATTCCATTATCTCTGTTAGTGATCGTAAGTCCTCTGGTAACGAGTTCCAGACTGTTGGGGCTATGTGGGAAAAGGCTCTATTATTTGTTAATTTGTGAGTTCTTATATATTCTTTTGGCGTCTTAAGTTTATTTGATTGTCCTTTTCTATGAGTGGGCTTAGGTGGTTCTTTGCTTATTAGATTACAGAGTGTCTTCGGGGCCATGTCATTTAGGGCTTTGAATGTAGTTATTATTGTTTTGTATGTTATCCTGCTTTGTATTGGTAGCCAGTGGAGGGATGCTAGTATCGGTGTAATGTGTTGGAGTGAATTTATCTTTAATATAATTCTAGCTGTTGCATTTTGGGCAAGTTGGATCCTTTTGATGTTTTGTTTTGAAATGCCTATAAGTATTAAGTTGGCGAAATCGAAGTGGGGAGTTATGGTAGCCTGTGTTATATTGATAAAATCTTGTATAAATACAAGGGGGCGTAATTGTTTGAGGATTTTAAGTTTGAAGTAGATTTTCTTGACATATGTATGTTTCCCTTGTGTTTCTCAATCCACAGGACATACTTGGTGATGCTCCTGGTGCTGTGGTGCATTGGCAGGTGACTGTACATCATCCAACATGCAGTGATCCGGGGTAGGTGGACGTACAGCTACATTGTCTGTGACGGCAGTCAGGGGGAACACATGTCCTCAGTGATCTGTCATATTGTACATATGTTGTTGTTCACCTCTTTTCCCTGAACCTCCATACCCCATATCTTGCTGTAGGCACACATATCCCCATGTGTTCCTGTCCAGTTTGTCTTCTGCAACACTGTCTCTGGGACACATCCAACAGAGCTACATGTGTGTGGAGGTCCTAGGTGTTTGGGTGGTGGGCTACACGTACACCCTTCCCTGACATTGTACCATCAGCCAACACCAGTGTATCATTGCATTTCAGAAGGCCTTTATGTCCAGTAATCTCCAAATGTGCACATACAAGCCGTATGCTACTGCTGGCATGCTCACCTTAGCATACTGTGTGGGTGTGTGTTTTTGGGTTGGCTGTGTGATGATACAGTCTGCAGGCATTTTATATTATCATGTGGTGTGAGGGGTCTGTACACCAGGGGGGCGTTGGTGACTGTGCTATCTCTACTTCACTGCTGTTTACCGTGTGAACATTGTGGACATGTGTTGTGTGTTGTGAGCAGAACTGTGTCTTGTGTTCTGACAGACCACTGTTGAACAGCATTTTTGTATCACAGATATCGCCATAATGTGGACATGCATCAGCAGTGGCTTGACATGGTGACATGGTGATTCTACACATTTTAATGACATCGTCCCCCTTCACTGTGACCTGTTGTGGTCTTTGAGTGCCTCAGGGGATCCAAGACATACACTTGATGCAAACACACAATAGGTTGCACCTTAGTTCTTTTGTGAATGGCATCAGCCTTTACATGCTAATGATTTACTGTTTGTTTCATATACATTTCCTGTTGGCTCTCTGTTCACAAACGCTGATGCACATGGGGTGGAGCTGTGAGATGCCCGTGTAACATGGGCATGGACATGACCATATCCATGTGACACCCACTCAAAATGTCCCCAACATGTAGTGTGTTCTGTGTTGTGATCATGTTATGTTTGCCTGTGTGTCCTTTTATTATGTGCATATTAATGTTTGACTCTCTGCAATTTGTGCTGATGTTGCAAGCAGCATACCAATATTTATTTATTTATTTAACTTTCTTCTATACCGCGCTCTTTAATATCAGTGCGGTTTACATAAAACATATTTTGTGCAGTGTAGGCGACCTACACTGGACGTACAGTAAACAGGAGATTATGTATAGGTTTTAACAGGGTAAACTAAGCAAAATCACTCTGAAATATGATATGGAACATCTCTAATATTTACATACTGGTATTTATATTTACATACTGGGTCTGCTATGCTCATGGTGTCGATCGGGAGAGTATTCCTACTTGTGGGCTGGGTTGGGTTCAGTATCTACGGGGTGGCTGCTGGGGGGGGGTGTCTGCCTGGTCCCATGGGTGTGGCTGACTGTGGAAGGTCATCAGGTTCAGTGTAGTACTGAAGGAACAGGTGGTGCTTCAATGCCTTCCTGAACTGGGAGAGGTCACTAATGGCCCTAATGGCAGGAGGTAGGGTGTTCCAACTAGCGGGTGCATAGAGCGCGAATGCTCTGTTCCTGTTTGCTTGCGAGCATTTCGTGAGTGCTCTTGGGGTTTCAGGGAATTAATAGCAGTTGATCTCCTTGCTCTGTTAAGGGGGGTGGTATGAATGAGATTTGTAAGTGAAGTGGAAGAGCATTTATTGATGGCTTTGTGGGTCAGCATCAGCACCTTCCTATAGAAACATAGAAACATAGAAATATGATGACAGAAAAAGACCACATGGCCTATCTAGTCTGTCCTTCCATATCAACAACTACAACAGTCCCCTTATTACCTTTAGAGATCCTATAGAAACATAGAAATATGATGACAGAAAACCTTGAATGAAATCCTACACTGGACTGGGAGCCAGTGCAGATTTTTCAGGATTGGGGTTATATGTTCCCTCCTAGATGCCCCGTGCAGGATTCTTGCGGCCGCATTCATTGCTAGTTGCAAGGGATTCAGCATGTTTTTTGGGAGACTGTGTAGTATGACATTTGCGTAGTCAAAGTGCAGGATTATTAGCGCTTGGTAGACTGTTCGAAAGTCATCCGGTTCTAGCAATTGTCTCATATGGCGAAGCATCCTTATTTTGTTGTATATTGCCTTGACCATGTTGCTTATTTGGGCCTTCATATTGAGCTGTTGATCCAGCATAACCCCAAGGTACCGAATTGTGGGCTTGCTTAGGAGCTCCGCGTCACGCACTTTCAGTGAAGTTGGAGGAATGAAAGTGGTATTCCTTGTGACGAAGAGGACTTCAGTTTTCTTAAAATTTATTCTTAGTTTCTGCTCGTGTAGCCAATCAGTGACAGCATCGAAGCAGGCGGATAGAGATGATAGGTCTGGTTGGTCTGTCAGGAAAGGCTTGTAAAGTAGCACATCATCGGCGTATATTAGAAAGTTGATGTTGAAAGAGCAGACGAGGTTACATATAGGCTGCATATACACGTTGAATAGTAGGGCCGACAGAGATGAACCCTGTGGTACGCCTTTTTCTTGAAGGAAAGGTGATAAAGCTGAGGAACCAGTGCGCACATGCTGCCATCGATCTGTTAAGTATGAAGCACACCATGCTAGTGCGTTGCCCTGGACGCCTTTCTCTCTGAGACGGGTGAGAAGTATTTCATGGCAAACAGTGTCAAAGGCCGCTGCAATGTCTAGCAAAATCAGCGCAAACCCTTGTCTGATGTTTACCATCCCAATAGTCAAAGTGTTGATTAATGTGGTCAGCAGCGTTTCAACCCCATTTGCTTCCCAGAAACCATGCTGGAGGGGTCAAGGGGTGCGCTGTCCTCAATATGTTGGTGGAGTTGCCGTTGTACGATCTTCTCAATGATTTTTGCCATCAATGGGATGCTTGAAATTGGCCTGTAGGAGTCCATCTTTGCTGGGTCCACAGTGCTAGGACATGCATCTTTAAGAAGTAGGGCTTGTTGCCCCAGCTGAAATGGCACATGTGGAGTCACATATATTCTGGTTTCCCCATAACATAGGTCAACTAGATACCATAGTGATATGTAGCGCTAGAAATATTGATATGCAACCTAATTAACTCAGTCACAATGGATACCTCCACAAATTGTGTATGGCCCAGAGGTGGGCCATACATCTGTCACATGTGTAGGCAATGAAATGGTGCACTCTATCTCCAACAGAACATTGTGTATCAAGATCTAACAGAATGCAATGAGGTCAGATAGTGAGGCTGCAAATCATACCCAATAGGAATTAATACAGTACATGGACAAATATTCAGATGTTATCACATGTCATTGAGATTAATGGATGGTGATTGTGCACATTATTTGCCAGTATGATTGTCCCTTTGCATGTACTGTACATTGTTTCCCGAAACCAGTTCAGCTGTGACCCTCATATGTTATCATTATGGGAAATCATGGGCACCAGAGCATTGCATAGATGCACCTTCAGACATAGGACTGCTATGACTTTATCCACAATCCAAGTATTAGCAAGGAAAACAAATATATGTCAGAAGACCGAAAGTATCCCACACTGTTTCACATTAGCAGACATGTCAAAGAATAGCACATATCCCTTGTGCCTAATGCAATGGCTGTTCCTCGTAGAGGGTTAGGTACCAGCAAGGATGGCCTTTAGTGATATGCACTCTGTTGGGTAATGGTGAAATGTGTGTCATCTCTCTGGTTTGTGAGACTTGTATTTTGGAGAGATCTCTGGTTTGTGAGCGCTGTATTTTGGGGTCCTATGTAGCGACATATCAGAAACCGTCTGGCCCAAAAATACCCCACAGCACAGCAGTGACCACATGGAAGGGTTAAGTGCTACAACAAGTTATGGCATAAAGATGAATGACACATTACTCCCCACGTAGCTAGTGGCTGCAGGAACTCCACATAATATCAACTATGATGGTTGCAGATATAGCAGCCCCTCACTGTCCAGGTAAGGTATATGTCCCCTGCTTAGATCCATGCTCCAGCTGCAGTACTATGTGGACAGTGTCTCATGGACATTTGGAAAATGATTGTGATGATGCACCTTTAAAATGTGTATGAATATGTACAGGGCTGGGACCTATATATATGGGGGCTCACTCATGATTATAACATTCTATATACCTTTGAATAAAGTGCTACAGATATATGCGAAAATGTGTCTGACCAACATGTGTTCAAATGTAAAGGGGCAACATAATAGGAGACCTCAGGATGCTTGCTATACCAAGGAAAACATGATGTATGCCTCAGACACAGACACAGAGCTTAACCTCCTCTGTCTCACATGGGAAATAGTACAAATATGTGTAGTAATGGAGAGCCATTATAACTCTGTATGATACAGAGAAGGAGCATTGAGATTTCTTACAGACCAAAGATAGGAAACAGCAGGGAACAGGACTGTGACCATACATGTTGTGTGACAATACAACAGAACATACACCTGCCACACACCAGATAGAATTGGCAAGTAGGTCCTGTCCAAATCACATGCTCCACAGACATGTTTATGCAGAATACGATAATAAATACAAGGATGCATGGGAGAATACCTGGGACTCCCCCTCATGTGCAAGAAGTGAGCCAGGCCACATTTTCACTTTATCCACTATCTTTGCTTAAGTTATACAGTAATATGCACCAACTATTGTATGTCTCCTGCCATTGTACATATCTTTGGTTTAGGGTACATGCAAAAGTAAAAGATGCAAACTGGACAGTGTAGTGGCTCTTCCAAAGGGCAGTGCCCCCTCTATCAGAAATGCAGTTTGTGAGGGAGATCTGTATATCTGTGTAACATGCTGTATTTATCTATATGGCACTTACAGTATGCATCAAAACTGTGATGTACATTTGACATGTGCATATCTGGCTCAAGGCAAATATGTAAGCCACAGGTGCACTCATCATACAAGTGCCTCAAGATTACACCAATAGTTGTGTGTTTTGTAGCACAATGTCAGGATTGTGAGAAAGTCACCACATGGGTATGATGCAGGTGGGAAAGAGCACAAGTTCATCACAACATGAGACAGGCAGATGCTCAGACAGGCTGGAGACAGGGTACATGCTTGCAGATCTGTCATCCATCAATGCTCTGTGTATCTGTAGGGCAGAATATGCAACCATGCATAGGAGTGGACAAATTGGGGCGTATGAGCATGTGTTGCCCCACTGAATATGAATGTAATGTAATGGATGTCTTGCCTTTAAGGGTACATGTGACAGACATAGTGAATAAGAAAGCACACATTGTCTGGGTGTGTTTGGTGTCACTCACCAACGGGGCTGCTGAAGAGCAGGTGTGCTGCCTTGATGTACAGAGGGAGTACCTGGTCAGTCCATACTAGTATCAGTGGCATGTAAATTGCACAGATGAAGCGGACCTCCAGAGATGCAAGGTCAGTCATCTGCTTGCACACCGCAATTGTCATGCAGTTCAGAAACTTACATAGCTGCTCAAGGCACACGTGTCTTGACATATGAAGCAATGGGCAATTTATCCAGATGCACTCTGCAAAACCTATGTGTGATAGCACTCATGGAAACCTGCAATCTAGCCACACACTTATGGTGCCTCACCCAGCATGAAGGCCTCAATGTCAGAAATAGCAGAAAAATAGTTAACTGGTGTGTTCCAAAACCCATGCAGGAGCCTCAGGACAAACCCTGATCATGATATTGAGGCCAGCTTGCAATGTGCAGTACTGTGTGTTCCACAAATATCTCAAAGGGAGTCATGACAGTCTGCCTGGCATAAGCACATTCCTCTTGCAGACATATTTGTGTACCTCTGGGATTATTTGCTCAATACCCAAAGTTAAGGGAGGGTACACAATGCTAGAGATGCGTTCCACAGAAGTTTGCAGACTGGGTACAGGGGCATGACAGTGACACATAGGCAATTGAGGATTCTGCCATATGTAGTCAACAGAGACATGTCCTCAGGTCTCATGGCCTTGCAAAGGCCAGACATCTTAGACCAGGTACAACTGCTGGTTACTGCGATATATGCCAGCTAAGAATGTCTGCAAGTTGATCAGATGGGGAATAATGTATGTCAGTGAACAGCAGGGTGTCTCCCCTATTTGTGAGTGTGTAAATTGGCCCCATGGCAGTGGGGTAACAACATTGAATCTCAATTGACTATCACTCAGGTCACTTAGAAGTGGGTGTAAGAGACCGTATGTCAGGCCTCATGACCCATGCAGGAGAGCTCATATCAGATACAGTGAGAGGCTTTGTGCATGTCAGCATCAAAGTTGTGTGGGTGAATCATTGACATACCCTCAGAGGTGCATGTGTAGTTACTAACTGAAGTGCCCTAAGGGTATATCCAGCAAGGCCACAATATAATCACTGATTGCATGGGCACTACTGGCACATGAGTGGATCCTTAGGCTGGATAGTTTGTCTCAGCAGGCATGACAAGAGGTTCCTGAACTCTCTGTGACCCACATATTGTACATAATATGAAATGGAGTTCCTGTATATATGGCTGGATAGCAGGGCATGGGAGTTGCACATCGTGTGTGTGCACACAGGTGCTTAATGGATGTAGTGGCAACCACCATCAACAACTGCAAATGTAGGCACGAGGGTAATGACAGGTGTCCCCAACACTTTGGTACTGTATATGTGTCCTTCAGTGAAAGGGCTAGAGGGGACCTGAATGGTGTCTGAACCTATGCTAACAGATGTTGGTGAATGCAAAAACATATGTTGTCCACATTTGCTCAAGGGGACACTAGCAGAGATAGGATCTTAGCAAAGATGGAAATGGCAGAATGGGCAGAACATCGCTTGGGTACCAGTCACAATTCCCACAACAAAAGGCCATGGAATGAGACATGCACACATGTAGCAAGACAACCATATTTATAACATAAGAACATAAGAAAATAAGATATGCCATACTGGGTCAGTCCAAGGTCCATCAAGCCCAGTATCCTCTTTCCAACAGTGGCCAATCTAGGTCAGACGTACCTAGCAGTTTCCCCAAAAGACACAGGTTCCGCAATGCTTGTACTGGGTCAAGCATTGATATCCTGGGTCCCTTCTTAATAATGGTTTATGGACCTTTCCTCCAGGAAGTTGTCCAAACCTTTTTTTAAACCCAGCTACACTAACAGCCTTTACTACATCCTCCGGTAACAAATTCCAGAGTTTGATTACACGTTGAGTGAAGAAATATTTTATTTTATTAGTCTTAAATAGTTTACCCTGTAGCTTCATTGCATGTCCCCTAGTCTTTCTATATTCTGATAACGTAAACAATCGATCTACGTTTACCTGTTCCACTCCGTTCATTAATTTATAGACTTCTATCATATCTCCCCTCAGCTGTCTCTTTTCCAGGTTAAAGAGCCCTAACCTTTTTAGCCTTTCTTCATAGGAGTATCCTTCCATCCCCTTTACCATTTTGGTGGCTCTTCTCTGAACCTTTTCTAATAATGCTATATCCATTTTAAGATACGGCGACCAGAATTACACACAATATTCAAGGTGCGGTCTCACCATAGAACGATATAGAGGCATTATAATATCTTTTGTTTTATTTTCCATTCCTTTCCTTATGATACCTTGCATTCTATTTGCTCTCTTGGCTGCCGCTGCACACTGGGCCGAGGGTTTTAACATGCTATCCACAATGACGCCTAAATCTTTTTCCGGGGTTGTGGTTCCTAATGTGGAACCTTGCATTGTGTAACCATAGTTTGGGTTGTTCTTCCCTAGGTGCATAACTTTGCACTTGTCCACATTAAATTTCATCTGCCATTTTGATGCCCAGTCTTCCAATTTATCAAGTTCCTCTTGCAATTTTCCACAATCCTCTTGGGTTTTAACAACTTTAAATAGTTTTGTGTCATCTGCAAATTTGATAACCTCACTCGTTATTCCACTTTCCAGGTCATTTATGAATATGTCAGAAAGCAGCGGACCCAGCACAGATCCCTGGGGTACACCACTATTCACCTTTCTCCATGGGGAAAATTGGCCATTTAGCCCAACCCTCTGCTTTCTATCTTTTAACCAGTTCCTGATCCACAGTAGTACACTGCCTCCTATCCCATGACTCTTTAGTTTTGCCAAAAGTCTCTGAAGAGGGACCTTGTCAAAGGCTTTCTGAAAGTCCAGATATACTATATCAACCGACTCACCTTTGTCCACCTGTTTATTCACACTTTCAAAAAAACAGAACAAATTAGTAAGACAAGATCTTCCTTGTCTAAAGCCATGTTGGCTGTCTCTCATTAGGCCATGACTATCTACATGCTGAGTAATTTTATTCTTTATGATGGTTTCTACCATTTTTCCCGGTACTGACGTGAGGCTCACCGGTCTGTAGTTTCCCGTATCACCCCTGGAACCCTTTTTAAAAATTGGTGTTACCTTGGCGATCCTCCAATCTTCAGGTATTAGAGATGATTTTAATGATAGTTCACAGATTACTAATAGCAGGTCTGCAATCTCATATTTCAGTTCTTTCCACACCCTTGGATGTGTACCATCTGGCCCAGGTGATTTGCTACTCTTCAGTTTATCTAATAATTGTAATACATCTTCCCGATGTATCGATATTTCCTTCCATTCTTCCGCACCTTTGAATAACAATTCAGTCACGGGTAACATCCCTACATCTTCCTCAGTAAAGACCGAAGCAAAGAATTCATTCAGTCTCTTCGCTATCGCCTTGTCACCTCTTAGTGCCCCTTTAACTCCTCTATCATCTAATGGACCAACTGACTCTCTCACAGGTTTTTTGCTACGAATGTACTTGAAAAAATCTTTATTTCGCATTTTTGCTTCCGCAGCAAGCTTCTTCTCAAATTCTCCCTTTGCCTGCTTTATCAATGCCTTGCATTTGACTTGCCAGTGCTTGTGCTGTTTCCAGGTTTCGTCATTTGGCTCTTTTTTCCATTTCCTGAAAGATGCTTTTTTGGCAACAACAGCCTCTCTGACCTCACCTTTAAACCATGCTGGCAGTTTTTTGGACTTCCTTCCACTTTTCTTAAAGCGTGGAATACAGCTGGTCTGGGCTTCCAAGATAGTATTTTTCAACAGCACCCAAGCTTGATGTAAGTCTTTAACCTTTGCAACTGCTCCTTTTAGTTTTTTCTTTATTTTCCCTATTTTATCATAGTCTCCCTTTCAAAAGTTAAAAGGTAGTACTGTGGATTTCCTTACTATCCCTCCTCCACTAATTAAATCAAAGGTGATCATGCTGTGATCACTATTGCCAAGTGGCCCCAACACCGTTATTTCTTGCACTAGATCTGGTGTTCCACTAAGGACTAGGTCTAATATGGCTTCCCCTCTGGTCGGTTCATGAACCAGCTGCTCCAAGAAGCAGTCATTTATGTCATCTAGGAACTTTATCTCCCTTGCATGTCCTGCCGTGACACTGATCCAGTCAATACCGGGGTAATTAAAATCACCCATTATTATTACTGTGCTGTAACTTTTGTTAGCTTCCTTGATTTCTTTGAGCATTTCATTATCCATTTGTTCATTCTGGCCAGGTGGTCGATAGTACACCCCCACTGCCATCGCCTTCCCCGTTTTACATGGAATTTCAATCCATAGATATTCTACAGCAAATTTTGTTTCCTGCAAAACTTTAATCCTTTCTGACTCAATGCCCTCTCTAATATAGAGCGCAACCCCTCCACCAATTTGATCAGCTCTATCATTACGATATAGTTTGTACCCAGGTATCACTGTGTCCCATAGTAAACAGTAAACATAGTAAAAGAAATAAACACATTGCTGTAGAGACAGTGAGCTACATGCAAAACACGCCCCTCTGAACAAGTCTATCATCATTTGGGAGGAGTCCCCATCACCTCCTTGGCTCTCTGCCTGCAACTCCTGCAGTGCCAGTAGAGCTTGTCCCTGGTTTCGGTGGTTGTTGGGGTTGTTGCAGCAGACATCCAATTGTTGCATTGAGTCGGTCAATGACACCTGTCATGGAGGTGGACATCTCTTTAAATATAACTCTGAGTGAGTGTCCCATGTCAGATATGCAGCCTTGACTATCCACCAGATCTTGATGGATAACTGGGGAGATGTCAGAAGAAACACAAGGTCAGACAATTGTTGCATAAACAGACATCACGTTTGGGGAGATGGTGGTGGTGAGATTTCTGAGAAAAGTCAACATACGGTTTGCGCACATGGCTACATGCTGTATAGTGACCCACCCTCCGGGAAACAACTCCCAGTAGATGTGCACATGTGGAGACATAGCATGGCATCAGCCCCATAGTGTGATCTGTGTGGCATTGTAGAGATGGGGTTCACTTTCTACTGAATGCCCGCAGGCACATCACACATGGGGTGGGATGTGATCCAAGTCAACACTTTCTCCTGCTGGTCAATGAGCCTGTATATGCTGCACATCATGATTAAATTACTCCTTCAAAAACACTAGCATTGTAGGCTCATATTGAATGTATTTTATTGTACCAGGCAGTGTTTTGGAGGAGACATGTCTGCATCATGTCCACATTCTACTACTACTACTGAACATTTGCATAGCGCTACAAGATGTATGCAGTGCTGCACAGACACATGTAAGAGACAGTCCCTGCTCATCAGAGCTTACAATCTAGTCAAGACAGACAACACAGTAGCTGTAGACACGGGATACATCTAGTGGGGATAGTAAGGAAACACAAAGGCAATCTGGTGAATCAAAATCCGAAAGCAGCAGCGAAGAGGTTAGTTTTCAGCCTGGATTTGAAAAGGGTCAGAGAAGGCGCCTGACGTGCAGACTCCGATAGTTTGTTCTAGGCATAAGGAGCAACAAGGTGAAAGGAGCAAAGTCTGGAGTTACCAGTAGAAAAGAAGGGCACAAATAGAAGCGATTTGCTAGAAGAGCAGAGTTCCCGAGGAGAGGTGTAGGGAGAGATAAAAGAGGAAAGGTAGTGAGTTGCTGCAGAGTAAATGCACTTATTCGTCAGCAGAAGAAGTTTAGAAACATAGAAACATAGAAATATGCCGACAGAAAAAGATCACATGGCCTATCTAGTCTGTCCTTCCATATCAACAACTACAACAGTCCCCCTTTTTCCTTTAGAGATCCTCTGTGTTTGTCCCATGCTTTTTTGAATTCAGTTACTGTCCTCATCTGCACCACCTCCACTGTGAGACTGTTCCATGGATCCACCACTCTTTCCGTAAAGAAATATTTCCACAAATCACTCCTGAATCTATCCCCCTTCACCCTCATCCCATGTCCCCTCATAGCAGAACTTGCTTTCAATTGAATGAGGCTCTCCCCCTGAACATTTATGCCACGGAGGTATTTAAACATCGCAATCATATCACCTCTATCCCGCCTTTCCTCTAAGGCGTACATATTAAGATCCTTAAGTCTGTCCTCATATGCTTTATAATGAAGACCACCCTCTGCACCGACTCCATCCTGTTCACATCCTTTTGAAGGTGCGGTCTCCAGAATTGCACACTATACTCCAAATGAGGTCGCACCAAAGACTTATATAGAGGCACTATCACCTCCTTTTTTCTGCTAGCCATTCCTCTCCGTATGCACCCAAGCATCCTTCTAGCTTTTGCCATCACCTTTTCTACCTGTTTAGCTACTTTAAGATCATCAGACACAACCACGCCTAGGTCCCGCTCTTTTTTAGTGGATAAAAGTACTTTGAACTGGATGCAGAAATGGATAGGAAGCCAATGAAGTGACTTGATAATAAGGAAGAGGAGAGAGAGAGAGAGAGAGATACACAGCTGAAAACAGAGAGGGAGAGCTGAACAAGATCACAAACAAAAATACTGAAAAGTTAGCACTCTAACAAGGATAAGATTAATAAATAAATAATATATATAGGCAGACAGACCTTATAAGAAGGGACCCAGGATATCACTGGGCTTGATGGACCTTGGTCTGACCCAGCATGGCATATCTTATGTTCTTATGTTCTTATAAGCAAATGGTTCAAAGGTCAGACCCTAGCCAGAAGCTAGCGGCACAGCCTGTAATAGACTTGCACTTCCACAGCAATAAGGCAAATGGTTGAGCACACGTGGGGAAGAGAGTTAACAATGCTTCAAGGCAGGGAAGAGGGGGTGGGGTTGGGAGGGGGGAGAGGGAGATTATACTTTCAGCACACAATAGTAGGAGGTAGGCGGGGGGTAGTTTTTAAACTCAGAGAAGGCTGCAGGGAGCAGAGGTAGGGTTGATAAGGTCATTGAAGTTAATACTTGATCTCCAAAAGCTGAAACCAGAGAGAGAGAGAGAGGGAGCAGGGAAGTTACAATTGATTATGAGGAGAGACCATACAAGCAAACAGTTAAAAAGTCAGACTCTAGCCCAGCGATGGCGAACCTATGGCACGCGTGCCAGCTGTGGCACGCGAAGGCCTTGCAGCTGGCACGCGGGAAGGTCCGCAAAAAAAGAAAAAGCTGGCTCTGACTGCTGCCGCGGACGCGGCAAGGGCAGAATGCAGCGTCCCGCGGGGCCCCCTCCGCCCGCTAAGCCCCTCTGCAAGAGCTTTCAGATTCGCGAGGGAGAGCGTCTCCCTCGCGTCTCTGTTAAGCCCGCAGGGGCTAATGGGAAATTTCCCATCAGCCCCTTTAGACGCGAGGGACTGATGGGAAATTTCCCATTAGCCCCTGCGGGCTTAACAGAGACGCGAGGGAGATGCTCTCCCTCGCGAATCTGAAAGCCCTTGCAGAGGGGCTTAGCGGGCGGAGGGGGCCCCGCGGGACATTGCAATCTGCCGCGGCAGCAGCCAGAGCCTGCTTTTTTTTTTGTTACATTTGCCAGAGGGGGGGGGGGGGGTGGTTAGGACTTCTAATGGGCTAGGGGGGGGGGGTTAGGACTTCTAATGGGCAGGGGGGGGTTAGGACTGCTAATGGGCAGGGGGAGGTTAGGACTGCTAATGGGCGGGCGGGCGGGGGGGGTTAGGACTGCTAATGGGCGGGCGGGCGGGCGGGGGGAGTAGGACTGCTAATGGGCAAGGGGGGTTATGAATGCTAATGGGTGGGTGGGCGGGCGGGGGGGTAGGACTGCTAATGGGCTGGGGGGGTTATGACTGCTAATGGGCGGGCGGGCGGGCGGGCGGGGATAGGACTGCTAATGGTCTGGGGGGGTAGGACTGCTAATGAGCTGTGGGCTGATGGGGGCTGTCTGGAAATGGGGTGATGGGGGTTAGGACTGGTAATGGGTTATAGGGGGGGCTTAAACTGAAAATGGGGTGATGGGGGTTTAGGACTGGAAGTGGGTTGATGGGGGGGGGCTAGGACTGGTATTGGGTTGGGGGGTTGCTAGGACTGGAAATGGGCTGATGGGGGGCTAGGACTGGAAATGGGCTGATGCAGGGACTAGAAGGGAATGGATGCTGGGTGAGGCTGGAACTAGAAGGGAGCTGATGTTGGGGGAGGATTAGAATGGGATGGGGCTGGGAGAGTAAAATGGAGAGGGGAAAAATATTTTGTGTGGGAGGGATAAAAAATCTACAATTGGCCGGGTATTGGGAGAGTAAGTGGGGATTGAGGATGGAGGGGTAAAATTTGAGTGGATGAAATAGGAATGAGGAAAGAGCAAAAGGAGAAAGATTAGTATGTTAAAGCGGATGTAGAGAGAGAGAATGGAAAAAAAAACTAGAAGAGAGAAGAAAGGACAAATGGACAGCAGATGATGGAGAGTTAGCAGAAAACATGAAGAAACCAGAAGAAAGTGGCTGGAGCAATTGCAACTGTGTAACTGAGCTGAGGTATTTTGTTTATGTAATTCCTTTTTGACATTGCCACTTGTTCTCTTTCCCCAGTAGGTCATGTATTGTTATTGTCTGAAATGTATTGGTTTAATATTTGCAGTGTTGCCTTTTGATAGGTATGGTGTGGTGCTTTGTGAGTCCTGGTAGTGCTGTTAGGATACGGCGGGTTTGCTATTGGTTCTAAATGGGCAGTGTTTGTAGTAGTTCCTAATGTGCCTGGCGGTTGGCACTGGATTATAGTAATGTAGAAATCTTTTAGTCTGTCTTTATCCATACACTCATTAAGAGACATGTTTACTAAAAGTTAGTGTATGTTAGCATTATGCAAATATTTATGCAAATTGACGTGCTGGCACTTTGAGGAAATTCTTTGGTTTTGTGCGGCAGTTTGGGCACTCGGGCTCAAAAAGGTTAGCCATCACTGCTCTAGCCAGAAGCTAGCAGTACAGCCTGTAATAAACTTGCACATTCATTCCCTGGTCTTGCATGGACTGATATGAAAGGATAGGCATATTGATATGAGGGGAATAGCAATGCACCTCTTTATTACCTCTGTGCAGACCTACAAAAATAGCTTTGAGTACAGCCCTGAGTGAATCCAATGGGATATGTAGTGTGTCATTCCAAATGCCACACAATATGCATCACGATACACAGCATTGATTTAGCATGACAAGTGTGATTCACACATAAGCAACTAGGTACTGGACAGTAAGGCCCGTACATGGCCTTCATCTGCTGACATTGGTCCAATGGGCAGTTGTCAAGCACCATTTGGATAGACATCACTGTCCAAACAAAGGATCCAGGCACCTCACACAGACACCAGAGGGTGTCAAAGGGGTGTGCAACAGTTGATGTGCATCTCTTAGGGGGAGAGAATAAAGTTCCCTCCTCAAGTCTTGCTGAGTACCTTCACATGGTGACCCCATTATATAACATCTATACCAAATCTCAGCAAGGTGACTCTACAATTGAAGTATGATAGGAACGAAGAAGAAAAATACATATTGGCCGCATGTTGCCCAGGATAAAAAGGTTTCCACCTGCAGCTTATGCACTGTGGATTGTGTTGGAAAGAGGAGATGGCACTGTCATCCATACTGGTGTAGTCTACAGGCAGGGGCGGCCCAAGGGGGGTGCGGGGCCATGTGCGGAGACTCGGTGCGGGGCCTCATTTGCATAAGTGGCCTTATTTGCATAAATATTTGCATAATGCTAACATACACTAACTTTTAGTAAACATGTCTCTTAATGAGTGTATGGATAAAGACAGACTAAATGATTTCTACATTACTATAATCCAGTGCCAACCGCCAGGCACATTAGGAACTACTACAAACACTGCCCATTTACAACCAATAGCAAACCCGCCGTATCCTAACAGCACTACCAGGACTCACAAAGCACCATACCCTAACTATCAAAAGGCAATACTGCAAATATTAAACCAATACATTTCAGAGAATAACAATACATGACCTACTGGGGAAAGAGAACAAGTGGCAATGTCAAATAGGAATTACATAAACAGAATACCTCAGCTCAGTTACACATGCAGAACATAGACCATCACCAAACAAGGAATCACGATTTAGAAACAGGAAGACAATAATTAAACTGGGAACCCCAAAAGCCAAACTTGGAATGTACAACAACACTGCAGAAATAAAACTATAAATTAATTTCCTCTTGTACCAAAGCGTAGACGTTAATGATGCACATTTCCTAGAGCTTTCATATTCCAGTTAATAAATTCAAAATAAAGAGATATCTTTCTACCTTTTGTGCATTTTTTTCAGTTGCAATTGCTCCAGCCACTTTCTTCTGGTTTCTTCATGTCTTCTGCTAACTCTCCATCATCTGCTGTCCATTTGTCCTTTCTTCTCTCTTCTAGTTTTTTTTCCATTCTCTCTCTCTACATCTGCTTTAACATACTAATCTTTCTCCTTTTGCTCTTTCCTCATTCCTATTTCATGAACTCAAATTTTACCCCTCCATCCTCAATCCCCACTTACTCTCCCAATACCCGACCAATTGTAGATTTTTTATCCCTCCCACACAAAATATTTTTCCCCTCTCCATTTTACTCTCCCAGCCCCATCCCATTCTAATCCTCCCCCAACATCAGCTCCCTTCTAGTTCCAGTCTCACCCAGCATCCATTCCCTTCTAGTCCCTGCATCAGCCCATTTCCAGTCCTAGCCCCCATCAGCCCATTTCCAGTCCTAGCAACCCCCCACCTCAAGTCCTAACCCCTCCCCATCAGCCCATTTCCTGTCCTAGCCCCCCATAGCCCATTATCAGTCCTAACCCCCCCCATAGCCCATTACCAGTCCTAACCCCCCATCAGCCCACAGCCCATTACCAGTCCTAACCCCATCAGCCCACCTCCAGTGTTAACCCCCCCTCCCATCAGCCTATTTCATCCTAATCCCCATCACCCAATTTTCAGTTTAAGCACCCCCCAGATCCCATTACCAGTCCTAACCTCCCCATCAGGCCCCTCCCAGTCCTAATCCCAGTAGCCCATGTCCAGTCCTAATCCCCCATCACCCAATTTTTAGTTTAAGCCCCCCCATAGCCCATTACCAGTCCTAACCCCCCATCAACCCACTTCCAGTCCTAATTCCATCAGCCCATATACTTAGCTCCCCCATAGCCCATCACCACTCCGAACCCCCCCAGCCCCCCATAGCCATCACCACTCCTAACCCCCCCCAGCCCCCCCATAGCCCATCACCACTCCTAACCCCCCAGCCCCCTATAGCCCATCACCACTCCTAACCCCCCCAGTCCCCCATAGCCCATCACCACTCCTAACCCCCCAGCCCATCACCACTCCTAATCCCCCCCAGCCCATCACCACTCCTAACCCCCCCAGCCCCCCCATAGCCCATCAGCACTCCTAACCCCCCAGCCCATCAGCACTCCTAACCCCCCCAGCCCCCCCATAGCCCATCAGCACTCCTAACCCCCCCCAGCCCATCACCACTCCTAATCCCCCCCAGCCCATCACCACTCCTAACCCCCCAGCCCCCCATAGCCCATCACCACTCCTAATCCCCCCCAGCCCATCACCACTCCTAACCCCCCCAGCCCCCCATAGCCCATCAGCACTCCTAACCCCCCCAGCCCAGCCCATCAGCACTCCTAACCCCCCCAGCCCCCCCATATCCCATCATCACCCCCAACCCCCCCCCTGCCCCTCAGCACTCCCTATCCCCCCCAGCCCATCAGCACTCCTAACCCCCCCAGCCCCCCCAGAGCCCATCAGCACTCCTAACCCCCCCAGACCATCAGCACTCCTAACCCCCCCAGCCAACCCATAGCCCATCAGCACTCCTAACCCCCCCCAGCCCATCAGCACTCCTAACCCCCCCCAGCCCCCCATAGCCCATCAGCACTCCTAACCCCCCCAGCCCATCAGCACTCCTACCCCCCCCAGCCCCACCATAGCCCATCAGCACTCCTAACCCCCCAGCCCATCAGCACTCCTAACCCCCCCCCCAGCCCATCAGCACTCCTAACCCAACTCCTAACCCCCCCAGCCCATCAGCACTCCTAACCCCCCCCAGCCCATCAGCACTCCTAAGCCCAGCCCAGCCCAGCCGAGGGAAATTTTTTTTTTTAAAGCTGTCTTCTCCCGCTGCCGGGGCCGCCGCAGCAGAATCGAGTGTGCCGCGGGGCCCCCCCTGCCCAGCACAGCCTGCTCTCCCCCTCTATCCGCTCTCTCGTTCAGCTCACAGTCACACGCACCGGCTTTCAGAGCGTGAGGGAAGAGTTTCCCTTTCGCGGCTCTGTTAAGCCCGCGGGGGCTGATGGGAACTTCCCATCAGCCCCCGCGGGCTTAACAGAGCAGCGAGGGAGAAACTCTTCCCTCGCGCTCTGAAAGCCGGTGCGTGTGACTGTGAGCTGAACGAGAGAGTGGATAGAGGGGGAGAGCAGGCTGTGCTGGGCAGGGGGGGGCCCCGCGGCACACTCGATTCTGCCGCGGCGGCCCCGGCAGCGGGAGAAGACAGCTTTTTTTTTTTATTATTTTATTTTACTTTAGGATCAGAATGTTTTTTGCGCGGGGCCCCCTGAAACGCGGGGCCCTGTGCAAAAAACATTCTCGCTCAATGGACGGGCCGGCCCTGTCTACAGGCCTCAAACTCAAACCGAAGAAATGGAAGAGAATTGATTGCTGATATTGCAGAGATAGTCAAGAAGGGGGAAGTGATCATACTGGGTGACTTTAATCTACCCAATGTGGATTGGAGTATTCCTTCTGCAAATCTGGAAAGAAGTATAAAAATTGTGGATGCCTTCCAAGATGCATTGCTTAGACAAATGGTGATGGAACCGACCAGGAAGAGCTTGATGCTGGATTTGGTGCTCACCAATAGGGATAGCGTGCCGAATATCCGGATGGGTGCTCAATTGTGCAGCAGCGATCATCACACGGTGTGGTTTGAGATAAAAGCCAAGGTAGATTCCAATCACAGCAAGCTCAAAGTTCTAGACTTTAAAACACTAACTTCAGTAAAATGGGGATAAGGTAAGTGGAATTGCAATGGGCTAAACTAAAGGAGGCAATAAAAGGGGCAACAGATAGGTATGTAAGGACAGTAAATAAAAACAAGAGGAAAAGGAAACCTATTTGGTTCTCCAAAGAAATGGCTACACAAATAAAGGCAAAAACCACAGCTTTCACAAAATTCAAAAGTTCACAGAGGAACACAGAAAGGAATACAGGATCAAACTAAAAGAGACAAAAAGTGAAATAAGGATAGCAAAATCAAAGGCAGAAAAAAAGATGGCTAAAGATGTGAAGTGCGGCAACAAAACTTTTTTCAGGTTTATTCGGGACAGGAGGAAAATCAGAGGTGGAATTGCAGGATTCAAAAGTGCTGGGAATGGATTAGTGGAAAGTGACATTGAAAAGGTGAAACTGCTAAACAAATGCTTCTGCTCTGTTTTTACTAAAGAAAATCCTGGAGAAGGACCACCTGTGATTGACAAATATACAAATGGGAATGGAGTAGATACCAAACTATTCACAGAAGATGATGTGTTAGAGTAGCTTGCAAAACTGAAAGTGAACAAAGCCATGGGACCAGAAGGGATATATTCCAGGATATTGAAAGAGCTCAGAAAGGTTCTTGCAGGACCGTTAAAGGATGCTTTTAATAGATCCTTGGGAGAAGAAGTGACAAACTATAGGCCAGTAAGCCTTACCTCAGTGGCGGGAAAAGTAATGGAGATGCTCCTGAAAGAGTGCATAATGGACTTCCTCGAAACCAACAAGTTGTATGATCTGAGGCAACATGGTTATACCAAAGGACAATCTTGCCAAACAAATCTGATTGAGTTCTTTGACTGGGTGACCAGAGAACTAGATTCAGGGCATGCGATAGATGTGATCTACCTAGATTTCAGCAAAACCTTTGATACTGTTCCTCATAGGAGGCTTATCAATAAACTCAACAGCTTGAGGATGGTGAACTGGATCAGAAATTGGTTGACTGACAGACAACAGAAGGTGACGGTAAATGGAACTCACTCAGATGAAAGGAAGGTGATTAGCGGTATACTCCAGGGTTCGGTCCTGGGACCAATACTGTTCAATGCATTTGTGAGTGATATTGCTGAAGGACTGAATGGAAAAGTCTGTCTTTTTTCAGATGACATTAAAATTTGCAATAGAGTGGACTCTCCTGAGAGAAAAGATAACATGAGGAAAGATCTACAAAAGCTGGAAGAATGGTCTAATGCTTGGCAGTTAAGATTTAATGTGAAGACATGCAGTGACATGCACTTGGGAAGCAGAAATCCAAGGGAATTGTATGAAATAGGGGGCAAAGTTTGGTGTGCACGGACCAGGAGAAGGACCTTGGAGTGATTGTTTCTGAGGATCTCAAGGTGGCGAAACAGTATAACAAGGCGATGGCAAAAGCCAGAAGGATGCTGGGTTGCATACAAAGAGGAATTACCAGCAGAAAGGAAGAGGTACTAATGCCACTGTACAAGTCACTTGGAATACTGTGTTCAGTGTTGGAGACCATATCTCGCAAAGGAAATAAAAAGGCTAGAAACAGTTCAGAGGAAGGCAACCAAAATGATTTGGAGCCTGCGTCAGAAGACTTATGAGAAGAGACTTGAAGACCTAACTATGTACACTCTGGAGGAGAGGAGGGACAGGGGAGATATGATTCAGACCTTTGAATACTTAAAGGGCCTGATATTCGAAGGCCCTTACACGGGTAAGTTCCTTAGTTACCTGTGTAAGGGCCCTATCTGGGATATTCGAAGGGCACCTACACGGGTAATGCCCTTTGAATTTATTTATTTATTTATTTAATGCTTTTATATACTGCGCTTTTTAAAATCAGTGCGGTTTACAGATAGCATTTTGTGCAGAGCAGGAAGAGCCTGCTTCGCACTTACATTGAACAGGAAATACAACTTGGGTTAATAACCAAGAATATCCCGGCTAAGTCCCTAATGCACTATCCACATAGCAAAGGGGCATGTTTGGGGCATTCTGGGATGGAGCGGGGGTAGAGAGGGGCGCTACATGGGTAGCAGTGATTTTCGTTGCTACCCACGTAGCCCTCTGCACCTTAAAGATAGGCAAGAAAAAATCTTGTCTATCTTTAAGACGCAAAAGCTATGCCGGTAGCAACGAACATCGCTGCTACCCATGCAGCCTCTACTGCTGATGGGGCATTCGGGCTAACCCAGATATTCACTTCTGCCGGTGTGGAAGTGAATATCCAGGTTAGGGGGGTCTGTGGGCAGGCTATGCACCAAAGAGTATTAACGAACAAACAAACCTCTTCCAAAGACAGGGAAGCTGTAAAATTAGAGAGTATAACATCAGGTTGCAAGAGGGGTAAACTGAAAGGCAATGCCAGGAAATACTTTTTCACTGAAAAGGTGGTGGATGCTTGGAATGCCCTCCCGATGGAAGTGGTGATGGCAAATACAGTCACAGAATTCAAAATGGCATGGGACAGACACAGTGGATCCTTTTATAGCAACAGGAGAAAATTAAAATAAATATAACTATCTCTTACATCTCAGCAAATAGGGTCGACCTACTCGGAGCGGGGGGACACCCCTAAACAAAGGCATGTGGAGGGGTAACCTGCACGGAGCGGCAGATGCACCTACCCTTGCCACCTTGCTCGGCAGACTAGATGGACCATAGGGAGGAGTAGCCTAGTGGTTGGGGCAAGGTACTTCAGGCTGGAAGGTTGGGGGTTCAATTCCCACTAGAGGACAGCAACCTTGGGCCGGAAGGACTGGGGTTTCTAGTCCCACAGGTGCTCCTTGTGGTTTTGGGCAAGCCACTTAACCCTTCATTGCCCATGTTCCCTGTAGGTATTAGTGTATGTGTCTCATATCCCCGCATGTTAAATGTATCCCCCAATTGTGTTGTGACCACTTTGATTGAAGGATAAGGTGGTATACAAAACTGTCTAAATAAATAAATATTGGTCTTTATCTGCTGTCATATACTATGTTACTATGATGGTGGTCATGATAGTGCAAGTGTTGCAGATGTATATATCATCCCTGCCACAGATAAAAGCCAAACTGTATAGTACTCTCTTTTTCCACTTTCCCATCACAGAAAATATATCTCACTTAGCTCCTCTAGTTGTAACTTGCAGGAACCAGGAAATAGTAATAGCATCCACACACTACCGTGGCAGGCTGTTCTTTAAATCCCTTCTCTGCCACACCCAACTAACGTGCAGGGCACATGGGTGCAGGAGCCAATTCAAAGAGGTAACTTGCAGGAACTAGGAAATAGTAATCTTGTTGTATTTTGCTCTGGTCATTTTATTGATATTTATTTATTTATTTATCAGGTCTTACATACCACTTCATCCTCAAATCAATGTAGTTTACATTACAATTAAGTTTTTTTTTACAGAGAACAGTGGTATTATTATTTTTATTATTATCTATCTATTAAGCACTATAAGGCATATGCAGCACTGTACAAACACAAAGAAAGACAGTCCCTGCTCAAAGAGCTCACAGTCTAAAAGACAAACAGACGTGACAATACAAGAAGCATAAGGTCAAAGGGAAGAGAAGAAACAAGGAAAACAAAGATCATGGTCCTAAAGTGGTCTCAAAGAGGTACATTTTTAGTAAGGATTTGAAAAAGGAGAGAGAAGAGACGTAGAGATAGAGGACGCTTATTCCAGGCATAAGGGGCAGCAATGTGAAAGGATCAAAGTCTGGAGTTAGCTTTAGAAGAGAAGGGCATAGAGAGAAGGAGACCAGAGGAGGAGCAGAGTTCATGAGGGGGGAGTAGGGGGAGAGGAGGGAGGAAAGATAATGAGGGACTGTAGAGTGAATGCATTTAAAGGTTAGAAAAGTAGTTTGAAATGAATGTGGAAATGAAAGGGAAGCGAGTGAAGCGATTTCAGTAGAGAGGTCACATGAGAGTAATGCAACTGGCAGAAAATCAGTCATGCCACAGAGTTCTGAACAGATTGAAGAGGAAACAGGTAGTCAAGACAGGAGATAATTAAGGAGTGAATAAGGGTCCTAGTAATGTCTTCAGAGAAGAAGGATCTTGACTCACCTGATCTCCTTGTTTCTTCACCTTTTCCCCTTGCTTTTATCCCTGTCTACACCTTCTGTGTTGTCTGTCTTGACTAGATTGTAAGCTCTGATGAGCAGGCACTTTCTCTTACATGTCTGTGTGCAGCGCTGCATACGACTTGTAGAGCTATACAAATGCTCAGTAGTAGTAGTAGTAGTAGTAGTAGTAGTAAGAAGGGCCGAATTTTGCTAATGTTAAACAAAAAGAAATGACAGGTTTTAGCAATCTGTTGAATGTGAGAGGAGGAGAGTGAGGAGTCAAAAATGACTCCAAGGTTACGGACTGAAGAGACAGGTTGTATTATAATATTATTGACAGTGATAGAGAAAGGAGGAAGGGGGAGGGGTTAGGAGGAAAGAAAAGAAGCTTAGTTTTATCCATGTTCAATTTCAGTCGGTGGAGAGGCATCCAGGCAGCGATATCAGACAAACAAGTGGAGATACAGGATTGGAATACAGGAGAAATATTAGGTGAGGAAATACAGATTTGAGAATTATCAGCATAAACATGATCGTGAAAACCATGGGAAGAGATGAGGGCACCAAGGGACTGAGTATAGAGAAAGGAGAGGTCCTAGAACAGACTCTTGAGGTACACTAAGGGGGATGTTTACTAAAGTGCGGTAAACATGACTAACGCGCGTTATACGACGTTAACGACCGTAAGTGCCGTATAACGTGCGTACCGATGCGCTAACGACCGTTAACGTCATACTACGCGTGTTAACCGTAGTTAACGATCGTAAAGCTCCGCGGCGCGTTAAAACAGCACAGAAGGTGGAGAGTGGGCGGAGAGAAGGGGTCAATGGGCGGAGAGTGGGTGGGGAGAGGCTCCCCTCATACTAACGCGCTGAATTTCAGAGCTCAATTCCAACGCGAATGAAAACCTGTCGTTAAAGGCATTTAAAGGGAAGAGAAACCATTTACGTCAGCAATGTACAGAAAAACCGGGGAAACCCACAAATCGTGAGCAGTGTGATACATGTGCACAGAACAAAATTTCACATAAAACGTTAAAAATGACCACAAGAAACATTTTAAAAAGCATAATTCAGCTGGGTAACAGTGATAGCAATGGGCAACAAGGAACAAAATGCCCTGGAAAGCACCAAAATAAAAAGAAATGATGTGTGGAAGGGTCTACGCTCCGCAGACCCTTTCAAAGAGCATTACATTGTAATGGAGCTGTCCTGGGCGTGTGGTGTAACGTTTCCCAATGATATCATTGTTGCCCAGCTTGGTTATGGGTGTGTGCCCCTTTTATGAGGTCTTTTCTGAGGTTTATGGGTACCTTTGTCTGCATACAAGGTAAATGAGGCCACAGTAAACCTGTTGCAGAGCAGGGTTTCTGACTCGTCAGGCCGGTTTAACTAACTCCAGGGACTGCACTGTCTCTGTGGCCACAGTGTGGTGCAACAGACACAGCCAGTGCCTGTAAGAACAGAGGGTCACAGGTTCAAATCCCAGCTGGGGCTCCTGCCAACCCAGTCCCCATAGTTTTACCCACCATTAAACAGTGATAGTAAAGACACTCCTTTATTGCAGAGAACATACGCATGGCCTATATTTTACCACACCAAACACAGACACCAGAAACAGGCACAGTACCTAAAGCAGAGTCCCGCAAATGCAGTCCTGGAGGGCCCCACACCATTCCGGCTTCATGCTGCCTCTAATAAAGATGCCTGTGCTGCATAGCTATGCACCACCCCCATGGTATGCAGATGTAGCTCATGCATATTTATGAGGGACAGCATGAAAACCCGAACAGTGTTTGGAACACCAGGACTGGAGTTGGGGAACTCTGCCGTAAAGCAGCAGCCAACAGGGCCACACACCCACCCACAGGCCCCATTGGCCAATGCCTCCTGGAGAGGCAAGACATTGGGCCCTGCCTGTATCTCCCAATACTAGCAGTTGCATACCTTAGCAATGCCACCCTACACCTGGGTATATGGTACAGAGCTATCAAACGTTCCCTATGATAACTGGCAGATATCAATTCCTACGTTAAGCACAGTTTGCTCATTGAGCTCCACCATAACAATCATTCTGATGTCTGCGGTGTTTGCTGCAGGTCTGGTCTCTGACAGTGTTCACCACCCTGGGGAGTGACCCCCCAACAGCCTTGTGTACCATATCCATGCCTGTACTATGCCCATGACTGGTGTGGTGGGTATGGCTGCTGACCACCTCTATAGTAGCACAATGCTGGCATAGGTGTGGGGGTGGCTGTCTGTCTATCCAGTGTGTGATGGCTGCAAACACCTTCCACAGCCCACACTGCCAGCAATGTTGCCAGTATTGGGCTACCAATGTGCATAATGAGGAGCAAGGTACCATGGGTATAGGCCAGACAGGGTGGGCTGGCCAGGGTGCATCTGCACAGGGCATAGGGCAGTGACAGGCACATTGTAGTGCCTGGCCACCACCTACACAGACAGGGTGACCTCAGTATATCCTGCTGAGAGATCACTCTCACCCTGACTGTGCAGTGACCACAGCATGGCTAGGCACTCCCATAGTGCTATCTAGTATTTCTCTCATGTGATAAATATGGGTTTCCTTTTGAGGCCCAGTCACTGATGTATCTGCTTGCTGTGTATGCTGACATCCCAGTTCTGGGTGCAGGCATCTCCACTGGGCACTAGCAGACTGTTTGCAGCTGGTAGGTGTTGTGATGGAGTGGTTTGCAGGGTGCAGTGGCTGATGGCTTGCACCAGGGGAATATCAGATAGTGGTGGGGGTGCAGCATACCATATCCAGGCCTAATGTCTGTCTGCTATTGTGTTATGGCTGTGTACAGAGCTGCATTGACTGCCCTGTGGGGTGTCTGTTCCTCAGCAGGACTAGGGTTAATGTTCCCCTCTACTGCCACCTTTGCAGGGAGGTAGACTGTGGATCTTTTGATGGGAGACCCTGTTTGCCACCCTCAGCCCTGGGGGAGGGGGGTGATGGTGCATGGGGGCTACACCTGATTGAAACAGACAGAGATGTCCAAGGTGGTCCTGCAGAACCTACCTATCTCACACAGCAACACTGCTTTGGACCTGCGCCATGGCCTCTTTCAGCCATGGACGGTGCTGTGGACCTGGTGCTGGGCGCCTCACTGCACCTCAGGGTGAGCACAGTACCCGCACAATGTGACGGTGTGTAGCTACTCTGTGCCAGTACAACCTACTCTGTGCCAGTACAACACACGGTCAGTACCCCCTACCAGGCCGAGGTGCTGTGGGGGTGCACATGGTCAGTTCCCCCTACCAGGGCGAGGTGCTGTGGGGGTGCATTCCCCATGGTGTGTATCTGTGGACAGCTGATTTGCATGTGCAGTGCATCAAGGATGTGACTGGCACAATGCAACCCTGTGAAACCCCAGCACCTGCTCACAGGCTCTGATAAACCATAGGCCATCACACGTACATCTGCTAGCATAATGCATAGGTGCAAGACACCCTACAGAGTCTGTAAAATAAGATGCCCACACTGGTAAAAACACACGTACCCACGCACGTAAAAACACACGTACCCACGCACGATTGTACGCACAGGGCTACGCACGTACCAATGCACGCAACCTCGCACGCACCAACGTACGTGGCTAGGCACACTCCGAGGGTGTTTTTCTGACACCAATACTCAGCGTAACGAAAAACATGCCTCCTCTTTCCCTCTGTAATGTACAGGGTGATGCCTGGGACAGCCTTCTGCGTTAGGCACACTGGGGACTCGAACCCATGCTGCCTGTAACAGCGGTCAGTACCGTAACCATTGTGCTCCAGCTCTGTTTCAGTGCTTTGTGTCTGTACGTCTTCTTACGTTTAACGTGCAGTGACGCGCCACGGCGCCCGGTAACGCTCGTTAATTTTTTTTAACGCGCGTTAGTGCTGACGATGTACCGCCCATGTCCTTATTTGGGGTTTCTGTTACTACTGCGGCTCCTAACGCGAATTGCACTAACGCAGTTTAGTAAACATACCCCTAAGTATGAAGGAAATGGCAGAAGAGGAGGAACCATGTGAACAAACACTAAAAGAGTGATTCAAATGATAAGAAAACAAACCAAGACAGTACAGAGTCTCTAAAACCTAGAGAAGATAATGTGTCAAGGAGGAGAGAATGATCAACAGTATCAAAAGCTGCAAAGAGGTCAAGAAGAATAAGGACGTATGGCACTAAGTGATGTTTCCAGAGTATTCTTTGTATAAATATGTTTTCCTGAAGTCCTTAATGTCCTTTATAGATCCTATATCTTCCAGTAATGCATTCCAAAGTGCTGGAGCTGTCAAGGAAAATGCTCTGTTGGATGTGATATGCTTGGACTTTGAGTAGATACTGGGAGTAAGAATCATGTTCTTGTTATTGGTCCTCTTAGGTCTATAGTCTGGGTCCTTAGTAATCAGTTCCTGTAGTATGTCGTCTGGGTTGTTCATTAGTATTTTGAATATGTTGAGTGTGGTCTTATACCTGATTCGATAGTGTATTGGTAGCCAATGTTGTTTTATTTATACATTTATTTAATTGTATTTTTATACGCCTTATTCTTCAGTCAAAGCGGTTTACAAGGAACATAAGTTTATACAATGAACGAGTGAGGGATAGCAATAAATTAACTATTACATATAACCAGAGTCATATAAATTATGATTTATAACAACAATCAGCAAAAGCATCAATTAATATAAACAACTTGGAACTTATATACAGTAGTAGCTTGGAACTATATACAGTGAGAGGGGCAGACAACGGGTAAGTAAGAGGGGCAGGCAATAGGGTATGAATAATCAGTTTGGAAATGGTCTGGTATAATGTAAGCTGCAATCATAAGGGTTTGAGGAGATGGTATTGACTTAAGTGATATGCCCATAGTGTTCAGTGTACAGGTGTGTCTTGATCTTCTTGCAGAAGTCTTTTAAGTCTGTTGTAGTTCTAATATCTTCTGGTAAGGAGTTCCATAATGCTGGGGCAGAAAAAGAAAGTGCCCTTTTTGATGTGGATTGGTTAGATTTTTTGTAATCAGATGGGGTGACAATCATGTTTTTATTGTTGATTCTTCTGGGACATGTGCTGGAGTCTCGAGCAATCAGTTCTTGTAGAATCTCTGCAGAGGAGTGATGTAAGATTTTGTGGATCATGAGCATCATCTTGAACTTGGATTGGTAGAATATTGGAAGCCAGTGGAGTTGATTTAAAATGGGGTTATGTGATCTTGGAACTTCCAGTGATAATGCAATCAGCAGTATTTTGTGCCATTTGGAGGGGGTATATGGAACTCATTGGGAGACCCTGGTATAATGAGTTGCAGTAGTCTAATTTTGATGTGACTACTGCTTGACAGACAGTGTGGAAATCGTCCTAAGTAAAGGTTTTATATTCTTAAGAAGTTTCATCTTGTAATATGTGTTTGCAGTGGTTTTATTTACGTGGGACTGAAAGTTGAGGTTATGATCTAGGTTGACGCCAAAGTGCTTGACTTCTTTTTGCACCGTAATGGTTCTGTGAAATAGGTTGATTTCTTGTGGGGAATTGAATGAGTTCTCTTGTGTGATAAATAAGGCCTCTGTTTTATTGTAGTTTACTGTAAGGTTGTTGTTGCCGAGACAGTTAACCAATTCTTCCACACATTTGGTTATGGGTAGGAGATCAGGGTTGCGGATTTTCAATTGGAGTGAAAACCATAATGCCATCTGTGTATAATTGTTATTGTATGTTATGGCATTTGATTATATTACAAATAGGTTGTATGTATATGTTAAATAGCATAGATGAGATGGATGATCCTTGAGGGTGAAGGGCGCAGATTTGTGCATGCCACATTTTACTTGCTGTTGCCTGTTTCTGAAGTATGATTGAAACCATTTTAGTGTGGTTCCATAGAGGCTGATTTTCTGGAGGTGTTGTAGCATAATGGTGTGGGATACTGTGTCGAATGCTGCAGATATATCCATGAATATGAGAATGAATCTTGATTTGATGTTATCAGTTCCCTTGATGATGGTGTCGAGGAGAGAAGTCAGCAGTGTTTCAATATTATGTTTTGGTCTGAATCCATGTTGCTGGGGGTCCAGAGAAACATGCAAGTCTTTGCCATGAATGGTAGACTGTAAATTGGTCTGTATGATGCTGGATCATTTCTGCTGAGAGATGTATTTTTGAGGATTGGCCTTATGATGGTATGCTTGAGTGAAGTTGGCATTTATCCTTGAGTTAAAGTTGTTGTTACTAAGTTGTGTATAAAGTGTATAAGTTGTTCCTTCATTGATTTTATCCAGGCTACAGGGCAAGGGTCAGATGGAGAGGTGTGGTGTTGAGAGAGGCGATAATATGCTCAATTTTTTGGCAGTTTGGCTTATGAAAATCACCCCATATAGCAGTGAAAGAAGGCTCCTGGTAACTAGCTATGGGTGAGAAGATGTTCAGAGCTGACCATTTTTTATCATCAGGTGGTTTGCTAAATCTTGCGGGAGTATTTCAGGGGCTGATAAATGTTCTGGGACTTTGGTAAGTGATCAAATTATTTCAAATAATTTCCGTGGTTTATTAGCTGATTTTATAATTAGGTTGGTGTGGAATTGGTGCTTGGATGCGCTTATAAGGCTATTGTATTCTTGTTGAATGTGTCTATATTGTTGAAGGGTAATAGGAAATTTTGTCCTTCTCCATTGTCTCTCCATTTTCCGTAGTGTCTGTTTAGCTTGTTTGATTTCCGTGGAGTACCATGATGTTCTTTCATATTTTCTTGTATTTGTGTGGATCCTCTTTGGAGCTGCCACTGCTGCGAATATTGTTTGGTTCCAGTTTTCTATTGCAATGTCCAGATCACTTATCTCATGGTCCAGGACAGGGGATATTTCTTGCAAGAAGTTTTCCCTATGGAGGCTCCTGAAGAGTCTCTCAGTGTGTTGCTGAGGTGTGGGGCCAGAGATGTTCTCAATACGCATCTTGAAGACTATAATGTGATGGTCTGACCATAGTGTTGGTGCAATTGATAGAGGTGTAATGTGGTTCTGTTCAGTCATATTTTTTTGGTACAAAGATCATGTCCAATGTTGTGCCTATCTGATGAGTTGGGGCATTGACAATTTGGTTGTATTTATTTATTTTTATTTTATTTAATATCTTTTCTATACCACGCTCTTTAAAATCAGTGTGGTTTACAGGCAAATAATAACCTGTACAGTGCGGTGGAAACCTGCACTGTACTTACAATGAACAAGTGGTGTAACTTGTATTGAAGTGCATTGCTCTCAAGAACGACTTTGCCTCTTTAGTATGCACTGAGCTGAGGATGAAATCACCCAGGATGATGAGGGATTTGTGTGGTATGTTATAGGAACAGGCCAGATCAAAAGTGGTGGAAAGTTCATCGGTGTTGCCATTAGGAGCTCTGTATGAGAGGCATATGCTGATATATTTGTTGGCAATGGTGACTGTATTCATTGTGAGTTAGTGAGCTTGAATTTGAAGCAGTTCTTTGTAAGGATCAGACCTCCGCCTCCTCTCTTGTGGTCCTGTGGCAATTGTATGCAGAGTATGATGGTGGGGTGATTTGGTTGAGGATAGCTTGGTCTGTGTCATATAGTCAGGTTTCTGTGATGCAAAGAATGTCTGTATGGTGAGATTAGAGGTAGTCAGTAATGGTGTTGATTTTATTTCTAACTGATCTGACATTGATGAGTGTACAGGTGATGCATATATCTAGTATGGGGTTGGAATATGTGGTTCTGGCTATGGGTTTTGGAGTGATTTGTATCAATCTGTGTTGTTTTCGGGTTGATTGTTTATTAGGGTAATGCCAAGTGGGAGTTTGTCGTGGATTGGTGGCTATATGCAGAACCAGTATGTTTGGGTTACTGTGAGCTACCCCTATGCAGTAAAGGAGTAAGTATATGCATAAGAAGAAGTAAAGGAGAGTATAAGTACCAAGTCTCATGGTTTATTTTGAGAGGATAGTTATTTTAGTTAACCAAGTGCAATGATTGTGTAGCTTCATATGGCTATTCTTGATAAAGGAATAAGGAAGCAGGAGGGTTTAGGGAGGAGGGTGAGGATGTTGCTTCAGAGTTGAAATAGGAATGGACTGGTTGGGGGAGTTGGGAATCTATGATTATGATCCTATTTCCATGTATCTTATTTACTAGGACTTATTTACTAGGACTTTTAAACTAGATAACAGGGGAAAGCCGACAGTAGCCCAAGAGCAGATGGTTCGGAAGAATGTATCCTTGAAGGATACTACCAAAAGCAGAGAGGTTCCAAAAAAGAGTAAAGTAGCCCAAATGCCCTTGAGTATGGAGCAGACAGAGTTTAAAGATCCCAAATTACCCATGTCTACCAATCGCCAAATTAATATGAATAAAATACAGTCTCTAAAATGCTTGTATGCAAATGCTAGAAGTCTAAAAAATAAGATGGGAGAGTTAGAATATATAGCACTAAATGAGAGGTTAGATGTGATTGGAATATCAGAGACATGGTGGAAGGAGGACAACCAGTGGGACACTGTGATACCTGGGTACCAACTATATCGTAATGATAGAACTGATCAAATTGGTGGAGGGGTTGCGCTCTATGTTAGAGAGGGCATTGAGTAAGAAAGGATTAAAGTTTTGCAGGAAAAAAAATTTGCTGTAGAATCTCTATGGATTGAAATTCCATGTAAAAAGGGGAAGGCGATGGCAGTGGGGGTGTACTATCGACCGCCTGGCCAGAATGAACAAATGGATGATGAAATGCTCAAAGAAATCAAGGAAGCTAACAAAAGTTACAGCATGGTAATAATAATGGGCGATTTCAATTACCCCGGTATTGACTGGGTCAGTGTCATGGCAGGACATGCTAAGGAGATAAAGTTCCTAGATGACATAAATGACTGCTTCTTGGAGCAGCTGGTTCATGAACCGACCAGAGGGGAAGCCATATTAGACCTAGTCCTTAGTGGAACACCAGATCTAGTGCAAGAGATAAGGGTGTTGGGGCCACTTGGCAATAGTGATCATAGCATGATCGCCTTTGATTTAATTAGTGGAGAAGGGATAGTAAGGAAATCCACAGTACTACCTTTTAACTTTTGAAAGGGAGACTATGATAAAATAGGGAAAATAAAGAAAAAACTAAAAGGAGCAGTTGCAAAGGTTAAAGACTTACATCAAGCTTGGGTGCTGTTGAAAAATACTATCTTGGAAGCCCAGACCAGCTGTATTCCACGCTTTAAGAAAAGTGGAAGGAATTCAAAAAAACTGTCAGCATGGTTTAAAGGTGAGGTCAGAGAGGCTGTTGTTGCCAAGAAAGCATCTTTCAGGAAATGGAAAAAAGAGCCAAACGATGAAACCTGGAAACAGCACAAGCACTGGCAGGTCAAATGCAAGGCATTGATAAAGAAGGCAAAGAGAGATTTTGAGAAGAAGCTTGCTGCGGAAGCAAAAATGTGAAATAGAGATTTTTTTCAAGTACATTCGTAGCAAAAAACCGGTGAGAGAGTCAGTTGGACCATTAGATGATAGAGGAGTTAAAGGGGCACTAAGAGGCGACAAGGCGATAGCGGAGAGACTGAATGAATTCTTTGCTTCGGTCTTTACTGAGGAAGATGTAGGGATGTTACCCATGACTGAAGTGGTATTTAAAGGTGCGGAAGAATTGAAGGAAATATCGATACATTGGGAAGATGTATTACAACTATTAGATAAACTGAAGAGTTGCAAATCACCTGGGCCGGGTGGTATACATCCAAGGGTGTTGAAAGAACTGAAATATGAGATTGCAGACCTGCTATTAGTAATCTGTGAACTATCATTAAAATCATCTCTAATACCTGAAGATTGGCAGATCGCCAATGTAACACCAATTTTTAAAAAGGGTTCGAGGGGTGATCCGGGAAACTACAGACCGGTGAGCCTCACGTCAGTACCGGGAAAAATGATAGAAACCATCATAAAGAATAAAATTACTCAGCATGTAGATAGTCATGGCCTAATGGGAGACAGCCAACCTGGCTTTAGACAAGGAAGATCTTGTCTTACTAATCTGTTATGTTTTTTTGAAAGTGTGAATAAACAGGTGGACAAAGGTGAGTCAGTTGATATAGTGCATCTGGACTTTCAGAAAGCCTTTGACAAGGTCCCTCATCAGAGACTTTTGGCAAAACTAAAGAGTCATGGGATAGGAGGCAGTGTACTACTGTGGATCAGGAACTGGTTAAAAGATAGAAAGCAGAGGGTTGGGCTAAATGGCCAATTTTCCCAATGGAGAAAGGTGAATAGTGGTGTACCCCAGGGATCTGTGCTGGGTCCGCTGCTTTTTGACATATTCATAAATGACCTGGAAAGTGGAATAACGAGTGAGGTTATCAAATTTGCAGATGACACAAAACTATTTAAAGTTGTTAAAACCCAAGAGGATTGTGGAAAATTGCAAGAAGATCTTGATAAATTGGAAGACTGGGCATCAAAATGGCAGATGAAATTTAATGTGGACAAGTGCAAAGTTATGCACCTAGGGAAGAACAACCCAAACTATGGTTACACGATGCAAGGTTCCACATTAGGAACCACCACCCAGGAAAATGATTTAGGCGTCATTGTGGATAATATGTTAAAACCCTCGGCCCAGTGTGCAGCGGCAGCCAAGAGAGCAAATAGAATGCTAGGTATCATAAGGAAAGGAATGGAAAATAAAACAAAAGATATTATAATGCCCCTATACCGTTCCATGGTGAGACCGCACCTTGAATATTGTGTGCAATTCTGGTCGCCGTATCTTAAAAAGGATATAGCGTTATTAGAAAAGGTTCAGAGAAGAGCCACCAAAATGGTAAAGGGGATGGAAGGATACTCATATGAAGAAAGGCTAAAAAGGTTAGGGCTCTTTAACCTGGAAAAGAGACGGCTGAGGGGAGATATGATAGAAGTCTATAAATTAATGAATGGAGTGGAACGGGTAAACGTAGATCGACTGTTTACGTTATCAGAATATAGAAAGACTAGGGGACATGCAATGAAGCTACAGGGTAAACTATTTAAGACTAATAAAAGAAAATATTTTTTCACTCAACGTGTAATCAAACTCTGGAATTTGTTACCAGAGGATGTAGTAAAGGCTGTTAGTGTAGCTGGGTTTAAAAAAGGTTTGGACAAGTTCCTGGAGGAAAGGTCCATAAACCATTATTAAGAAAGGACCCAGGATATCAATGCTTGACCTAGTACAAGCATTGCAGAACCTGTGTCTTTTGGGGAAACTGCTAGGTACGTATAACCTAGATTGGCCACTGTTGGAAACAGGATATTGGGCTTGATGGACCTTGGTCTGACCCAGTATGGCATATCTTATGTTCTTATGTTCTAATGGGAGCATCTGGAGAAAACAAGGATGAGGAATGAAAGGTGGCTCCGATAGTTGAACCTGGATTACTATTCTTAGCTTACATGTTCCTTTCTTTAGTTCTCACCTAAGGGCCTCGCCAAAGGGCCCTTTGTCTTGGCCCTTAGGCACAGGCTTGCCAGGAGTGGGTGCATCTTGAAGCTGGTGTTTAAATGTTGAGAAGGTCGGGCCCTGATTGGTCTTTGCTGCAAGAATTGGGAGGGGTTACCTGCCCATCTCTGTGGCCAACGCCAGTCGGGTGTCTGAAGAAGAGGAGGTTTTCGTGCTGGAAGCTGGAGTTTTAAATGTTCAGAGAGCACTGATTGGCCTTTGCTGCAGAAATTTGGAGGAGCTTACCTGCCCCATCTCTGTGGCCGACGCCGATCGGGTGCCTGAAGAAGAGGAGCTTTTCGTGCTGGAAGCAGAGTTTTAAATGTTCAGAGGTCCCTGATTGGACTTTGCTGCAGGGATTGAGAAGGGCTTATATACCCGGTCTCTGTGGTCAATGCTGATCCGGTGCCTGAAGAAGACTTGGTTAAGTAGTGGCGTGATGTGTTTGTATTTTGCAGAGCCTGTGATGATGTAGGCAGCCGTGTTCTGTGCCATCTGAAGCATGTGGATTGCTTGTTTTGGTACCCTGGTAGATTGAGTTACAGTAGTCCAGTAGTGGCTTAATTACAGTTATGATATGTGATGCTATGCTCAAATGTTGGTCCACTCTTATCCCTAGATATCTGACTTCATTTCTTACTATCAGTGATGCTCCATTGACCAATCATTCAACATCCAGCAGAGCATATACCTACTACTGCCTAATCCTCTTGAACTCCCTCCGAGACATCCTAAGAGATATAAATGACCTGACTACATTCCAAAGGAGACTCAAGACATATCTATTCACAGAATATTATCAGAATGGAATAAAAAACCCAAAGCCGTACCACACATAAGACTTGAATTTCCGATTTCAAATCTTGACTTATCTGATCTTCTTTGTGTTTCCTTACCATTCCCCCTAGATGTATCCCTGTCTATACCTACTGTGCTGTCTGTCTTGACTAGATTGTAAGCTCCAATGAGAAGGGACTGTCTCTTACATGTTTGTGCAGTGCTGCGTACGTCTTGTAGTACTATACAAATGCTCGGTAATAGTTGTAGGAAGTCTATATGTTTGGAGGCAAACAGGACTTTGGTTGTTTGTAGGTTTATCCTAAAGTCATGAGATGTAAACCATTCTGAGGTTTCATTGAATATCATGGTTATCTGCTTGGTATTGGGTTGTGTTGGATTATATGGTAGGTAAAACATAATGTTGTACGCATATATGTTGTTGTTTCCATTATGCTTGTGAAATATATTGCATATTGGTTGAATATAGATATAAAGATGAAGGAGAAGAGCCTTGTGGAATGCCTTGATGTTGACTGTAGGGTTTTGATAAGACTTGGTCTATCTTGACTTGTTGGGTATCATTTGATAGGTATGATTTAAACCACTGTAGCATTGAGCCGCCAATTCCAATATGTTGGAGCCTGGCTATGTATGAGAGTGTTGTGATTAATGGAATTGAAAGCAGCTTAGATGTCCAAGAATATGAGCATAAAGTATTGCTTGGGTTTCTCTGTTTCCTTCACAAGCCTGTCAATAAAGATTTAAGCAGTATTTTGACACTATGCCCTGGATTAAAACCGTGTTGATGTGGATGAAGTGGGGCGTGCATATCTATGTGATCCTGGAGTTGTGTTTGGACAATCTTCTTGATTAGCCTTAAATAGAAGGCTAGATATGGGTCTGTAAGAGTTGGCACATGTCTTGTCTAATGAACTATGTTTTAGGAAGGGGTGTAAAGTTGCTCTTTTTAAACATTTAGGCATGTACGCTTGAGCTAGAGATAACGACTATTTTCAGAATTATATGGATATTTTCTGGTTGGATTAATTTTATCCAGTTGACTGGGCAAGGATCCAGTGGAGATGTGGTTGCATTGATTGAGGTGATGGTATGTTCAAGCTGTTCATTGTAGACTGGGGTAAACACTTGCCAGAGTAGTAGGTCAGTATGAAAGGTGGGATTTTATTGTGGAGTATTACGGTCTGGTAATTTAATTTTGTTCATATAATGATTAGCAAATTAGGGATATGGGTATCCTCTGAGTTTGGTTTTCTGATGAG
The DNA here is from genome assembly GCA_033557465.1 of Ichthyophis bannanicus. Taxonomy (NCBI): domain Eukaryota; kingdom Metazoa; phylum Chordata; class Amphibia; order Gymnophiona; family Ichthyophiidae; genus Ichthyophis; species Ichthyophis bannanicus. The sequence continues at coordinate 362,457,739 of CM066037.1, read as the reverse complement.
AGATTTTACAATGTCAAAAAGTTCTCTCAGGCGATTAACAGATTTCATTATTAGATTTGTGTGGTAGTCTTTCCTACTGTCATTAATCATCCCTCGGTATATATGGAGGGTGTCCATATATAGGGTGGCCCAAAAAAAGTGAGAACATCTCGTAAATTAAAAGCTTAAATAGTTTACTTATTTACCTTTTTTAGCTATATAATGTCTTTATTTCGACAATTTCCGGTCTCCATCTTTTTTTTTTTAAATTTGTCAATCGTTTACATTTATCTTTTTGAATTTTTAAATAACTTATATGCTACGAGATGTTCTCACTTTTTTTGGGCCAACCTGTATATGTTTTTGTCTTGTGTTGACTTGGTGGTTCTCCATTTACATTCTAGTTTTTTAGATCCTGTGTATACCATACCTCTGATCTAGTTTGCTTTATGCGATGCCTTGTTTGATTATTTGTGGTGGCCTTGTTTATGACAGTGTTCCAGTTGCTTATCAATGTATCTATATCCTCTAATTCTGGGTTGAGTTGTGGTAAGATGTCATTTAAGAAAGATTGCTTGTCAAATTTTTGAAGCGGCATGGCATGTTTGGTCTAGTTATGTTTTTGCAGGGGTGCGGATGATGTGCTATGGTAAAATTGATTAAGTAATGATCAGACCAGGGCACATGTATTGTTTGAACTGAAGGTTGCTGTGAGTTATCAAGTATGTTGTTAGGCAGAAATATCAGATCGAGTGTGTTTCCCTTAATGTTGGTAGGGGTATTGACTATTTGTTGGTAATCCATATCGTTCATTGAGCTGAGGAATGAGTGAGCATGGGTGTTGTGGGTGGATGTCAGATTGAAGTCTCTGAGAAGGATTCACATTATGCATCTAACAGCTCCAGTAATACATATCCTGCCATTTCCAGCAGCTCCCCTATTCTGTATAATATCTTCTTCATAGCCATGGAGGTAAGCAAGTCCCATTATGAGTCAAAATTCATGTCTTAGGTAGGGCAGTCAATACTAGGTAGGTAACCCAATACGCCACCTTAGTGCCCATCATAGAGAGAATAAACAGTGCATAAGGGATGTAGGAATTTAGGTGGAGGTTCAAGTCTTTAAGTACTATGATGCCATAAGTGAGAGTATGCTAGAGCTGACCCTGGTATGCAGTATAGTAGGAAGAGCAGAATTAGTCTGGTTTCAGGAAAGATACTGAAGAGGACAGAGGTTAGTACCTTAAAAGGCAGAGGGAATCTTGTAGGACATGTGCTGCAGTAAGTTGTACATCTATTTCATCTTAGAGCACAAGAGAATCATAATAATGCATAGCAAAATTTACATGACAGTTAATAATAGGGTGAATAAGAAATTTAAAAACATGATCAGTGGTAGGGGTACAACCAAATAAACTTTCCTAAGCAGAAACATGAGCATCCTGTACAGTGGTGAAAGTTATAGTGGGAGGTCCCCAAGAAAGTTTTGCTGAGTGCCCCCCTATTTTGGCAACCCTGCAGTGACTCGCCCCGCCAGCAGTGGCGGTGGCATGACACCCACCCACCTGCGGTGATGGCAGTGCTGAGACCTCCCCTGTCAACCTTCCCCTTGTTCTGGCGGCAGCGACCCTGAGCGACAAACTTACTTTAACTGTTTGTTACACTGATTCCATTTCAGATCTGAAGCTGTTTCTCTGGGGCTGAAGTCTTGTGTTATTGCGAGACTTCAGCCCAGAACGCGGACACCTCTGGGCCTGGAATGAAGGCAGTATGGCAAACAGATAAAAGAAACTTTGCCACACTATCGTGTGGGCCCCCTTCGTGCCTGGGCCTCCCTGCACTGCGGGGACTGCTCGGGCAGAATTTACACCACTGATCCTGTACCAAGTTTTCAACATTTTGTAGAATCCTTCCATTCTCATAAGTGATGGTATGATATGCTTCTTTGCAGATTGTCTTAAGATGATCAATAAAGGCATGGAGTTCAATAAAGTTTAGAAAATTATTTAATGTCTCTTCTCCCATGCCAAGAGGTAGAGGATGCCAGATATATGAAATAAAGTCTGCAATGTCAATAGAGTCATTGGTAATCAGAAGTATGGAATACATTGTGCCATTAATTGTGATCGAGGAGAGTGGTGTATGACTGCAACAGGTATTATCAGTAAATGTTATGAGGGGTATAGCAAAATGTCTTTAGTAATGCGGATGTCATATACTTTGTGAACAATAGAAAGGGAAACATTCTGTGCAAAAAACCCCAAATGTAAACAAAAGTCCATCTCCTAGGTAATACAAAATTTGTGAGGTGGTGGGTGAGTTTGAGAGCTTAGCAGCTATAGGACAAGAAGAAGAATTGTACTAAAAGGAGGCATCAGACTCTTGAAAATGATTAGATGCATATTTGATATGAAAAGATGTCTGCTCACTCAAACTAGGATCAATGGGCCCGATATTCCAAAAGTATTTACACAGTTTACAGCCCTATAACCCGTGTAAATGCAACTCTCCTCCCCTACACACCCCATTGGGACATGTCATGGGTGTTCGGAGGCATGTCATGGGTGGCAAAAGAGGCTAACCGGGTGGTAGCTATATTGCACCACTATCTAGTTAGCTTCTATGGGTAAAAAGTAGGCGCTGCAAAAGTTAGCCTATCTTTACCTTTAGAAGCTAACCGAGCAGCTGTGCAATATCACCGCTATCCAGTTAGCCTCTGGGGCTATCGGGCATATGCAGTGACCCCAGATATTTAATGCTGGAAGTGCATATGACCCCAGCATTGAATATCTGGGATTAGAGTATGCTGGCGATGGCTAGGCACTGTACTGACACCTAGCTGTTCTAACCAAAGAGAGCAGTAAGAAGGCTTGAACGCCGATGGAGATGCACCAAATCAGCTTCCATACCGGACTTATACCAGTTGAAACAAAAAGAATAGAACAACCTCATCAACCAACAAAAGAGAAGAAGGATTACCATACAAACCTGATCCTGAAGTCTACTAACAAACACCGCAAACTCTTCGAATTAGTAAAGATGCTCACCAACGAACCTTACAACAAAAACAAGCAGCAAATAGATCCACAGACCTTCACAGACCACCTCAAGACCAAATTCATAGCCCCCGCCAAGGACAACAGAGAAATCAGCAGCAACAAGCCCCCTCAACCCAACCAAAGATGGGGTAAATTCAGCATCCTATTCAAGGAGCAGATCTCAAACATCATCACCACCCTCAACACCAGCACTGCCCCTACTGATCTATGCCCCGTAACATGGATCAAAGCTGCAAAAAAAGATCTGATCCAGGGCATTCGCAAAATAATTCAAAACTCTCTCACGACAGGAATAATGCCAAGCGCACTTAAACTAGCTACGATATGCTCCATCCCCAAGAAATCCACACTAGCTAAAACTGACCCTGCTGCCTATAGACCCATCTCAAGCCTCCCCCTCATAGCCAAGATCATCGAAAAGTTGGTCCAACATCAACTCCAGAACCACATAGACATCCACGCCCCCCTGGACCCCAATCAACACGGCTTCCGACCAAACCATGAGATAGAAACTCTGCTAATTCAACTCTTCAACAAGCTGATCCGGACTATTGACAACATCAAAATGGGAGTCCTCATGATTTTCATAGACATCGCTGCAGCATTTGACACAGTGAGCCACACAACCTTGCTAGCTAGACTACAGGAAATTGGACTACATGGCACCACCTTATACTGGTTCACATCCTATCTAACCGACAGACAGTTACAAGTCAAATGCGGCTCAGATACCTCCCAGCCTCTGAGAGCCAACCAGGGCATCCCACAAGGCTCATCCCTCTCTGCCCTGTTATTCAATCTATACTTACAACCAATCTGCTCCATCATCAAGAACCACAAGATTCAATACACCATCTTCGCCGATAACATCATGATATTCACCCCAATCAACTTGGACACCCCAGACTATCCCAACCTAGCCAATTGTCTCCAGAAAATGACAGCCTGGCTCTTAGAAAACAATCTATCCATAAACCACAACAAAACAGAAGCACTATTCATCTCAAGAAACCCCACCATCTCAATTACACCTACCATCAAACTGAACGACATCATAATAACAGTAAAGTCTGAAGTTAGATACCGAGGAGTTACTCTCGACAAGGACCTGAACCTACAAGCCCACATTGCCAGAACCACAAGAAATGCCTACCTCAAAATGAGAACCATCAGGCGCCTCAAACCCATTCTCGCACAGGACCACTTCCGTACAGTCTGTCAAGCTCTCATCAATCCCACACTAGACTACTGCAACCCCATCTACCTCGGGCTATCAAAACAGGCCCTCTGACCACTACAGCTGGCAAAGAACACTGGCACCCGCATAATAACAGGCTGCTCAGGTCATGACCACATTACACCCATCCTGTACCACCTCCACCGGCTCCCAATCAGCTCCCGTATCCAATACAAAGTTATCTTAAACATATTCAAAATAAGACGAACCATCTCAGCTGACAGCCTGCAACCTCTCATCAAAGCTGATCTGTGCACCAGACCCAGAAGAAAGAGAACCGCAGACACCATCACCACCCCAAGAGAATTTGCCAAATCAAGACAGGACACTTCATTAAGAGCACTGTCCCTGGCGGCACACACCCTGTGGAGCTCTCTCCCTGACGATCTGAGATCAGCCACAGACCTCAAATATTTCAGAAAGATGCTCAAAACAAAACTCTTCATGGAACACTACAAGGACATCACCTGAACCAGACTCTGCCCTAGCCAACCCTGCAACCCACACGAACTGTATATAGACCTGTACATAGCTCACTTGTATATAGCTCACTTGTATATAGTAGACCTGTACATAGCTCACTTGTATATAACTCAAATTAATCTCTCCCACCCCTCCCACCCCACTCATCCTGATGTTTCCACTGCATGTTTTCACACTATAACCACCCCTCTTGATTGTTTGATGTGCTAACCACTTTGATTTAATGATAAAGCGGTATGTTAAATCCGACTAAATAAATAAATAAACTCAATATCAGGCCTGATAAGTTTAAATGAAATAGTCTAACTGTCATGCAGTAGCTCTACTCAAGTTTGGAAACATAGAAACATGATGGCAAAAAAAGACCATATGGCCTGTCTAGTCTGCCCTTCCATATCAACTGCTACTACTTTTCCTTTAGAGATCCTCTGTGTTTGTCCCATGCTTTTTTGAATTCAGACACTGTCCTCATCTCTACCACATCTACAGGGAGACTATTCCACGCATCTATCACTCTTTCTGTAAAGAAATATTTCCACATATTACTTCTGAGTCTATCTCCTTTCACTCTCATCCTATGTCCCCTTGTAGCAGAGCTTGCTTTCAATTGAAAGAGGCTCTCCTCCTGTGCATTTATGCCATGGAGATATTTAAACATCTCTATCATATCTCCTCTATCCTGCTTTTCCTCTAAAGTATACATATTAAGATCTTTAAGTCTGTCCTCATATGCTTTATAATGAAGATCACTAACCATTTTAGTAGCCACCCTCTGCACCTACTCCAGCCTGTTTATATCCTTTTGAAGGTGTGGTCTCCAGAATTGCACACAATACTCCAAATGAGGTTGCACCAAAGACCAATACAGAGGCACTATTACCTCCTTTTTTTCTGCTAGCTATTCCTCTCCCTATGCACCCATACTTATAGCTTTCACTGTTGCCTTTCCTACCTGTTTAGCTACTTTAAGATCATCAGACACAATTACGCCCAGGTCCCGCTCTTCTTTTGTGGACAGAATTACTTCCCCCCTACACTATACCGCTCCCTTGGATTTTTGCAGCCCAAATGCATGACCCTGAATTTTTTAGCATTAAAGCTCAGCTGCCAAATTTTAGACCATTCTTCAAGCTTAGCTAGATGCTTCCTCATGTTATTTAATCCTTCCTGGGTGTCTGCTATATTGCATATTTTGGTATCATCCACAAAGAGGCAAACCTTAACTGACAGCCCTTCCATAATATCACTAACAAAGATGTTTAAAAGAATCGGACCAAGGACAGATCCCTGTGGAACACCATTGGTAACTTCCCTCTCCTCAGAGTGAGCTCCATTTACCAGTACCCTTTGTCACCTCACCCTCAATCAATTACTAACCCAATCAGAAAACTTCAAGGTCCATCCCTACAGTGCTCAGTTTGTTGATAAGTCACCTGTGCAGAATGGTGTCAAAGGCTTTACTGAAATCTTTGTATACAACATCTAAGGCTTTCCCTCGATCTAGCTTCCTCATCACCCAGTCAAAGAAATCAATCGGATTTGTCTGACAAGACCTCCCTCTGGTGAATCCATGCTGCCTCTGATCTTGTAATCCACTGGACTCCAGAAACCTCACTATTTTCTCTTTGAGCAGCATTTCCAATAATTTACTCACCACCGAGAATAAACTAACCGGCCTGTAGTTTACAACCACATCCTTACTTCTGCTTTTGTGTAAAGGGACCACATGTGCCTCTCTCCAGTCCTCTGGCACCACTCCCGACTCCAAAGAGGCATTGAAAAAGTCAGTCATTGGAGCCGCTAATACATTCCCAAGTTCCTTCAGTAGTCTCAGATGTATCCCATCTGGTCCCATCGCTTTGTCTACCTTTAATTTAGCTATTTTCTTTGAACACATTCTTCTGAAAATCATTTAAGATCCCCGTCGCTTCTGTTGCTATTTGTGGGTGTTTTCTGAGGTCCTGCTTCTGGCCCTTCATCTTTGAACACAGAACAGAAATAGTTGTTAAGCAATTCCGCTTTATCCTTATCAGCTTCTACATATTCCTCCCCTTCACTCTTGAGTCTGACAATACCAGTTTGCCCTTCCTCTTCTCACTAATATTTCTGAAATATGTCTTATCCCCCCCCCATTTTATTACATTGGCTCTTTCTTCTAATATCTTTGCTTTCCTGACTACTTTGCTAGCTTCTCTAAGTTTTTCCAAATATAGATGCCTGTCTTCTGCTCTCTGTGATCTCCTGTATTTCATGAAGGTCTCTCTCTTCTTCTTCATCTCTTCAGCTACTTCTTTTGAGAACCATAGTGGCTTCGATATTGCCTTTTATCTTTATTTACCTTTCTAGCAAAAAGGTTGGTTTCCCTTAAAATATGCACTTTGATTTTTGCCCACTGTTTTTCTACATCCCCCAGCTGTTCCCATTCCACTAACAACTCCTTGAGGTATTGACCCATCTTGGCAAAGTTAGTTTTCCTAAAATCCAAGACCCTCTCTTTTGAATGAATTTTAACAGGATAAATAACAATATGGTGCCCTGACCATGGAATCAAAAAATAGATAAAACATCCTTGTGAGAAAAGATCGGAACACTAAGAGGGGAATTTTACAAAGGACGTGTTGGTTGAGGGATGAATATCCAAATTGGAACATGCAACAAATGTCAGCCGATTTTGGAACAAGGTTCGGGGACGACCAGTGTGGGTGAAAAATAGCAAGCAGAACATGTGGAAAAGTGGATGCACAGGCTGGATGAGGCATCCACATGTATATTCCTTGCAGAATATAGCAAGGAAGATGCCCAGGGTGCCATTCATGAACACAGGCCCATGGTCGTCCTGGCTGCAGCGATGATATGCAAGCATGTGCGGGCACATAAGGACCGAGCATGGTGATTCAGTGAGAAGATGGCAGGATGTCAACCAGGATGCCCAACTTCTCTTGGGTGGAGACCAAAAGCTTCTGCTGCCTGGTCCTGGACAAACATTGCCCAACTTTGCTGCAAGCATTTGATGCTCCATTTAGTCACCACTCTCTATTTGCTATGTCATTAGATTTGCCATTATACGTAGTGTAGGGACATAGAGGAGGCTAACACTTTCAGAGGAGCCAATCACCAGTGTCAGGAGGTCTAAGCGATCTGGTGTATGAGCCACCAGACTCTCTAGTAATTGCTACAGATGGCACAGGGTATGGGTAGCAGTAGGTATAGGAGGGCAAAGGCAGCCAAGGAAATGGAATGACAGATGAACATGGAGAAGACATAGGGGAGCAGGGCCAGAGATGGTGAAAGCTGTGGGGGGGGGGAGGGGTTGACACAGTGTAGACAGCCAGCAAAGAATGGAAACGTAGTATGGGCCACAGCAGGTATCCCTCCCACATAAAAAAGAGAAAGAGGCTGAGGGACAAGGGGCTAGCATGTAAGCAATAGCATGCCCATGCAGAACAGAGAGTAGGTGGCACAGCGATGCATGTACAAGGTGCATAATGACTGGAGACACATGATAGTGGAGAAATCCAGCATGCCCATGTGAAGCTTGGGTGGCCAGAGCGGAAAGGCCAGAGTGGGAGTCTGACCCTAAGGCTGGAAAAAAGGTGGCAGAGCACAACATATCTTTGCGCAGAGACCTTCCAGCAGTGATGAGGTGGTGGTGGGACAGATGACTTGTGCCAGTGTGTGCAAGGGCCAGATGCCAAGCAAAAAGGGCTTGAACGTACCAATGATACCACTTCCATTCTCACGTGCTACAAGATATACCAGGAAATGGAGTACTTGAAAAGCCATTTAAGGGCCACCAGAAGGAAGAGGCTATGGCTCTTGGCCAGGATGCGGTGAGAGATCTCTAAAAGGTAAGATAAGGACAAGAAGCACAAGTGCAGCAGCTCAAGTCCATAGGGTGTGTTGGCCCATGTCATGGCATGGCAGGGTGAGAGACAAGAAGGGAGGCAGATGATCAGCATCTACAAGAGCTGTAACACATAAGTCATTTCCTGGACACCTTCCTTTTGCGTTTAGCCATCTAGTCTCCCAGGCACCCCTACTAGCTACTGTACCATTTACTGCTTCCCTAGCCTCTACATCAGCTGCTGGGCCCCCACAACCACCAGTAGTGATGGAAGAGGTGCTAGGCTCCACCAACATTAGTCCCAGGGAAGACGGCTAACCAATATCCTCACTGTGCCATCATGAGACAATGCCCCCCCCCCCCCTTCACTTCCCTGACTTCCTGGCTGCCAAGTGATGGGTGGGAGGTGAGGGCATAGAGCCAGATGTGGATAGGTCATTAAGGTCATAGAGAGTGGCAAGGAGGGCTCGGCAAGCACCTCCCAGTCTATATTCATCCCTCAGGGCCAGATTGATAGAGTATGTGAGGTGAAGAGGAAGGGACAAAGGCAGGGGGTGACACCAGGGCCGCACCGAGTATAAATCGTGCCCTGTGAGACTTGCACATCAGGCGCGCACATCCCCCCCCCCTCCCTGCAGCGGGAGAGAAGAGGCGCGCCTGATGTGCAAGTCATCGGCATGCTAAGCAGATCTATTAGCATGCTGGCGAGAAGGCTTAAGGGGCACATTTTAGCTGTCTTCCGTTGCCTGCCGCCGCTGAGAGAAGTAAAGGTGGTGGCGGCAGACAATGGCAGACAGCTAAAATATGCCCCTTAAGCCTGGCCTTGGTGGCACATCCAGTAGGCTCTTGTGTGGCAGCAGCTGGGGCTGCTTGTGGGAGGAGGTGGTGTGGTGTGTGTTATGGGATATTCCTGTGTGTTTGTAGAGAGAAGGTGGGAAACAGGGATGGCAGGGAAGGGGGAGAAGGTGCCTAACTTACAGGGAGCAGGGGCAGGTGCCTCCTCTTAGCCAGATTGTGTAACATGCAGCTTGCCATGACTATTTCACAGACTTTATGTGGGCTGTATAATAGCTTGCCTCCTGACATGAAAGCCCTCCTTGGGTTTTCAGCTGACTGAAGATATGCTCTGTCACTGATCGGTAAAAAAGGGAACAATTGTTGTTGATATGGAAGGACAGACTAGATAGGCCATATGGTCTTTTTCTGCTGCCATATTTCTATAAGTGGTCTGGTGAGCCTGGTTATAGCATTCCTCTGCCTCATTGCGGGGTGTAATAATGGGGGTTATGAGCCAACTCCTCAGCATGTAGTCTCTGTCTCCTGTAGAGCAAGACAGAAGGGAAGGGAGAGAGGGGAAACTTATTGAGTAGGCCCTGTCACAGACTGTGCTGTCCTTTTCACTGCTATAGCTCACATACATTCCCATATCTCTATCCCTCTCCCCATGGACTTTAGTTTGCTAATGGTCTGCTGGTGCCTCCCATTACTTTCTATGGTGCCCAAGTATCCAGTGTGTTGCAGCCGGGGTACAACCTTGTATTCTGTTGTGCCCTGCCTCTCCATGCAAACTGCCCTTCAGTGCCCTGCATCGCCCATTCTCCTTACTCCAAAAGATGCATGGCCTACACATCTCCCTGTGACCCCCAAGACCTAGCGGTGTTACGGACTATGACTCCCACAGAGGCCACCCCATCTCCTTGCTTCTCTCTATGGTGTGCCTTCTGAAGAGTGCCCTACATTTCTAGCATTATGACATTGCACTGCTGGCCACTTCATTTACTCAGTGCACCCCTAGCAGCTGCAGAGGGCTACCATGTATTCTGGCTGAAGCCAGGGTTGTGATTTACATTCTGAGCCCTCACTTATCAGCTTGTGGCCGCACCCTCCCTCCCCCCCCACACTCAGCCATTTTTCCTCAACATTGCCTGCTTTGCTGCCAGCATTTGATGATTCATTTAGTCATCACTCTCTAGCTGCTATGTCGTTAGATTTGGCAGTACACGTAGTGTAGGGACATGAAGGAGGTTGTCACTTTCAGAGGAGCCAGTCACCAGCGTTTGTGAATGCCTGACTGAAACAAGATGAAGGCATTGTGGCATGACCCTGGAAAACAGGGAAAGACATCAGTTATTTCGCTTTTGGCATTGCAGATCACCTGCATATTCATGGAACAATAGGCTTTTCTATTTCTCTATGTCACTTCCTGTGCCCTTGGTGGATGTAGGACCATAAGTGTGCAGTCTATTACACCCAATACTGCAGGAAAGCCTGTAACCTGATGGAAGTCCAGTATTTTCTTTTGGCTCTCCTGTAGCCTGCTCAGAAAGCTGATGTACTGCACTTTCGTTAGGCAGAATGCTGCGAGAAACTGTGTATGACAGCAAAATCACCGATTGGCTGATGTCTGCCATGCTGCCAGCACGGTCTGGAAACTGTCAGTCATGATGAATGTGAGGGCTGTCATGACCTTTATGTGCACAGAGATGGGATGTCCTCTCTGTGTGGGGGCACTAAGGTCTTTTTTTTTAGCTCCTGACACAGCTGGCAGCATTGTCAAATCAGAACTACGTCAGGCACTAGTCATTAGACAGCCCGTGAATTGGGCCCTTGGGCAGTATACCCTCTAGTAGGGTTGCTCTCTACCTGCCCTCCTGATCTCCCTGTCCAGCTCCTCATCAGTGACTGTGGCAAACCAGCTGTTCACCCACTTCATTGCTCCTAGACTCCACCAACTCCAGTTGGGATGATCACCTCTCATAACTTCTCACCCCTCTCACAACCACCACCGGCACCCTTTTGCTACCAATACCAACATGCAGTACTCAGTACGATGTGAGACGAGGATGCAGATTTATATAGCTACTTGCACATAGTTATATGAACACCAAGACCTGGACCCACATAGACAGGTACACACTCTCCTCAGGTCTTTCACACCAATAAACATAGACATACACACAGTAACAGTTCCAAAACTGGACCTTTGACAGGGCTGCATGGAGTGACACAGTGAGAATGGGGTCCGCGGGAAGCAGTGCTGGATGGTGGTGGAGTTCAGCTGGCATTAAGCATATGCATATGGTTAGTAACAGAGAGAAATTTGGATATTTGTGAGTAACTACAAATAATTTTGAAAATAAGTGCCAAGTAATAAAATTATAGTCCACATTATAGAAAACATCATGTGGATTTCCTTCCTGAAAGGGAATGATATCAGAAAGAGAGACAACCCAATTCCATAACATGTATGTCTGGCCCACGTGCATGTCCAAACCAAATGTGGGCCCGATTTAAACCTAATTCCACACCCGTGGTTATAGACATGCTTGTGGGTTCCTGAATTGGGGACATAGACATTTTCAGCATGGCATGAACAAAGCACTACAGTATACGAGAGACGAGTATATGCAGCACATGGCTGTGGACGCTCCCATGCGCACCGTATTCTAAAAATATGGATGTTTCTGATCCTGTCTATCTCTGCCATATCCCTGTGGATGGCCATGCCTCCTCTGTAAAACGTGCATCTCCTAAGCTGCTCCTCTAACAGTGTTGTGCTGATGCAAACTACATTTGACCACTGATGATGCATAAATGTTGAAGCAAACTAGACTATATATACTAGTCTGTTGCATGCCCAGGATACTACAAAGTAATCTCGGTGCACTCAAAGATAGTATAAAAACAAGTAGAAAGTGATATGTTTGTCATGACATAGCTTGAATCACAACATACATGGCAGTAGAAGAACTCCTTAGTTATTCTTGCATTGGTCATCTCTGAAAACAGTCTGTACAATGCTAAGTATGGAGTCCAACGCAAAAAAGCACAAAACCACGTGCAGGAACGAAAAACCAGTACAAACCGTGGATAGCAAAGAAAGATGTTTTATCAAATTATTTAAACAAAATCAGCCAACGGCCCAACACAGGCCGTGTTTCGCAAAAACCTTCTTCAGGGGCTAGATTGGCTGCAAAATTGATAAAACATATAAATAATAATAAAATACTAAAACAACTTTAATCATAAATAGGATTAAAAACAAACAACAAATACAATATGCAATTAAATGAATCAACATCAAAACCAAACTACTAGCACATATATAATAAAATCGGAGAATTAATAAATATGAAACAACACATATAAAAGACATATATGTAAATAGTAATATCAACATCATAATAAATAAGTAAATAAATAAATAAATAAATAAACAAACCGTTAAAAGTACATAAAATACTTGAGTGCTGGTGACGTCATCACCTAGTATGGCCGCTTGATTTGTGAGCTCCCACCCGACCCCACCGAAAAGCGCCCTGATTCCTGATAGAAGACACAGCTTCTCCCCTGTTTTTGCCTAACGCTGTGGGGGAAGGCGGCGGGGATTGGTTGCGATGTCTGCGAAACCTAAGAGGGTGAACCTGAAGGAGTTTGCGTACGGGGAAAGTACGCCGCCTCGGCCCAGCAAAGATAAGATGGCGGGGGCCGAGGGTAAAACCGCGGAAACCACAGCTGGTAAGCGTACTCTGCGGGAGCGCCCGGAGAAGGGGGTTGCCGAAGGCAGTCCACTGGCTGGAGGGGAGTCTGGTGATTTTCAGAGCGATGTTCGCATGTGGTTCGTTGACCTCCGGCAGGATATTCTGCAAATTAGAGCAGATGTGGTGGCCAGCGTGGACAGCTTGCGCGGGGAACTGACGGATTTGGGCCGGAGAGTGGAGGAAGTTGAAGGACGTGTGGAGAGCCAGGAGGAAGGTTTGGAGTCTGTGGCGGGTAAAATGCAGCTCCTGCAACAACAACAGCTTGTGATGGAGGAGAAACTTGAGGACCTAGAGAATAGGTCGCGTCGGTGCAATTTGCGGTTCCGCGGGGTGCCCGAGGGGGAGCCCTACTTGGACTGCTCGGCCGTGGTGCAGGCCATATCCAAGGCCGCGCTGGACAAGGCTGGAGTTACAATGGCCAATCTGGATTTGCGCCTTGTGCGTGCTCACCGGGTAGCGGCAGCAGGAGCGGGGCGCGGAAATCGGGCCCGCGATATTATAGCTTGCTACCAGGACTTTCAAACTAAAGAGCAAGTGCAGCGAGCAGCACGTGGCCATGGGGGTGTACAGTGGAGCTCGTGTGAAGTGGATATCTATACTGACTTGGCGCAGATTACTCTGCAGAAACGGCGTCTGCTGAAAGATGTTGTAAGCAAATTGAGGGAGGAGGGTGTCCGATATGGATGGACCTTTCCTTTTGGACTCTCCATCACTTATAATGGCCAACATATCCGTGTGAAAACCCGGGAGGAAGCTCTTCAAGCATTGCGGTTTGCGGGCATGAAAGGCCTCCCCGGCAAGTCTACAGGCAGCGGGGGCAGTCAGGCTGGACGGCCTCGATGGCAGCAGGTGGATCGCAGGCGACAGAGGACCCGGAGGCCCGGGGCAGACGACCAGGCGGATGAGGCCGGAGAGTGACTGCATCTGGGTAGCCCCTAGGGGCTTTGCTGGTCTGTCTGTTTTTTGGACTTGAGGGGAGCTGTGGGTTTGGCCTGAAGGGCTGGAGGGGTGAAGGTTCTGTATATTGTTTTGGTGTGGGTGTTCTCTTGTTCGGGGGTGTGATGGTTGATGCTTATATATCTGTATTATGTTATTCGGTATGTGGGTATTTAGCGGGAATGGGGATCCTTGGAGGGTTGCTGTGGGGATGGAGGGCGGTTGAGAGGTGGATGTGTGGTGGCTAGGTGGGGTGGGGGGGAGGGGTGGTCAGAACGGGATGGCGGGAGCACTCATTGTGGTGGTGTGGAGTGGGGGAGCATGGGGTTGGGGGGAGGGGGTTCAGGTGGGGGGGAGGGGGGGAGGGAGGGGGGAGGTGGGGGGGGAAGGGGAGAGGGGGGGATGTAAGAGTTGGGTCTGGGGGCAGGGGAGGAGGGAGAGGGTGTGGCTTTGGTGGATAGGCTTAAAGTAGTGTCCATGAATGTTCGTGGCTTAAATGCTCCGGTGAAACGACAGAGAATGTTCAAGGAAATTCAGAGACTCCACGGGGACATTATTTTTGTCCAAGAAACACATTTGAAAAAATGTGATGAGTGGAGAGTGGCACATAAAAGCTTTCCTACGAAGTGGTTTGCGTCTAACAGGGTAGCTCTGAAAAAAGGGGGTGTGGGGATTATGATGCGGGGGACGATAGACTATACGGAGTGTGAGGTCCATCGGGATAAAGAGGGCCGCTATCTTATTGTTAAACTTCGCATTCAGGAACGCATGTTCATCTTGATTAATATATATGGACCAAATGTGGGACCTGGGACCTTTTTTGGGCAACTCCAGGGCTTAGTGGAAAAAGTAGCGGAAGGACATATCATTATGGGCGGGGACTTTAATATTACCCTAAACCCTGCTCTGGATACTTCCTCTGGGAAGGGCTTAGGCCATGCTACGGGGAGGCGGAAGCTGAAAGCGTTGGTGCGGAGTATGGGATTGGTGGATGCCTGGAGGGAACTGAGGGGAAAAGAGAAGGGCTTTACCTTCTATTCCCCGGTGCATCATTCCTTCTCACGGATCGACATGCTGTGGGTGTCGAAACCCCTGTTGTCGGAGGTGTATGAATGCGATGTGGGGGATAGGACCTGGTCCGATCATGCGCCCCTGTGGGTGGAGGTGGGCATGGGGAGAGAGCCGAGGAAAGGACGGATGTGGATGTTGAATGAGTCCCTCCTGGAGGATGGGGATATAGCGCAAAAGGTGGGGGTGAAAATTAAACAGTATTTCGAGCTTAATGACCGGGATGGGTGTGCGATTGGAATGCTGTGGGAATGCTTGAAAGCGGTCATTAGAGGGGATCTGATTGCAATGGGGACCTATGTGAAAAAACAGAAGGAGCGGAGGAAAACAGAGCTCCGCGAGAGACTCAGAGAGTTGGATAGCATGGTGGAAAAGAGGGGGGGGGGGGGAGTTTGGGGATACCGCAAGAGCTGCTTGCGGTGCGTAGGGAACTCAATGAAATAGAATTAGCAGAGCTTAAGCACGCTCAAGATATTATGAAACAGCAGTTCTTTGAATTTGGCAATAAGCCCAGTAGATTGCTTGCACAATCGTTGAAGCGCCAGCGGACTCGAAATTTTATTGCTAAAATCCGGGATGCCCAAGGAGCGGTGGTGAGG
This sequence comes from Ichthyophis bannanicus, assembly GCA_033557465.1. NCBI lineage: Eukaryota > Metazoa > Chordata > Amphibia > Gymnophiona > Ichthyophiidae > Ichthyophis > Ichthyophis bannanicus. The sequence continues at coordinate 362,441,994 of CM066037.1, read as the reverse complement.
GACCTAGATCTCATTCAACAGAGCTTCGTAAATTTCTATCAACAGCTGTATACGGCGGAGCGGGCTCCGGGGGGGGGGACGATCTGGATCGCTATCTTCAGATGAGCCTTCCATGTTTAACTGAAGTGGAGGGGGCACGGCTATCTCGACCCATCACCGACGAGGAGGTAGCTGAGGTGATTAGGAATCTCCCGACGCATAAAGCGCCGGGTTTGGATGGCTTTACAAATAAGTTTTACAAGGTCTATCGGGAGCTGCTCTGTGGGCCTTTGGCGCGACTATTTAATGCTTTTACTGCGGGGGAGGCTATCCCTGAAACCCTACGTACAGCAGGGATTACCGTCTTGCCTAAGGAGGGGAAAGACTTGAGTCTGTGTGGCTCATATAGGCCGATTTCTTTATTGGGCACGGATTTCAAAATTTTCACGAAGATCTTAGCCAACAGGTTGCTGCAGCACATGCCGCGGTTGGTCCATGAGAATCAATCGGGGTTTGTCCCGGGGCGACAAACGGTGGACAACCTGTGGAAGGTGCTGTCTGCTATGTGGAAGGGCAAGAGGGGAGCGGATCAAATGGTGCTGTTGGCTATTGATGCTGAAAAGGCGTTCGATCGAGTGTCGTGGCCTTTTCTATTTAAGGTATTGGAAAAAATGGGGATGACTGGGAATTTTTTGACATGGATTAAGGCTATCTATCAACAGCCAAGGGCACGGATCCGGATTAATGGGGAATATTCTAGCTCGTTTGAGCTACATAGAGGGACGCGGCAGGGATGTCCTCTGTCCCCGCTGCTTTTTGTGTTATCTATGGAGCCACTTGCTCAGAAGGTGCGAGACTGTGTGGAGATCCAGGGGGTTAAATGGAAGTCGGGGGAGAATAAGGTGGCCCTGTTTGCGGATGACCTCTTGTTTATGTTAACAGACCCGCTAACCTCCTTAGGGGCGCTGCAGAGGATTCTAAAGGAATACGGTAGGTACTCCGGCTTTAAAGTTAATGATACTAAGTCAGAACTGTTGAACATTTCGGCGAGTGGGGAAACGCAACGCCAGCTTAGGAACTCTTTCCCGTTCCGGTGGGCGAAATCGAGTATACGATACCTCGGGATTTATTTGACGGCCAGGGAGGCTGATTTGTTCAGGGACAATTATGTCCGGGTGGAGAGGGCCATTCAAAGTGATTTGATGGACTGGAGACATAAGCAGCTATCTTGGTTGGGGCGCATCGCGGCCATTAAAATGATGGCCCTACCTAGGTGGCTGTATCTCTTTATGAACCTTCCTATTGGGTTGCCTAGGAGTTACCTTGCCCGGCTGCAGAGGATCATTATGTCCTTTGTGGGAGGGGGAAAACGCAACAGGGTAGCGGCCTCCATTTTGATGGAGAGAAAAGAGCGGGGAGGGTTGGCGGTCCCGAACTTGCTGAAGTATTGGGAGGCGGCGCAAATGAGCGCGGTTGTGGAGTGGCAAATGGATGACCCCAAGGAATGGGTGGGTATGGAAGCGGAGGAGTTGGAGGAGGGGTGTCTGGGGGACTGGGTTTGGCGACCGCGAGGGAGTTCAGGTGGCTTCCCGGGGCGTAATCCATATGTGGTGGGCTCTTTGAGGGTCTGGAATAAATGGAAATGTCTTTGGTTGGGGGAACAGGGGATGTCTAGGTTGTTGCCAATTCAGGGGAACCCAGAGTTTCGACCCGTGATGGGGCATTCTATATTTAATATTTGGAATAGACAGGGGCTGAGTAGGGTGGGGCAACTCCTAGAGGGGCGACAAGTGAAGACCTTTGCGACGGTGGCCCGGGAATATAAACTGGACGACCGGGCTTTTCTTGGCTATATGCAGCTGCGGCATTATCTTTTGAGGAAGGTGCTCCCACATTTGGCCCCGGAGCTTACTGATATTGAACGATTCTTTTTGGGGGGACAATCGAGGAGGGTGTTAGCTACTTTCTATCGATGTATGGTGAGCGCCAGATGTGTTCCGAGTTATCAGAGGGCGTGGGTGGAGGATCTGGGCGGGCAAATGACCGATGAAGTGTGGGAACAGGTATATGTGAGTAGGTATAAAGGTATTTTGGCCACCAACCTATTAGAAAATAATTATAAGGTGCTCTACAGATGGCATCTCACCCCGGTTAGGCTCCATCAGATGCATGCATTTATACCTGAGCAGTGCTGGAGGAATTGTGGGGCGAGGGGTACGTATTTGCATATCTGGTGGGAGTGTGGGGTAATAAATTCTGCTTGGGGGGAGGTGATGGCGCTGCTGGGGGGGATACTGGGGAGACCCTTGACATATCTCCCGGAAAATGTGCTCTTGGGGGTTCCTATCTCGGGTGTGCCCAAATTGGAGGGGAGGTTTGTTGAGCTGGGGTGTGTAGCTATGCGTATCCTCATTGCTAGGAAATGGAAACAAGTGGTTGTGCCTACTGTCTCTGAATTTCAAACAATGTTGTCGCAGATTTACCTGATGTGTCATCTAACTGCACAAAAGAACGCTAATCAGACTATCTTCCGGAGAGTGTGGGACAAATACATTCATTGGACAGAGTTGTAACTAGTCCAAGTACTGTTAGACCCTTGCTGTGGGCTGGTGTCAGGGGAGGGGGGGGGAGGGGGGGAGGGTGGTGGACTTTAACCTGAGTTGTTGTACTGTGTTCTTGTGTGTATATGGTTGGTTGTATAGAATGCTGTGTTAGGTGGCTTTGTATTGGTTATTAATTATTCAATAAACATTATAAAAAAAAAAAAAAGTACATAAAATACTTAATAACGACTAATACAATAAAAATGTAAATAGATAATGTATGTGAAGTATTCAAGGGCCCTACTACCCCAAGGGTGTGACGAGAAATGTTAGGAAAAACGTACCTGTATATCTCTTTAGACTATCTCTGGATCATTCTATATTTGTGTAAACAGAGACGAGATATGAAAAAACAAATATATGTTAAAAATGATGAAAAAAGTGGAAAGGAATATGAAATTAAACCGTTAAAAAATAATAAATAATGAAATAATCCGATAAAAATGATAAAGAAACACATTTATATATACCATTGAGTATGATACCTACAGCTTTCAAACTTAAAAAGAGAAACACTATAGGCATATATATGTGTGTATTGACTTCCCCTTTAAAAACTTTGTACTACTAAAAAAATTGATGATGAGAACCTGACCATAAAATTATATGTAAAATTTCTCTAGAATATGTATGTATATCTATAATATCCAAACCCCAATTGTCAAGGAAATAACAATTGTGTTGTACAAAAAAAAAGGGGTGAAGGAGTGAGGTAACCCTTAAACCGCTAAGGGGAGGAAAACGTTCCTGTGTGTGATTATCTCTCAATTTTAAATCATATTATATGAAACGTCAAGTAAGAAACCAAATCTCAGATGTACCACAACTCACAATGTACAAGAATAAATATAAAACAAAAGTGACATAGTTAAAACCAAAAGAACTAAAAGATCCACCTACCATAGCTCTTGCATTGCCGAGATTTAAAAAACACTATTTACTAGGTCCGATACTTGAGGGTTTATACTAACCAAAAGTAAAAAATGAGCCCTCTACCTGTACTCAGAAGAATACTTGTGATTGTACCATGACACTGCTAATCCTAACACCTTATAATTACCGCTATATAGATTTACCAGTGGTGTGAGGTCTCAGACTTATGATGGCAATGCTCAGATTCTCCTTAAGCAATATGCCTTATTGCATCAATGACCTCAACATATCACTGGATTTTTTTCTATTTTAAAACTTCATCTTAAACGTATATCAAATTATATCAAATTATTCTAAAGTGCTGAAGCAATTGTAATTTTCTCCCATGTATCAAAGTCTTCTGGAGCTTTTCAAACAATCATGTTTCAACCTCTTAATGTAAGATTGTGCTTCACAACTAAAATCAATGCAATTTCGTGCTTGCTCGTGCGTGTTTCTACTTGCTCTCCAAATGTAACATTCAATGCAGCTTATCTGGTAATCGCTGATTATGTCCCCGACGCCATCAACTGGGTACCGCTCTTTGCGTTTCATTAGTCTTCTTCAGGGGGAATTTAAATAATCACTGCACGATCTGTTAGCTTGCAGATAAACTCTTAACAGCACACTCTGTTGAACTCGCGGATAAACTTTACACTTGTATTCACCAAGGCTTCCTTCCAGCCTAATCTTCAAAGTGCAAAAAAACGCCGTTTGAAAAGCTCCAGAAGACTTTGATACATGGGAGAAAATTACAATTGCTTCAGCACTTTAGAATAATTTGATATAATTTGATATACGTTTAAGATGAAGTTTTAAAATAGAAAAAAATCCAGTGATATGTTGAGGTCATTGATGCAATAAGGCATATTGCTTAAGGAGAATCTGAGCATTGCCATCATAAGTCTGAGACCTCACACCACTGGTAAATCTATATAGCGGTAATTATAAGGTGTTAGGATGAGCAGTGTCATGGTACAATCACAAGTATTCTTCTGAGTACAGGTAGAGGGCTCATTTTTTACTTTTGGAGATTTAAAAAACGGCTAGCCGGCAGAACATCCGCGCTTTTAGAAATTACTTCTCAAAACAAAAGAACAAAGATCATATGAACATCTGTTCTGGTAAAACGGGGCTAAAAAAAGTATATATATATATGATAAAACAATAAATATAATAAAAAAAAAAAAATATATATATATATGATAAAACAATAAATATAATGCTAAGTATGGGCCAGAAAAAAATCGGAAAAGGTTTTCTATAGCTAAAGGTCAAAACATATCACTATCAATAATAAGGGACCCTCAGAATGAGAACATTCAACAGTGTAAACAGCACTAATACATGCCCCAAAGCACCATCATCGGTCTCTAAAAATGTGCACATTACCTATAGCTTTAGTATAGAGAACCTTTTCTGATTTTTTCTGCCCGATCACACTGGCACCTGGTGATGCTGTGGTCATCCCTACAGGCCAGGCACTGGCAGGCATTCATATCCCCCCAGAATTGTGGATGAGAACACCAGATCCTTCTATGCAACACTCCAACCACACACACACACACAAACACACACACACAAACACACACACACACACACACACACACACTCTCACTTGCAGTCACAAAAAGCATACTTCTGCTAAAAAGATGCTCTGCACCTATCAAGAACAGCTGATTTGCGTTTCTCACCCAAACAAGAGTGAGATTTCCATACTCACTCACATACTATCCCTACATCAAAAGTCCAATTTTCCAGATTAGCTCCTTTACTACAAACAGCAAATGTCAGCATAGCCAGAATAAACACTATTGCTATTCTTAATATTTCTGTAGGGGTGTTTATTAATGTTTCTTTACCTTAAAACCTTCCCTCGCCTCTGCTTTTTGTTCTTTAACCCTGGGAGTACTCAGGGGCGGCCCAAGGGGGGTGCGGGGCCATGTGCAGAGACTCGGTGCGGGGCCTCATTTGCATAAGGGGCCTCATTTGCATAAATATTTGCATAATGTTACCATATACTAACTTTTAGTAAACGTGCCTCTTAATGAGTGTATGGATAAAGAAAGACTAAAAGATTTCTACATTACTATAATCCAGTGCCAACTGCCAGACACATTAGGAACTACTACAAACATTGCCCATTTAGAACCCATAGCAAACCCGCCGTATCCTAACAGCACTACCAGGACTCACAAAGCACCATACTCTACCAATCAAAAGGCAACACTGCAAATATTAAACCAATACATTTCAGAGAACAAGAATACATGACCTACTGGGGAAAGAGAACAAGTGGCAATGTCAAATAGGAATTATATAAACAGAACACCTCAGCTCAGTTACACATGCAGAACATAGACCATCACCAAACAAGTAATCACAATTTAGAAACAGGAAGACAATAATTAAACTGGGAATCCCAAAAGCCAAACTTGGAATGTACAACACTGTAGAAATAAAACTATACATTAATTTGCTCTTGTACTAAACAAAGCGCAGACGTTAATGATGCACATTTACCAGAGCTGACATATTCCAATTAATAAATTCAAAATAAAGAGATATTTTTCTACCTTTTGTGCATTTGTTTTCAGCTGCAATTGCTCCAGCCACTTTCTTCTGGTTTCTTCGTGTCTTCTGCTAACTCTCCATCGTCTGCTGTCCATTTGTCCTTTCTTCTCTCTTCTAGTTTTTTTCCATTCTCTCTCTACATCTGCTTTAACATACTAATCTTTCTCCTTTTGCTCTTTCCTCATTCCTATTTCATCCACTCAAATTTTACCCCTCCATCCTCAATCCCCACTTACTCTCCCAATACCCGGCCAATTGTAGATTTTTTATCCCTCCCACACAAAATATTTTTCCCTTCTCCATTTTACTCTTCCAGCCCCATCCCATTCTAATCCTCCCCCAACATCAGCTCCCTTCTAGTTCCAGCCTCACCCAGCATCCATTCCCTTCTAGTCCCTGCATCAGCCCATTTCCAGTCCTAGCCACCCATCAGCCCATTTCCAGTCCTAGCAACCCCCCAACCCAATTCCAGTCCTAGCCCCCCCATCAACCCACTTCCAGTCCTAACCCCCTATCACCCCATTTTCAGTTTAAGCCCCCCCTATAACCCATTACCAGTCCTAACCCCCCATCAGCCCACTTCCAGTCCTAGCCCCATCAACCCATTTCCAGTCAGCCCCCCATAGCCCATTGCCAGTCCTTACCCCCCTCCCCCATCAGCCCACAGCCTATTACCAGTCCTAACCCCATCAGCCCACCTCAAGTCCTAACCCCTCCCCATCAGCCCATTTCCTGTCCTAGCCCCCCCATAGCCCATTATCAGTCCTAACCCCCCATAGCCCATTACCAGAAAGCCCCCATCAGCCCACAGCCCATTACCAGTCTTAACCCCCCCATAGCCCATTACCAGTTCTAACCCCCCCAACAGCCCACAGCCCATTACCAATCCTAACCCCATCAGCCCACCTCAAGTCCTAACCCCTCCCCATCAGCCCATTTCCTGTCCTAGCCCCCCCATAGCCCATAATCTGTCCTAACCCCCCCCATAGCCCATTACCAGTCCTAATCCCCCATCAGCCCACAGCCCATTACCAGTCCTAATCCCATCAGCCCACCTCCAGTCTTAAGCCCCCCAGCCCATTTCCAGTCCTAGCCCCCCCATCGCCCATTACCAGATAGCCCCCTTCAGCCCACAGCCCATTACCAGTCTTAACCCCCCCCCCCATAGCCCATTACCAGTTCTAACCCCCCCAACAGCCCACAGCCCATTACCAGTCCTAACCCCATCAGCCCACCTCCAGTCTTAACCCCCCAGTCCATTTCCAGTCCTAGCCCCCCCATAGCCCATTACCAGTCCTAACCCCCCCCCCCCATCGGCTCAAGTAAAATTAAATTTTAAAAAAAAATGCTGGCTGCTACCGCTGCCGCGGCAGAATGGACTGTCCCGCGGGGCCCCCTCTGCCCGGCTAAATCCCTCCCTCCCTCCACGATGGCTGAGCCCCTCCGTGCCGGCTTTGAGAGTCCTGAAGGGAGAGTGTCTCCCTCACATCTCTGTTAAGCCCGCAGGGGCTGATGGGTAGCAGCCAGCGTTTTTTTTTTTTAATTTAATTTTGAAAAAAGCAGAATGTTCTTTGCGCGGGGCCCCCTGAAATGCGGGGCCCTGTGCAAAAAACATTCTTGCTCAATGGACGGGCTGGCCCTGGTAGTACTGATGGGGGTCAAAAGTGACCCCATTACAAGTTTATCCCTGTCACGGAAATTGCTAGAAAAAAAATTGACACTTTTGGGGACAATTCGAAAGCACAAAAAAGAATTACCTCCAGAATTTGTAACAGCAAAAGGCCGAGAGGTATTCACTTCACTGTTTGCTTTTTGCGATGATACCACTCTGGTTTCCTATTGCCCGAAGAAAAGAAAAGTGGTTGTTCTTCTGAGCAGTTTGCATGATCAAGAAGAAATAGATAGCACACGTCCAGACAAAAAAACACGCATGATCTTGGACTATAATTCTAGTAAAGGTGGAGTAGATATGGCAGATCAAATGTTGCGCACGTATACCACAAAACGAATGACAAGACGCTGGCCAGTGACAATCTTCTACAACATGTTGGACATCAGTGCTTTGAACGCCTTCATTGTTTGGATGTCACTAAATCCAGAATGGCAGTCCAAGTCAAAGCACAGATGTCGTCTATTCCTCTTGGAATTAGGAAAGCAGCTGCTTCAGAGTAATTGCAGCGAGACTTCTTCCAGCATTGAAGAAGCCACTGATGCTGTTTGCAATGTCGGGATCCCAAAGAAAAGGGCAAGGTGTCACTGCTGTTCCAGCGAAAAAGACAAGAAAAGCAACATAGTTTGCACCTCCTGCAAGCGCAATGTTTGCAAAGAACATTCAAAAATTGCTGTGTCTCATGCAAATGACTGTAGTACTTTACTGTGTTCATCAAGTGCATGCAAAAACTGCTTTCATGGCAACTCTTCTTCATGTAATTTTATGATAAAGCATTAAATTTCAAAACATTTAACCTTCATATAATAAATAATTAATTCGGAATTATATTTTGTCTGTTTAGTTTAAATTTTTCATGGTTAACAATTAAAATTCGTTGTGGGGTCATTTATGACCCCAATGGTATCCAGTGTGTGCAAAAAATCTCAGTAATTCCAGGGTTAAAACTGTATCTTGTGTTTTTCCAGACTGCAGATACACCATTTCAAAATATATTTGTCACAACCATTCTTCAATATGGAACACACTGAAGAGCAGAGCAGAATATTTTCTAAGTTCTGGCCTTATTCCCTGTTTCCGCAGGAATAATGGGGATGTCTGTGGGAAACACTGAAAACATACATGGACCTTTCCTGAATACGATTTATATGTCTCCATATACCCCTGTTCTGCCCTGCTCTGAGATCCCTGTGCTAGTGCCATAGATGTGCAGGGCCGTGAGGGTTTCAGAATACGATTTTAGACATTTTCACTAGAAAAACATCTAAGGCGCACAGCCTAATGACTTATTCGTGTTATGGAATGACATCCAGAGTGTAGGAGGAGCAGAGGTGACCAAAGAAGGAGGAGTAGGTAAGCTAGATACATAAAAAAAAGAATGATGTCTCAGTAACATGCTGTTGATTGCTCTGGACCCATGTACAGGTGATCTTCTAGGTACCTCTATCTTGACAGGAGATATTATAAAGAATTAAAATGGGAGGGCCAAGAAAATAATTTACTGGAGATTATTTTCAATTGTTGTGTTCTGTCTAGAAAAGTGGAAACTGGTGGTTCCTACTGTACTTTAGTGATATTTAGGGAATAGAATACTGGCTTTTACTGTACAGAACAAAAGTTAGGAGTATTTCTTGACAGTAGAATACTTCATCTGTGTAGTTAGCCCAGCCAGTCAAGCATACCCTGCTAATAGTTCCTGTAACAGAACTTAGGTAAAAGAGAACATGTGCAATAACAAAATAAAACAAAAATATAATAAAAGCAAACCGTAGCAAAACTAAACATAAGAACATAAGATATGCCATACTGGGTCAGATAAAAGCTCCATCAAGCCCAATGTCCCATTTCCAACAGCGGCCAATCTAGATCACAAGTACCTGTCAGATTCCCAAAAAGGTACACAGATTCCTTGATGCTTATCTCAGAGGTAAGCAGTGGATTTCCCAGTCCACCTTAATAATGGTTTATGGATTTTTCCTCCAGAAACCTGTCCAAAGTGAGGAGTGGAGGAGTGGCCTAGTGGTTGGGGCAAGGTACTTCAGGCCAGAAGGTCAGGGGTTCAAATCCCACTAGAGGACAGCAACCTTCAGCCAGAAGAACTGGGGTTTCTAGTTCCACAGGTGCTCCTTGTGGTCTTGGGCAAGCCATTTAACCCTCCATAGCCTATGTTCCCTGTAAAATAGTTATCTCCAAGTTATAATGCCCTGTTCAATGTAATTTCAGTTTGTTCAATGTAAACTGCACTGATGCAGAATAGCACAGTATATAAGAGAATGTAAATAAATAAATAAACCTCTTATAAACCCAACTACACTAACAGCTTTTACTACAATCCCTGGCAACAAATTCCAGTTTGATTAAATGTTGAGTGAAAAAATATTTTCTCCGATTTTTCATAAAAGTGCTACATTGTAGATTCATCGCACATCCCCTAGTCTTTCTATTTTTTGAAGAAATCAACAACAGATCTACGTTAACCCATTTCAAACTGCACTCACTATTTTATAGACCTCTATCATATCTCCCCTCAGCTATCTTTTTTCCAAGTTGAAGAGCCCTAACCTTTTAAACCTTTCCTCAAAGGGGTACCCTTCCATTCCCTTTATCATTTTGGTGGCTCTTCTCTGTAACTTTTCTAATTCTTCTATATCCTTTTTAAGATACAGTGATCAAAACCGCACACAATACTCAAGATGCAGTCGCACCGTCGATACAGAGGCATTATAATATCTTTTATTTTATACTACATTCCTTTCCTTATGATTCCTAGCATTCTATTAGCCTTCTTGGCCACCGTTGCACACTGGGCGGAGGGTTTCAATGTATTATTCACAGTGATACCCAGATCTTTTTCCTGAGTGGTGGTTCCTAATTTGGAACCTTGCTTCGTTAACCGTAGCTTGGTTTGTTCTTCCCTAAGTGCATAATTTTGTACTTGTCCACGTTAAATTTCATCTGCCATTTGGGCGCCGGATCTCCCATTTTCTCAAGGTCCTCTTGCAATTTTTCACAATCCTCTTCTGTTTCAAAAATTTTGAATGATTTTTTGCCATTTGCAAATTTGATCACCTCACTCATTATTCCCATTTCCAGGTCACTGGTATGCAAAAAAAAAGCAGCGGGCCCAGCAGATCCCTGGGATACTCCAGTATTTGCCTTTCTCCATTGAGAAAATTGGTTATTTAGCACTACTCTCTGTTTTCTATCTTTTAACTAGTCTCCGATCTACAATAGTACACTGCCTCCTATCCCACGACTTTTTAATTTTTCCAAGAGTCTCTCATGAGGGACATTGTTAAAGACTTTGTTGAGACAAGACTTTCTTTTGCTATGTCCATACTAGTTTTCTCCAATTAAAGCATGACATGTTCGGAAATTATTTTTTTTATAATGGTTTCTACCATTTGCCTGGTACTGATGTCAGGCTCACTGGTCTGTACTTTCCCAGATCTCTCCTGGAACCCTTTCTAAAAGTTTGTGTTGCATTGGCCACTCTCCAATCTTCAGTTACTACAAATGATTTTAATGATACAGTAGTTCACAGCTTACTAATATTTCAGTTCTTTAGCACCTTGGGATGAATACCATCTGCTCCAGATGATTTACTACTCCTCAGTTTATCAATTAGCTGTATTACATCTTCCTAATTTATCAAGATTTGTTTCATTTCCCCTGATACCAATGCCTGATAAATACTATTTCAGGCATTGGTAACTTCTTATATCTTGTTCAGTAAAGACTGAAGCAAAGAATTCATTCAGTTTCTCTGCTATGATTTTGTCTTCCCTTAGCACCCCTTTCACCCCTTGATCATCTCATGGTTGAATTGACTTTCTCACAGGCTTTTTTCTATGAATGCACTTGAAAATGTTTTTATTATCTTCAAGATAATCAACAACCTGCCCCCCCTTCCCTTCAACTAATAATCCATAAAACACAACACACCAGAACAAGGACAACCAACATTAACACCCTAGAAATCCCAGCAAGCAGGATGAAAGCCAGACAATCCACATGTAGAAGAGCCTTTTCCATGTATGCACCCTTGCTATGGAATGACCTATCTCCAGACATACGAGCTATAAAAGACCTAAGAGACTTTAGAAAAGCTATCAAGACACACCTATTTATAGAATACTATGATCACACACATTGACTACACAGTGCACCATACAAGACTGTTGACAGTCACAATGTCTCTAACAACCACGAAGCTCAATAGACCAATCACATGAAACACTGCCTCACTCTTACCCTTAACCATATGTAACACACTAAACAGATCCACCAAAGCACACATGCATATAGTAAAAGTTATACTCTTTTGTTGTATCCCATATAACCCCCAAGTTCATTATCCTGTTCTATTTAAAGTTGTTGTTGCTGTGATGTTCATTGTAAAAGGCCCTGAATTAATGATAGGGCAGTATAGAAAACCTGTTAAATAAATAAATAAAATAAATAAAAAGTATGTGTTTTTGCTTTCCATGGCAAGCTTCTTTTCAAATTCTCTCTTTGTCTGCTTTATCAGTACTTTGCATCTAACTTGCTATCTGGATTACTTTTACCTTTATTTTATTTTATTTATTTATTTAACAATTTTTCTATATTGCTTTTCTTGTATTGAACAATGAACAAGAATTATTACATAGAAAAAGGTCATTAAACTTGGAGAACAGTGGTATTAACTGTATTATTTGCATGATTTCTTGTTACAGGTTGTGGGAATGTATGGTTCGGTGTTTGAGATAGGCTGTAGTTACTGGTTGGTATGGATGGGTTCAGATTTTATTGTAGTGGCTACGTTTCACATGGTGGTTCTGCTTCTGGTCCATAGTACTCTGAGAAAAGGTGTGTTTTTAAGGCTTTACAAAAATACCATAAGTCAGTGGTGTTTCTTATTCTTTCCGGGAGTGCGTTCCAGAGGGTTGGAATATATATTGAGAAGGCTCTGTGACAGGTTGTCTGTTTTGCTTTGGTTCTATTCTTAGGTATTATTAATAGGTTTTTATTGTTTTTCCTTTTTGTTCTATTTTCAGGGTCTTTGCTGATAAGTGTTTGAACTATTGGTGGTGATAGTTGATGTAGGATTTTGAAAATAGTGAGTATGGCTTTGTATTTGGTTTTCTGATGATTATGGGGAGCCAGTGGGGTTGTTTCAGTGTTGGGGTTATGTGGCTGGTTCTTGTTGTTCTTGTTATGATGCAGGCTCTGGTGTTTTGGAGTAGTTGCAGAGGATAGATGGATTGGGTTGGTAGACCTTGGTAGATGATGTTACAGTAATCCAGAGTGGGCATTATTAAGTCTTGGCAAACTGTGCGGAAGTTGTTGGAGTCCAGAAATGGCTTGAGCTTTTGTAGTGTTCTAATTTTATGGTAGGCTGTCTTTGTTATCTTGTTTATGTGAGCTTGGAAGTTTAGGTTTTAGTCGAGGTGTATCCCCTAGTATCTCTCTGTCAGAATGCCCTAACTTCCCTCTTTTGCTAGTATCCTTCAAGGATACATCATTCCAAACCATGTGTTCTAGGACGACTGTTGGTTTTCTCCCATTATCCAGTTTAAAAGCTGCTCTGTCTCCTTTTTAAAGTTAATGCCAGCAGCCTGGTTCCATCCTGGTTAAGGTGGGGCCTACCCTTTTGGAAAAGCACCCCCCTCCAGAATTTTGCCCAGCTCCTAAAAAATCCAAGACCATCTTTTCATCCATACATTAAAGCTCTGAAGCTCTTCCTACCTCTTGGTTCCTGTTCATGGAATGGGAATCATTTCTGAGACTGCTATACTGGAAGTTTTGAATTTTAATTTTCTACCTAAAAGCCTAAATGTAGTGATTCACACTGCTTTTGGTTTGATAGAGGGAGCCTTTGAAGTGGCTCTTTTGATCTGTTACTTGGCTTTAACATCTATTATACAAATTCAAAGTTTAGTTAGTCTAAATTTGGCTTCCAGAACTTCCCTCCCACACTTTCCTATGTCATTGGTACCAACATGTATCAAGACAGCAGGTTCTTCCCCAGCACTGTCTTATCTAGCTGATGTGGGAAGTCCACCATCTTTGCACCAGGCAGGGAAGTTACCAGATGATCCTCATGTCCACCAGTCACCGAGCTATCTGCATGCCTAATGATTGAATCACCAACTATAACAGCTGTTTTTACCTTTCTCACATGGGCACAGTGCTGTGGAGACATCACTTCAGTGTAAGAGCATATTACATCACCTGGAAGACAGGTCTTAGCTATGGGATCACTTCCTGTCACACTAAGGTGATACTTCCCTTTCATATGACCTCTCTCCTCCATGGCAACAAAGAGGTTGCCAGACTGGAGGTGGGACTTCTCTACTACAGTATGTCCCTATAGGTCTCATCTTACTAAATCTTCCAGAGACTGAATTCATACCCTGAGAGCAAAAAACTCTTTGCACCTAATGCATATGTAATATCTGACACCAACTGGGAGAGTGTCATACATGTGACACCCATTGCTCCTGGTCTGCTGTCTGCTTCTTAGCTTTAATAATGTAGCTATTTAAGTTTTTTACTTATTTTATGTAGCCAGGGGAATAGGGATCTTGAATCAATACAATTATACCTAATACGTTTAAGTGGCATTGTTTAATTTTCACCTCAAGATGACGAGCAAGGCCTTAAATAATCTATTCCTAAGGCCTAATAACTTTCTGATGAAGATAACTGTTAAACTTGAATGTGAAATAGACTTTTTCTTTCCCTTTAACAAGTTTAAGAGCCTATAAATCAAAGATTACCTTAACTGACTTTTAGTTTAATTGAAAGCTGGCTTGTTACACTATGCCCTATCTGACTTTATAAAACACTGAATTTTAAAATAGACATATGGTTCGATATTCAGAGGAGGTGGCTAGTGCAATTAGAATATCTAGCTGTCCCCGCTGAACACAAAACCTAGATATTCGACTATTGGCATTGAATATCTGGGTCAGCCGCATAGCCTGAAAGTTAACTGGGAAGTGGCGATATTGAGCTGCTGCCCAGTTAACTCCCACGGGTAATGATAAGCCAGCTTTTACCGTGCCTATCTTTACCCGCAGGTTGCTAACTGGGGCAGCGGCTCAGTATCACCGTTGACCAGTTAGAAATGGGTACCACCCCGGAATGCCCCTAGAATGCCCCCATACTAAGCGGTTAGCATTGGGGCATATAGCAGCAGTACTCGTAGATATTCATCAGCACTAACTGTTCCATGTAAAAACAGATATATGTATCTTATCTGATGTTTTGTAGTTCTATGTAAACCGCGCTGATAATAAATAGTGCGGTATATAAAAATGTTAAATAAATAAATAAATAAATAACAGGGCCAGGAGGAACAACATCAGGATCGTCGGGGTTCCGGAGGGCGCAGAAGGCAAGGATGTCATCTCATTTCTACAGAAAATGATCCCTCAAGTGCTGCGCTTATCTTTTGAGCTTCCATTTGAGATTGATCGCACGCACAGGGTTCCCTCACAGTGACAGCTGAACAGTACTAGGCCGAGGCCAATTATCCTGCATGTGCTACGTTTCCAGCAGGTGATGCAGATAATGGAGGCATCGCGGCTACGTTCGCCTATTGAATCTGAAGGACATCGGCTGTTCTTTTTCCCCGATTTGGCTAAAAACACTATTGACCGGTGCAAGAGCTTCTTGGCCCTTAAGCCTCGGCTACAACAGCTTCAGGCGCGGTTCGGCCTGATGTATCCAGCGCGGATGAGAATAACTCGGAGGATGTAGTAAAGGCTGTTAGTGTAGCTGGGTTTAAAAAAGGTTTGGACAAGTTCCTGGAGGAAAGGTCCATAAACCATTATTAAGAAGTGACCGAAGATATCAATGCTTGACCCAGTACAAGCATTGTGGAACTTGTGTCTCTTGGGGAAACTGCTAGGTACATATGACCTAGATTGTTCACTGTTGGAAACAGAATACTGGGCTTGATGGACCTTGGTCTGACCCAGTATGGCATATCTTATGTTCTTATGTTCTTAACTCTGCACAACCAGACACGGACATTTGAGGATCCTGAGGCCTTGGTTGCATACTTAGAGGAGCAGGAGCACTCTCAGATGTGTTGAACCGCAGTCTGGTGCAAGCCTTGATCATTCCCTAGGGGACGGTGATGGTTCCCATTCCGACAGAGTTGGTTCAGAACATTTTGTTCGGGGTGATGTGTGATATCGATGCAATTTGTTGATGGGGGAGGGGGTTGGTGCATAGCGTATTATAAGATGTGGAGCACAGTGTGTATAGATAGTGTGCCTTTCTTCCTGCTCCCTTTTTTCCATTTCTTGTACTACTGTATGCGGGTAGGGGGGGGTAGCAGATGGAGGGGTGGGGGTCAAGTCGCGGGGTATCAGGTTTTGGCTTGGTGCTCTGTGGGTGGGTGAATGATGGGGATAATGTGTTTCTGTGCAGCCCTCTGTGCCTATCTTTCTCTCTGGGTTCCCCTACAGGTGGTGTTAGAGAGTCTCCATTTCCAGAGTGTGCAGGTGAGATGTACTGGGGGGGGGGGGGGGAAAGTCCTGGGGGGCAACGGGGTTGTATCGATAGACGTGCTGTGGGGGTACTAAGGGTGCTTTGTAGAGGGGTGATAGTGTGTCTGTGGCTGGTGTGTTGGATAAGGTGGGTGGTGGATCTGGGATATGAATGGGTGACTCGGTAAATGGTATGGCTGTGCTTAAGATATTATTCTTAAATGTCAAAGGGGTCAATAACCCCATTAAACGCAAGAAATTTTTGATGTACGGGAGGCATGAGCAAGCTGATGTTCTGTTTTTACAAGAGACTCGCCTTAGTGCGCAAGAATCTCTGAAGTTGGGAATGAAGCCTTTTACAGTAGTGGCTTACTCTCCTGCTATGCATAAACGCAATGGTGTGGCCATCTTGGTTAGACATTCCCTGGTTTCTGTGGTCCTTCGCACGCGGGCGGATAAGGAGGGTAGATGGGTCAAGGTGTTAATGAGGGTGGGGGGGTTCAGAGGTAGCATTTATGAATATTTATGCCCCTAACTTGGATAACCCTGACTTTTTCAGAGCTGTTGCGGAAGAAGTCCACCATGAGCTGCCAGGGGCTATAATACTGGGTGGGGATTTTAATCAGGTGATGGACCCTCTAGTAGACAAGACCCCCCTCAGAGTAGGCAGACCGTCCAGAGCGCGGGATGTTCTCCATTCATTGGTACATGTAGCTGGGCTTGTGGATATATGGCGGCTTCTGCACCCTGTAGAGCGGTAGTTTACTTTTTATTCGTCACCCCATCAGTCTTCATCACGAATTGACATGTTTCTGGTTTCCAAAGCGTTGTGCCCTAGAGTGGCTGCCACAAGTATACATGCTATGCATATCTCTGATCATGCGGCAATATCTTTGTCAATTTAGGATGAGTCGGGGGCTTCTGGTTCAGGGAGATGGTTTTTTGACAGAGCGCTTTTAGAAGACGAGGATTTTCGGGTGCACGTTCGGGCCGCTATAGTGGAGTATTTCCAGCTCAATAACATTGCGGATTCGGCGGGTTGGGCCTGGTGCGAGGGGTTTAAGGCCTACATTAGAGCCATCATAACGAACTATGCTATCTCTCAGGCCAAGAGGATTAAGGGGCAATTGTGCAGCTTAGATGTCCAAATCAAGGCTGGTGAATGTATCTTCGCTAGGCAGGAGGACCTGGGGGTTTTGCTTCGACTGCAGCGACTTAGATATCAGTATAACTTGATTATGGCTGATGAAGCCGCACGAAGTGTCAAAGCTCAGAACAGGGTTTACTATTGGGAGAGTAACAAGGCCGGGAGACTATTGGCTAATGCCCTCCAGGCTCTTAGGGAGAGGAGTCAGATAGCGGCTCTCCATGGTCCGCAAGGGCAGGACCTTCTTGTCACGGATGAGGAGATAGCGGAGGCATTTAGACTCTCCTATCGGAATCTGTATTCCTCTGAAGGAGAGGTTTGCTGCCCTGCGTGCAGGGTTACAGCGGCCTACCTTAGATGGGATATCGGCGGAGTGGTTAGATGGCCCTTTTTCGGTTGCTGATGTGGAAGGAGCTATTGATTCATTGGCAAGGGGAAAGGCGGCGGGACCAGATGGCCTCCCGCTTGAATTTTACAAAACCTTTTCTGCAGAACTATGTCCTCAGATGAGATGTACTTTCAAGTATTGGCTAATGAGCCTGAGCAGGTAGGTGCCTTTGCGGCAGCAAATGTAATCGTGTTCGAAAAACCCGGTAGAGACCCCCAACTAGTGGGTAATTACCGCCCTATATCTTTATTGAATGCGGACTATAAGATATATGCTACTATTTTGGCGCAAAGAGTGGCTAAAGTGGCCCCCTTATTGATTCATCCGGACCAGTGTGGTTTCGTCGGTGGTAGGTCCACGGCGGATAACGCAAGAATGTTGTGTCACGTTCTCGTGGGGGCGGAGCGGGTGTCTCACTCAGTTATTGGCCTATTGCTTGACGCTGAGAAAGCGTTTGACCGTTTAGAATGGCCGTTTATGTTTGCAGTCCTGGAGTGGTTTGGTTTTGGGCAGGGTTTCGTCAATGCTCTGAGGGTGCTGTATATGCGTCCCACTGCCACGATATGTGTGAACAGTGTTCAATCGCAGGCCATGGAGCTCGGGCGGGGTACGCGGCAAGGTTGTCCCCTCTCCCTGTTGCTTTTCAATCTGGCCCTGGAGCCGCTTTTGTTGCTAATTAGGCAGAGTCCTACTATTCAGGGAGTTCCGATTGCAGGGCTGGAGGTAAAGTTGTCGGCATATGCCGATGACTTATTACTGTTTACTACTCCTAGCTCTGTAGCCACGATCCTTGGTTTGATCGCACAGTATTCTGATTTGTCTAGGTACAAAATTAATTGGTCAAAGTCTATAGTTTTCCCATTGAATTCATCTACTCCCAAGTCTGAGGTGTCTCAGTTCTTCTTTGTATGGGAACAAAAGGCGTTTAAATACCTGGGGGTCCAATTTTGCTATCCCTTGGAAGAGACAGTTAAAGCCAACTCTGAAGTGTTATTAAAGACAACTTGAACGCTGACTAGCACGTGGTCGCCGTTGGCCCTTTCGTGGTGGGGGCGACTTGAGACGATAAAGATGACCATCGTCCCTAAGCCTAATTACGTGTTGAGGATGCTCCCTTGCTACCTGCCAAGGCAAGTGTACCGGCAGGTTGAGGGAATGCTAAGTCGCTATCTTTGGAATAATAAGCCGCCTCGGATTGCCCTGAGGAAATTAAAAGCCAGAAAAGAGGATGGTGGGGTCAATTTTCCTGATTTTTGGTTGTATCACACTGCTTTTATGTTGAAACAGGGCTCCCGGTGGACGGAGCAAATCTCTGAGTTAAGTCCAGCGTGGCTGGTTGTGGAGCAGAAATTGGTCAATCCTTTCCCAGTTGAACTTTTGCCCAATATGTTATGTCCCAGCTCAAGGGTCTCCGTGGTGATTGTGGACATGCAGAGAGCCTTTATACTTCTGAAGCATTCTGTAGGGACGGAGAAGAGCTTCGCGGCGACCACCCCCCTGTGGTACAACCCTTTGTTTAAGATTCACCGAGAGGTTTTTGCTTGGTCTCCGTGGTTTTCGCGGGGTATATGGAACTTGGGCCATTTGGCCACAACGGCCCGTTGGAAGAGCTTTGATAGGCTACAATGGGAGTTTGGGCTTCGAGGAGTTTCATATTTTCAATGGCTGCAACTGCGGCATTGTGTGAGGAAGGCGGGGGTTGATATAATGAGTTTGGGGGTGGCGGAGGGGGTGGATTCTTTAATTGGGCAGGTCATGCAACAGGCAGGGGTAGCATCCCGGTATTACAAGTTGCTTCATACCAATGTTCCCATGCCCGTAAAGGGGTTGCAGCTGGTTTGGGTGCAGGAGGGTGGAGTTTCCCTTGAGGGGGTGAAGTGGGAGGCATTGTGGACAAAGACTGTGAGGGTTTCCAAAGCTGCCTCAGTTACTCAAACTTTGTTCTTTTTTGCTCATAGGGCACATTGCACGTGAGTTAGATTAAGCAAATGGAACAAAGAGGCCTGTGATAAGTGCTGGTCTTGCCGGGCATCTACCGGCACCTTGGAGCATGTTATGTTTAGCTGCCCATGTATTAGTAACTTTTGGGCCCAGGTTTGGGAGCGGGTGCAATTAATTTTGGACTTGTCACGCCCCTCTGTCCTGGGCTATCATTAGCTTTAGATCTTCGGTGGGAATCCCCTCTATGGAGAAAAGTGGCTGCTTCCTGGTAGACTTTATGGTGGGGGTAGCCGTGTACCTAATTGTAAGAAATTGGAAGCATACATATGACGTTAGTTTGGCAGCCTGGTGGAATCTTGTGTGTGTATACAGAAGGTATGAACAAATGCCATGAAAAGGGATGGTTAGGGGTGGGTCGCAGTATCTTAAATGGAGAGCCCTCAATGATTTCGCTGCACAGGCCCACTATGGCGGGGTTGTATGACCATCTATGTCTGGGTAAATGTAAGAGAGGCTTTGGTTACCCACAGCGTTTCTTCTATGGAAGAGCCCTTGATGGACTGCATTGGTTTGCCAGCACACTCTGGAGAAGGGGGGGGGGGCGGGTTCGTGTATTTAGACATGTCTGTATCAAAATGTGTTTGCTTAGGGGGGGGGGGGGTTGGGTTGAGTTGTTGGGGATTTATGCATTTGTTTTTCTTGTTCTCTCCCATACGGATTTTGTACTTTGCCTGTTGTATTGCTTTTGGTGGAGAGTTTGAAAAGATAAATAAAGCTATTAAAAAAAAATCACTGAGCTCTGATTGACCTATTTATATCTATGCTTCTGGGGCAATCTCTTTTAACAATTTCCTTGTTGATTCACATTGCCTTTGGTTTGATATAAGGAACCTTTCAAGTTGCCTTTTTGATCTGTCACTTGGCTTTAACACCTACTATACAATTTCACTATTCATTTGGCTCCTAACTGGAAGGCCTTTTTGTAAAGTTTTTTTCTAGAAAACAATTTTTCTCTGCATATTCAAAGAATATTTACCCTATTCTACTTTCTCTGTTTAGCTATGCCTTATCTAACTTTTAGTTTAACTGAAAGCTGGCTTGTTACACAGTGCCCTAATTGGCTTTATAATACACATAATTTTAAAATAGACACAGATTTTATCATCTTTATTTAATCCAAATAATTTCCTTTTTCTGAAGAGTGTGAGATTTTTCCAGCAAATAAATACAAGTGCTAATTCCTTCCCAACAGGTACAGCTCCTTTCAGTGGTCCTTCAAGACTGAAAATCACTGTAAAATATCAGAAATAAAAAAATAGGTAATACTACAATGGGACAAATGAAATAATGTTTGTGATTGACTAACTTAGATATAAAAGAGGTCTATTGTATAGGACTCATCGACTATACAGTAGAAGCCAATGAAAGTATTGTTACCATCTCATATGGTTTAAACCGAATAATGTGTTCCTGGCACTGTGGGTGTCTGGCATTAGAATCTGGTACAAGCTTGGACCTGGGGCATTAGTGACCCTAATCTCTAGACATTTCTGTATTAGCCAACACAGCAATATGCATTTTCTCTACATGCTCTTGCAGGGGTTCCATTCACTTATTGGCAAGAAACCCTTTCTAATCCTCTGGAAGAAAAGGATGCAGCAGGTTCTCCCATCAAGACATTGGTCTTTCCATTAAGGTTTCATAGGGTGCAAAACCTACGGATTTACAGACATTAGCTCAGATATGCATAAGAACATCCACTGTAAACCACTTTGATTGAAGGATAAGCTGGTATATAAAACTGGACAAATAAATAAATAAGAACCAAAAGGAGTGCTTGTCCCATTTTTTTTCCAGTCAGATTCAGATAGGACTGAGATGAGCCTTAATTGTCTGGTTCATCTTTTCTACCTGTCCTGTTGCCTAGGGGTGGTAAGAAATGTGCACTAGCTATTCTACGCCCAAAAAGGTCAAACAAGCTGGACCCTTATCAGAAACAATAGTCTTAGGAATTTCCCAAAGTGTAAAAAATTGCATAATAAAGACTACTGCTATATTCCTTGCAGTCTGATCTGGAAAAGGGAATGCTTCTAACCAATGTGAAAAAGAATCAATAATAGGGAGTAAAATTCTATGTTTTCTGGCTGTTAAAGGAAGAGGATCCACTGAACTATCTGCAGTCTCTCAAATTGGCTATGTGGAGGCACTCGTCTCTTTTAGATTGCCTTCCAAATGAGGCACCTGTTACACAGGAGGAAACATCATCCTATATATCATGTTTCATTTCTGACCACCACGCCAGCATGATTGTATTTCATCTGCTTTGGGGTGGCCCATAGGACCTGCACCATGCACCCAATGCATCTGTTCTTTACCTTGAGCCCTGGCAATAGCTTCCTCATTTTCCACACATAAAATGTCATTCTGAGTGAAAGTGAGAAATGGTGAATGCTCATATGTGCTATCTGGGGTATCCTGCACTAGTTTCCTGAAATTAGAAAGCTCAGGGTCATTTTGCTGCAGTGTTATAAACTAATCTGGGGGTACCACATGATCAAAATTTTTGGAGTGATTTGCAATGGTAGTCATGCGAGTCTGCTCACACCACTGTCATATGAGGCCTACATGGTATGCATATTTTGTCAATGAGTCTGCTAATGTCTTTCCTTTCACCAAAGGCACCTTCTTTCTGTGAGCTTTTACTTTACATGTAATTAAATGAATTCGCTGAAACATTTCACTTAATTCTTGTGACATAGTTCAAAGTGATGAATTTTTCACTTTGGAACCATCTATGGATTTAAAGTTATTAGCTAACCACCAGGGCAGCAAAACAATGCACTTCTAAACACATAAAGGCACATTTTACAAACAATGTCCAAGTGCAATCAGGGACATCCAAGCAAGAACGTCAGAAAAAAAGGCAGGCATGTCCAAGTTCAGGCATGATTTCACAAACATGGATGTGCCCAATATGGACGTCTATGGGGCTGTTTACATAGATGTCCCTGGAATAGTATCCTAGATGAGGGACATCTAAGAGACATTTAGTGGTGATTCAAACATAAAACAAGTTTCCTAATTACACAAAAAATATCACTGTGATTGTGGAGAGCATAGGAGATGGTGGAGTGTCCAAACAAGCACTTTCCTGATGCCTATTCAATCCTGTGGCAGGTCAAAACTTGGATGAGTTCCCTGACATTTATGCAATCAAGCAGGGATGTCGAAGTCTGTTGCCCTATCTCAGACATGCCTCCACCACATCCCTTACCTACTTGGGAGTCTCCAGCATTTGCAAAAAGGCTCTGGGGACTTCTTCATGATTTTGTTATTCAAATGCATTTTTCGCATGTCCAAATCATGAATAATACTTCTAATATGACCACCATAGTCTGAATATAAAATGATCTGCAATTCAGCCAGTCAGCTCACAGTATGTGCTGAAGCAGATCGACAGGAATACTGCCTTTGAATAACTACCTGGTTATTTTGGTCAAGCTGTACAATTGCAACATCTGCTAGCAGCCTACATTACTCATAATGGCCACTTCAATCAATATATACTGTTGGAAGATAAGATGATATTTTATCCTGTGCCAGTTCTTGAAAGATTGTGTGACTGGGAGCACTGAGTGAGGTTTTCCTTTTAGTGAGATTCCTGCGACCTGTACTTTAGGTTATTTCAGCAATTCAAACTTTACATTCTGTACCTACAACATGAGAGTCCACTAATCTTTCTACATGCTAACTATCCCTCCATAGTGAATTTAAGTAGGGTGTGATGGCTACAGATGTATGTGGTTTGAGCACCAATAATGTATGCAAATTTTTATATAGCAGCATAAGAAACTGTTGTTGTTGTTAAGTGCCATCGAGTCTGTGTCAACTCATGGCGACCCTCTGAATAGTTGTCCTAAACTGTGTTCGGTCTTCAGTCAGGCGGCTCATTGTTGATAGAGTAGCACCCATAACTACTGTTATTGTATCGATCCATCTCATTGCCAGCCTTCCTCTTTTGCGTTGGACCTTCTACCTTCCCAAGCATGATGTCCTTCTCTAACTATCTCTCTCTTCGCATGATGGGTCCAAAGTCAGAAAGTCGAAGTCTTGTCATCTGAACTTCTAAAAAAAGCTTAGGTTTGATCTCCTCTAGTACTGACTGGTTTGTTCTTCAGGCGGTCATTGGTATACACAGTATTCATCACCAGCACCATAATTCAAAGGCATCAATTTTCTTCCTGTCTATCTTTTCACTGTTCAACTTTTGCATCCATAAGATCTTATTGAAAATACCATGGCTTGAACAAGTTGAATCTTTGTATGGAGAGAGGTATTTCTGATCTTAGAATCTTATCTAGGTCCTTCATAGCTATTCTGCCAAGATCAATGCATTGTCTGATTTCTTGACTGCTTGTTGTTTCTTTATTGATAGTTGATCCTAGTAGGTTAAAGTTGTCAACTATTAAATTTTTTTCTCCATCAATGATAAACTTATTGATTTTGCCAGTTGTCAGGATCTTTGTCTTTTTTACATTAAGGTTCAGGCCCATTTTAAGACTATGTTCCGTGATCTTGAGAAGCAAATGTTTCAGATCATCTTCACTTTCAGCCAGTAATATGGTATCATCACCATAGCAAAGGTTGTTGATGAGTCTGCCACCAATCCTCATACCTCGGTTGTCTTCATACAGTATGCTTCGCTGATTATTTGTTCGGTATATAAATTAAACAGATAGGGGGAAAGTATGCAGCTTTGTCGTATGCCTTTCCTGATTTTAAACCATTATGTTTCTCCTTGTTCCATTCAAACTGTTGCTTCTTGATCAATGTAAAGACTGCGCAAGTGAACTATCAGGTTTTTTGGTATACCTATGCTTCTTAATGTGGTCCAGAGTTTCTCATAATTTACACAGTCAAAAGCCTTGCTGTAGTAGATAAAACACATATAGATATCCTTTTGGCATCCTTTTATCTTTTCTAGAATCTATCTCACATCCGTGATAATGTCTCTTGTTCCTCTCTCTTTCCTGAAACCTGTTTGCAATTCAGGCAGTACTCATTCCAGATATGGATGTAGTCTGTGATGAATATTTTATTTATTTATTTATTTATTTATTTATTTATTTAACATAATCTTGAGTAGAATCTTGCTGCAATGTGGAATCAGAGCAATTGTGCGATAATTTCCACAGTCAATTGGATCACCTTTCTTGGTACAAACACATATTTTTCCAGTCAGTTGGCCATGATGTTGTCTTCTAAAATTCCTGGCAGAGCCTTGTAAGTATGGTAATAGCTGCATCCGATTGCTGTAATACTTCAATGGGAATGCCATCAATGCCCAGTGCTTTGTTCTTTGATAAGCTTTTAATGCTGCTTTGACTTCTTTTTTCATCACCAAGGATTTCTGATCATAAAGTATGGGTTGAAACGGCTGTTGGTCAACTTGATCTTTATGGTATAATAACTCTATATATTCTTTCCACCTTTTCTTGATCTTCTCAGCATCATTCCACATGGATCCTTGAGCATCTTGTAGCATTCCAATTTGCGGCTGGAATTTTCTCTTTAATTCTTGTAGCTTTAGAAAAGCCAATCTTGTTCTTCCTCTAATAGTTTCTGATTCTATTTCCTTGCATACATCATTGTAGTATTTCTCCTTGTCTTGTCTTGCTGCACATTGGAAATCTCTTTTGAGTTCTGTGATTGCCTCTCTTTCTCCTCTGGCTTTAGTTTCTCTGCACTTCTGGACAATTTTCAGAGTTTCTTCTGTCATCCAGAATTTTTCACTTTTTGTAGAGACTTCTCACCTTCTTCCAACACAGCCTTCTTGATTTCATCCCACAATTCTTCCTGAGCTCTGTCATTTGTATCTAAAGCAGCAAATTGATTTTGCAGGCAGTTTTTAAATTCCGGTGGTATATTCTCAAGGTCATATTTTGCTAAATTCATGAGTGGCTTGCTCTTTTTCAACTTTAGCTTGAATTTGCATACTAGTAGTTGGTGATCTGCACCACAGTCAGCTCCAGGTTTTTTCATTGTTGATGTTATAGAGCTTTTCCATTGTTAACTTCCACAGATGCAGTCAATTTTATTTTTGTACAATTCATTGGGTGAAGTCCATGTATATAGTCACCGCTTGTGTTGCTGGAAGAAGGTGTTTGAGATGAATAGATCGTTGGTCTTGCAGTATTCTATCAGTCTTTTTCCAACTTCATTTCTGTTGCCAAGTCCAAATTTTCCAACCACTTTGCCTTCTTCTTCGTTGCCATCTTTTGTGTTCCACTCACCCATGACTGTCAATTTCAGCTTGTATTTGTTCATAGAAATCATCGACTTCATCCTCTTCTGCAGCTGTTGTTGGGGCATATACCTGAATTATAGTTGTGTTGATGGACAATTCTTGTAGACAAATAGAAATTCAGCATTCACTGACTGCATTGTATTTCATTACAGTTCTTGCAAGTTTCTTCTTGATTATAAATGCAACACCATTTCTTCTTTGCCTTTCATTTCCAGCATAGTAGACCATGTGTTCATCAGATGCAAAGTGCCCAATGCCAGTCCATTTCAGTTCGCTGATACCCAGCAGATCTTGACCACCTCCAACTTCTCTTGGTTCATGTTTCGTGTATTCTGTGTCCCAATATGTAAGACATCTTTGCAGCTTCTGACTCTCATTTCATGCACAGCTACATCAGCAGTCAGACATCCCAAGGGCTTTGATCTGACCAAATCATAAATGCTGGCTTTATGCTGGAAAGTCTTCAGCTGCTCCCCAGTACCCAGTTGAGTGCCTTCTTTATCTTTATCTTTATTTGAGGCTTAATATACCGCTCAATGCAGTCGCGTCAGAGCGGTGCACAATGTACAAAAAGGCTGCATGGAAAAAGGAAAGGAACACCAAATGTATGATAGGATAGTTAAGAGAGAAGGAAAGAGCTAAAGAGAAAGGTCAGGTAACAAATAGGGGCTGTAAGAAATCAGCGAGGGGGAGGGGAGAGAGGGGAGGGAGGTGGGGGAAGATCAAACACAAGGCAGAAGAGGTAAGTCTTCAGGCGGGACTTGAAGGTTTTCAGGGAGGGTTCCAGGCGAAGGTCCGGGGGAAGCGAATTCCAGAGACGGGGCCCAAGGAAGTAAAAGGCAGAGGAACGGGTGGATTCGAGGTGAGCCTGTGAAGGGGAGGGTAGGGTCAGATGGTTGGCATGGATAGAACGGAGAGAACGGTAGGGAGTGTGAAGGTGAATCTGGTCAGCGAGATAGAGAGGAGTACCTGTGTGGATGGATTTGTGAGCAAAAGTGAGGACCTTGTATTGTATATGGACGGGAATAGGAAGCCAGTGCAGTCGTATGAGAAGTGGAGTGATGTGATCGAAACGAGAGGAGCAAGTGAGAATGCGAGCTTCAGTGTTGTGAACTCTCTGAAGGCGCTGTAGTTGGGACTGGGGAAGACCAGCCAGGGAGGCATTGCAGTAGTCAAGATGGGTGACAATGAGCGAGAGGAGAAGTGTGGTCATAGATGAGAAGGAAAGAAAAGGGCGAATGGAGCGAAGTTGATGTAGGGTAGAGAAACAGCGTTGGACGACGGAGGAAATATGGGCGTTGAAAGATAAGGATGAGTCAAGGGTGACGCCCAGGTATCGTAAAGACGAGACAAGTGGGATGGGAGAAGAGGAAAGAGGAAAGCACAGGAGTCTTATCATCCAGTACTATAGTGCAATTTGTTTTGTTGTGACTATCCATTGGGTTTTCGTGCCAAGATATGGAAGTAAATTGCCAGGCTTTTCTTTTTTTTTTTTTTTTAATTTTTATTTTCATTTTGCAACAAACAAAAGAAACAACACACCGAAGGAGACAAAACAATTATACAATAAAGAAAAGTAAACCCAATTACCCCCCACCCCCACGCTTCTTCTCTAGCTGATTATGTCAGTATGTGAGCGCTTCCAAACAACAGTGATTATACATCAAAACAATCAAAAGAGTATCTGCGATACAGCATAATCATGGGACAAAGATACATACAAATTTAGACAGTCAGATGAGAGCATTGAGCAGAATGTACATAGTCATTGAGCATCTTCCATTTAGACCGATGATGAGGAGTCTGAATGGGGGAAGCAAACATACGAGGTACTTGTTCATATTTACTGTAAAGACAGACATGATTCCACCATTCATTGGGGCTCAGCTGGGAGCTATTTTTCCAGTATTTCGTAATTAGGGAAATAGCAATGCCAAGCATAAAATCCAAAAGGAAGGAAGCCTTTTTTGGAAGAGAGGGGATCCCCGCAGCTGAGCGAAGTCCCACTATCCTCCAAGTAAGGGGCTCTTGAAAGTGCAAAATAGACTGGATACGACCCCAGACCCGACTCCAGTAATACTGTAGTGCGGGACATTCATACATAACATGAGGTAGTGAACCAATGGCCGCATGACATGTCCAACAACTATTGCCCTGAGTAGTGTTCCATTTGGCTAATCTGTCAGGAGTGTAAAAACACCGGTGGGCCAGAAAGAAGAGTGTCTGAGTGAGTGAGGCGGATCGGGAGACCCGTGTTACTCTACTCCAGACAAGGCTCCATTGCTCCGGGGTCAAAGACACATGCAATTCTCTCTCCCATGCTTTCTGCGCTATAGGGGTACCCCTAGTCATAGCATTACATAAGGTTTTGTAAAAATTGGATGCTACACCCGGTGAGCTACCGATAGATCGGATAGTCTCCAACCAACCTTGTGTAGGGGAGGCCGATGGCGGGAGCACCTTAGCACTCCGAAGGCAATGCTGAAGTTGCACCAACTGAAAGTAGTGTTTCGCTGGGAGACCAAATTCAATTTGCAATTCACTAAAAGTTTTCCAGCGACCTTCATGGAACAACTGACTAGGAATCCAAATGCCCCTAGTGTACCAGGGGCTCCACGCCATCGGTTTATTTTGTATTCGAAATCGAGTGTTGTACCAAAGTGGGAGCTTGTCTATCGGACAGAGTCGGGAGTCTAAAGAGTGCATGAGAGTATTAAAGGCACCTAAGGTGTCTAAAAGCATTGGTGGAAAGTGGGAGTCTGATGGGAGAGTCATACCAGGGAGAAAAGTAAGAGGAATCGGTTTGCAAAGGTCCTCTTCTATGTCTAGCCACACAGGTCTACTCGGTACTGGATCTTCCAGCCAACGAGCGCCTTGTTTGAGAAGAAAAGATTGATGATACTTCAGGAAATCGGGGAATCTGACACCCCCATTTTCCTTATCTGCTTGCAGCTTGTGTTTCGCTATCCTAGGTGTCTTGTTTTGCCACAGGTATCTAGTCAGAAGGCCCTCTATATCTTTATATATACGTCGAGGGAAGAGACAGGGCAACATTTCTAAGATATAATTCACTTTCGGAACAATCATCATTTTTATGGTTTCTAATCGACCCCACCAGGTAAGTGTTAAAGGAGTCCAGCGGTGAGTAAGCGCCCGGACTTTAGAGGTTAAGTCTTTGGCATTGAAGGAGATAGTGTCTTCCAAAGGAGAACAATAGTGTACCCCAAGGTATTTGACCATGCGAGGTTGCCATAAAAAGGGGAAGGGTTGCATATCTGCCTGATGAAGCAAAGGATTTAATGGAAAGGCTACCGACTTGGTCCAATTTATCTTATAACCGGACAGTTGTGAGTATTTATCAATTTGCTCTAGGACAGCCGGTACTGAGTCTATAGAGACAAAAAGCATAAGATCATCAGCATATGCTGAAATTTTGATTTCCCTATGGGTGAAGGGGACTCCATGAATCTCCTCCGATTGCCGGATTAGTAAAGCCAAGGGCTCGAGTGCAAGATCGAAGAGGAGTGGAGACAGTGGGCATCCCTGGCGAGTGCCGCGTTGAAGGGGAAAAGGCTGAGACTTTAAAGCATTGGCACATATACTGGCTGTAGGCTGTGCGTACATGGTGCGAAGATAACGGAGAAAACCTTCCCCGAATCCGTACCAGCGGAGGACTGCAAACAGGAAGGGCCACTCTAAGCGATCAAAGGCCTTCTCAGCATCAAGTGAGAGGCCAACAAATGGGCGATCGAGATTAACTGCGGTAGTCAGTACATGGCATAGAGTCCGAGCATTGTCAGCAGTTGATCTACCAGGAATGAAACCGCATTGATCTGGGTGTATTAAGGTAGGCATCCTATCCGAGAGCCGGGTAGAGAGAATGGTGGCAAAGATTTTATAGTCCGCGTTTAGGAGGGAAATTGGACGATAATTAGTTGTTAGTTGCGGGTCTCTCCCCTCTTTCTCAAAAACTACTACATTTGCCATTGAAAAGGACCCAGAAGGAGAACCCTCCTCGGCCAGAGCAGAAAAATAAATTTTTAAAACTGGAGCTAAGTCAGCGTGAAAGGTTTTGTAGAATTCAGCAGGGAGACCGTCTGGGCCTGCGGCTCGTCCTGAGGCACATTTCTTGATAGCAGAATGAATTTCTGAGACAGTAAATGGTGTGTCCAAGGCCACTCTATCTTCATCAGATAGGGTCGGTCTTTGTACCCCTGAAAGTAAGCGTTCAAATACATCTGGCTCAAAATCACATTCAGATTGATAAAGCCGAGTATAAAAATCACGAAAGAGTTCTAAGATTTCGGTATCGTTAGTGACCAAGCCCCCCCCCGACGGATTACGGAGGGCGGTAACACGCTTGGCTTCTTTTCGACCTTTTAGGGCATGTGCTAATAATTTGCCAGCACGATTATTTTCCCGATAATATAGCCCTTGTTGTGATTCAATATTTTTAACAGCAGCAGTATACAAAAGCTGATTGTATTGAAAACGCAAGCGTTGTAAACGGAGTAAAATACATGGGTCAGTACGGGACGTGAGGAGACGCTCCCCAGCTTGTATCTGCTGTTCTAGAATCAGTAGATGCTGCTTTCTTTGTTTCCCCTGCCGAATTTGATAGCTAGTTATAGTGGCACGGATAGATGCTTTAAAACCCTCCCACCAAGCCCAGCCCGCTGTGTCATGGGGTGAGTTAAAATGAAAATAATCTTGGATAGCAGCCTTTATATCAACCTGAAAATCTTTTTGACCCAGTAGGGATCTATCAAAAAACCAAGCTCGGGGAGAATCGTCCCGCGCAGTGACACGTAATGATAAAGATATGGCAGCATGATCTGAAATATGGAGAGGATGAATCCTAGTCGTGTCTACTTGAGAAATCAGTGCTTTGGAAATGAGAAAGAAATCTATTCTAGATTGGGAGTGATGGGGTGCAGAAAAGAAAGTGAACTCTAAGTCGGAGGGGTGAAGCAGCCTCCATATATCTACCAGCGCAAGATCTTGCATCAGAGCTGTAAGGGTAGCGAGACTCTTGGGTGGACTACTCGTTCTAGGCGGCTGTCTATCTATCAGAGGGTCTAACACTTGATTAAAGTCACCACCAAGTATTAATGGAGTATTGGCAGAGGCCTGTGCCAACTGCGCAATACTTGCATAGTAAGCAGGATTGTCCACATTCGGGGCATAAATGCAAATACATGTAAATTCACTATCTCCAACCTTAAGATGTACTCGGGCCCATCTACCCTCCTTATCAGCGCTAGTATCAATTACAGTAGCTTGCAAAGATTTCTTAACCAGAATGGCTACCCCGCACCGTTTGGAAACGGCGGGAGAATAGGCAGCCACCATATAAGGCTTAACATTGAGTTTCAGTGTTTCAGCAGAGTTTAAGTGCGTTTCCTGAAGAAACGCTAAATCAGCATGCTCATGGCTAAGATAGCTAAGGATTTTCTTTCTTTTGATTGGACTATTAATGCCCTTTACATTGAGTGATAAGATTTTACATAAAGCCATTCAGACAAGTTAAAAATTCTGAGCATGATAGCGCACCTAATTTCACAATGTCCCTCATATTGACTGTATCTGGCTGTACATATGACATAAAAGAAAATAAGCTTAGATAATACAATGATGCGCCCCACATTAAAAAAAGAAAACCGCAGCGCGGTAGAGAAGAAGCAGAACCCCAAAAATTACTGGCGACCATGTGTCTGCGGGGAGAAGCCCCAGAGAAGGCCAAAATTGAAAAAAACACATAACCTGTAGGACTGTGCGTGCTCCGAATCCGACCGAGGCACACATCATGGAGGGATAGGAGACCACAAAACGAAAGTCATAGAAAGAAAGAAAGAAAGTCCAGGTAGTCCCTGTGCTTGACTATGACCGCCGCATCGGGCCCTTCAAAATGGCGGACAGAGCCGGCAAATAAAAGTCCACGTCGTTGGATTAGCGCATCTGCTCTGCTTCTTTGGAGTCCAAAAATGTTGATAGTAGATCAGGATCTTCAAATGTCCTGGTTTGGTTGTGGAGAGTCACTCGGAGCTTCGCGGGATACAACAGGCCAAAGCGAGCCTGTAGCTGTTGAAGTCGAGGGCGAAAAGCAAGGAGTTTCTTCCGTCGGTCAACGGTAGGCTTTGCCAAATCAGGGAAGAAGGAGACTTTGTGACCTTCAAATTCCAAATGATGGTTCGCCCGGGCAGCATTTAAAATTTGTTCCACTTGTTGATATCGTAGCAAGCGAAAAATAATAGGCCGGGGGGTCGTTCGGTTGAGCGCCATGTGGGTAGGAACACGGTGTGCACGATCGATTTCCAATTCTTTATGAAAGGTGATCTTCAGCAAGGAAGGAAGAGTTTTGAGCAGGAATTCTCTCATATCTCCCGCTTCCACCCCCTCCGGTATTCCAATGAGCCTCACATTGTTGCGACGGGCTCGATTATTGCTATCTTCTAACTCTTTTTGAAGATTCTGTATCTGGCGCTCAGCCTTGTCCAGTGCGCCCAAGCGCACCGCGTGCGAGTCGAGGACCCCCGCCATATTGTCCTGCCGTAATGGGAGACTTTCAAGTCGGTCCTGGAGCACTCCAAAGTCTTCTCGCAGGGCTCTAAGCGCTTCTCCATTGGACTGCACCAATTCCTTCACGCCGCGTAGTTCCTCCAAAATCTCCAGGTGCATTTCGGGGTTTTCACGAAATGGAACCATCTTCTGTGGGGAGGACACCTCTGTTTTGGAGCGTTTTCCGTGAGAAGAAGAAGGAGACCCGAAGTACAAGCGCGCTGGTTTATGGGCCGCCATCCCCCCCGAGGTACCCCGGTCAGCCCGGAGCGAAATAGTAAGTTTGTATAGGTATTAAGTCAGGATTCTAAGTAGGCCTCTCGAGAGCTTCAGCGCGAGGCGTCTTACCCGCTGGACATCAGGCTCCGCCCCCATTGCCAGGCTTTTCTTCTGTGCAGGTAATTTTTATTTTTTTATTGATAAATTTAAGAATTTTACAACATGACAACACAAAACAATCTTAAAACCCCAACCTCCCCAACTCCCCACCCTCCCTGGCTCCTTGCTGGACTTTACATGTAGTAATTAAGCTATGATATAACCTTCAAGATTCTACTCAAAAAGAGCTAAGATCATTACAGTGGTCCTTTAACACCATCAGCTTATGACCCCACCATAGCGCGGCCAGCATATTCGTCCAAAGCTCGCCATTTATTCAGCTTTGCAATTTTTAAAGAGTAACACCTATCTTGTGCCCCCTTGTATTTGCTATATAGGTATAGGAGGCTCCACCACAAATGCCAATCCAACTTAATTGGATTTTTCCAGCTTGCCAAGATTACTTTTAAAGTAATCCTTATCATAAAATTTAACAAAAAGAAGTTTTCTTTAGGTAGAGAGGGAATCATAACTATATGCCATGAAAACTTCAAAATAGCCTGTATTTTAGACCAAAATAACTGAACTTTAGGGCACTCAAGAACCACATAAGCCAAAGTACCCACTTTCTCCCAGCAGGACCAACACTGGTTATACTTGCCTCCATCCCATTTCAAAAGTTAGACTGGAGTGATATATACTTGGTGGGCCAGGAAAAACATCAAATAAGTTATGGCCGCTGACCTGGATACTGAAACCAAAGATCCCCAGAAAAGCGGCAACAATTTGTCCGGGCGGGGCACGCTAAATCATTTTCCTAAACTTTCATTAACCCTTTAATGTTAAGAGGGACATGATCCCTAAAAATACTATAAAATGTGGACACCACACCCTTTCTACTAGCAGCTTCACAGAGAAATTGAAAAAGGCCTCATTTCTGAGATAAGTTCTTTATTTTATTTATTATTTATTATTTATTACAGGCTCTTATATACCGCTCTATTCAGAATCAGCGCGGTTCACAATATAACAACATACCATAACAACAAACTGTTAGGTTTTACAGAGAACAAGGTCAGAGAACTTGGAATAAAACATGGGACGTCATTACTGCAACTATTTACAAGAGTATTTACAAGAGTATTTACAAGTATACACTACAGGATTTTTATGTCTACTTTGTAGCTACTTATACAATGATGCAGTTCTATCCATTGGAAAAAAAACATATTCAGGAAGGCCATACTCTTTCTGAAGAACTGAAAAATATTTCCAAACTGTGCCCTCCAACAGTTGTCCCACCATCCAAATACCACTCCCCTGCCACCACCTCCATGCAAAGGATGCCTTTTAGATTTTAAACAAGGGATTGTGCCACAATGGGAGTGATCTAGAATATGGGTTGTCTGCACCTAATATTGGAAGCAAAGCCTGAAAGGCTTCTTGAGTCAGGATAACAATCTGACCAGCCGATGAGTTGTTCGGGTGCCTCATACCAATAAGAAGATGTATTGGACAAGGAGCCACTAATCTCTCCTCTAGTTCTAGCCAAACCGGCTTTTGTTGCACATCCACAGTGGTGGCCCACAAGGATCTCTGTCTCAAAATATGGGCAAGGTAATACCAACGGAAATAAGTTGATCTGCCTGCCATAAACCCACATTGATTTGAATGGATCAATGAGTTCATGACTTCTGCAATTCGACGGGCCAATATGCTGGAATATAATTTATAGTCTGCATTTGGTAACAAAATTGGTCTGTAGTTTCCCACTTTCTTTGGATCCCAACCTGGCTTTTCCAACACTACAATAGTTGCACCCGCAAATGAGCCAATGTCTCCCTCCTTAGACTGCAAGAGGTAATAGTACGTAGTTAATTTTGGTAGAAGATCCTTCGCAAATACCTTGTAAAATTCTATAGGCAGTACATCTGGGCCCACTGCCTTCCCCACACTCATAGTTACTAAGGTGCTTTGCAGCTCATCAACTGAAATGGGTTGATCCAGAGCTGTGGCCTGCTCCTCTGAGAGCCTTGGGTGTGATACGTAGTCTAAATGTTTCCCTAATTTTCCAGAATGGAATCTGACTTCAGAATCTTATAATTTAGAGTAAAAGACCGGAAAATCATCTGCTATTTCAGCATTACTAGTTAGTTCTCCCTGCTGGTTGTCCACAATAGAGGCTATATGTGAACTGCTTGATCGCGCCTTCAGAGTGGAAGCCAGGAGTCTTCCAGCTCTTTTCTGTTTTGTATAGTATCGAACTTGATGAGCAAACACAATCTGCTCTACTTCCGTACTGAGGATGGTGTTATATTGATAGTGCAGCCACTGGAGTCTAAGTAGGATAGAGGGATCTTTTCTTTTTTGCAATAGCCTTTCTCCAGCTCAGATTTTCTCATCCAGTGCCTTAATCTTGGCCTTTGCCTGTCAAGCAAGACTAATAGAGAAGCTAGCAATCGCTGCTCTCATCGAGGCCTTAAAGGCTTCCCACCAAGCCCAGCAGGATGTTTTCTGGTAAATTGACTAGAAAAATCTCCTGTATGGCCTGCTGTATAACTGCTTTGAATGACTCATCTTCTAATAAGGACCTTCTAAAAGACCAAGTATATGACACAGGAATGCCACCCTTATCTTGGATATCTAGCACTATTGCAGCATGATCTGACATATGGGAAGACAGGACTCCCACAGAAGCTATCCCAGGGACCAATGATTTGGAGATGAAAAACAAATCTATACGAGAATGCGAAAGATAAGGTAAGGAGAAAAAGGTGTAATCTCTATCCGTCAGATGCAACAGCCACCAGATGTTAACCAAACTATAGGAATGCATAAGAGATTGTATCACTTCCCCTGCTCTGGAATGTCTATCCAGCCGACTGGGTTGCCAATCCAACAAGGAATCCAATGCCAAATTAAAATCCCCCTCCAAAATTACTTCAAAGGGAGCTACTTCATGCACCTGTTCTGCAATTGTTGAAAATAAAAGCAGGAGTATCACAGTTTGGAGCATATAGTAACAATAGACACCTTTAGACCCTTGAGGTTAAGGCAGACTCTGAACCACCTTCCCTCAAGGTCAGCTCTTGTGGATTCCATTTGAAAACCCACCGTTTTACAATTCAAAGTGGCAACCCCATTTTTTTTATGACATGCCGGCGACTATCCTGTAAAGAGGTACTGTGTCTTTTGGGGAATCTGCTAGGTACTTATGAACTAGATTGGCCACTGCTGGAAACAGGATACTGGGCTTGATGGACTTGGTCTGATCCAGTATGGCATATCATGACTCTAGTTTTTTTGTCTCACCAAGGGAAAAATGCATTTCCTGAAGCATTATGATATCCGTCCATTATTTCTGGCAATAAGTAAGAATTTTTCTCTGCTTAATTGGGTTCTTGATGCCCTTAATATTGAATGAAAGGATTTTAAGGGGGGCCATAGCAATTACTCAAAACTAAATGCCATTGAACAACAAAACTACCCACCACAGCTACTCTACAAGTACCCCACACAGCCCGCTTAACAGTCCAGCAACAAACCACGCTAATCCCAACTAAGGGAGAGCAAACAACCGGGTGAGTCAGCGCAAACGCAGCATCACTGTAAAAGAATCCTGTCCATGACTAAACAGATAGAGACCCCAGCTGACTACCCCAATGCACCCACCCATCCAGACAAGAAAACAAAAGTACACAAGACATGAAATCCCCCTTACATTCCCTTACATCAATGTATTAATGGTCCTCCCACTTACCTACCATCCATTACCTCCCCACCCCCCAAAGAATGCTCTAAGTACCTACATAACCTAATACACACCCATACTTAAACAAGAGATGAGCGGAGAACCAAGACTCAGCCTTCCATACCTGCAAACAATCCTCACACCACTAACCAGAAAAACATGCGGGAATGAGGAGGGGGTACCAGCTGGCCTGGCTCCACTGCAAGTATGCCTGCCTGTGATACCCCCGGAACCCCCTCACTCCCCCCAGCATCCCCTCATATATATTCTCAGTGAAAAAAAAAAAAGGAAATGCAAAAAACCTCAACCCCTGGAAGCCCGACCCAGCTGGCAGAAGGGGGGAGGTGAGAAGGCCCCCGTCGGCACATGCCACCCCCCACGATGTACTAACACCACCCAGTAAAACTAAGCACACAAGCTTAACTATAACAGTGAAAATTCAAGGCTGCTCAAAACACAGTCTGGATGATTGTTATATGGGTGACTACTGATGCTTCTTCTTCTTTCCTTTCTGATGCTTTAGCCTTGCGTTTCCCCGAACGGCATACATCACTTGTGATAAGGAAGCTTATCATAGCTCAGGTAGGAGCTATAGAAAAGATGATGTGACTCTGAACAAGCAACCTGTCAGTTTTGGTAGAAGTAAGAAAACAGAGTTTTCACATAAAAGACTACCAGTCCCAGAATGCACCAGGTTTCCAGCAGCCATGAGGGGGGCTGAAGTGAGAAAACGTGTGTGCAATCAAGAGAGCTATGAGGTAATCCCTAAGCACTCATCTCAAAGGGCAGGGCCTGATTCAACACAGCTGCGCTGTGTTAGGGAGGAGCACACATTAGGACAGAATAAGAATAGAGCTTATTCTACAGATAACAGCTTCAGGAAGAGCTTCAGGAAAAGATACAGCAACAGCTTCAAGCTCAAGCACCAACATCATCTCGAGAAGCAGAAGCCAAGCCAAGCGGATAGAGAGAGAAGGAAACTCTCTGGAAGGAAGAGAAGAAAGGCCATTGGAACGTCTGGGAGAGTCCAAGGCAGTACCTATACTGGGAGGTATTCCAAATGCCAGCAGAGTCCATTGGACTGGAGTCAGCCAGAGGAATGGAATGGCAGAGATAGGAATCACCAGTGGCTACCTGGAAGGGAGAAGACTGCACGTGGAAGGGACTTTCAGACCAAGGCCAGAAGGTATGTGAGAGGAGATCCAGTGTCCAGGGATCAAGATTGGAAGGCTGGACATCAGAATTGGATTACATACTGGCCAGGCTATACAGAGAGGAATTATGATAGCAGGAGAGGCTCAGGTATGAACACTGATCCAGACCCTATCTATAATAGTGAATGGCAGCAAGGGAATAAGCATTCTCATGATAGTGCCTTAGTGAAAGACTCGTCTGTGCCAATGTATGATAGTGACCCTATGCTGATTGATGAAGGGGGAGATACAGCAGATGAAACTATTAATTACATGGACTGTTCTCTATCTAAATGCTATTGCTAGCTTTCTGTGAGCAAACACATCAGCCATCACAAAGAAACCTAACTTTGTTCTTATTTCCACTGCAAACAGCTCTTAAAGCAGGATTTGGGTTCACACAGTAGCAGCCAGCCAGCTAAAGGGTTTCAGCTGGACAATTGATAGTAATTAAAGCTGCACCTGATTGTGTGTGTGAGCAAGGTGAATCACTGCAGGATCTGTGTGGAAAATAAGCAGAAGTTAACCTAACAGGCAAAGTTTATTCATTTCTTTGTGCCTCTTTATTTGGTAATTATTTGCTAAGAAAACATTAGCTAATTGCCTGACAAGTTGAAGGTTGTTTTCTGATTTGTTTTGTGACTTTATGTTATCCATTTAAACACTGCAAGCAAGTAACCTCATTTATATTGCTACCAAGCATACGTGTGCTGGGTGAATTAAACCCCATCAATAAAAGAAGTATTTTATTGGCTTTACCACTGGTTACACAACTCAATTATTGTCTTCAGCTGTGTTTGGGAGTGAATGAACTACATTACCCACAATACCTTGCAAGAATCATATGAATATATGCATCGTCAAGATTGTGTAAGCTCTCACCCTAGGCAGCCGTCTGACACACTGCATCCACACCGATTCCTGTTCTTCAATAAAGGACAGCTAGGCAACAGGATCATCAAAGGACCTAGTCTGGTTGTTCAAAGTCACTCTAAGCCGGGCCGGATATAATAAGCCATAACGAGCTTGCAGGAGTTGCAACTGCAACCTAAACGGTAACAGTTGCTTGTGTCGCTCCACTGTGCTCTTACTAAAGTCCGGGTAGAAGGAAAGTTTATAACCCTCATAGAGGACCTCCTCTCAGGCCTTGGCAGCATTCATAATTTGCACTACCTGTTGATGCCTGAGCACACATAAAATTAAGTGACGAGACCTCCGGGTATGAGGGCCAGATTGGGTAGGCACCCGATGCGCTCTTTCTACCTCAAATGGCTGAGAGAATTCCAAATGTAGCAAGTAGGTAGTTACCTTCTGCGCCCTCAGGTATGCCGATTATACAAATGTTGTTTTGGCGAGCCCTATTGTTTAAGTCCTCCAGGTTATGCTGCAACAACTCAACCCATCTCTAAGTCTTGGCCAACTCTTTCAGACATTCATCATGCGTTGCAAGCACCACATCCATTTTATCCATTCGGATATTTAAAGCAGAGATCTCGACATTCAGTTCTTGCAAATCGGCTTGTACTGTGTTTAGCGAGTCCCCATTAGCTGTAACCTGAGAACGTACATCACGGATCTCTGCTAGGAGTTCTTGCATTTCCTCCAAAGTTTCGTGACATGCCGCCATCTTATGGGAAGATAAGGAGTCCGCCTTCGCCCTCTTTGTACCAGAATTTTGTGATAAGGGGTATCCAAGGCACAGTGGTTTACCACCAGACATGCTTCTAAGCGAAGTGAGTACTGCAGGGCAGCTAAATAATCATAAGTCAAAGGATTTTAAAGGGGTCAAAAGCAGGAATTGTAGCAGGATTCCTGGGAGCTAATCTCCTACGCGGCCATGCTGCTCCACTGCTAGCTCCGCCCTCCCATGCAGGTAATTCTAGTGTTGTTGCCGTTGTCAGAGAAATGGATTCTCCGTTGCCAACACCGTCCCATTCTGCTACTGCCCAGATGGATGGTTTGTCTTGGTCTGGCAGCTCAGCTGAGACCTGTCCATCTTAGGAGACCCTGACAGTAGTTAAGCTACTGATAGCTTAGCTCTCAGTATCACTGATGCACACAAGCCCTCACAACAACGACAAGCTGCGAACCAAGTGAGGGCATAAGAAACTAGTACATGGTTTTCACAGAAACCCATTTTCAGTTCAGGGGGAAGTGAATATTCTGTTAAAGAAAGCAATTGGGTGATCTGTCCCTTCTAAACACTGAGTAAGTGCTGCACCTATGCTGTTCTTTCCAACTTCAGGGTAGATGATAAAACTGTGCGTGATGGGGCAGAAGTTAAAATGTACATCAGTTTAGTTACAGCATTTGTATGTTCCTCTTCCTAAACATAATCTTTATATTTCAACAGGAAGCATAAGGTGTGTGTGTGGGGGGGGGGGGGGGGGTGCACTTCTGCATAGTTGTGCATAACTTCACAGCAGAGCCCAGTAAGCTCTAGAAATAATTGGAGTGATTTTGATCTGTGGAGAGTGGTAATTTCTGTATCAGCCCTATTCGCTGTGAATCTACAAACTTAACCATCCTGGCTAATGGTGACATCCCGAAAGGAAACTTGTGATTTACACAGCTGCAGTTTAGCAAGGTTAACTTTAGGACCAGCTCCGAAGATAGCTTTTAAAATCTCTTGTACATGAGCCCAGTGTGCAGATTCATTGTCAGACTGAATCAAAATGTTATCTACATACTTATTATGTTTTCTCTTCAAGACACATGTGACAGAGCTTCATGCATATATCTGTGAAAAATAGATGGAGAATCTTTGTAACCCTGGGTCAGTACAGTCCAGGCATATTGTTTGTTCAGCCACTGAAATGCTGTTTTGTACTGGCATTCAGCCAACAGGAGCAAACTTCAAAAGCTGTTAGGTATGTCTAGAACTCAGAAAAATTTGCACTTAGAGTTCTGTTTGGAAATCATTTCTGGATATGATACTAGAGATTTTGAAACTTGATTTAGGGCATGAAAATCTTTGTAAGCCTCAAAGAACAATCTGATTTAACTACTGGTCAATATGAGGAATTACATGTTGAAAATATAGGTCTGATTAGGTCTCTTTCTTCAAATGTATTTATAATTTTAGTCACTGGGTCTACTGCCTGGTGAGGCACTTCGTATTGTTTCTGTGGTAGAGGATCCTCTCCCTCTAACAGTATTTCTGTGTGCATCCTTCCACAATCTAACTTGTGCCCAGAAAGGAATATCAGGACCTTCTAAGAGAATTACACTCAGATCATTCTGCTGGAGCCAGCTGCATGGGAATGACTTCATGCAGCTGGCTACAAATGGGAACATTAGTAATTTCTGTGCACTGCCACAATTTCAAGTTAGCCATATCCACTACCAGATTTAATTGGCTGAGAACATCAATTCCAGTTATCTCCTTTTCTTTTCTCACTACAGTAGGGACAGTGATTTCCAAAATTTCATTGTCAGATTTACTTTGCACAGGGATACCTGATTTATTTAAACTTATTTCTATACCACTTTTCTTCAATTCAAAGTGATTCACAATTAACAAATGTGTAACAGGGATCTCTTCAACACACTATTTTACATGAAACAGGAACAGTATATAGTACAACATAGTTGATGTTAAACTGCTAAACTATGTACACTTTTGATTCTGATGGTTATGTTGGTTAACTTAAGTACAGATAAATGGAATATTTGTCCATTGTGTCCTTAGAGTGCATTTTAAGGTGACTGGTTTCCGAGTGGGTTTCTGAGTAGATATCTGTGCTGTATTCATTCAGAAAGAGGTAGGTTTTCTTTCTGAATTCTGATAAGTCTGTAATTTCTCTTAGTGCTGGCGGAAGGGAGTTCCATAATGTGGGAGCAAATAATGAAAAGGCTCGGTTGCAGGTGGACTGCTTTCTCCTGATCTTCTGGGTAGGGATCTGTAGGAGGTTAAGAATGGAGGTTCTTCTGGATTGCTCAGTCTTGGATTTGGCAATGAGAGGCAGAAGGCAGTTTAATTAGGATAGCCACACATCTGGGACCTGTGTGAACGTCATATATTTCAAACATTTTCCTGTGCTGCAGTGGGAGAAACTCTGTTCATAAAACTAATTCAGGCCTCAGTGTCAGTGTCCTGCTGTTAATGTTGAGGTGCCCACAAGTGTATAATTATCAATGGAGCCATGAAACTTAGGGGGCCTTTTATTAAAGGTCACTAACTGACAACACATGTTTGTGTGTCTGTGTGCTGGGACACACATTGCCAGCCAGCACAGGGCCATGACACACAAGTGGGTTGAGTAGGGGCAGAAAGTGGGCAGTTAGCACAGGCTTCACACCGCAGGCTAACTGTATTAGCGTGGGATCACCCAACGCCACCTATGGAAGCGAGCTCAATGTTAACTGTCAGGGAAATTCTTTTCACATCCCTGACAGTTAAGGCAAAGGTGTTGCACCTAATGCACCATTGTTTCAGAGTTTTTGCTGCTTTAGGCGCAACACCATTGCACCCTTTATTAAAAGGGCCCCTTAGTCTATAATCTCAGACTGAATCCTTCTCTTTATCCTGAGGCTCTTGAACTGAATCCCCTAGTGAGAGAATGGAGCCAGGCTGAGCATTGAAAATTTGAGATATTTTGATACTTGAACACAGAAGGTCAGAATGTCCCTATTCATTAGCTTTATGTTTTTCCTGAGTTGCTAGTAAATCAAATTTTAATTTGTCTCATTCCATCTGCAGTGCAAGTTTGTCCTGTTCCACTTAATCTTCTCTGTTTCTAGCTCATCTTGCAGTGCTTTCAGTATATAAAAATTACTCTCCATTGCCTCAGGTACTTAACCCTCCATTGCTTCAGGTGCAAACTTAGATTGTAAGCCCTCCAGGGACAGGGAAATACCTATTGTGCCTGTTTGTAGCTCTCCTTGAACTGCTACTGAAAAGGTATAAGCTAAAAAAATAAATAAAAGAGAAGCAATCCCGTGAAATTTCTAAGTCTGCAAAAACTGATTTTTTTCTATGTAAACCTTCCTAGACTCCCAAGGTCCAATATTGGAAGGCTTAGGCATCGGAAAGGCACCTGAAAAACAGCCTTACCCATGTATGTGGCCCATAACTATAAATCCACAATCTTCACCGACCTGGGGAGCATTGAATATCTGGGCACTGCGGACAGCAGTAACCAGATATCTGCAAGGACATAATGGAGCATAACAGGAGCATGGCTTCGATTTATCCACTTTGTGGGGATATTCAGCAGTGCAGTACAGCAGCCCAAAATGCTGTAAACTGCAAAAGGTTAGGCCAGGGTTTTAGGTGCATTTGACAGAATAACCAGCCTTCAGCAAACCCGGGTAGCTTCAATACCTGTGGACAGGAACCGCCAATGCAATGTGGGGTCTGCATAGACTGCAAAGGAGGTGGAGATGCCATCAAAACACCAGGGCACAGAGCAGGAGGCAAAATGTGCAGCAACAGCAGCGGCAGTGATTCAGTGTCACAGGCGTACCTACCATACCCCATGGATCTACAGACCAAGGGTGACATACCTCCAGATGTTGGAGGAGAAGGTGTACCAATGCTATCAGCTGGACAGTGCCACCATTACAGAGCTGTATGAGATGCTGTGTGGGAATTGGAGCCAGCCACCACCTGAAGCCAGGTACTGCCAGTGGCTCTGAAGGTGACCACTGCACTGGAGTTCTTGGCCACAGAAAACTTCCAGCATATTGTCGGTGCTACTACAGATATTGCCCAGTCTGCCATATGCCACTGCATTGATGCCTTCACCAGTGCCCTGCTGAGAAGGATGCAAAATTACATCACCTTCCCCACCACGCCTGAGCAGACACAGGAGACGATGCAGGCATTCTACGTTATAGCTGGCTTCCCATCTGTCACTGGCATAATTGACTGCACTCATGTTGCACTGAGACCACCAGGTCAGGAACAGAGGAAATTCAGAAACCACCACAATTACAGTTCCATGAATATGCAAGTGGTAGTCAATGCCCACATGCTCATCAGGTTCCCAGGCTCCTGCCATGATGCATTCATCCTCTCTCAGACAGGCCTATGACAAGCAGCATGTTTATGTTTATTTAAACTTGATATACCGCCCTTTATAACGTCAGGGCGGTTTACAAAATTTACAAAAGTACCAGAAACAGAAAAAGCACTGGGCTCATAGAAAAGAAAATAGAACTCCATATTTTTGACAGGAAAGAGAAGATTATCAAGCACACAGACAAGACAAAGAGAGGTATTTCACAACTATAAATAAAACAGTAGGTCATGAAGGAGTGTCTGGGAGATTGAATGCCAACATGAAAAGGTAAGTTTTCAGGGAGGTTTTGAATGTTGCATAGGTCTGTTCCAGACGGAGGCCACAGGACACCTTGGAGATGCATGGTTGCTTGGTCAGTGGACACAGGTGTGAGGCAATGTGATGGAAAGCGAGTAATGCATGTTACTCTGTGGGGAGGGGGATCCATGGGAGTGTGCATATGAAATCTGA
This sequence comes from Ichthyophis bannanicus, assembly GCA_033557465.1. Classification (NCBI taxonomy): domain Eukaryota; kingdom Metazoa; phylum Chordata; class Amphibia; order Gymnophiona; family Ichthyophiidae; genus Ichthyophis; species Ichthyophis bannanicus. The sequence continues at coordinate 362,397,692 of CM066037.1, read as the reverse complement.
GATGTCCCAACACAGGTGCATAGTCTGATGGGAGATCTGAAGGGCTAGGATGAGAGGATGCCCATAGGAGATTCAATCACAGTGGGAACATGTCTCAACAATTGTAGGGGACAGACAGACCAGAGCTGTCAAATTCCAAGAATATGCAGGATCAGGACATCCTGGAAACATGCCAGGACCCCGAGAATCAGGCAAGCACCTACATGCTGCACATGGCTCATCAGGAAATGTCACCAGAATGCCCAGCCACATGCCAAAGTCTTTTGAAAGGCACAATCAATATGTCCACCAACCCACCCCACTAGTCCTGACATACCTTGCACATTTGCTAAACTGATGTGTGCCTGCCCCTCTGCTCCTACTGGTGACCTGACCATGCATACCTTCTCAGACTATGACTACTGACACCTGTGCACCACCCGCAGATCCCACAGAAGGAGGGATGCAACCAAGTACACCAGAGAACCAGGGAAGTGGTGGAATGGGCATTTGGTATTCTGGAAAGCCACTTTAGATGCCTAGACTGCAGTGGGGGGAACTGTTGTGTGACCCTGAACATGTGTGCAAGATATTCACAGGCTGCTGCATCCTACATAACCTTGCCATGCAGCATGGCATCCTCAATCCTGAGGCCAAAGTGACAGATGCTGTAGAGGCTGTGGATGAAGAAGGATACAGAGAGGAAGCTAATAGCAGATGGCATTAGCACTCGCCACAAGGAACAGACTCATCCGTGAAATCTTCTAGTACAAGTGAAAATATTTATTGTACAGTTTAGTTAAACGGTGCCCTCTTCCCACCCCCATCCCACAGCTCATGGTCCGGCCCTGGACGTTTAGCCACCCGGCATTGCATCACAATGGCGCAGTTTCTGATACATTACTTGCTGTGTCCTCCCCCTCCTCTGTGATGTAGCCCATCTCAGCAGGGTCAGTGCCATCCAGTGGTGCTGCAGAAGTGTCACCTTGGCCAATACCAGTATCCTGGGCATGATGTGATGCCAACCACTGGTGACATGTGCTTGACATCATAGCCATATAGGCCACCATCTCCCTGAGGAGCATCAGCTGTGCCTCCCGGTGGTGTTGCTCCATCATGTGGTGGTTGAGCATCAGTTGATTACCGGCCTGCAGCTCCTGGCAGATTGAGTGTCCACCAGCCCTAATAGGAGAGATGCTGATGGACCCAATGACACTCACTGTCACTTCAACTGTCTCCTAATAGGTGTTCAAGGTACAGCCTCAGTGTGCTTCAAACAGTGGACAGCTGACACACATCACCAATTTGTAAATCAAGTCTGCAAACATTGAAGGTTTCTGCAGGTTTAGAATGCAGCCTGCAGAAAGCTATAAAGGGTGGATCAGCAAACAGAACCTCTTCCTGACCCACATTCCCCCAGCACAGGCCAATAGTGGCAGTCAGTCATCAACAACGTACACCCCTATGAGCAGGGTATATGTGAAAAGAGATAGAGTACACTGCATGCTCACCTCTGTGCACATGACAGGTACCCAGAGCATGGCGTGAAGACACTGTAGATAGCCCTGCTGTCCCTTACACATTTGCATACAGAAACACACCATGATACTTACTGTGAGGGTGTAACCCTCTATCATAACTCTCTATAACTCTAATTTACAGGTATGAGTCACTCTGCCTATGTATGAAGTGCTCTGACGTGCTTCTGGGTGCACAGAACAGAGTTGCAGACACTGCAGGAGGAAATGCCACCAATGGAAAAGGGACAGCAGTGGTGTCCCAAGGCTACACAGTGTCATGATGCATGCTACAATATTGCATCCCCATAACCCACAATGGTACAGTAGCCCAAACATATGAGTCTCTGTCAATGGAAATAGGAGTGAGGGAGGGTAAGGGGCAGGGGCGGCTGTAGCAGCACAATGCCAGTCTGGAAGGGGCAAGGGCACACAGGACAGCCTGTGGCCTAGAGTGAAGGAGAGGGAAGGCAGTGATGGGAGAAAAATGTTACGCAGTCAACAGCAGTAGGGATGACAAATCAGCAACCTGTGCAACATGTCAGAACATTCTAGCCTGTCACATATAGGCCACGGAGAAAAAAACTACTTTCCGTCCTGTGTGGCAGGAGCAGAAATATAATAGCCTGCAACTCCTGTTATGACCTGCTTCTCAAGGGGGCTCAATTGCAGCTGGTGTTCAACTGGCAGCTTGCTGTTGGCTGCCCTCTTCTCCTTGGCACTCTGCCGTACCACTTGCTACTTCTTTTTGATGTCCTTGATATCATGGTCATGATGGTGCACTGTATTTACCTTCCTGGCTATCTCCTTCCATCCATGTTGTTGACTACTTGCATCCTCTGAGCTAAACAAGGTGACATACTCCTTAATTATGAACCCTAGGGCCATGGAGGTCTCTGAGGGTGTAAAGTTGGCCTTCTGTGTACGCTTCATCGCCTTCTGAGCTGCCTTAGACATCTTGCTGGGTAAGGGCAATGCAGATAGAAAGCTACGCACATAAGGAATTTAAAATATGTGGTTATGACACCGTATCTGGGGAATACTCCACCTAAAAGTACAAAAGAAACCTGTGTAACATTTCCATGCAGGAAATTCAAATATTAGCCCCAATACACGCTGCCGGAAGCCACCATATCTGTGCAAGATGCTAACTGCCAACATTCAGTGGTTTTAAGTGGTCTATGATACACAGGGAAGTGGAATATGGACCAGTGCACCCTGTTACGTGCTAAACGGGTAAATGGGAAATCAGCCTTAGCGGCACTTAGTGACAGTAACCAGGCAAATGGAATATCACGCTTACTACATGGTTAGTGGGTAAACAACAGGCAACTGGACTACTGGACTGCTCTATGGCATGCTACAGGCCCAGAACCACAACCACCCAATGGTTATGGTATACAGTGCTGTGGAATGGTGCATGCATGAGGCAGCTGCACCCTGCTCCATAACACTGGTATACACAGGACAGTGGTCCTGTATCGTCAGGCCAACGTATCTGAGGCTGATGATATGTGTGGCTGCTGCTATGGACACAGTGGTGTATGGCAGTCTGGGGAGATGAAACAGGGAGGGTAAGTGCTGTGTGCACCTGCAGCATGGCACAGCACAGGTGTGCACTGCAGTGCTGTGTGTGGATAGATAGGAGGAGCAGTTGGTGGGGAGGTCATGCTAATATGATGGATGTGTTGTGATCGATAACTGATGATGATAACCAAAGGTGTGGCAGAGGTGGTGCTGCCCCTTGCACAGCAGAGGTGACATATGGGCCTCTTCCCAGTATAAGGGGCAGCACCACCTCTGCCACACCTTTGGTTATCAGCATCAGTATGGTCAGTCTTGGCACCTATGTCACCCCATGGGTGGCTGTGCTGCACATGTCGCATCGTAGCAGATAGGAAAAGCTTCAAAGATTAGAGTTTCTCAACTTTGAAATGAGACAGCTGAGTGGAGATATGCTAGAGGCCCATGATGTATTAAATGGAGTGGAAGGAGTAAATGCAGATCAGTTGTTTATGCCATCGAGATGTTGGGGACAAGGGGAGACGCAGTGAAGCTACAATGTAAGTCACTTCAGACAACTAAGAGAAAATATTGGTCTCACTCAATGCATTACGAGGCTCTATAATTTGTTAACAGAGGATGTATTAAAAGCTGGTACTGTAGCTGAGTGTCAAACAGGTTTGGAGGAGGAGTGCCTAAACCAGTATTTATGGGGACACAAGAATTCCAGAGCTTGGCTTGGGACTAACATTGTGGAACCTGTGTGCCTTTCTTGGATGCTGCCAGGTACTTTTGTGACCTGATTTGGCCAGTATTGGAACAAAGGTTAACACCCCTCCTGCATCAACACAGGGGACAAACAGAGAAGTATATAAAGTTCACCGTGGAGACACAATTTATTTCCAACAGAGAGGTGAGCCCGATGTGTTTTAGCTGGGGGCCTTTGTCGGGGGACAAAACCTCTAAATATAAGAAAACAAATAAATAAATAAAAATTTACAAATAACTAAAATCTCACATGTGTTGGTCATAAACCAAAATTTAAAAAACATAATATCAAAGGTACTAAAAATCACAAAAATGTAGAATATAGACAGACATATATATGTTAAAAACCAAATAAACCAGAAGTGACATACTATGTAACCTCTATATACAATAAAATTGCAATGAAACTTATTAAAAACAAGAAAAAAACATAATTAAAACATCTAAAAGAACAAAATCATATATAAAACTGACATTTGCAGAAAGCTAAGGTGCACTAAAGCCTAAAATTGAAACCATATGAATAAATGAATGAATGAATTAATGGATAAATAAATAAATAGATTAAAGGATAAAAAGAGTACAAAGGAGACCTAGTACTCTTGGAGTAACTCACCAGCTGCAACGTCCAGCTATTAATAATATGGAACCTAGAAACACAATAAAATGATGACCTTAAAAGTGTATTAAAAACAAAAGCAACTTTAAAGGAGACTATCAGCATCACATGCATAGAGAAATCGGAACCCATGAGATCGCATTTAGATAGATGTGATACTACTCTACGTGCAGAAGCCACATCAAAGACCCCATTAGATTGTTTTCAGTGATTATTTAAAATCAACTTTCTATCACAAAAAATAATAAGATTTAGTATAAGAAGGTGAACTCCGGAGGCCTTGGACGGCTGTTGATATATTAGAAACCATATCATCTCAAACACTATGTGGTAAGTGGGACTGCTATCCAAACCACCAAAATGCAGCGAACCAAAGTAACGAAAATGCTTTGTAAATCTTGCACAAGAGTGTGCTGTTATCTTTGAGGAAATGACAATCAAATATATTTATTTAACTATCTCTGATATAGATGTCTTCAAAAACATTATCATAGATGGTTTTAAAAACCCCAACAAAATATGTACTTGAATTGCTAAAGTGGAGAGGAAAACTTACCGCATAGGTTCACTCTGTCCTTTACAGAGAGAAGCTATCCAAGGCACCAAACTAAACCAAGGCTGAGGTAGTGTGGGGCTTTTTATGAATAGCTACTATGTTACTGTGCTGTTCACCATATGCTGGAGTCCCATTCTAACCATCACACCTGAAATATTGCTCTAGTGTTAACTACTGCTTGTTCGTTTGTTTTTATATATAATATAGTCTATTATTTATTTTCATTTTTATTCATTTTTATCATACACTCCTCATATAGTATCTGTACTGTTATTATTGTTTTTTATGATTTGGTTTATTCATTGATTTTATTTTTGTCTTCACATAGTTTTGTAGCCCCTGAAGAAAGCCATGCCGAAACACAGCCATGTCGGGCTTTGTTCCCCAATTTTGGACTTCTTATCTACAATTAATTTTTTTTCAATGCTACTCATCTTGTACTTGCTTGTTGCATTTTCCTTGCGAGTGGTGGTGCCCTTTAGGGAGGAGTGGCCTAGTGGTTGGGGCAAGGTACTACAGGCCGGAAGGTCGGTGGTTCAAATCCCACTACAGGACAGCAACCTTGGGCCGGAAGGACTGGGGTTTCTAGTCCCACAGGTGCTCCTTGTGGTCTTGGGCAAGCCACTTAACCCTCCATTGCCCATGTTCCCTGTAAGTATTAGTGTATGTGTCTCATATCCCCTCGTGTTAAATGTATCCCCCAACCGCTTTGACCCAGTGAAAAGCGGGATATAAATGCAGCTAAAATAAAATAAATAAATAAATTGTTGTTTGAACTGCTCCCAATGCATATGGCCATAGATAGGGCCATAGATGTTGGCCCTACAGTGACCCCTGGGATACAGCATCCCCTCAGACCTAAACACTATCCTGGCTAAGGCCTCTGCATCCGTGGTGCTGAAATTCACAGTCCACCTGGCTACCATGCTATTGTTGTGTATCTTCTCAGCCAGAGGGGGCTTCTACACTGGCAGTGCACAGAAGGTCATACCAGGGCATGGGAAGACAGTGCATGGGAAGGTGCCACCAAAGCTGGGTAACCGCTCATAACCAGCAATATCTTACTATTCCCACCTTGCCCATGTACAGCATCATATTGCATTCCTGGCTACTTTTCTGGCTCTACCCATGTGCCATTGAATAGTCCACCTTACCCAAGTTTTCATTGCTACATGGTTGCGGTTTTCCTTCTGCACCTTGCATGGGTTATGGGTTTGATATTCGTATAGTCCCATTGTGTGAGTATGACGAATATAGCCGCTTGTGGTCTACCCGCCAGCCGATGTTGAATAATAGCCGACTATATTCCATGCTTTCCTGCGCGTGCGCCACCTGACTCATGACTCATGCCCCTTTTCTGAGTGGGATTTTTTAGATGGTTATCAGCTTCTTTGACACCTCGTGTATAGTACCAAAGAAATCAGGGTTCAATTCCCACTGGCACTCCTTGTCACCTTGGCAGGTCATGTTATTCTCCATTTCTTCGGATGAAAAGGCCTGGCAATATGCTTTTGGCCATGGATTGCCAAGAAAACCCAGGGGCTGTTGGTTCACCAGGGGTCAGCAATGACTTGACAGCACTTAAAAAAAGACATCAGTATATCTGTGGCACATTTGCACCATTCATTCAATCTGACTAGTACTCTGTACTGGCTGTCCGGTTACATTAGAAGGGACTCCTTCCTCTGTGTCTATAAGACTGTTTTCTCCTGACTGCCCTAAACCAGTGGTTCTCAACTCAGTCCTCTGGGACCCCAGGCCTGTCAGAATTTCAGGATATCCACAATGAATATGCATGAGATACATCTGCATGCATTGCTTCCATTGTATGCATATCTATCTGATGCATATTCATTGTGGATATCCTGAAAACCTGACTGGCCTAGGAGTCCTAGAGAAGTGGGTTAAGAACAACTGCCTTAGACTCTTCCCATTTCTCAGCTCAACTGTATACACGTTGGTTTTTCAATAAATTGCATGCATGGCTTTTAGGGTGTGTCATACTCTGGAGGTGCTGAAGGGGTAATGTTTGCAGCTGGCTATGGTACAGAGCTGTTTTATCCTTTTGAGGCCAATTCACTTTTTAAATATTTCACTTCATCCTTAAATGTCTCTAATTGCTCTCTTAGAGCTAAAAAGGAAATTGTAGCCTGTATCATATGAGTTCTCTGCATCGTTAGGGACATTTGTGCTTCCTCTAACTTTCTGGTAAGCTGTGTCAGTTAAGATTAGTTCAGCATTTTCATATCTCATAACAATAAGATCTCTGCAAATACTTTGCATAAAGAGATATTATGTTTTATTCATTCTCATTTTGAATTTCTGGTTCTGGTTTATCATCTGTTTTTAGATGTCATACCATGTGACATTTGAAACTAACCAACATAAGGGGGCCACTCTTTTTCTTGCAATATTCATGTACAATATCTTTTAATTTTTTGAATTCAAGTGCTTCCATGTTTAAGGCTGCTAAGAGATAACTGTAATAGGTACTGGGTATTTTATCTTATTTTTTATATGCAAAGCCTTAGATTTAGAAGTATTGTCTTTTATGAAGAAGAGAGATTGGAGGGATAGGGGAAAACAAGGATACCTTCCTTTTATGGAAGGGAGTTTGGTTAGAATATTGTCCTTTTAAATTAGAGAGATTAAAGATTAAGGAATTTCTAGGAATCAGTTCTAGCATGGCAGTTCAAACTTTCACCAGGACACTGACTAGCATAAAACAATAAAATCAGAAAATGGTATAGTTTAGTTCACAGATAGATGTGTAGTGTCTTAAATAAGGGACTGTTTTGCTGTGTACTAATTCCAAAACAAAGTTGGAATGAGTTTTTCTTAGCAGCTCACACAATTGAAGAGGTTCTGCCAGTGGTAAGAAGCTATAACAAGCCAATGCAAACCACCATGCCATGTAATGTCACTAGGTTTAGGTAAAAATAAAAAAATAAAGGTTATCACAGGGACTTTAGACTATAAAATCTCCTCTTGTTTATAACCATAACTGTAACTTTTCCCTAGTGTCAAACATTCTATTTACCTTTCACTATATAGATGGTCATCAAGCCTCTTAACTCAGCATTTAAAGGGTTTACATCTGATGTCTCACTCTGTCTCAACTCCAAATTTAAAAGGAATTACAAGAACTTTTAATTATAAAATCTCAACCTGTCTATAAAGGCTGAAAAGCATTCAAGACAATGAGAACTACATTGATGAGATACTTCTTGAAAAATCCTAGCTCTCCAACAGAGGTGAAGATAGGAAGCTGCAAAAGGAAGAAGGTTGGACACTAGTCACCAGAGCCTGCAGTATCAACACTTCAACTCCTCCAGCCCTTGACTTGAAGAACCAGTATGTAGACCTGGAAGTGGAGGAGATGGAAGCATCAGAGGAAAGGGAAGAACCACAGCTCGAGCACCCCAAAGTTGCAGAATCAGTCACCACAGGGAAGCGAAGGATAGTGGTGGTTGGTGACTCTCTTCTGAGGGGTACTGAGGCATTCATCTGCCAACCAGATTTGATGTCCAGAGAGGTGTGCTGTCTGCAAAGTGCCAAAATCCGAGATGTTACAGAGAATTTGCTGAGCCTCATCAAGGCTACTGACTATTATTTTATGTCATTCATCCATGTCGGCACAAATGATACTGCTAGGTATCCCTCCAAGCATATCAAATGTGACTTCATGGCTCTGGGACAGAAGGTGAAGCAGACAGGTGCGCAATTGGTGTTCTCTTTAATTCTCCCTGTTGAGGGTAAAGGCTGAGGCAGAGAGGCTCACATCCTGGAGATGAATGCATGGCTGCATGGATGGTGTCATCAAGAGAATTTTGGCTTCTTGGACCATGGGATGATGGTGTCCATCTGTCCAAGAAGGGTCAAAGTGTCTTCAGCAGCAGACTGGCTAACCTACTGAAGAGGGCTTTAAACTAGATTCACTGGGGACGGGCAAAGAGAGCCCTCAGGTAAGTGAAGAAAGCCCCTAGGAAAGTGAAACACCAAATATCTCCATAGAAATGGGTAATAGGGGCATCATCTGGAAAGTGGTGTGTATAAATGCCTGTAGCATGGGAAATAAGATCCCAGATGTTGAGGTTTTAATGGAAAAGGCTGACTTGGATTCAGTGGTGGTTATGGAGACATGGTTCATGGAAAACCATGCCTGGAATATAATTATACTGGGCAATACTTTATTCAGAAAGGACAGGGTAGGAAGAAGGTGAGGTGGAGTGGCACTATATGTCAAAAATAATATTAAAACTATAGAATTGCAAGACTTAAAAGGAAGAGAGGAGGCACTGTGGGTTAAACTAGAAAGAGGAAAAGGGAGCTCCATTTGCATTGGAGTTATATACAGATCCCCCTCACAGGGAGTAGAAATGAATGAACATTTAATAGAAGACATACACAGTATTGCCATGAAAGAAGAAGTGTTACTGATAAGTGATTTCAATATGCCAGTTGTGATTTGGCACTGTGGTGTCATCTAGAAGTAAGGAGATCCTGGATTCTCTACAAGGAGAACTATTCAGGCAACTGGTAACAGAACCCACACATGATGGGGCCATACTGGACTTAAATAAAATTGTACTTACCAATGGGGAAAGTATTTCTGATGCCATAGTGGGAGATCATTTCACATCCAGTGATCACTAGTTAGTATGGTTCAGTATTAGTACTAAGGAAGATAAAATCCATTCAAAAGTGAGGGTCTTAGACATTAGAAAAACTAACTTTGCAAAGATGGGACAATACCTCAGAGAGTTGTTAGTGCAATGGGAACAGCTGGGGGATGTAGAAAAACAGTGAGCAAAACAGAAAGGAGATATTTTAAGGGCCACAGACCTTTTTGTTAGAAAGGTAAATAAATGTAAAAGGAAAAGGAGGCAGCTATGGTTTATTTATAGTCTCTTTTATACCGCGCTATTCAGCATCAGCGTGGTTTACAGTAAACAATGAACACACACATTTCCAATAGTACTTTGTGTTTACATATGAACAGGAAATTCAACTTGGCTAACAGGGGAACTATATACAATAACAATATATACAATTCACAGACTAGTCATGTGCTCGTTTGGTTTCAGGCAGTGGAGATTTGGGTGGTTTCAGCAATTGGTACTGAGCTTCTATTGGTTTCCGGGTAATGTAGGAGGAAGAGGTAGTGTTTCACGGCCTTCCTGAATTGGAATATGTCTGGGATTGTTCGGATGTTGTGAGGGAGGTTATTCCAGATCATTGGTGCATAAAATTTGTAGGCCCTGCTGGATGTTGACTTGGTGCATTGAGTTATTGATCTTGGGACTATCAAGGTGTTTTGTGCTACTGACCTTCTGTCTCTATTGTGGGTGTCGTCTGGATTAGCTCTGTTAGTGATGCTGACGAGAGACCTTTGGTGGCTTTAAAGGTGAGTAGCAAGGTCTTAAATGTAATTCTACCTTGTATCGGGAGCCAGTGGAGTTGTTTCATAATGGGTGAGACATGGTCTTTTCTGGATGCTCCGTGTAGTACTCTTGCTGCGGTGTTCATTGCCATTTGCAGTGGGTTTAGAGTGGTTTGGGGGAGTCCTTGTAGTATTACATTCGCATAATCGAAATGCGGGATGATTAGTGCCTGAAAGATAGTCCTGAAATCATCTGGCTCAAGCAGAGATCGCAGGTATCTAAGGGATCTAATTTTATGATATACTGCCCTTACAGTGTTACTTATATGTGTCTGCATATTTAGGTTCTGGTCTAGTGTGACGCCGAGGTACCTGATCGCGGATTTGATCTGGAGGTCTGCGTCCTTCACTTTTAGTACTGTCGGCACAGTGAAGTTACGGTTCCTTGTAATGAACATCACCTCCGTCTTCTTGTGTTGAATCCGGAGGTTTTGGGATTGTAGCCATTTGGATATTTCATTTATGCAGCATGTTATTGATGAGAGGTCGGGGTTTTCTGTTGCAAAAGGCGTGTATAATAGCACATCATCTGCGTATATCATGCAGTTAACGTTGAAAGATCGGATCAGGTTACAGATAGGTTGCATGTATATATTGAACAGCAAGGCGGAGAGGGAGGATCCTTGTGGGACACCTTGGCTTTGGTGGAATGGATCTGATGATGTGTCTCTGGATCGTACCTGCTGCCATCTGTCCGAGAGGTAGGACCTGCACCACTCGAGTGCTTTACCGGAGATTCCTTTCTCTTTGAGGCGTTCTAAGAGGCGCTCATGGCTCACGGAATCAAATGCTGCCGCGATGTCAAGGAAGACAAGGACAAAGCCTTGGCGGGTATTGTCGATGCCTGATATTATGCTGCTGAAGAGTGTGGTAAGAAGGGTTTCAACCCCGTGGGCTTCTCTAAATCCGTGTTGGCATGGATCCAGTGGTGCATTGGAATCAATGTGATCTTGTATTTGCCTCTGAACTTCCTTTTCCATTATTTTTGCTAGCATTGGTATGCTTGCTATCGGTCTGTAGGATTCCGGTTTCTGTTGGTCGAGTTTGTTGTTTTTTAGTAGAGGTCTTATTGATGTGTGTTTGAGGGTGCGTGGGAAAGCACCCGTTGTGAATGATTGTTCCATGAGTCTGGATATGATGGGACTGAGTTCAGTCCGTAGTTCTTTGACCCAGAAAGCCGGGCATGGATCAGATTGTGTGGTAGTTGTATTGATGGCTGCTATGGTGTCTTCAATGCGTTGTTTGGATGGAGTCGTGAAGGTAGTGAGTGGTATTTGATTGTAAGGCTGAAGGATAGTGCTGGACGCAGGGTTGTTGTTTATCTGACAGAGTTTATCAAAAGAAGTAGCTGAAAAGGTGAAGAAAAAGAAGGAGGCCTTCATGAAATACAAGAGATCACAGAGAGAGGAAGACAGGCATCTGCATTTGGAAAAACTTAGAGAATCTAGCAAAGTAGTCAGGAAAGCAAAGGTACAAAAAGAAGAAGAAATAGTCATGCAATAAAATGTGGGAATAAGACATTTTTCAGATATGTTAGTGAGAGGAGGAAGGGCAAAAGTGGTGTTGTCTGACTCAAATTTATAGGGGAGGAATATGCAGAAACTGATGAGGATAAAGCAGAATTGCTTAACAAATATTTCTGTTCTGTGTTCACAGATGAAGGGCAAGGAGCAGGACCTCAAAAAATACCCATGAATAGGAATCAAAATGACAGGCATCTCAAATGATTTTCAGAAGACTGTGTTTGTGAGGAACTAGCTAAATTAATAGTAAAGAAAGCTATGCATCTGGACGGGATACAACCAAGAATACTGAGGGAACTTGGGGACATTCTAGCAGTTCCTCTGTCTGACCTTTTCAATGCCTCTATGGAGTTGGGAGTAGTGCCAGAGGACTGGAGAAAGGCACATGTGGTCCCTTTACACAAAAGCAGATGTAAGGATGACATTAAGAACTACAGACCAGTTGATCTAAACTCTGGGGTTAGTAAATTACTGGAAAGGCTGCTAAAGGAGAGAATAATGAGGTTTCTGGAAGTTCAATGGATTGCAGGATCCGAAGCAGCATGGATTCACCAGAGGCAGGTCTTATCAGACAAATCTGATTGATTTCTTTGATTGGGCGACCAGGGAGTTGGACCGAGTGAAAGCCCTACATGTGGTGTATTTAGATTTCAGTAAAGCCTTTGACACTGTTCCGCAAGGTGGCTTATAAATAAAGTGAGCACCCTAGGGATGGACTATAAAGTTACTGAGTTAGAAATTGGTTGAGTGGGAGGCGACAAAGGGTACAGGTAAATGGAGCTCACTCTGAGGAGAAGGAGGTTACCAGTGGTGTGCCGCAGGGATCTGTCCTTGGTCCAATTCTGTTTAACATCTTTGTTAGTGATATTGCAGAAGAACTGTCAGGTAAGGTTTGCTTGTTTGCAGATGATACCAAAAGCTGCAATAGAGTAGACACACAGGAAGGAGTCAATAACATGAGAAGGGATCTAGCTAAGCTTGAAAAATGGTCTAGAATTTGGCAACTGAAATTTAATGCTAATAAAATGCAGGGTCATGCATTTAGGATGCAAAAGGCCAAATGAGTGGTACAGTGTAGGGGGTGAGGTATTTATGTCCACCAAAGAAGAGCGGGACTTTGGTGTAATTTTGTCTGATGATCTTATGCAAAAGCCAGAAGGATGCTTGGGTGTATAGGGAGAGGAATGGCCAGCAGAAAAAAGGAGGTGATAATGACTCTGTATAAGTCTCTGGTGCAACCTCATTTGAAGTATTATTTGCAATTCTGGAGACTGCACCTTCAAAAGTATATGGTCAGGTTTTAGTTGGCGCAGAGGATGGCTACTAAAAAGGTTAGAGGTCTTCGTTATGAAGCATATGAGGACAGACTTAAGATCTTAATATGCATACTTTAGAGGAAAGGCAGTATACGGGCGTTATGATAAAGACCTTGAAATATCTTTCAGGTGAAGGCAAGCTCTGCTACAAGGGGACAGAGGATAAGATTGAAAGAGGATAGACTCAGGAGTAATATGCGGAAATATTTCTTTACGGAAAGAGTGGTAGATGCATGGAATAGTTGGAGGTGGTGGAAATGAGGACAGTATCTGAATTCAAAAACGCATGGGACAAACACGGAGGATCTCTAAAGATAAAAAGGGGACTATTGTAGTTGATATGGAAGGACAGACTAGATAGGCCATATGGTCTTTTTTCTGCCATCATGTTTCTGTTTCTACACAACTTGTCCACATTAAATTTCATCTGCCATTTGGATGACCAGTCTTCCAATTTATTTATTTATTTAGAAGGATTTAGTATACCGCCTTATCGTTAAATCAAGGCGGCGTAGCACATCAATCAAAATCAATAATAAAGTGTGATTTGTAGCATGCAGTGTGAGAACTGAGAAGTGTAGTGTGTGGGGCAGTGCGTTAGATTATATCGGTGAACTATTTACATAATGAGCTATATACATATATACAAAATGGGGCTGTTTGAGAGGCATGCTAGAATTGAGATTCTGTAATGTCTTGGAGGTAGGATGGTGATCCTGTAATTTATTTTTATTTATTTATTTATTTACATCTCTTATATACCGCACTATTTGCGATCAGCGCGGTTTACATAGAACAAACAATATCCGACAATAAACAAGAGTCAGGTCATTACAATGAACAGGAGCAGTAAACTTGGATAACAGGGGAAACTATCTACATATGTGGAACATTGAACAAGGTAACTGTATATATGAGAGATGGAGTTATTGTGTGTTGCTCATACATGGTGGCTGGGGTTCGGGGGAGGCTGTGAGGTATTTAATGAAGAGGAAGTGTTTTAAGACCTTCCTAAACTGGCTCAAGTTGGGGATAGCTCTGATGTGTGGTGGTAAGGAGTTCCAGAGGCTTGGGGCAGTCAGACTGAAGGCTCTGTTTGAAGTTGATATGGCGCATCTTGTCATCACTTTTGGTATTGCTAGCATGTTGGCTGTAGAGGTTCTTCTTATCCTGTTGGGTGTGGGTGGTTGTATGAGGTCACATATTAAAGAGGCGGATAACCCGTTGATGGCTTTGAATGTCATCACTAAGATCTTGAAGCTAATCCTGGCTTGGATGGGGAGCCAGTGAAGCTGCATCAGGAGGGGTGTGATGTGCTCTCTCCTTGGTGCTCCAATGAGGATTCGCGCAGCGCAGTTCATGGCAAGTTGTAAGGGATGTAAGGTTGTCTGGGGGAGTCCTTGTAGGATGGCGTTTGCATAGTCAAAATGAGGGATGATGAGGGCTTGGTAGATGGTACGGAAGTCGCTCATCTCGAGTAGAGGGCGTATGTGTCTGAGGGATCTGATTTTGAAGTAGATTGCTCTTACTATTTTTGCTATGTGCTGCTTCATGTTGAGGTTCTGATCCAATGTGACTCCGAGATACCGTATGGCTGATTTTACTTGTAGTTTGGCGTTGTCTACTTCCAGTTGGTTAGGTGGAGTGAATTCTGGATTTCTAGAGATGAACAGGACCTCAGTTTTCTTATGTTGGATACGCAGATTTTGGGAGAGGAGCCATTCTGATATTGCATTGAAGCAGTTGGTTAGTGGGGTGAGGTCCGGGCAATCAAGTGATATTGGCAGGTACAGTAGGACATCGTCTGTGTAAATCATGCAACTCACATTGAAGGATCTAATGATGTTACAGATGGGTTGGATATAAATGTTAAACATAAGTGACGATAGGGAGGATCCTTGAGGGACTCCTTGACTTTGTAGGAATGGCTCGGATGTGGTCCCGTTTGTTCGTACATGTTGCCATCTTCCAGATAGGTAAGACCTACACCACTCAAGCGCTGTTTCGGTAATGCCTTTCTCTCTTAGTCGAATCAGGAGAATCTCGTGGCGGACTGAGTCAAAGGCTGCCGCAATATCTAGAAAGATAAGTGCGAAACCTGTACGTGAGTTGTCGATGCCTGAGATTATGGTGTTGAAAAGAGTAGTGAGTAGTGTTTCCACTCCGTGTGACTCTCTGAACCCGTGTTGTGATGGATCTAGAGGTGCGTTAGTGTCCACATGATCTTGTAGTTGCCTGTAGACTATTTTTTCAACGATTTTGGTGAGCATCGGGATACTGGATATGGGTCTGTAAGACTCGACCTTTTGAGGGTCTAATTTGGTGTCTTTAAGCAGCGGTCTAACGGAGGTCTGTTTGAGCGTAGATGGGAATGACCCGGTGCTGAATGATAATCCTATCATTTTAGCTAAGATTGGGGCAAGGTCGGATCGTAGATCTTTTATCCAGAATGCTGGACATGGATCTGAGTATGAAGTGGAGGTATTTAGGGTAGCAATGGTGTCTTCGATAGTTCTCTTAGACGGAGTGGTAAAAGTGGTTAGAAATGCTGTGTGTGCTTTGTCATCAGGAGGGTCTGGTATCATCATCTTGTCAGTCTTGCATAATTTTGATTGCATAAATACGGCGTAATCCTGTGGGTGTATAGATCCTGTGCGTTCCGGGGTCGGTTCTTTGGCAAGATATTTGACCAGGTTGAAGAGGTCATGCAGTTTGTTTAATGAACGTTTCAGAGTGTCAGTGTGATGTTGTTTCATCTTGTCTGTGACTGCCCTGCGATGTGTGTGTAGGAGTTGGATGTATGCTGCTTGGTCACTGCTGGTACGTGATTTCCTCCAGCGTTTTTCCGATCTTCGTAGGAGGGTTAGAGACGCCCTTAGGTCAGCTGTGAACCATGGTGCGGATGGTCTTTTCTTTGGGGCTTTGGATGTGGGGGGACGGATTGCGATCGAGCTGAGTCTGCTGTTCCACGTGGAGATTAGGACATCTAGGTCTTGTGAGGTGTTGTCAAGGAGAGAGTTTGTTTCAGCCAGGATGCGTTCTTTGTTAAATGGGTGAAATCTTCTGGTATTTGCGGTTGTGTTTGTTTGTGAGTTCGTAATGGGTCTCAGTGACTTGTCTTGAGGTAGAAATTTTTGTGAGGTCCTTGAAATGTACTGTAAATAGATCAGTCTTAAGAAGTTTTCTGAAGTCCTTGAGGTTCTTGGTTGATCTTATGTGGTCTGGGAGAGAGTTCCATATAGCGGGTGCTGCCAGGGAGAGTGCCCTCCTTTGATGTGGCCAGACTTGTTTTAGGAAATTCTTTTGGTGTTCTGATGTGTCTGAGGTTCTTTTTCTTCTTGGTCTGCTGTTGTCATCGGTTTTTATCAAGGTCCACTTACAATTTTCCACAATCCTCATGGGTTTTAACAACTTTGAATAATTTTGAGTCATCTGCAAATTTGATTACCTCTCTTGTTATTCCCATTTCCAGGTCATTTATGAATATCTTAAAAAGCAGCGGACACAGCACAGATCCCTGGGGTTCTCCACTATTCACCTTTCTCCACTGAGAAATTTGGCCATTTAGTCCTACCCTCTGCTTTCTATCTTTTAACCAGTTCCTCATTCACAATAGTACACTGCCTCCTATCCCATGAGTCTTTAATTTTACCAAAAGTCTCTCATGAGGGACCTTGTCAAAGACTTTCTGAAAATCCAGATACACTATATCAACCGACTCACCTTTGTCTACCTGTTTACTCACACCTTCTAAAAAACATAACACATTAGTAAGACAAGACCTTCCTTGGCAAAAGCCATGTTGGCTGTCTCCCATTAAGCCATGACTATCTACATGTTCAGTAATTTTGTTCTTTATAACGCTTTCTACCCTTTTTCCTGGTACTGACGTCAGGCTCACCAGTCTATAGTTTCCCGGATCACCCCTAGAACCCTTTTAAAAAATTGGCCATCCTTCAGTCTCCAGGTATTACAGATGATTTTAATGATAGTTCACAGATCAATAATAGTAGGTCTGCAATCTCATATTACAGTTTTTTCAACACCCTCAGATGTATACCATCTGGTCCAGGTGATTTGCTACTCTTCAGTTTATCAAATAGTTTTAATGCATTTTTCCAGTGTATCAATATTTCTTTCAATTCTTCTGTGGCATCACCTTTAAATACCATTTTAGCCATCAGTAACATCCCTACATCTTCCTCAGTAAAGACTGAAGCAAAGAATTCATTCAGTTTCTCCGCTATGGCCTTGTCCCATCTTAGTGCCCATCTTAGTCCAGCTGACTCTGTCACAGGTTTTTTGCTATGAATGTGCGAAAAAGTCTTTATTATGTGTTTTTGCTTCCATGACAAGCTTCTTCTCAAATTCTCTTTTTGCCTGCCTTATCAATGCCTCTAACTTGCCAGTGCTTGTGTTGTTTCCAGTTTTTGTCATCTGACTCCTTTTTCCATTTCCTGAAATAATGCTTTTTTGGCAACAACAGCCTCTCTGACCTCACCTTTAAACATGCTGGCATGTTTTTGGACTTCTTTCCATTTTTCTTAAAGCATGGAATACAGCTGGTCTGGACTTCCAAGATAGTATTTTTAAACAACACACATGCTTGATGCAAATCTTTAACCTTTGCAAATGCTCCCTTTAGTTTTTTTAAATTATTTTCCACATTTTATCATAGAAACATAGAAACATGATGACAGAAAAAGACCACATGGCCAATCTAGTCTGTCCTTCCATATCAACCACCAGAACAGTCCCCTTTTTTCCTTTAGAGATCCTCAGTGTTTGTCCCATACATCTGTGAATTCAGATACTGTCCTCATCTCTACCACCTCCACTGGGAGACTATTCTACAGATCCAGCACTCTTTCTGCAAATAAACATTTCCACATATCACTCCTGAATCAATCCCTTTTCACCCTCATCCCATGTCCCCTCATAGCAGAGCTTGCTTTCGATTGAAAGAGACTCTCCTCCTGTGTATTTATGCCACGGAGGTATTTAAACATCTCAATCATATCACCTCTATTCCGCCTTTCCTCTAAGGTATACATATTAAGATCATCAAGTCTGTCCTCATATGTTTTATAATAAAGATCACTAACCATTTTAGTAGCCACCCTCTGTACTGACTCCATCCTGTTCACATCCTTTTGAAGGTGCAGTCTCCAGAATTGCACACTATACTCCAAATGAGGTCGCACCAAAAACGTATACAGAGGAACCAAACCTCCTTTCTTCTGATGGCCTTTCCTCTTCCTATGCACCCAAGCATCCTTCTAGCTTTTGCTGTCACCTTTTCTACCTTCAGCTACTTTAAGATCATCAGACACAATCACACCTACGTCCCACTCTTCTTTAGTGTACAAAAGTACTTCACACCCTATACTATATTGCTCCCTTGGATTTCTTCAGCCAAAATGCATGACCTTGCATTGTTAAACATTAAGGGGTATGTTTACTAAACTTTCTTAACGTGCGTGCCGCGCAATTAGCGTGTGCTACGGTACCTTAGCGCATGCTAATGACGCTTTACGGGGCAAAAAATGCGCTGTAGTGCGCGCTCACGCGCGCAGTGGCACAAACGAGCGCTGAAGGCGGGGAAAGGCTCCTGGAGGGCGGAGGAAGGCTCCCCAGGGGCGGAGAGAAGGGATCAATGGGTGGAGAGTGGGAGGGGAGAGGCTCCCCCGCACACTAACGATGTGAAATTCGAGGCCAAAACTAACGCAAGTGAAAACTTTGCGTTAGAGCTGATTTAAAGGGAAAAGAAACCATTTCTGTCACCAATGTACAGCAAAACCAGGGAAACCTATAAAAAAGTGATAAGTGTGATACATGTGCACGGAACAAAAGTGCAAATAAACATTGAAAATGACCCCAACAAAATAAAAAAAAAAATCATAATCAAGCTGGGCAATAGTGATAGTAATGGGAAACATCAAAAAGCACTCCCAAGAAAGCCCCAAAAAATAAATATGAATTTTGGAAGGGTCTACGTTCCGTCCCCATACAAGGTGAATGATCCCACAGTGAAATAGCACTGATCAGGGTTTCCCTCTCCATTGGACAGGTTACCTATGGCATGCACATGTTCCACAACAGCAGGGAGGGCATGTCGGAATGGGCAACTGGACAGATGCTGGGAAAGGGGATACAGAGGGCTGCAGGCGGCACATGCTGTGGTGCAGCAGGGGCACAGTGCGGACTAGGCAGATGCCTAGGTGGCACTTAGGAATGCTGAAACTGAACAGCAGCCAGACAGCAACTGATGAGGGCCCAACATGGGCACGAGAGTGTTTATCACAGTGTCACAGGGGATAGTACCCAGCAGGTACCCCCAAGGGCACAGAACATTGGCAGGCGGTGTTGGGGGAAGCGTGGACGCCCATGCAGGCACCCCTACCCCAGAACACGCACCATAGGCAGCCGCCTACCTGCACACTGGATGGCTTGAGACTGCACACCACCAGCACCACCAGCAGAAGGACATGTCAGCATGGTGGCACAGGGGTACTGGAGGTGGAGGGGGCAGTGGCAGCTGCCCAGAGCCGACCATGGCCTAGCCCTGTGTAGGTGGGTGCCATGCACTGCAACAGATAGGCTCTGTCTGACAAACAACCATGGTATCTCCAGGGACTGCACTGTCTCTGTGAGCACAGTGTGGTGCGGTGAACACAGCCAGTGTGTTCAGGAGCAGAAGGTCACAGGTTCAAGTCCCAGCTATGGTTCCTGTCAATCCAGTCCCCATATTTTACCCACAACTGAAATGTGCTACTACAGACAGAACCTTTATTACAGATGACGTAAACAGGCCCAAAACACCTACGTTTTACCCAACAGAGCACAGACACCAGAAACAGGCGCATTACCTAGAGCAGAGTATCCCAAATGCAGTCCTGGAGGGCCAAACACCATTCAGGTTTTATGCTGCCTCTAATAAAGATGCCTGTGCTGCATTTCTATGTGCCGCCCCCATGATATGCAGATGTATACCATGCATATTCATGAGGGACAGCATGAAAACCCGAACAGTGTTGCTCACACCAGGACCGGGGTTGGGAACCTCTGCCGTAAAGCAGCAGCCAACAGGGCCAGACAAAACCCGCACTCACAGGATCCATTATCCAATGCCTCCTGGAGAGGCAGTCTAATGATAAAACTCGTTCACTAGTAACTCAAAATGGCATATCAAAATTGGTATAAACTCAGATGACTCAAAAATCCAATATCTTCATCAAGTTATCTCTGTTATGAAACTAGGTCTCAGACTTATTTGGTATAGCTTCCTGACTCACGTCCAAGAAAGCAGAGTACCTTTTTGCATCAATGACCTAGTATGAATCCACAACGAGTGAGACAGTCCTGCTTTCAAATCTATAATACTGTTAATGTTTATCCTCATAGAACAGATGCCCATGGACCGGACTCCTTCGTTATGTCAAGGATATTTTTATGACCCCGACGCTTGCCTCAGGTACCAATTCCGCGTTTCATATCTATGGTTCCTCAGGGGATCTTATGACTGAACTCATAACAGTGCTGCATAAAAACGAAAACACAAAACAAAACGACACACTTAATAACCCAAGCTGCCATACTATCCTACATTTAAACCACCTCCATTCTTAAAATCAAAACAAATTCTTACCGCCAATGCTGCCGACGCTCAACTTTCAAACCCGACCCGCCTTTACAATAATCATGTCAAATTCATTCCCAGGTCGAGAGAAACGCCGCGCATGCGGAATGAAACCACAAGCCGCCTTATTTAGACTCCACCCAACACGTCACACCGAGGACTCCCCTTCCACTCCACCAATCCTAAGTGTGCCAATGTTGATACTCACACTTATCTACAAAACATCCTCACCCGACACCCTAATATTCGAGAGAATCCGAAGAAACCAACCATGAGACTCACCATTCCTTCCCATATAACTCAATTGTACCAAATAATTAGTAAGTTCTCACTTATCACCCCTCCTTCTGTTATATAAAAATAGTAGAAATTAGCGCTTATCAGCCTCCCTATACCCTTAATCGTTAACCGCTACCCTAGCCCCGCTAAAAAACAGCTCTGCTGACTCATACGTAGCGTATTGCTACATTCACCCTCAAAGAGAATGTTACAAACAAGCAGTCCAGTCTATCCCATGTTAAGGCCATGGGGTTCGACAGTATTTAATCTAAATATCCAACGTTGCTCCGTAGTAACCAACTCGGTGTCAAGAGTCCGCATTCCCCGCCCCTTAACCACTTGATCTATACATAGACTCCGGAGGTCAAAAAATTGGTGTCCCATATTTACACAATGCCGAACAATCGGAGC
This sequence comes from Ichthyophis bannanicus, assembly GCA_033557465.1. Taxonomy (NCBI): domain Eukaryota; kingdom Metazoa; phylum Chordata; class Amphibia; order Gymnophiona; family Ichthyophiidae; genus Ichthyophis; species Ichthyophis bannanicus. The sequence continues at coordinate 362,376,139 of CM066037.1, read as the reverse complement.
TTCTAACACTTTGTGTTTCAATTTGCTTTTATGCTCTCTGAGCCTTATTCGAAAGGGGCGCGTGGTTTTACCAATATAAGCCAGCCCGCACGGGCATAAAATCACATAAACAACATTACGGGAACCACACGTCGTAGCAAATCTCAAAGAAACCGACTGTCCAGCATAATGAAATTCTGTAACAGACAAAGCTATAGCGCACATTTCACACTCTCCACAAATTCTATGCCCCCTCTCTCCATGAGAAGGGAAAACTGTTAACGGACCGACCTCAGCGGGACTCAACCTATCTTTTAAATTTCGGTCCCTCTACCATACTCAACGTATTTTTTTATCAGCTAACCCTGGGACGGTAGTCAAAACATTCCCGTGTTTTTTAACCACTTTTTGAATGGCCGTACTTAGAGGTGAATATTTAGTGATTAAATTCATGGTACCCGAATCTAAATCATCATAAGTATATGGAGGTGTCTTGTCCAGTAGTAAACTTCTACGATTATAGAATGCCCTACGGTAGGCTCTATGTATGATCTCCTTCGGGTATCCCCTCTCGAGAAAATGTCTACAAAGTCGTTTAGATTTATGTTTATAATCACTCCTATCTGAACAGTTCCTCCTGAACCGTAAAAACTGGGAGAGAGGGAGGCTCTCTTTGAGCCGTTGGGGGTGCATACTCCTAAAATGCAAAAAGGTGTTTCTGTCAGTAAGCTTTCTATATATTGAAGTCTCCCATCCGTCAAGGCCCAGAGTCACCTGGACATCTAAATATGCAAGGGTATCCCTATGATAGGTGTGGGTAAACGTAATATTGGGATCAAGTTTGTTAATCCATTTGATAAATGCAGAGAGGGTATTTTCAGTTCCCCTCCATAAAAGAAAGACATCGTCTATATATCGTCGCCACTCTAAAATATTAGGGGAATACGGGGAAGAGGCCATCCATAGACGTTCAAGATGCCCCATATAAATTTGGCCACCGACGAAGCGCATGTTGCGCCCATTGCCACCCCTGAAATTTGTTGGTAAAATGTCCCCTGAAAGGTGAAATAATTGTGAGTAATGGCCAGACGAGCTAAATTCAACAAAAATCCAAGCTTCCCCTCAGAAACATCCTCTCTCTGCATGAGTTCCCTCTTAACATCCTCTAGAGCCGCCCCCTGCGGGATGCTCGTATAAAGGGACGCAACATCCAAAGATACCAAGATAACCTCAGTGCTTCGAGACCATTCATTCATCTCTTTCAATACAGTCAAAAAATGGGTGGTGTCCCTCAAATAAGATGGAATCCTGGTAAGTAGAGGCCTAAGGAAAGAATCGAGGAACACTGATAACGGTTCGAGAATGCTCCCCCTGGTAGACACAATCGGTCTACCGGGGGGTTGACTCAAATTCTTATGGATCTTAGGAACCGTGTAAAACTTAGCAGTATTAGGGTCAGACACGTTTAAATATCTAAACTCTTTACGAGTAATAAACTTGGCTTGTAAGGCTTCTAGAGTGATGTTCTTAATTTCTTGCTGGAGTGCTGTTTTGGGATCTATATCCAAAATCTTATAGACCTTAAGGTCTTGTAGCTGAGACTGGGCTTCAGATAAATAATACTCTCTGGACATTACCACTACAGCCCCACCCTGATATGACTTTATCGCGCCTCTTCTGCAAAGATAATAAAGCCACATGTTCATCTTTAGATAATGCAGTGCGATATAAAAATCGTGACTGCTCTAATTCATGTACATCTGGTAAGACTAATTGCTTAAATACTTCAATAGCAGGAGGCACCGGGCCTGGAGGAGTCCATGTAGATTCTATGGGCAACCGCCCCCTATCATTTGGCCCCTCTGTAGGACGCGTTGACATACAGACATCCGTCTCAGAAAAGTAACTTTTTAAATGAAGCTTCCGCACTAGACCTTCAAGGTCCACTCTGAATTGAAAAGGGTCAAAACAAGTGCTAGGAACAAATGAAAGTCCTTTATTCAAAACTGCTATGGATATATCAGAGAGCTGCTTGCCAGAGATGTTGACTACCAAATTTTCAGCTTCAGGTCTCACTTCCTCCTGCTGGTCGTGCGGTCGCGTTGTTTGCCTTTGTCCGGTTCTGATTTCTTCTTGCTCTTGTCTTCCCTGTCGCTGTCTAAAAAACCTTTAGCTGTTTTTGATGAAGAGCTAGAGTCGGAGGAAAGCGAATCTTCCGAAGTTTCTTCAAACTAACATGCTTCTTAGATCTTTTATTGCTCCGTTTGGTGTTCATCCAAGGGTAAACGTACCCTACCGTGTAATCCATGTGATCTCTTTGTAGCTTTTTCAGTTTTTTTGCCATTACCTCCTGATGCAAAGCTGAAACTTGTTTCTGCACATCTGTCATCTTGGTTAAATATGTCTCCTCTGGTCCTGCTGATTTTAAAGTTTCTTGCATAACTGTTATTTTTTCAGTCGTACTATCCAATTCCTTTTTCGCAGTGTCCACAATCAAGACCATAAGGTCGAGAGAGCACTTGTTAAGGATTTTATTCCACCGTTCAATGAAGTCGGATTCCATGGCTGGTATCCTAGGTATCTTTGGATGTTGTGTCCCTTTATACGAGCATCCCGCAGGGGGCGGCTCTAGAGGTTGTTAAGAGGGAACTCATGCAGAGAGAGGATGTTTCTGAGGGGAAGCTTGGATTTTTGTTGAATTTAGCTCGTCTGGCCATTACTCACAATTATTTCACCTTTCAGGGGACATTTTACTAACAAATTTCAGGGGTGGCAATGGGCGCAACATGCGCTCCGTCGGTGGCCAATTTTTATATGGGGCATTTTGAACGTCTATGGATGGCCTCTTCCCCGTATTCCCCTAATATTTTAGAGTGGCGACGATATATAGACGATGTCTTTCTTTTATGGAGGGGAACTGAAAATACCCTCTCTGCATTTTTCGAATGGATTAACAAACTTGATCCCAATATTACGTTTACCCACACCTATCATAGGGATACCCTTGCATATTTAGATGTCCAGGTGACTCTGGGCCTTGACGGATGGGAGACTTCAATATATAGAAAGCTTACTGACAGAAACACCTTTTTGCATTTTAGGAGTATGCACCCCCAACGGCTCAAAGAGAGCCTCCCTCTCTCCCAGTTTTTACGGTTCAGGAGGAACTGTTCAGATAGGAGTGATTATAAACATAAATCTAAACGACTTTGTAGACATTTTCTCGAGAGGGGATACCCGAAGGAGATCATACATAGAGCCTACAGTAGGGCATTGTATAATCGTAGAAGTTTACTACTGGACAAGACACCTCCATATGCTTATGATGATTTAGATTCGGGTACCATGAATTTAATCACTAAATATTCACCTCTAAGTACGGCCATTCAAAAAGTGGTTAAAAAACACGGGAATGTTTTGACTACCGTCCCAGGGTTAGCTGATAAAAAAATACGTTGCGTATGGCAGAGGGACCGAAATTTAAAAGATAGGTTGAGTCCCGCTGAGGTCGGTCCGTTAACAGTTTTCCCTTCTCATGGAGAGAGGGGGCATAGAATTTGTGGAGAGTGTGAAATGTGCGCTATAGCTTTGTCTGTTACAGAATTTCATTATGCTGGACAGTCGGTTTCTTTGAGATTTGCTACGACGTGTGGTTCCCGTAATGTTGTTTATGTGATTTTATGCCCGTGCGGGCTGGCTTATATTGGTAAAACCACGCGCGCCTTTCAAATAAGGCTCAGAGAGCATAAAAGCAGATTGAAACACAAAGTGTTAGAAGCTCCGATTGTTCGGCATTGTGTAAATATGGGACACCAATCTTTTGACCTCCGGAGTCTATGTATAGATCAGGTGGTTAAGGGGCGGGGAATGCGGACTCTTGACACCGAGTTGGTTACTACGGAGCAACGTTGGATATTTAGATTAAATACTGTCGAACCCCATGGGGAACTAACATGGGGATAGACTGGACTGCTTGTTTGTAACATTCTCTTTGAGGGTGAATGTAGCAATACGCTACGTATGAGTCAGCAGAGCTGTTTTTTAGCGGGGCTAGGGTAGCGGTTGACGATTAAGGGTATAGGGAGGCTGATAAGCGCTAATTTCTACTATTTTTATATAACAGAAGGAGGGGTGATAAGTGAGAACTTACTAATTATTTGGTACAATTGGGTTATATGGGAAGGAATGGTGAGTCTCATGGTTGGTTTCTTCGGATTCTCTCGAATATTAGGGTGTCGGGTGAGGATGTTTTGTAGATAAGTGTGAGTATCAACATTGGCACACTTAGGATTGGTGGAGTGGAAGGGGAGTCCTCGGTGTGACGTGTTGGGTGGAGTCTAAATAAGGCGGCTTGTGGTTTCATTCCGCATGCGCGGCGTTTCTCTCGACCTGGGAATGAATTTGACATGATTATTGTAAAGGCGGGTCGGGTTTGAAAGTTGAGCGTCGGCAGCATTGGCGGTAAGAATTTGTTTTGATTTTAAGAATGGAGGTGGTTTAAATGTAGGATAGTATGGCAGCTTGGGTTATTAAGTGTGTCGTTTTGTTTTGTGTTTTCGTTTTTATGCAGCACTGTTATGAGTTCAGTCATAAGATCCCCTGAGGAACCATAGATGTGAAACGCGCAATTGGTACCTGAGGCAAGCGTCGGGGTCATAAAAATATCCTTGACATAACGAAGGAGTCCGGTCCATGGGCATCTGTTCTATGAGTATAAACATTAACAGTATTATAGATTTGAAAGCAGGACTGTCTCACTCGTTGTGGATTTATACTAGGTCATTGATGCAAAAAGGTACTCTGCTTTCTTGGACGTGAGTCAGGAAGCTGTACCAAATAAGTCTGAGACCTAGTTTCATAACGGAGCTAACTTGATGAAGATATCGGATTTTTGAGTCATCTGAGTTTATACCAATTTTTATATGTCATTTTGAGTTACTAGTGAACGAGTTTTATCATTAGTGTGCATTATCCATCGTTCGGAAGTAGACCAAGTTTTTGTCCTGGAGAGGCAGGACATTGGGCCCTGCGTGCATCTCCTAATACTAGCACCTGCATACCTTAGCAATGCCACCCTAAACCAGGGAATACAGCTATCAAAAGGTTGCTATGATAACCGGCAGATAGCAATTCCGAGGTTAAGTACAATTATCTGATTGAGCTGCATCATGGCAACCTTTCTGATGTCTGCGGAGTGTGCTACGGGTCTTGTGTCTGACAATGTTTACCACCCTGGGGAGTGACCCCAACAGTATTGCGTGCCATAGCCATGCCTGCACTGTGCCCAGGACTGGAGCGGTTGCCAGGGCTGCCAAACACCCCTATAGTTCTACAATGCTGGCATAGGTGTGAGAGTGTGTATCTGCTATCCAGTGTGTGGTGTTGCAAACACCCCCCACAGCACACACTGCCAGCACTGTTGCCAGTATTGGCCTCCAAGGGCACAGAGCAGTGGCAGGAGGTGCTGGGGGGGAAGCGTGGACGTCTATGCAGGCACCCCTATCCCAGAACCCGCACCATAGGCAGCCACCTACCCGCACACTGGATGGCCTGAGACTGCGCACCACCAGCACCACCAGCAGAAGGGCATGTCAGCATAGTGGCAGAGGGGTACTGGTGGTGGAGGGGGCAGTGGCAGCTGCCCACAGCAGTCCAGGCCCAGTCCTGTGTAGGTGGGTGCCGTCCACTGCAACAGACAGGCTCTGTCAGATGTACAGTCATGGAATCCCCAGGGAATATGCCATATCTGTGGCAACACGGTGGTGCAGTGCACACAGACAGTGTGTTCAAGAGCAGAAGGTCACAGCTTCAATTCCCAGCTGTGGCTCCTGCCAACCCAGTCCCCATATTTTACCCATGAAGAAAACATGGTAGTAAAGACTGAAACCTTTATTGCTGAGAACAGAAACATGCCTCAAATGCATATATTTTACCCCATAGAGCACAAACACAATAAACATGTGCAGTACTTAGAGCAGAGTCCCCCAAAGGCAGTCCTGGAGTGCCAAGCATCATTCAGGTTCCATGCTGTTTCCAATACATATGTCTGTGCTGCATCACCATGCACCGCCCCCATGGTATGCAGATGTATCTCATGCATATTCATTAAGGATATCATGAAAACCCGAGCAGTGTTTGGCCCACCCAGACCGGAGTTGGGAACCTCTGCCCCAGCGCAGCGGACAACAGGGGCAGACACGCCTGAACCCACAGGCCCCATTATCCAAAGCCACCTGGAGAGTCAGGGCTTCGGGCCCTCTTTCCTTCCCCGAATACTAGCACTTGCATAACTTAGCAATGCCACCCTACACCTGGGAATACGGTACACATCTATCAAAAGGTTGCCATGAGTAATGGTAGATAGCAATTCCTAAGTTAAGCACAATATGCTGAGTGAGCTGCATCATAGCAATCGTTCAGATGTCTGTGGAGTGTGATACAGGTACTGTGTCTGACAGTGTTTACCACCCTGGGGGGTGACTCCTACAGTATTGCGTGCCATAGCCATGCCTGCACTGTGCCCAGGACTGGTGTGGTGGCCAGGGCTGCCAGACACCTCTATAGTGCTCAATGCTGGCATAGGTGAGGTGAGTGTGTGTCCGTCTATCCAGTGTGTGGTGGCTGCCAACACACTCCTCAGCCCACACTGCTAGCACTGTTTCCAGTATTGGCCTGCCGATGTGCATAATGAGGAGCAAGGAACTGTCGGTATAGCCCGGACAGGGCGGTCTGTGCAGGATGCATCTGCACAGGGCATAGGGCAATGGCTGGGACATTGTAGTGCCCGGCCACCACCTGCACAGACAGGATGGCCACAGCATGTCCTGCTGGGAGGTCACTGTCACCCTGACTGAGCAGTGACCACGGCATGGCTAGGTTCCACCATAGTGCTATATAGAATATCTGTCAAGTGATATATATGGGTTCCCTTTTCTGGGGCCCAAACACTGACATATCTGCTTGGTGGATGTGCTCACATCCAAGTTTTGGGTGCACACATCCCCTCCGGTAACATGCACTATGGACTAGCTAGCAGATTGTCTGCAGTTGGTATGTGTATGGCTGGAGCACCGTGCAGGGTGCAGCAGCTGGGGACTCACTGTGCTCGCTGCTGGAAAATATCAGATGGTGGTGGGGCAGCTGGGCATTTCAGGCCCTACTGTCTGTCTGCTATTGAAGTATGGATGCGTACAGAACTGCATGGAGTGCCTGTAGGTTGTCTGTACCCCAGCCGGACTGAGGTTGATGGTCCCCTCTGCCGCCACCATTGCAGGGATATAGAATGTGGATCTGTTGTTTGGGGATCCTGAGTTCCAGAGGGTAGGTTCGGTGGTACGACACACTCCGCCAATGGGTCCAAACAGCACCTTTCCTCCCCCCCCACCCCGCCCCGCAAATATATCATGTGGCCATGGCACCCACACAGAATATGCACTATTCCAGCTTTTGCGATATGATTTTTCCCAGCCATTGTTTAATTGGTGGAGCTTAGGTTTCTGTTAAAGCAAAAGAGAGAGAGACCTACCAAAGTTCCAGCCAGTTTCCCACCTGTCCTTTCAGAGAAAAAGCAGTTAAATCTCTATTAAAGGTGTTCAAAATGTACTGTTCCAAGTCCCTGTGTGTAATTAATTGGGGAGATGCCCTATAAAGCAAGACTGCTCACTAGGGGTGGGTGGGAGATGGGGGTTAGGGAGGGAACTAGCATTTGATGAAATGTCAGTAGCTTCTATGAGATGAGAAGGATACTAAAGCAGAGTTTTAATCCTATCCCACTAAAGAAACTCTTTCCCCTTTTAAACTAAAGCACCAAAAAGATTGTAATGTTGGTTTTTTTAAATTTCTTTATTTATATTTTCCAACAAAATACAAACAGAAAAGCAAAACAGAACAGAAAATAACCAATTTGCAATAAAATTAAAGTACACAAATCTTTTCTGTGACATAAGATTTTTTTTTAAATTTTATTTTGAAGAATTTTACAATTATACAGTAAAACATTACAGTACAAAGAAATACGGCATATAAGAAAAAAGAGGGGAGGAAAATTTTTAGGAAACTTATCTATCCATGACAGTCCACTTATCGGAGAGTTCCTTTAAAATTAAACTGGAGAATTACAAAATAACCAAAGCCAGGGTCATTTATGAAACCTTGGCCAGCTAATAGAGTCTGACAAGTTTCCCTCCTATCACTCCCGCCAAAATTTATAACGAAAAAAACACAGAAACATCAAAGTGTCTTTTCCCTAGAAAGGATCCACTTTTCCAAGTCAGATGATGTACAAAACATGAATTTATCATATCCCAAAGTTACACAGCATTTGCAGGGATATCTTAAAAAGAAAGTTGCTCCGAGAGCAAGAACCCTAGCCTTTAACGCCAGAAAAACTTTCCTGCATTCTTGAGAACTACGTGATACGTCTGGAAAGATTGAAACAGAATCCCCACAGAATTTTGTTTCTTTCTTTCTGAAATAGGCTTTAAAAATAATACTCTTGTCTTCCTCAGAAGCTAAAGTAACAAGCAACGTTGCTCTTGAGGAAATATCATCATGCGTGTCCTCTAGAAAAGCAGTTAGACTAAAGTTATCAGAAACCAAAAGGGCGTCCCCCTCCTCATTCACCACAGGTGATACATTTTTAATAGAAAGGTAATAACATTTAGAAATAATAATAGATTCAGCCTGAGGTAAGAGGAGGACATCCTTAAGGTATTTCCGAAACAAAATCATAGGGGACAGCAAAGCACAAACAGGAAAATTTAATATTCTTAAATTTTTTATACGCGATAAGTTTTCCAGATTCACAGGTGGGTGCCTTAAGCTCCGCGGTTGCTAATATGGCCACTCAAGTGACATAAGATATTTAAAGACAGAACACACCCCACCCCACCCTTTCTCTCCCATCATCCTATGATCATCAGGAGCCAAATGAAACTGCAAACCTATAAGGCCTGCAAGGGCTATACAGTAAAGGAGTCAGAACTCCATTACGGAGAAGCATAAACGTAGCTGTGTCATCATGAATGTCTACTAAAATCAGTAGTATGTTTCCAATTAGAAATTACAGGAAAGGGCCACTCCCCAATATGGAGCTAATTCAAACAGGCAGTTACTTTATAATTACAAATGCCGATTTGCTGATTGAAAAACGACTCCAGACCAGGAAAGATTGGCCCTGAATCCCAGCACCACCCAGTATAATTCTATGCATTAAGCGCAATGCAACCGAATGTTAAGTCAGTTCTATGTAAATTATCCCAAGTTACATAGAAACATAGAAATATGACAACAGAAAAAGACCACATGGCCTATCTAGTCTGTCCTTCCATATCAACAACTACAACAGTCCCCTTTTTCCCTTTAGAGATCCTCTGTGTCTGTCCCATGCTGTTTTTGAATTCAGTTACTGTCCTCATCTCTACCACCTCCACTGGGAGACTATTCCACGGATCCACCACTCTTTCCGTAAAGAAATATTTCCGCAAATCACTCCTGAATCTATCCCCCTTCACCCTCATCCTATGTCCCTTTCTAGCAGAGCTTGCTTTCAATTGAAAGAGGCTCTCCCCCTGAACATTTATGCCACGGAGGTATTTAAACAGCTCAATCATAACACCTCTATCCTGCCTTTCCTCTAATGTGTACATATTAAGAGCCTTAGGTCTGTCCTCATATGCTTTATAATGAAGACCACTAACCATTTTAGTAGCCACCCTCTGCACCGACTCCATCCTGTTCACATCCTTTTGAAGCTGCGGTCTCCAGAATTGCACACTATACTACAAATGAGGTCACACCAAAGACTTATACAGAGGCACTATCACCTCCTTTTTCTGCTAGCCATTCCTCTCTGTATGAACCCAAGCATCCTTCTAGCTTTGCCATCGCTTTTTCTACCTGTTTAGCTACTTTAAGATTATCAGACACAACCACGCCCAGGTCCCGCTCTTCTTTAGTGCACAAAAGTACTTCACCCCCTATACTATGTTGCTCCCTTGGATTGCTGCAGCCCAAATGCATGAGCTTACATTTTTTAACACTAAATCCCAGCTACCAGATTCTGGACCATTCTTCAAGCTTAGCTAGATCCCTCCTCATGTTATCTACACCTTCCTGGGTGTCTACTCTATTTCAGATTTTGGTATCATCCGCAAAAAGGCAAACCTTACCCGACAGCCCTTCCGCTATATCACTAACAAAGATGTTAAAAAGAATCGGACCATGGACATATCCCGGGGGCACACCACTGGTAACATCCTTCTCCTCAGAGTGAGCCCCATTTACCTGTACTCTTTATCGCCTCCCACTCAACCAATTTTTAACCCAATCAGTAACTTTAGGGTCCATCCCTAAGGTGCTCAGTTGGTTTATAAGTCGCCTGTGAGTAACAATCTCAAAGGCTTTACTGAAATCTAAATACACCACATCTAGGGCTCTCCCTCGGTCCAACTCCCTGGTCACCCAGTCAAAGAAATCAATCAGATTTGTCTGACAAGATCTGGCTCTGGTGAATCCATGCTGCCTCGGATCCTGTAATCCGCTGGACTCCAGAAACCTCACTATTTTCTCTTTCAGCAGCGTTTCCAATAATTTACTCACCACTGAAGTTAAACTAACCGGCCTGTAGTTTTCAACCACATCCTTACTTCCGCTTTTGTGTAAAGGCACCACATGAGCTTCTCTCCAGTCCTTTGGCACCACTCCTGACTCCAATGAGGCATTGAAAAGTCAGTCAGTGGAGCTGTTAGAACGTCCCCAAGTTCCCTCAGTATTCTAGGGTGTATCCCATCCGGTCCCATCACTTTATCTACTTTAAGTTGAGCTAGTTTCTCACGAACACAGTCTTCTGAAAATTGTTCAAGATGTCCCTCGCTTCTGTTCCTGTTTGTGGGTGTTTTCTGAGGTCCTGCTCCTGGTTCTTCCTCTGTGAACACAGAACAGAAATATTTGTTAAGCAATTCAGCTTTATCCTCATCAGCTTCTATATATTCCTCCCCTTCACCCTTGAGTCTGACAATACCACGTTTGCCCTTCCTCCTCCACTAACATATCTGAAAAATGTCTTATCCACCCATTTTATTGCATTGGCTATTTCCTCCTCTTTTTGAATCTTTGCTTTCCTGACCACTTTGCTAGCTTCTCTTCAGTTTTTCCAAATATAGATGCCTGTCTTCCTCTCTCTGTGATCTCTTGTATTTCATGAAGGCCTCCCTCTTTTCCTTCACTTTTTCAGCTACCTCTTTCGAAAGCCATAGCGGTCTCCTTTTCCTTTTACCTTTATTTACCATTTTAACAAAAAGGTTGGTTGCCCTTAAAATATCTCCTTTCAGTTTTGTCCACTGTTTTTTTACATCTCCCAGTTGTTCCCATCCCGCTAACGACTCCTTGAGGTATTGGCCCGTATTGGCAAAGTTAGTCTTCCTAAAGTCTAAGACCCTCACCTTTGAATGGATTATAATAACACTAGTCTTAATACTGAACTACACCATCTGGTGATCACTGGATGAAAAATGATCTCCTACTATAACATCAGAAACATTTTTACCATTGGTAAGCACCAAGTTCAGTATGGCCCCTTCACGTGTGGGGTCTCTTGCCAATTGCTTGAATAGTTCTCCCTATAGAGAATCTAAGATCTCTTTACTTCTAGATGATACTGCAGCAGGAATGTGCCAATCAACATCTGGCATATTGAAATCCCCTATCAATAGCACTTCCCCTTTCCTAGCAATGCTTCATATGTCTTCAATTAACTCTCCGTCCACCTCTTTCTCTTGTGAGGGAGGTCTGTATATGACGCCAATGCAAATAGATTTATTTTTCCCACTTTCTAGTTTAACTCACATTGCCTCCTCTCTCCCTTTTAAGCTCTGTAATTCCAAAGCTTTAATAGTATTTTTTACATATAGTGCCACTCCTCCTTCTTCCTATGCTGTCCTTTCTGAATAAAGTATAGCCAGGTAGAGTTACATCCCAGTCATGGTTTTCTGTGAACCATGTTTCTGTAACTGCCACTAAATCCAAGCCGGCCACTCCCACCAAAGCTTCAACATCAGGGATCTTATTCCCCATGCTACGGGCATTTATACACACTGCTTTCTATATGTTACCCCTGTTACCCATTTCCATAAAGGTACTTAATGCATCACTTACCTGGGGGATTTTTTCACCCATCCCCAACATATCTAGTATAAAGTCCTTTTCAGTAGATTAGCCAGTCTACTACTGAAGACACGTTGACCTTTCTTGGACAGATGGATGCCATCTCTGCTCTGCAACCCTTGGAACAGCATCCCATGGTCTAGGAAACCAAAACGCTCTCGATGACACCATCCACGCAGCCATGCATTCTCCTCAGGATGCGAGCCTCTCTGCCTTGGCCTTTACCTTCAACAGGGAGGATTGAAGAGAACACCACCTGTGCACCTAACTGCTTCACCCTCTGTCCCAGAGCCATGAAGTCACTTTTGATATGTTCTGAGGTATACCTGGCAGTATCATTTGTTCCAACATGGATTAGCAACATTGGGTAATAGTCAGTGGGCTTGATGAGTCTCGGCAAACTCTCCCTAACATCTTGGATTTTGGCACCAGGCAGACAGCATACCTCTCTGGACATCAGGTTTGGTCCCATCTCCTTAATGGGACCAACAGTTTTTTTCATTTATCTATTGAACATGTACTTATGGCCCCCTCCACCCATCGTGAAGCTTGCATTAACAAAACCATAATACAGGCCAGTTATTCAGTGAAACTCCTTCCCTACTGTCTTACTCATGCTATATGGTAAGATAGAAACTGTTGACATTTCATTACTGCAAGAGATAAATTTGAATGTAATAGAGTTATTCAAATTTGGCACACCAGTCTGATTTCAAATGAATTTCTACTGCCCATGTTACAATTTTTCTCTCCCTCTTTGACTTAACGAGCTCTAATTATACACAGTAATGTGGTCGTTGGTCTGATTCTTGGTGGGGTCATTTTGAAGATATAAATATATCTATCATCAGAAAGTGAATTATATAATAGGAATACTGCCAGTGTTCCTTCAAGTAAAACACATTCTTAATATAGATATAACTTTAACTCAGTTCTCACGCAGAAATAACCGCCTAGGTTTGTTCGTAGGAAGAGAAATACTCCTCATAGTAGCGAATGATTAATACCCTTAATGTTTAGGTTAATGTTCCCAGAAAGGAACATACTAAATATATATCCGAAGAAGCACTCATTATTTAAAGAAGTAATTCAGTGTTGTAGCCTTTCATTTAACATTGTAGGACAGCTTTTTAAGTTCTTTTAAAGTATGGCTGCATCTATTGCCAAAGAAACGAGCAAAGGCCCCATCATATGATCAAGTACAATGAAAACACTCAACTTTAGTAAGAAAAAAAAAACAAAAAACAGACAGAAAACATTCCAGGGGGGCTATATAAAACACAAAACTTAGCGGGTGAGCCCACTAGGACAAGATAGACACGGAGGGCTCAGTGACCCAACACTCCCACACTCCTGCAATACTCCGAATATCACATCTTGCCCACCTCCCATCTTAAAAGTAGAAATAATGTCTTATAGACAGAACAGCAGAAATGTCCCAGGAAATAGCAGTGTAACACAGTTATGTGTTGCTTCTACATGGATAATTCACCTTCCCACAATCACAGGCCAGTCGACCGCTCAAAAAACAAGCGCTGTAAAACTGTGGCAAACAGAAGATACAATATGTCCTTCACTGCATCACCGCTGACTCCATTCCTTCCAGAAATGCACCTAAATCTCTAGAGTCATCAAAAGTCTTGATCTGGTTGTGCAGCATGACTTTGCCAACACTACTCTACAGGGTGTCACAAAACAGGCCTTAAGACGGCTTCAACTTGTCCAAAATATATATGAATGTCAACTCAATGGAACACATTACCCCAACACTTTATGCTCTCCACTGGCTACCCATTCAAAGCCGCACATATTACAAAATTCTAGTTTCAACTTTCAAAGTAATAAAAGACCTTGCCCCTTCATACTTATCCTCACTCATTTCTAAGGAAACCCCCAACTGAAATCAACGCAACCGGAACAAAAACAAATTGATTATATCGACGGACTTTAGGAAATCCAGAAAACTAACAAACAACAAAGCTTTCTCTCATGTGGCCCTTTCTCTCATGTAGCACTTTTGGAATGCCCTACCAGACAATCTCAGGGAATTAAATGACCTACAAACGTTCTGCAAAAATCTAAAAACCCACCTATTCTCCATCAATTTTGGCATAAAAGCAGAACACAATACCTCTGTCACAACCCCCACTGCTTCCTAAATCCCTACAAGTGATGTACGACTCTACAATCAAGCCAGATATGTAAATAGTTTATACTTAGAATTCCTAAGCACGTTCATGTACATAGTTTAAATTTTGAATCTTCATCAATATATATAGTTCTACTTTGTTCTTTGCAACTGAATATGTACTTGTTATCTGTATGATTCAAAATGCTATTTGTAAACTGCAATTGATCTTTTGGAAAACGCAGCATAAAAATTGTAATAAACAAATAAATTCAAAACCCTCTTCCTTGCACCATTGTCTCATCCACACATTGAGACTCCAGAGCTCTGCCTGCCTTTTGGGTCCTGCGCGTTCATGTACAGGATACCATGTCATAATATACTGGATAGGTGACTAGCACCCAGACCCTTCATCAAAACATAGGGGTATGTTTAGTAAACCAAGCTAAAGGAGCAAGTGTGCCACGAGAGCATGCTATCGGCACACTTGCATCCTTAGCGTGGTTAAAACGGCACTTTAGCATGCTTTAACAGGATTGGCATCGTAAAGCACCCTGTGGGCAGAGAGCAGAGGTCCATGAGGCGGAGAGGGGGGTCAATGGGCGGGGAGTGGGTGTGAACAAGGTGTGCTCCTTTAATGCAGCATGCTGAAAGGCGCCTTAACGACAGGAACTCTAACACATATCAAAACCTTGCGGAAAAGGCACCTTACGGTGGTGAGAGAAACCTTCTAATGTGTGCAATGTGGCAAACAGATAGGGGAGCCCATGTTAGTGATAGTAGTACTTCCTTAGCAACAACAGCATAGTGTCTCACTATGACAGGGCGCAAGGCTTATGTTGCTAATGTGGCAAAGAGGGTGACACATGGGTGCTGCTGTGAAAAAAAGGAGGTGTCAGGTGTGTGGTACGCTGGGGGCTGTGGGTCCATGAGGCTGACAGGGCAGCTGCCTAGGGTGCACATCTAAGATGCAAGATATGACACTGCTGAGAATGTGGAAGCACGCAGACATGCTGCTGTAGGTGGATGTAACCTGTGGCAGCATCACTGACAGCATGCTGCCATGTCAGTGCTGTGTGACTGTGTGGGTGTTCTGTAGTGTGTGTAGCCTGCAGCTTGAAATTGCTTCACTATGCCAGCATGTGACAGGTGCCCATCTGCAGTTCTCACTGACAGTGGGATAATATGTCCATTCACAGCTACCTCCTCTCCCTGCAAGGTGGCTCTCACACTGAACCCACCCCCTCTGTTCATGATGGGCAGGCCCTGGCTGTCAGCATTCCTTACAAGACCCACGAGATCACACGTCAGTCCCTATGAGGTCTGCCATCTCCCCACCTTTCCCCTTCACGTCCAGCCCTCTCCCCACTGCTCCTACCCCCTCACCCTCTGCTAAGACCTTTGAGGAGGGAGCCATACACTGTCCTCCCACCCGTCTCCATGTGAGTGTCATGATGTTACCTATAATAGTCCAATTTATGCAATTAAGCCCCAGCAATAGAAAAATTAACACATATTCGTTTTTGCTTTTGCAGCGTAAAGATCCAACATTAACCACTTATTTGTAGACATACCACATTCTCCACTATTACCTTGTATACTTCCGGCCTGGGAGACTCTCAATTTCCCCCTACTAGAGTACCCCTTAGCAACCAGCATCTCCTGCGCCTTTTCATAGCTGGCATAAAGGCAGACCAAGTTCCACTAATGATGTACATCCAGTCTGCTGGAGTCTTTCCAACAAATCATAATCAGTTTTAAAGCAATAGCGACTAGAAAATCAAATAAAAAATGATTTCCTTTCTTAATTGGAAGATTACTGGATGTAGAGCGCAGAATCACTGCTGCCAAAACAGGGGTGCCCGAAAGCACAATACCATCTGGATTTTTTCCCAGACTTGAGACCAAAAATTTTGAATGTAAAGGCAGTCAAATGTCATATGCTTTAAAGTTCCTACATGTACTAAACAGGACCAACATTTATTACCACCTTCCGGCGCCCATCTGGAGAGCCGGTTGGGAGTAACATAAGCGCGATGCATCAAAAAGTAAAGGGTTTGTGTTATACCTGCAGCTTTTGAAACTCTGTTGACTTTAGACCACATTATAGACCAGCTCTGAGGTGAAATGGGAACAGCCAGGTCATCCTCCCAGCTTATCCGTGTCCCCGCTACAGATTGAGCTCCCTCTCTCAAAAGGGCATAAAATTTAGACACCGCGCCAGGCTTACTTATATGAGGGCCATCTGCTGCAGGCCCCAAGCCTCTGATAAATCCTCAATCTCCGTCCCAGACTTTGACAAGCAACTTTTTAGTTGGATCCACTGAAATTGGCAGCACTCTGATAGACCAAACTCTTTCTGCAAACTAGCCCAAGATTTCCACCCATCTGACTGGACCGGTTGACCTAAAGTCCAAATTCCTTTACTATGCCAGTTTCTCTACCTTATTGTTTTGTGCCCAATTTTAAACATGGGATTATGCCAAATTGGCTCCAAATACTACAGCGGGTTATCTGACCCCAAACACTCCGCCATGATATTGTAGGCCTCCTGAGTTGCTCATATTACCCTTAGGGTTGTAAAGGAGACAGGAGACTTCATTCCTATCAGTAGGGGCAACGGGGTCGGTGCTACCAGCCATTTTTCCACCTCAACCCAGATCGGTCTCTGCCCTAGAATTTCCTTCGGGCACTACAAAGCTCCTTGTTTGAGTAAAAAGGCCTGGTGATACCATTTAAAGTCTGGGAAGTTCACCCCGCCTTTATCCTTATTCGCTTTCAGCTTGCTAAGTGCTATCCTAGGAGGTTTACCCTGCCATAGAAAGACGTTAAGTGCGCGTTCCCACGCTTTATAGGCTTTATGAGGTAAGGAGATCAGTAGTATTTCCAGTATATAATTTATCTTTGGTGACAAGATCATTTTTATCGATTCCAGCCAACCCCACCAGGACAAATATAATGGAGACCATTTAGTCACAAATGACTGGATAATTTCCTCTATGTGTTTACAATTAAGATGAGTAGTCTCTTCCAGCGAACAACAGAACCTTACCCAAGATACTTAATTGCCTTAGCTTCCCACATAAATAGGAAATCTTTTATGTCCTCCGAAAAGGTAACCCTGTTCATTGGAAAGGCCACAGACTTAGACCAGTTTATCTTGTAGCCAGAAATCTTTGAGCAATCCTCCATGATCCTTAACACCTCTGCCATGAAACTAGGATGCAAGAAGAGTAAGAGATCATCAGCATAAGCCGATAACTTTACCTGAAGGTCCCCCATTGTAATGCCCTGAATCTTCTCTGAGTGTCTGATCAGCAGTCCTAGGGGTTTGAATGCCAAGTTAAACAGGATCAGTGATAAAGGGCAACCCTGCCTAGTCCCTCGCTGGAGCAAAAAGGAGTTGGATAACAGGCCATCCACCAGGATACGAGCCTAGGGAGCGGAATAAAGGACCTGGATCTGTCGAATGAAAACACCCCCAAACCTGAACCAATGTAAGACCCTAGATAGAAAGGTCCATTCAAGCCTGTTGAAAGCCTTTTCGGCGTCTAGGGAGACCCTGATGACAGGAGAATCTAACTGCTTCGTTATAGCTAAGAGATTCAAGAGCAATTGGGCGTTATCCGATGTTGCCCTACCAGCCATGAAGCCATACTGATCAGGATGAATTAAGTCTGGAGTCACCTTTTTCAATCTATTTGCCAGGACAGAGGCAAAGATCTTGTAATCTGCATTTAAAAGAAAAATCGGTCTATAGTTCTCCACCTTGAGGGGATCTCTACCAGGTTTCTCTAAAACCACAATTGTGGCCACATTGAACCCACCCCCATTTGGCACCTGCTCATAAAGAAGCTGATAATACCTAACCAGGTAGGGGAGTAAGTCATCCTGAAACACCTGATAAAATTTGATAGGGAGTCCATCAGGGCCAGCTGCTTTCCCTTTCTTTGCAGATTTAAGGGCGGCCCGGAGTTCGTTCATAGAAAACTGTTCATCCAGCTCTATGACTTGTTGTGCAGAAAGATTGGGATGTGGAATATATTTCAAAAAGTCACCACATTCTTTCTCATTGTCCCCACCTTCAAAAGAGTACAACCCGGAATAGAAAGACCTGAAGGCTTCCACTATTTCATCAGTCTTGGTAAATAAATCTTGATGGCCTGACTGAATTGCGGCGATTTTAGATTTCTCGACACGGGGTACCAAAGTTGATGCCAGAAGTCTTCCGGATTTGTTTTGCTCCCTATAGTACCTTGCCTTCTTAGTATGTGAAAGCTTCTCCGCTTCCGTGCTTAGTATGATATTATATTGATATCTTAACTTTTGCAGGCGAAGCAGAATGCAGGGATCTGATCTAGACTGTAAAAGTCTCTCGCCTGCAAGGATTTAAGATTCAAGCTCCACCAATTTTTTTTCCTTTGTCTCGCCGCAATTATGGAGAAACTAGTAATCTTGGCCCAGATGGAGGCTTTAAAAGCCTCCCACCATGTCCAACCAGCCGTGTCATCTGGGAGATTTACAGCAAAATAATCCTTAATTGCGGCTTTCATAGCTTTCCGAAAAGACGGATCTTCTAACAGAGATCTTTGAAAAAAACACCCACATCCCCTTGCAGGGACGGTCCCTGGTTTGATAGTCAAATGGATAGCGGCATGGTCCGATACCGTGGTAGCCCCTATTTTTGTCTCCTCAACCGCTGCGACCAAGGACTTGGAAATTAGAAAAAAAATCAATCCTGGAATGTGAACCATGCGAGAGAGAATAGAAGGTAAACTCATTCTGAGAGGGATGGACAACTGCCAGACGTCAACCAAATTCATCTCCTGGGCCATGGTCCAGCCCTCTCCTGAATGGTTGCCAGTCTATCAGAGGATCCAACACCAAGTTGAAATCTCCACCCAGAATGAGCTCACAGGTTACGAGTTCATATATTTCCTCCGCGACCTTAAGATAAAAGGAAACATCATCAGAATTTGGGCCATAGACATTCATTATGCCTAGTTTCCGCTCACCGATTTGTATCCAGACCTTCACCCATCTCCCTCCTTAGCTTCAGCTAGAGCCAGGTGAGTTTCTTGAAGCAGGATACTATCCACCCCTTCCTTAGTACAGTATAACATGATTTTTTTTTTCATTTAATCGGATTTTTGATTATCCTAAGTGAACCCATAACACATGCATAGCACCTGAACAGAATTGCTAGGGCTTACAACATATCTCTCAGCAGGCTTAACATGCCTTATGTACCCTCTCACCCCCCATGGAGACATCCTTAACCCAAACCCAAACCAAAAAACAAATCCTGGGTGAGCCACCCCTAGCAAGGCTACCCCTTGATTCTCCTCACCCCCTCTGGATCCCAAATTTTGCAAGTTTTGAAAAAACCCTCCCCACCATTAATCTGCCAGCTATTAATTCACAGTTGACCCATCACAAAAATTTTCTTTTTTTTTTTAGTATCAAACAAATTTAAGCTATAGAATCCCCCTCTGAAGAATGCACATTACCAACTACCATTTCCTCCCCACTTCAAACAGAATATCAAGCATGATATACAAAACTATAACAGGACTGAACAAAGAGCAACAACTAGTACTAGAAAAGAGCTCGATTTCATTACCGAACTCTTTGTTCATGCCCGTGCTGTAACGGAAAACCTTCAGGCCGGAGCCCCTCTTAGCTAGAAACTAAGTTGAGACTCTACTGCATCAACATTGCTTCTTGTTCCTCAATGAACTTTAGTAGGGATTGAGAGTCTTCAAAAGTGCGTGTCTGATTGTGCAAAATCAGTCTGAAACGTGCTGGAGAGAATAGGCCATAACGGGCCTGGAGCTGTTGAAGACGTGGCCTGAGCGCCAGCATCTGTTTTCGTCTCTCTACCGTGGCTTTATTAAAATCTGGGAAAAAGGCAATGCTATGGCCTTCAAATCTCACCGGCGACAAGACCTTTGCCGCAGCCATAATTTTCATAGCCTGTTGATGTCTCAGCAACCGCATGATTATAGGCCTCGGGTTGCGCCCTTGCGGGCCCGCCTGAGCAAGAACTCGATGTGCTCTTTCAAACTCGAGCGGTAGGATAAACTCCAACTAAAGAATCTTAGGTAGGTTTGTTTCCAAGAAAGTTATCATGTTGCCAGCCTCAGAACCCTCCGATATACCAACCACGCGGATGTTGTTTCTGCGAGATCTGTTGTTAAGATCCTCCAAGTTACATTCTAGCTGTACAATACACTTGCTGTTGGCCAGAATGAGTTTTAAACATTCTTCATGACACTCAACTTTGACTTCAAGACCAGCCACTTTCTCTGACAATCCCCTTATCTGTTCTTTCTTCTCTTTTAGTTCTGTAATATCAGCCTGCACACCTGATAGCGTTTCTCCGTTAGCGAGCACTAACTCTCTTACCGCTCGGATCTCTGCGAGCACCTCCTGCATGGTATCCACGTTCTCTCACATGCCCGATGATTTTTGTGGAGAAGGGGGATCCAGTTTCTGTTTTTTTACCCCCATTTTTGAGGCAGTGCTAAAATCCAACCTGCCGGGTTTACCTGTAGCCATCCCTCTTCAAGATGTTGCTTAGAGGGGGGGGGGGGGTTCTGCCGGTACCCAATGCGTGGGGAGAACAGGATTTATAGTTGGATTGAAGGGAGAGTGAAAAGCAGCTATCTTGCACCCGGTCAGGCTCCGCCTTCCTGTTCCCTGCATCCTATTTCCACACGTCCCCTGGGCCCCATCACCTGCACCGTTGTCTATGCAACATCCTCACATGTCCAAACTAGAGCTCCACCAAGAAAATGTCCATGCAGCCTGGCACCATGTCTCAGAGCCTACAGACAGCTAAGTACACATAGGAATACACCGACTCATGCCCACATGCACCTTGTACTGAACACCTAAGTACACCTGTATGGGCCAACATATACACCTGCTCTGTGGCATCAAACCTAAGGTCACTGTGAGCATGACTGCAGGGTGGCAGGTTCATTTTCCCCTTCCAGAACACCATTACTGGCTTCAATTATTTTTTAAATCAACATACCATGCGGGGTCAGGAGCAGTGGGTGCAATTCTTCCTTCCCCTCCCTCCCACTCCCTATGGCAAGCATGGCTCGCCACATTCACATGTGCCATCTGTCATCATGAGGTCTATCACCTCCCCAACTCTCCCTTTCGCGTCCAGCCCTCTTCTCACCGCTCCTACCCCTCATCCTCTGCTAAGACCTTTGAGGGGGTGTTCACTGCACCTGCAGCGCATGTGCCTCACCTGCTATGTCAGCATGGTCTAGTGTGAGTGCGAAAAAATTATGGGTGTATAGAGGTATGGTATTATGTGTGTTGCTCACCACCACAGGCAGAGTAGGAGCACACACCATCTGTGGATGTGGCAGATGTAGGTTGCTGTGACGTAGCATGCACCCACAGCATGACTGATGCTCATCATCCATTGCACTCTGCATTGCAGCCCCACAACACAGGTACACAGTAAAATCTTGTGCCAGGGTCATATTCCCCCTCCCTCTTGCAGTGATGGGTGAAAGGTCATATTCCACCTCCCCCTAGCTGCTATTGAAAGTCATAGCATCTATGAACCTGCTGCTGGAACCCAGGTGTCTGTAATAGGACATCTGAAGTTAACCCATGGCCAGGAAAAAGAGGGTCCAAGAACAAGAGAAGACTTAACATCTCTGTATGCCCCCATTGTGCACAGCAGCACAGATTACATATGCAGCAGAATAGCTATGATATAGACCTGTGGCTGATAACAAAGACTTTGGGTAATGCAGTACTGACCCTGTGGGCCAGATGCTGTGTGACTCACCTCCCACTCAGGGTGACCTCTGCAACTGGTTGGTAAGAATTTCTGGTGCAGTTCTGTTCATGAAGACCACAACATCCCTGTGTAATCATGGTGTCATGTGAAGAATCAGAGCCTCTGGTCATTTGTGAGACCATGCATAAGGCAGATCTGAATGTGCAATGTATCATGGGGGATAGTGGGATGAACCAACAATGGCAGACCAGCCCCAAAGGCAGAGTGGATAGATATGACCATGGGGTGTGTTCCCAAAATTAGCCTGTCAACCACGATGGTGGGGATGTGTGCATGGTACCCCATGGAGGTCCAGGATGGTCTGCAATTGGCCACATGTCTTTTGAAGGTGGTGAATGGTTGTGTCTCTGCTGCTGTGTGCAGATTGACCCTTGTAGCAGGTCACAGGGGATATCGCACATGTGCTGTTACACTTTTCATTACTGCACACTACAACAGCAGACACATGTGAGTGTATGGTCAGTTTGTCCTGTGGAGAATAGTGAAGGGACAGCCACCATGATTGCATATGAGATGTAGCCTGCACAAGTGTGGCATGATCAGCTGCAGTACTGTGCATTGTGTGCATCACGCACCGCATGTGCACTGGTGTAGCTGGGCCTGAAGTGTGCTGAACTATGGCCTCTAAATGTGTCTGTAAAGTTACATCCTGCCCTGCATGTAGCACATTGTTTGCTTTCCTACAGAAGCTCTCCAGATCAACCAACAGTAAGGATTTAAGGGTTTGTTTTATTATATTAAATTGTTAGCTCTCTGACTGGGAGCTCTTAAAAGGGTTTTTGTACAATTTTAAAGCAAGGTTACTTTTTTTTGGTGCTTTAGTGGGACTTTCCTTGAGCACAGTAGGTGGTTGAACTCCAGTAACCTCTTCAGCTTTGGGAACTGCTAACATCTAATCAGGAGTTAGTTGGCCTGATTACCTGAGAGCAGCTGAGGGCCTGCATAAAAGGCTCCAGTGCCCTGCCCTGTTCAGGCTTTCCTACAGGAGCTCTCCAGATCAACTAGCAGTAAGGATTTAAGGGTTTGGTTTTTTATATTAAATTGTTAGCTCTCTGACTGGGAGCTCTTAAAAGGGTTTTTTGTACATTTTTAAAGCAAGGTTACGTTCTTTTTGGTGCTTTAGTGGGACTTTCCTTGAGCACAGTAAGTGGTTGAACTCCAGTAACCTCTTCAGCTTTGGGAACTGCTAACACCTAATCAGGTGTTAGTTCCCTCCCTACCCACCCCGACTCCCACCCACCCCTAGCGAGTAGTCTTGCTTTATAGGGCACCTCCCCATTTGACAAAGCACAGAGAATTGGATCAGCACATTTTGAATATAATTAAGGAGATTTAACTGCTTTTTCTCTGAAAGGACAGCTGGGAAACCGGCTGGTACGTGGTAGATCTCTCTCTTTTGCTTTAACAGATACCTAAGCTCCACAAACAGAACAATGGCAGGGAAAAATCGTATCGCTAAAGCTGTTGCCCCCGTTACAGCTTCTGCCTCGGTCCAGACAGAGGTCCTAATGCCAGTTGAAGGACCGGTTCCATGTGCAGGATGCCTGCATGCTGAAGCTCTGAGGAAACAAGTGAAGGAACTCAGAGAAGAGGTGGCGAGGCTGAGAAGCATTCAAGACAGTGAGAAGTACATTGATGAGATGCTTCTTGCAGCAACCAAGCTCTCCAGCAGAGGAGAAGATGGGTGCCAACAGAATGTCGATGGTTGGACACAAGTCACCAGGGCCTGCAAAATTACCAATCCATCTTCTCCAGCCCTTGAATTGAAGAACCATTATGCAGCCCTGGAAGTGGAGGAGGTGAAAGCATCCCTGGAAAGGGAAGAACCAGAGCTCAAGTACCCCAAAGTTGCAGAATCAGTGACCACAAGGAAACAAAGGGTAGTGGTGGTTGGAGACTCTCTTCTGAGGGGTACTGAGGCGTCCATCTGCCGACCAGATTTGATGTCCAGAGAGGTATGCTGTCTGCCTGGTGCCAAAATCCAAGATGCTACGGAGAGTTTGCCGAGACTCATCAAGCCCATTGACTATTACCCAATGTTGCTAATCCATGTTGGAACAAATGATACTGCCAGGTATACCTCAGAACATATCAAAAGTGACTTCATGGCTCTGGGACAGAGGGTGAAGCAGTTAGGTGCACAGGTGGTGTTCTCTTCAATCCTCCCTGTTGAGAGTAAAGGCCAAGGCAGAGAGGCTTGCACATCCTGAGGAGAATGCATGGCTGCGTGGATGGTGTCATCGAGAGCGTTTTGGTTTCCTAGACCATGGGATGCTGTTCCAAGGGTTGCAGAGCAGAGATGGCATCCATCTGTCCAAGAAAGGTCAATGCGTCTTCAGTAGTAGACTGGCTAATCTACTGAAGAGGGCTTTAAACTAGATTCATTGGGGATGGGTGAAGAAAGCCCCCAGGTAAATGAAAGCCCCCAGGTAGGTGATACATTAAATACCTTTATGGAAATGGGTAACAGGGGTAACATATGGAAAGCAATGTGTATAAATGCCCGTAGCATGGGAAATAAAATCCCTGATGTTGAAGCTTTGGTGGGAGTGGCCGACTTGGATTTAGTGGCAGTTACAGAAACATGGTTCACAGAAAACCATGATTCGGATGTAACTATACCTGGCTATACTTTATTCAGAAAGGACAGGGTAGGAAGTAGGGGAGGAGGAGTGGCACTATATGTAAAAACTACTATTAAATCTTTGGAATTACAGAGCTTAAAAGGGAGAGGGGAGGCATTGTGGGTTAAACTAGAAAGAGGGAAAGAGAAATCTATTTACATTGGTGTGATATACAGATCTCCCTCACAAGAGGAAGAGGTGGACAGAGAGTTAATTGAAGACATGCGCAGCATTGATAGGAAAGGGGAAGTGCTGCTGATAGGAGATTTCAATATGCCAGATGTTGATTGGCACATTCCTGCTGCAGTATCATCTAGAAGTAAGGAGATCCTGGATTCTCTACAGGGAGAACTATTCAGGCAATTGGTAACAGACCCCACACGTGAAGGGGTCATACTGGACTTGGTGCTTACCAATGGTGAAAGTGTTTCTGATGTTGTAGTGGGAGATCATTTTGCATCCAGTGATCACCAGATGGTGTGGTTCAGTATTAGGACTAGGGCTTTTAGAATCCATTCAAAGGCGAGGATTTTAGACTTTAGGAAGACTGACTTTGCAAGGATGGGCCAATACCTCAGGGAGTCATTAGTTGGATGGCAACAGCTGAGGGATGTAGAAAAACGGTGGGAAAAACTGAAAGGGGATATTTTAAGGGCAACCAACCTTTTTGTTAAAATGGTAAATAAAGGTAAAAGGAAAAGGAGAACCCTATGGTTTTCAAAAGAAGTAGCTGAAAAAGTGAAGAAAAAGAGGGAGGCCTTCATGAAATACAAGAGATCATAGAGGGAGGAAGACAGGCATCTGTATTTCAAAAAACTTAGAGAAGCTAGCAAAGTAGTCAAGAAGGCAAAGATTCAAAAGGAGGAGGAAATAGCAATGCAATAAAATGGGGGGATAAGACATTTCTCAGATATATTAGTGAGAAGAGGAAGGGCAAGAGTGGTATTGTCAGACTCAAGGGTGCAGGGGAGGAATATGTAGAAGCTGATAAGGATTAAGCGGAATTGCTTAACAAATATTTTTGTTCTGTGTTCACAGATGAAGAACCAGGAGCAGGACCTCAGAAAACATCCACAAATAGGAACAGAAGCAAAGGATATCTTGAACAATTTTCAAAAGACTGTTCGTGAGAAACTATCTCAACTTAAAGTAGACAAAGTGATGGGACCGGATGGGATACACCCGAGAATACTGTGGGAACTTGGGGACGTTCTAGCAGCTCCACTGACTGACCTTTTCAATGCCTCATTGGAGTCAGGAGTGGTGCCAAAGGACTGGAGAGAAGCTCATGTGGTGCCTTTACACAAAAGCGGAAGTAAGGACGTGGTTGAAAACTACAGGCCGGTTTGTTTAACTTCGGTGTTGAGTAAATTATTGGAAACGCTGCTGAAAGAGAAAATAGTGAGGTTTCTGGAGTCCAGCGGATTAGAGGATCCGAGGCAGCATGGATTCACCAGAGGCAGGTCTTGTCAGACAAATCTGATTGATTTCTTTGACTGGGTGACCAGGGAGTTGGACCGAGGGAGAGCCCTAGATGTGGTGTATTTAGATTTCAGTAAAGCCTTTGACACTGCTCCTCACAGGTGACTTATAAACAAACTGAGCACCCTACGGATGGACCCTAAAGTTACTGCTTGGGTTAGAAATTGGTTGGGTGGGAGGCGACAAAGAGTACAAGTAAATGGAGCTCACTCTGAGGAGATGTTATCAGTGGTGTGCCCCAGGGATCTGTCCTTGGTCCGATTCTTTTTAACATCTTGTTAGTGATATAGCGGAAGGGCTTTCAGGTAAGGTTTGCCTCTTTGCAGATGATACCAAAATCTGCAATAGAGTAGACACCCAGGAAGGGGTATATAACAGGAGGAGGGATCTAGCTAAGCTTGAAGAATGGTCTAGAATTTTGCAGATGAGATTTAATGTTAAAAAATGTAAGGTCATGCATTTGGGCTGCAGCAATCCAATGGAGCAATATAGTATAGGGGGTGAAGTACTTTTGTCCACTAAAGAAGAGCGGGACCTAGGCATGGTTGTGTCTGATGATCTTAAAGTAGCTAAACAGGTAGAAAAGGCGATGGCAAAAGCTAGAAGGATGCTTGGGTGCATACGGAGAGGAATGGCTAGCAGAAAAAAGGAGGTGATAATGCCTCTGTATAAGTCTTTGGTGCGACCTCATTTGGAGTATAGTGTGCAATTCTGGAGACCGCACCTTCAAAAGGATGTGAACAGGATGGAGTCGGTGCAGAGGGTGGCTACTAAAATGATTAGTGGTCTTCATTATAAAGCATATGAGGACAGACCTAAGGATCTTAATATGTACACCTTAGAGGAAAGGCGGGATAGAGGTGATATGATTGAGATGTTTAAATACCTCCGTGGCATAAATGTTCAGGGAGAGAGCCTCTTTCAATTGAAAGCAAGTTCTGCTATGAGGGGACATGGGATGAGGGTGAAGGGAGATAGATTCAGGAGTGATATGCGGAAATATTTCTTTACAGAAAGTGGATCCATGGAATAGTCTCCCCGTGGAGGTGGTAGAGATGAGGACAGTAACTGAATTCAAAAAAGCATGGTACAGACACAGAGGATCTCTAAAGGTAAAAAGGGGACTGTTGTAGTTGTTATGGAAGGACAGACTAGATAGGCCATGTGGTCTTTTTCTGTCGTCATATTTCTATGTTTCTATGTAGGGACATGCATTATCCCTAATGACTGCCAGTGCTGTGCTTGACTGTGCTGAGGCATAGTCAAGAGGTTACAGACCTGCCTATATAAGGTTCAGGCTCCATGGCATGTTCACTAGGTGATGAATACCGATGTAGGGTGATGGTGTGAAGTGTCGAGTGTCTGCATTGACTGATAGATGTACAGCAGTATGCTGCTTTGTCAACCAAGTGCACATTGGGCTGATGACCTGACCCTTGCTTGGCTCAAGGGCATTGCATGGGATGAGATCTGTCCATGCCTCAGATGCCCAAAACCTGAATGCAGATGTAGGCTAATGATTGGGTCATGTGCAATGTTAGAAAATGGCCTGGGTTTGAATCCATGTAGAGTGGATTCTGACTGTGCAGCACACACCTCCCATTTTGTTGGTATGCATGTTTTATATGCACTGATAATGATCCGTGGAACAGGCTGGGCACTGAACTAAGTCTGGAACAGACACCATGATTACATGTGACATGATGTGTGCCTAGCCTCTGCTGTAGACCATAGACACAGTATGTCCATGTGAACACAGCAGATGTAGGACCCAAGGCATGTACCAGAATGGTACAATACCCCAGACAGGGGAATGTGCAGTGCTGTGGGCCAGCCACCTACATGTTCTGTCATATATCCCACATTGAGCCATATCACCTATAGACATGACACCTGTGTAGGCAACGCACAGTAGCATACCCTGTGCACCTGTTGAAGACCCAGAACCCCCTGGTATTACATAAGGGAGAGGATCCAACCTTGGCATGGCCTTGTGTAAACTGTGAGTAAGAGCAATGTCACAGAGCAAACGCCAAAGACTGATGTGATAAGGCCCTGAGGTAGTACCTGATGCATATGCAAACTCCATCACAGTGTTGCCAGTATTCTTGATACTATTGTTGCTGCAAACTCCATCACAGTGTTGCCAGTATTCTGGATACTATTGTTGCTGCAAATTCCATCACAGTGTTGCCAGTATTCTTGATACTATTGTTACTGCAAATTCCATCACATAACCGCTAGTTAATTTCCACACCACCTAGCAGGCCACGCATATCCTGGTTAGAAGCACCACCAGCATACGCATTATCTCCAAAGGAATCCCACTACTAGGAAATAATGAACCAGTTTAACATGCCCATTTCCTTCTTAACCCTCTCTAGTCTACACCTTTTCAGCATCTCCATCACTGGCACCCTATCCGCTGCATCCACCCACAACTTGATCCCAATAGTACAAACACAAGGAAGGAGACAACACAATCACTCACATCACATCCTGCCTGAACCCCCCAAGAACCCCCACTCATACCTAATCCACATACCACTCCAATATAACACAAAGCACAAAGAGAGGCAGCACCTACACCCACGTAACCTAAAATGTGCACTCATAAATGCTCGATCAGTCCGTAAAAAGTGGCCAGCCATTATTGACCTCATAACACAGCTCAAGCTAGACATCCTACTATTAACAGAATCATGGCTCACCACCTCAGACTCAGTACTCAATAATCAACTCATCCCCCCGAACCTCTCAATACACTTCTGCCACAGAATAGACCGTAAAGGAGGTGGTACTCTCATTCTGACAAAAGAAGATCTCCAATACCAAACAATTAGCTCCAATAGCTCAGACCATCTTGATATAATCACCATTGCCAACAACCATAACACCATTAACCTTATCTACAGGTCCACAAATGCCTCTGCTGAAGACCTTGCAACTATTATTGATCTAGCATCCAACCCCAAAAATATTCATAAGCCAAATTGGGTACTGGGTGATTTCAATCTTCCAACCTTGCAGGATAGTCATGCCAATGCCTTCCTCGAAGCATTCAGCAACTTAGGATACGAACAACTAGTTGATGCCCCCACTCATCGAAAAGGGAACAAACTAGACCTCATCCTCTGCCCCCAACCTGATGGGAATTCAAAATACAATCACAACATAGTTATCACACCCGTCCCATGGTCTGATCACAACTTAATACAATTCCAAATACCACCACAACAGAATAATGATCGTACAAAGAAATTAACTACAAACCCAACATCATCCACCGGACGATTCAGATCCTTTGACAAGGCAATAATCATCAAGGAAGTCCTACCTAACATCAATAATGCACCACCAAACCTTGAAGGGATCATGGCCTCATGGAACAACAGCCTGAGCTCCTTTGCCCGCAAACCTGCCCAAACCAGTCCGCCCGCCCCAGGCAAGCATCCGAGAAACAGGTAAACAGCTCATTGGTACACCACTGAACTAAGAACCTCTCTACTCCTACTAAGAAAATTAGAAAGAAATTGGTGACGTACACGGTCCACATCAGACCTGACAGCATACACCTCCCACCTTAAGAAGCATCGAGATTCGATATCCACAACAATGAGAAATCATCACTCAAATCTCCTGAACCGTGCTCTGAACAAACCCCATGAACTTTTTAACATAGTGAAAACCTTAACAAAAGAACCCTCACCCCCCCCCCCCCAACTAGCCACAATTCACCCACAGGACTATGCAGATTACTTACAAGCCAAAATCAATAGCATTGGAAAAACCACACTATCCAGCCCCAACAGCAACCCAACACAACTTAAGCCACTAACCACCATCAGAACACCAACACCTACAGAAATTGAGGACATTATCTCCACCGTGAATGCCACCACTGCTCCGAACGACCCTTGTCCAGCATTCTGGATAAGAGCATTATGTAAGGAAATCAGCCCTATACTATGCAAGATTATGGACCTATCCTTCTCCACAGGTATATTCCCATCATGCCTCAAGCAGACATCAATCCGGCCCCTTTTGAAGAACAACAAACTAAACCCGCAGAAGGCAAAATCTTATCGCCCAATATCGAGCATCCCGCTGTTAGCAAAGCTAATCGGGAAGGTCGTCCAGCGCCAAATACAGGACCACATCGATTCCACAGCTCCCTTCGACCCATCCCAACATGGCTTTCGAGAATCTCATGGAGTAGAAACCCTCCTAACCACTCTAATCACCACACTGATTGCAGGAACCGATGACATCAAACAAGGTTTTGCATTGATCTTCCTGGACATAGCTGCTGCCTTTGATTCTGTAAACCATAATAAGCTCCTGGTACGGCTACAAGATAAGGGAATCAACGGTCAAGCATTAAGTTGGTGTAAATCATATCTAACGGAGAGATGGCAGCAGGTTCGTACAAACACCTCAACATCGGAACCTTTCCAACAGAAACATGGCATACCGCAAGGCTCCTCACTCTCCACCTTATTATTCAACATCTACATGCAGCCCATATGTGAATTAATCCGATCCTTCAACGTCTCATGTCTGATCTATGCTGATAACGTCCTACTCTTCATACCATTCTTGACTGACAAACCGGATTTCTCTCCACTGATTAAATGCTTTGAGGCTGTCACAGACTGGTTCCAAGCACAAGACCTCAAAATAAACTTCAGCAAAACAGATGTACTCTTCACTACAAGAAATCAATCTTTCTCCCCCCCCACCGGCTCTAAAGACGAGAGACGCTGAGCTCATAAGCAGACCCACCATCCGATACCTCGGTGTCACGCTGGACCAGCAGCTGGAGTTCAAAACGCACATCAATAACATCATTAAACAGATCCACCACAAAATTAGAACTCTGAGACATCTCCGACCACTATTACAACCAAGCGACTTCAGAACAGTCTTTCAGGCCCTTGTGACCCCCCATTTTGACTTCGCTAATGCGATTCTTCATGGCCTACCCAAGAGCACTATAAGCCCGTTACAACTAGCAATGAATACCGCCGCACGCTTCCTGCATGGAGCATCCAGAGGAGACCATATTACCCCGATTCTAAAGGACTTGCACTGGCTGCCTATCTACTGTCATACCACATATAAGATAGTCTTGATGACATTTAAAGCCATCAACAACATGTCCTCCTCCTCCCTAACAGAGCTGCTTCACCCTACCCCAGCAAACAGAGCGAGAAGATCTTTCGGCATCAATACCCTCCAAATTCCCTGTGAAATAACTAAATGCAACCAGGCAACAAAGAGAAGAGCTTTCAAATTCTATGCCCCCACATGCTGGAATGCGCTTCCATCTTCCATACGAGCAATCACCGACATTAACCAATTCAGAAAAGTCCTAAAACATCATCTCTTCCTATTACACTACTCACAACCTAATACCAGCCACATCACATCCGGCTAAACAATAAGCCAGGTGGCAACCTATGGTCACAATGTACAGAATTGTAAATGTTGTAAATAGTTACCCTAGTTGAAATCCAAGTTGTACCCCCTGTTCAATGTAAAAGCATATCAGTTTTGATTGAGATGCTCAAATGTTACCTGTGAACCGCACTGATTTTAAAGAGCACGGTATATAAAAAGCAATAAATAAATAAAATAAATATGCATAAGTATATATATATACATAGTTATATGGACACGCGCATACAGGGATATATAAATATACACACACACACATATATATTTTTTATTTATCTGTATTTATATCCCGCTTTTCACTGGGTTAAAGCGGGGATACATTTAACATGAGGGGATGAGAGACACACACATTCATACTTACAGGGAACATGGGCAATGGAGGGTTAAGTGGCTTGCCCAAGACCACAAGGAGTGCCTATAGGACTAGAAATCCCAGTCCCTCTGGCCTGAGATTGCTGTCCCCAGGTGGGACTTGAACCCCCAGCCCTCCGGCCTGAAGTACCTTGTCCTAACCACTAGACCACTCCTCACCTCCTGAATCTATCTATCTATCTATATATCTATATATAGATATAGATATATAGATATATAGATAGATAGATATAGATATATAGATATATAGATAGACAGATAGATAGATATAGATATAGATATAGATAGATATAGATATAGATATATAGATATTCAGTGGAGGAGTAGCCCAGTGGTTAGCATAATTATCTAGTGCATAGAAGATCAAGGGTTCGATTCCCACTGGCACTCATTGTGACTGTGGACAGGTCACTTTAGCCTCCATTGGCCAGTAAAGAAAGGTCTGGACATCCACCACCAGTGATACACAGACCAGAAATCCCAGAGCTAGCTAGGTCACCAGGAGTCAGCACGGACGTGATGGCACTAAAAAACATCTTAAAATAAAAACATATCAGATAAGGTGCCTAGCGGTCATGGGAGGCACCCACTGTACCCTAAGGTGCTCTGCTATATTTAGCTGTAGTGTGCGCTGCCAGCAAGACACCTTGTAGACTACGCAAACCTCTGACATCAGCCACAAACACAATGAGGGAAGATGGCTACCCGATCACGGAAGCCCCGTTTCAGAGACACAGACCTGCACGTCCTGGGCAGGCTAATCTGCCAAAAGCAGGCCAGGCTTTTCCCCTCCTCTGGCATCAGGCACAACAGGGCACACCTACTGCGCACCTGGGATCATGTGGAGCAATGCTTCAATGCCCAGGCTGAAAAACATTGAAATGTTAGTACATGGGGTAGGTACCCCACCCACTTTAATTCAGTATAGCAGGTTGGGGCAACACACATCATCTACTGGGCCCACCATACACACAGAGAGACCAGTCTCTGCTCCATGAGCTGACCAGTTGTACATGACAGACAAGACAGTGTAGAATGATTATAGGGAGGGTTGATGAGGACATGCACAGTGACCTGTCAACGTATTCATCCCCTTGGTGCTTTTTCCATTGTGTCGCGTTACAACCTGTACTGAAAAAGGAGTTTTGTGGGATAGCACCATGTGTAGTACACAACATCGCCATGACTTAGAAGGTGCAAGGTATTGAGTTTGGATGGTCCAAGGTGGCTGCACTCTGAATGGCTGGCTCACGCGCTCTTCAATCATGGCAAGAAAGAGGAATGCTAAGCAGCCTCAGAGTCCCCAGACAGGTCTACTAACCTCCTCTGTGGTTTCCTCAAGTCCTATTGATTTTTATCTGTGTAGAGAGCAGCAACTGGCAATTATTCCAGAGGCATTAAGCCCAGCTGTGGGACTATTGGAGAGGTCTAGTTTCTAGTCCCACTTGGGTAGTAAGCTCACGCCTGTGGAGATGCAAAAGCCTTTGAAGCTGGTCAGTCTGAGTGTCTTGACTGCATGGATGGTGGAGGAGGTGGGATTGTTTGGAGTTGGTGGTTCTTCTTTCTCATTGGGGCCATCAGGTTCAGGAGTAGGGGAGGATGAAGGACCACCCCTGGATCAGCGACTTAGTGCAAGACCCAAGAGAGGGAGTTTGTTGGCGATGGCTGATGATGTTGGCACCCATCTGGTTGAGAACGCAGCTCCCGTGGAGTCCTGGGACTTGGTGGAGCAGGCAGTCTTTTCCATTGAGCTGCAGCGCCTGGAACAGTTTACCTTGGAGTCCATATGGCTGGCTATCAAATAGTTTGGAGAAGCTATAATTCCACAAATCCAGGTTCTTCAGGAGAAAACTCAGTCAATTGAGGAGGCTTCTCTCAGGAACAGTGTGTTTATAGCAACTTTACAAAATGATACTGCTGGCTTAACATCTCAGACAGAACTGCTGGAATCTCACTCTGAACTATTTATTACTCTAGTTTTTCGATGTCTTGTTTGGAGTACTTGTAAATTTTCAGTCATCTTGCTAATTTCAGATTGCTTAATTTTCCCAAGTCTCCTAATATCACTGCTAAAGATATGTTGAAAAAGTATGTTCATGAGATTTTGGTGATTCCAGCTCAATCATGCCTGCCATTAATCATTAGTTAAGATGTATTATTTGCCTTCTAGGATAAAGACCGCACCTGGAAATGTGCTTCCTTGTCTTCAGGATGCGGAAGTTTTGAATAGTCCAGATATATTGCATGCCTCTGATACTGTGGATGTAGTTCCTGCTACATGTTTGATAACATTGCTTCTGATATTGGACCGTGAATGGCTCCTCAGGATGTTTCATAGGAAATGTAATATTCCTTTTTTGGGTTGTATGGTGCGAATTTTCCCTGACCTAGCTAAACTCAGAAACGCAAGTGGGAATTCCTGATTCTGTGTCCACTGGTTTTACAGCTGGGGGGGGGGGAGGGGGGGATTCTTGGTGAAATATTTGTGTAAATGTCTGGTGAAATTCCAGGGGCAATCGTATAATACATTTATTTTACTTTCCAAATGGTTTCCTTTTTAAATACCCGCAAATCTCTAGGGGAGGGAAGTGCTGACTCTCTTATCCACATCATTGAGTGAGGCTGGTGGTGCCTGTTTTAAGATTTCGCTTTGAATGCTTCCTGTAAGTTTCGTAAAAAGTTTAATGTTGGATCTCTCATCAGTTGTAGGCTAGAGGATGGGTATCTGCTGTTTATATTTCCTTGTTTGCAATCTTGCTTTTCCTGAATGTTTTTCGTTTGTTAACAGATACCCACATTTCATGATCAAGTTGTTGTTGGCTTATAATTGTAAAACTTTCATAAATATAAAAAAAAGAAAAAAAAAGAAGGTGCAAGGTATCCCTTACTTTGTCACTTACAGAATTTCAAGTATGTGAAGCTATAAAAAATAAAGGTGTGTGCACATGTATGCACCTTCAAAGGTCATGAGGTGGTTGCTGCAAGGTTTGATGCAATGACAGCTGCAAGTCTATTGGTGTATTTTTTCTTTCAGCCTACCATACCTAGCCTCTGAGATTCTCAGCCAGTCCTCAGGGTCAAAATGTTACAATTCCTGAAAGTGAAATGGGTTGCATTGGGCCACAGCAGGCTGCAACACATGCCAGTGGGTTTCAATTGGAGTAAGGTCAGTGCATGGACATGCCCAGTGCTATATATGTACATGTTTCCCATTGAAGCAGTTTTAAATGTAGGTTTATGATCACTGTAGTGCTGGAAGGTAGAACCATGTCCTAGTCACCAAGCTCAGGCCGAGAAAAACAGGTTATTCACATATATGGACGTTAATGTAGTGGCAACCTGTGTTCCAACAATCCAGACCTGTCAGCCTGTCCCCGCTGATGAGAAACATCCCCACACATTTTGCTGCCACCACTATGTTGCACTGTCTGAATTGTTGTTGGTGGGGTGATGGGAAATGTGAGGCTAATGTTGCATATGGGTGATGTGCATGATGGACCTGGAGGTGAACTGATCTCCCTTTTCTAACATCTGACTGGAGACCCCTCTCCAATGTGTGTGTGTGGGGGGGGGGGGGAACACCACATGTTGTGTAAACCCCAAAAGTGTGTCCTTCTCAGTTTAACAGTTCCTCCTGAGCAAAGGTTGCTGTTTCTAGCAGAGGCCTCCACAAAGCACCATTCTGTTGAGTATATGGCCAAAAGTGCTTTTAGAAACTGATGTTCCTACCTGTGCTGTGGATCCATGCACTTCAGTCAGTGTGATCTTTGTTGTCTGTTTAGCATTATGGATCAATGGCATCTGAACCTAGTCTGTGGGTCCTGGAGTGTGCCCTCTGTGGCCTGCCCTGGTGAAGTGCCACATTATTTTCAGTGTGTTAGCATGGAATTAATGCTGAACCAGGGGATCATAAGATGTTATGAGACGTTTTCACAACTCAACCCAGATTCATATGTCTGCATAACCTTGTCTGTGACCTGTTTGGAGTGCACAATGATCTGCATGTGGCTTGTGTAGTGGTGTTGCCGAGTCAGGGACCTGTCTGAACAGGTATCCTAATACAGGTAGCAAGTGGCTGATCAGGTGGCACAGATAATCCCCAAAATA
The DNA here is from genome assembly GCA_033557465.1 of Ichthyophis bannanicus. Lineage (NCBI taxonomy): Eukaryota > Metazoa > Chordata > Amphibia > Gymnophiona > Ichthyophiidae > Ichthyophis > Ichthyophis bannanicus. The sequence goes on along the minus strand of CM066037.1, from coordinate 362,339,991 downwards.
TATGTGTTTGGTGGACATCTATTTGGAGAAGATTGTACATAGGGGTGTCATAGCAAGAGGGATGAATACATGTGGCCTCTCAACCTGTCAGTATTGATTTCTGCAAATGTCATATACAAGGTGGTAATTGCCCTTCCACCTCATCAATGTGATCAATATTGCCAGGGTCAGGAATTAACATCAAAATGATCTGCCAAACACACTCTACGTTTGGTGTGTATAATTCAAACAGGCCAATACCTGAGGGGATGAATAGCCTGACAAGGCACTGTACTGGCATATCTGTAAAACCCTGATGAAACCAGAACATGGCCAGCGAACATAATGCATATGCAGATAGAGTGACTCACAAACCAGTGCAACTCCTCTGGCCAGGTGTGACCACAGGCCATGTCTGAAGACCTATTAGGCTTGCCCACAAAAGCACCAACATCCATCAAATGTAGTTAGCTGCCACATCATGTCAGGAAAGACAACTTGTGGCCCCATGCATATGCTGATGGTGCCAATATGTAGCTATGTTTCTTAGTACAGTCAATCAGAATGACGACAAGAACACATTATTTCCAAATAACATCATTCAGCCTAATCTATTTCTATGTCCATTCCATCAGAATGATGGCCAGAACACATTATCTCCAAATATCATCATACAACCTAATCTTAACAAATGGGGATCTTTCCTAACTCACATCAAGAAGCGAGACCAAGGAACACAGTACCCATGAGCCCAATGTCCTGGCTTAGGAGGAAATGGCCATGGACTAGCTGTATGACAGCATGCCCTCCAAAAAAGCCCATAAGATGTGACACATATGTAGTTTGTACAATCAGTATTCCATTAAATTCAGCAGAATCAAAAAGGTGTGACAAAAGGTATGATACATATAAGATATCGTACACACAACCCTTATGCCTCAAACCATTACATATATTGCACACAGCACCTGTGCCTTAAACCCTTGCACCCATCATACAAATGCACATTGGGTATATAGATAGCATATACAGGCTCAATAAGAGTGTAAATATTGCACACCTGCCTAATGCCACAGCACCTATAATATCTCAACCTAACCCTTATGCCTAAAAAGCCTTCTCCAGGGTATCACTGAATACCACGGATCTCAGCACATCAACAGATGCCAGTGCTGCAACGGACACCCAAATAGCATTTCGTATGTGCTTCCTCAGGGGAGAGTCCCAGATGCCATCTCACCAGCAGGTTTCACCTTCCCCGAAGGAGGGATCTGGCTGGCGTTTGAACAGCGGATCACCAGACATGGGAAACATACTACAACACCTGAAAATACACCATTGTAAAACATTCTCCTTTAAGAGACCTAACCTAAACCCATACCATAGGCTATCAAACTTTCAACGTACCTCTAAGGTCAGCAGCAATACACACCACATAGGATCACACTATCACTTGCATTGCTGCTAGCCTGTTCCTCAATATGCTCAGCAGTAACAGCTGATATCCACCAAAGTATACAATCAGAACATATCTCTTTAAAACCAACCGGCCCACCAATCACAGCCTATAATGCAGCCACAGCCACTCCCGGCTGGTGTCACCATATAACTGTATATCATAGACCCACTGCTCTTCCCAAAACAAATGCATAACCACCAGATCTCAAACATACAGTACCTCACACATTACCAGATTATCATTCAAACATCATAGGTTTGCCACCCTCCTTCCCTAATAAACATGAATGCCATTCAAACTGAGTATTCGGTCCACCTGTGCTCATAGTCCATAGCCAAAAACACCAGTGTTCTTCACACGTAGCCAGTAGTTACTCCTATCAGCCGATCCGTCATTTAACTTAGCAACACAATGATATCGCTGATGATCAAACCTATGTCCTTTTTCTATACAATGTGTGACAATTATCCTGCATTATCTCTATGGTCCACTCCTATAGTCACCCATATGTTTACTGAATGGACATGTCCTTATACTCACATACACCAATCAGTATGGCCAGCAAACTACAGACACCACATACATTGAAGCACAAGTGGTATAATGCTGTGAACCATCCTCGGTACCCCCACATGAAAACCATCACATTGTGGCAGGTGCAGGCCTGTGACCCACGGTGTCTGACATAGGCAGGCCAGCATGGCTAGCTTGACCTGTAAATGAGGCCTGTGGAGAGGCATATAGGATTGCACATCCCCCAATATGCTGCTATTGTAAGATAGAACTCAGTAGAAGTATTGAATTAGCTTAGGTAAGCAGAACTGCAGAGCTGAGAAATGGAAAAATACAGAAAAGACATGTTTAAAAGTTACTGATAAGAAAAAGTACATCTGCACAGAAATAATGAGGAGTGCTGACAGATGAGTTACAGAACCTCACTCTTCTGTATGCACAAATTGGTTCTATAACCTTGAGAGTGTGAAAGTAACAAGTTGATGAACTGACCATTGTAATTGGGACTAGAAGGGGGGCATGCAGGTGGCATGCCCACAGAAGGGACATAATTGGATAAACTTATCAGTACCGGGACCAATGGAAGAGGTACGGGAGGTACGGGAGGTTACCGGGACCAATGAAATGTTTTTCTATACCTAGAATGGAACAGAAGTCTATAAAAGTTGTTGTAATGCTTGAAAACTTTGCTCAGCCATTTTGAAATTGACTTGCTTGAGACTTGTGCACAAATAAATGATTTGGACCTTCTGAACAGACTCCTGGTATCATTGGTTTGTCTGCGCTTTGCTGCTACAACATCACAATTAAACCACCACACAGTGAACACACCTCACAGAAAATAAACCCTCTCTCCTCCCTCCCCTGTCCATCACCACTTCTCAAAGGACTACAAAAGGGGACTGCTATTTCTGGAGAGAGATCTGCAATTGTATTACTTCTGGGAATTTTTCTAAATCTGGGGGGGAAAGGAATTCTTTAGATTAAAGCTGATTAATCTGTGAACCCAGTGTATTTGTTAAATTGGTCAGGGCCTAGTAGCAGCAAAGAGTTTTCAGGTTAAATTTAAAACACAGAGGAGAGCTTTCTGGTTAGATTTAGAACCCAAGATTCCCTCTATCTAAGCAAGGGCTCTGGGAGTCCCCCTGGAGATTGGTCACAGATTACCTTTGAAGTAAAGGACAGGATACTGTGTAGCAGCCAGCTTTTAATAAGGTGAATAGTGGAGTACTCCAGGGATCTGTGCTGGGTCCGCTGCTTTTTAACATATTCATAAATGACCTGGAAAAGGGAATAACGAGTCAGGTTATCAAATTTGCAGATGACACAAAACTATTTAAAGTTGCTAAAACCCAAGAGGATTGTGGAAAATTGCAAGAGGATCCTGATAAATTGGAAGACTGGGCATCCAAATGGCAGATGAAATTTAATGTGGACAAGTGCAAAGTTAAGCATCTAGGCAGGGCCATACCAAGCTATAACTGCACCCTGTGCGACTTGCAAACCTGTTGCCCCCCTCTCATTATGACATCATCTGGCTGCTTTGTAGATGAATATATATATTGAGGTAATGTTTTCTGAATGGAACTGGGTAACTTGGCAGATCTGTTACTATCACACTATGTAAGGCAAACTTATTTGGAAACACTGTTTCCCTGATCCTCCCTTCCCCTCCCAAGAGGAAGCACAGTACGATACAAATTGAGAAATCATAAAAACATGTAGTAGAAAAAGCTGATGCAGTAAGCTGCAGCCAGTAGCAGAGCCAGATTAAACCCAGTTGCCTTCAGCTTTCTCCTTCCAAGCCCGATGCTGTCCCTATCCAGCTCAGATGCAGGATAAGCTTCATGCTGGCAGGGAGGGATGTGGTACCAGGACCAGTGTGCTTACATGTTCCGTGCCAGCTCGCTTCCGTGCCGCTTTCTGCTTGCTAGGCAGAGCTCTGCACTCCTCCTACTGTGGAACAGGTGGTGACTGCGGCTCCTCCTGGTACCTGCCCTTCCTCATCACTGGCTGACACTGCTCTTAAGCGTGGAGCAAAAAAAGCCAGCAGTGAACAGGCAGGTGACATAGACCATATCTCCCTGATGGAGGGAAACGGGGAGGGAACGGTAGGTAGGCAGCTACTCCCAAAAAGTTATTTCATAGTGGAGAGGCAAGTGGCAGTGGCAGACAGAAGGCAGAGCTGGGGCGGCCCCAGGGTGATGCGGAGACTGATTGCGAGGCCTCATTGCATGAATATTTACATAACCATATGGCCCCACTTGCATAAATGTAGTTTACTTTCATTTCAAATAGGCAAAAAATACTAATAAAGCTTTGGAATTACAGAGCTTAAAAGGGAGAGAGGAGGCATTGTGGGTTAAACTAGAAAGAGGGAAAGAGAACTCTATTTGCATTGGCATGATTATACAGACCTCCCTCACAAGAGGAAGAGGTGGACAGAGAGTTAATTGAAGGCATACGCAGCATTGCTAGGAAAGGGGAAGTGCTACTGATAGGGGATTTCAATATGTCAGATGTTGATTGGCACATTCCTGCTGCAGTATGATCTAGAAGTAAAGAGATCGTAGATTCTCTAAAGGGAGAACTATTCAGGCAATTGGTAACAGACCCCATGCGTGAAGGGGCCATACTGGACTTGGTGCTTACCAATGGTGAAAGTGTTTCTGATGTTGTAGTGGGAGATCATTTTGCATCCAGTGATCACCAGATGGTGTGGTTCAGTATTAGGACAATGACTGTTAGAATCCGTTCAAAGGTTAGGGTCTTAAACTTTAGGAAGACTAATTTTGCCAAGATGGGCCAATACCTCAGGGAGTCGTTAGCAAGATGGGAACAGCTGGGGGATGTAGAAAAACAGTGGGCAAAACTGAAAGAGGATATTTTAAGGGCAACCAACCTTTTTGTTAAAATGGTAAATAAAAGGAAAAAGAAAAGGAGACCGCTATGGATTTTGAAAGAAGTAGATGAAAAGGTGAAGAAAAAGAGGGAGGCCTTCAGGAAATGCAAGAGATCACAGAGAGAGGAAGACAGGCATCTATATTTGGAAAAACTTAGAGAAGCTAGCAAAATAGTCAGGAAAGCAAAGATTCAAAAAGAGGAGGAAATAGCCAATGTAATAAAATGGGGGATAAGACATTTTTCAGATATGTTAGTGAGATGAGGAAGGGCAAAAGTGGTTTTGTCAGAATCAAGGGTGAAGGGGAGGAATATGTAGAAGCTGATGAGGATAAAGCAGAATTGTTAAACAAATATTTCTGTTCTGTTTCAGAAGACTGTGTTCGTGAGAAACTAGCTCAACTTAAAGTAGACAAAGCAATAGCACCGGATGGGATACACCCTAGAATAATGAGGGAACTTGGGGACGTTCTAGCAGCTCCACTGACTGACCTTTTCAATGCCTCGTTGAAGTCGGAAGTGGTGCCAAAGGACTGGAGAGAGGCTCATGTGGTGCCTTTACACAAAAGCGGAAGTAAGGATGTGGCTGACAACTACAGGCCGGTTAGTTTAACTTTGGTGGTGAGTAAATTATTGGAAATGCTGCTGAAAGAGAAAATAGTGAGGTTTCAGGAGTCCAGCGGATTACAGGATCCAAGGCAGCATGGATTCACCAGAGGCAGGTCTTGTCAGACAAATCTGATTGATTTCTTTGACTGGGTGACCAGGGAGTTGGACCGAGGGAGAGCCCTATATGTGGTATATTTAGATTTCAGTAAAGCCTTTGACACTGTTCCTCACAGGCGACTTATAAACAAACTGAGCACCCTAGGGATGGACCCTAATGTTACTGCTTGGGTTAGAAATTGTTTGGGTGGGAGGTGACAAAGAGTACAGGTAAATGGAGATCACTCTGAGGAGAAGGATGTTACCAGTGGTGTGCCCCAGGGATCTGTCCTTGGTCCGATTCCTTTTAACATCTTTGTTAGTGATATAGCGGAAGGGATGTTGGGTAAGGTTTGCCTCTTAGCAGATGATACCAAAATCTTCAATAGAGTAGACACCCAGGAAGGTGCAGATAACATGAGGAGGGATCTAGCTAAGCTTGAAAAATGGTCTAGAATTTGGCTGCTGGGATTTAATGTTAAAAAATGTAAGGTCATGCATTTGGGCTGCAGCAATCCAAGGGAGCAATATAGTATAGGGGTTAAAGTACTTTTGTCCACTAAAGAAGAGCGGGACCTAGGCGTGGTTGTGTCTGATGATCTTAAAGTAGCTAAGCAAGTACATAAGAACATAAGAACATAAGATATGCCATACTGGGTCAGACCAAGGTCCATCAAGCCCAGCATTCTGTTTCCAACAGTGGCAAATCTAGGTCATACGTACCTAGCAGTTTCCCCAAGGGACACAGGTTCCACAATGCTTGTACTGGTTCAAGCATTGATATCCTGGGTCCCTTCTTAATAATGGTTTATGGACCTTTCCTCCAGGAACTTGTCCAAACCTTTTTTAAACCCAGCTACACTAACAGCCTTTACTACATCCTCCGGTAACAAATTCCAGAGTTTGATTACACGTTGAGTGAAAAAATATTTTCTTTTATTAGTCTTAAATAGTTTACCCTGTAGCTTCATTGCATGTCCCCTAGTCTTTCCATATTCTGATAAGGTAAACAATCGATCTACGTTTACCCGTTCCACTCCGTTCATTAATTTATAGACTTCTATCATATCTCCCCTCAGCCGTCTCTTCTCCAGTCTAAAGAGCCCCAAACTTTTTAGCCTTTCTTCATAGGAGTAGCCTTCCATCCCCTTTACCATTTTGGTGGCTCTTCTCTGAACCTTTTCTAAAATCGCTATATCCTTTTTAAGATACGGCGACCAGAATTGCACACAATATTCAAGGTGCGGTCTCACCATGGAACGATATAGAGGCATTATAATATCTTTTGTTTTATTTTCCATTCCTTTCCTTATCATACCTAGCATTCTATTTGCTCTCTTGGCCGCCGCTGCACACTGGGCCGAGGGTTTTAACAAGGTATCCACAATGATGCCTAAATCTTTTTCCTGGGTGGTGGATCCTAATGTGGAGCCTTGCATCGTGTAACCATAGTTTGGGTTGTTCTTCCCTAGGTGCATAACCTTGCACTTCTCCACATTAAATTTCATCTGCCATTTTGATGCCCAGTCTTCCAATTTATCAAGATCCTCTTGCAATTTTCCACAGTCCTCCTGGGTTTTAACAACTTTAAATAGTTTTGTGTCATCTGCAAATTTGATAACCTCACTTGTTATTCCACTTTCCAGGTCATTTATGAATATGTCAAAAAGCAGCGGACCCAGCACAGATCCCTGGGGTACACCACTATTCATCTTTCTCCATTGGGAAAATTGGCCATTTAGCACTACCCTCTGCTTTCTATCTTTTAACCAGTTCCTGATCCACAGTAGTACACTGCCTCCTATCCCATGACTCTTTAGTTTTGCCAAAAGTCTCTCATGAGGGACTTTGTCAAAGGCTTTCTGAAAGTCCAGATACACAATATCAACCGATTCACCTTTGTCCACCTGTTTATTCACTCCTTCAAAAAAACATAACAGATTAGTAAGACAAGATCTTCCTTGTCTAAAGCCATGTTGGCTGTCTCCCATTAGGTCGTGACTATCTACATGCTGAGTAATTTTATTCTTTATGATGGTTTCTACCATTTTCCCCGGTACTGATGTCAGGCTCACTGGTCTGTAGTTTCCCGGATCACCCCTCGAACCCTTTTTAAAAATTGGTGTTACATTGGCGATCCTCCAATCCTCAGGTATTAGAGATGATTTTAATGGTAGTTCACAGATTACTGATAGCAGGTCTGCAATCTCAAATTTCAGTTCTTTCAACACCCTTGGATGTATACCATCCGGCCCAGGTGATTTGCTACTCTTCAGTTTATCTAATAGTTGTAAGACATCTTCCCGATGTATCAATATTTCCTTCAATTCTTCCACACCTTTAAATACCACTTCAGTCATGGGTAACATCCCTACATCTTCCTCAGTAAAGACCAAAGCAAAGAATTCATTCAGTCTCTCCGCTATCGCCTTGTCGCCTCTTAGTGCTCCTTTAACCCCTTTATCATCTAATGGACCAACTGACTCTCTCACAGGTTTTTTGCTACGAATGTACTTGAAAAGGTCTTTATTTTGCGTTTTTGCTTCCGCAGTAAGCTTCTTCTCAAATTCTCTCTTTGCCTGCCTTATCAATGCCTTGCATTTGACTTGCCAGTGCTTGTGCTGTTTCCAGGTTTCATCGTTTGGCTCTTTTTTCCATTTCCTGAAAGATGCTTTTTTGGCAACAACAGCCTCTCTGACCTCACCTTTAAACCATGCTGGCAGTTTTTTGGACTTCCTTCCACTTTTCTTAAAGCGTGGAATACAGCTGGTCTGGGCTTCCAAGATAGTATTTTTCAACAACACCCAAGCTTGATGTACGTCTTTAACCTTTGCAACTGCTCCTTTTAGTTTTTCTTAACTGTTTTCCTCATTTTATCATAGTCTCCCTTTCGAAAGTTAAAGGGTAGTACTGTGGATTTCCTTACTATCCCTCCTTCACTAATTAAATCAAAGGTGATCATGCTATGATCACTATTGCCAAGTGGCCCCAACACCCTTATCTCTTGCACTACATCTGGTGTTCCACTAAGGACTAGGTCTAATATTGCTTCCCCTCTGGTCGGTTCATGAACCAGCTGCTCCAAGAAGCAGTCATTTATTTCATCTAGGAACTTTATCTCCCTAGCATGTCCTGTTGTGACACTGACCCAGTCGATGCCGGGGTAATTGAAATCACCCATTATTATTACTGCACTGTAACTTTTGCTAGCTTCCTTGATTTCTTTGAGCATTTCATCATCCATTTGTTCATTCTGGCCAGGCGGACGATAGTACACCTCCACTGCCATCGCCTTCCCCTTTTTACATGGAATTTCAATCCATAGAGATTCTACAGCAAATTTTGTTTCTTGCAAAACTTTAATCCTTGCTGACTCAATGTCCTCTCTAACATAGAGCGCAACCCCTCCACCAATTTGGTCAGCTCTATCATTACGATATAGTTTGTACCCAGGTATCACAGTGTCCCACTGGTTGTCCTCCTTCCACAATGTCTCTGATATTCCAATCATATCTAACCTCTCGTTTAGTGCTATATATTCTAACTCTCCCATCTTGTTTTGTAGACTTCTAGCATTTGCATACAAGCATTTTAGAGACTGTATTTTATTCATATTAATTTGGCTATTGGTAGACATGGGAAATTTGGGATCTTTAAGTTCTGTCTGCTCCATACTCGAGGGCATTTGGGCTAATTTACTCTTTTTTGGAACCTCTCTGCTTTTTGTAGTATCCTTCAAGGATACATTCTTCCGAACCATGCGCTCTTGGGCGACTGTCGGCTTTCCCCTATTATCTAGTTTAAAAGCTGCTCTATCTCCTTTTTAAAGGTTAATTCCAGCAGCCTGGTTCCATCCCAGTTAATGTGAAGCCCATCCCTTCGGAAGAGCCCCTCCTTTCCCCAGAATGTTCCCCAGTTCCTAACAAATCCGAACCCCTCATCTCTGCACCATTGTCTCATCCACGCATTGAGACTCCGGAGCTCTGCCTGCCTTTTGGGTCCTGCGCGTGGAACGGGAAGAATTTCGGAGAACGCTACCCTGGAAGTTCTGGATTTCAACTTCCTACCTAAAAGCCTAAATTTAGCTTCCAGAACCTCCCTACCACATTTTCCTATGTCATTGGTACCGACATGTACTAAGACAGCAGACTCCTCCCCAGCACTATCTAAGACCTTATCTAGGTGGCGTGTGAGGTCCGCTACCTTCGCACCAGGCAGGCATGTTACCAGGCGATCCTCACGTCCACCAGCCACCCAGCTATCTACATGCCTAATGATCGAATCACCAACTATAACTGCTGTCCTCACCCTTCCCTCATGGGCACTTGGCCCTGGAGAAACCTCCTCAGTGCGAGAGGGGTTTACATCACCTGGAGGACAGGTCCTAGTTACAGGATCACTTCCTGCCACACCAGGGTGATGCTCTCCTGTCACGTGACCTCTCTCCTCCCTGGCAACAGGGATGCTGCCAGACTGGAGGTGGGACTTCAGGACTATATCCCTGTAGGTCTCGTCTATGTACCTCTCTGTCTGTCTTATGTTTTCCAAGTCTGCTACTCTAGCCTCTAGAGAACGGACTCGTTCCCTGAGAGCAGAGAGCTCCTTGCACCTAGTGCACACGTAAGACCTCTCACCAGCTGGGAGAAAATCATACATGTGACACTCAATGCAAAAGACTGGAAAGCCCACATCCCGCTGCTGGACTGCTGTCTGCATCTTAGTTTTAAGTTTGTGTTTAGATCTTTAAGTTCTTTATGTACTAAAGGGTGCTATGGATATTTATACCACTAAACTGTACCTAAGAAGTTTAATATACCTTGTTCACCTGAAGCTTAATTAATCTCAGGTCCTTAGTGTATGACTGATTTGGGTAATGAGCTTCACCTGAGAGCACCTCCTGTCTTTTAAGTTGTGCAAGTACCTATAAAGCTGTGATTATCCCAGGGGAGGGTGGGTGTGGGGAGGGAGGGAGGGATATAACACTTATTAAAAAAGGGCTGCTACACAGTACCTTGTCCTGTGCCGCTGAGGTAAGCTATATTCTGATTTGATTTAAATTATAGCTCTTTGCTGCTACTAGGCTCTAACCTATTAAGAAATTTAAACTACAAGCTCTCTGCTGGATTCTAAATTTAACCAGAAAGCTTTCTTCTGTGTTTTAATTTGAAACTAAAAGTACTTTGCTGATGCTAGGCCCTGAGTGACTATGAAATTTAAACTACAGCTGTCTACTGGGTATGAAAGGTAACCAGAAAGTTCCCTTCTGTGTTTTAAATTGAATCTTAAACTGTTGCTACTAGGCCCTGACTGATTTAACAAAAAAAATAGTGGGTTCACAGATTAATTAGCTTTAAAAGAAAAAAAAATTCCTTTCAGAAAAATTCCCAGAAGTATATACTCACAATTTCAGATTTCTCTCCAGAAGTAACAGCCCCCCTTTCTAGTCCTTCAAGACTAGAAAAGTAGAAAAGGCGACGGCAAAAGCTAGAAGGTTGCTTTGGTGCATACGGAGAGGAATGGCTAGCAGAAAAAAAGAGGTGATAGTGCCTCTCTATAAGTCTTTGGTGCGACCTCATTTGGAGTATAGTGTGCAATTCTGGAGACCGCACCTTCAAAAGGATGTGAACCGGATGGAGTCAGTGCAGAGGGTGGCTACTAAAATGGTTAGTGGTCTTCATTATGAAGCATATGAGGACAGACTTAAGGATCTTAATATGTACACCTTAGAGGAAAGGCGGGATAGAGGCGGTATGATTGAGATGTTTAAATACCTTCGTGGCATAAATGTTCAGGGGGAGAGCCTCTTTCAATTGAAAGCAAGTTCTGCTATGAGGGGTCATGGGATGAGGGTGAAGGGGGAGTGATATGCGGAAATATTTCTTTATGAAAAGAGTAGTGGGTCCGTGGAATAGTCTCCTAGTGGAGGTGGTAGAGATGAGGACAGTAACTGAATTCAAAAACAGCAATGGACAAACACAGAGGATCTCTAAAGGAAAAAAGGGGACTGTTGTAGTTTTTGATATGGAAGGACAGACGAGATAGGCCATGTGGTCTTTTTCTGTTGTCATATTTCTATGTTTCTATGGTATAGAGCAGCGATGGCGAACCTATGGCACGCGTGCCAGCTGTGGCACGCGAAGGCCTTGCAGCTGGCACGCGGGCCATAGGTCCGCAAAAAAAAGAAAAAGCTGTCTCTGACTGCGGACGCGGCAAGGGCAGAATGCAGCGTCCGCGGGGCCCCCTCCGCCCGCTAAGCCCCTCTGCAAGAGCTTTCAGATTCGCGAGGGAGAGCGTCTCCCTCGCGTCTCTTTTAAGCCCGCAGGGGCTAATGGGAAATTTCCCATCAGCCCCTTTAGACGCGAGGGACTGATGGGAAATTTCCCATTAGCCCCTGCGGGCTTAACAGAGACGCGAGGGAGACGCTCTCCCTCGCGAATCTGAAAGCCCTTGCAGAGGGGCTTAGCGGGCGGAGGGGGCCCCGCGGGACATTGCAATCTGCCGCGGCAGCAGCCAGAGCCTGCTTTTTTTTTTTTAAAATTTGCCGGGGGGGGGGGGGTTAGGACTGCTAATGGGCAGGAGGGGGGGGGGGTAGGACTGCTAATGGGCAGGAGGGGGGGTGTTAGGACTGCTAATGGGCAGGAGGGGGGGGGTTAGGACTGCTAATGGGCAGGAGGGGGGGGGTTAGGAATGCTAATGGGCAGGAGGGGGGGGTTAGGACTGCTAATGGGCAGGAGGGGGGGGTTAGGACTGCTAATGGGCAGGAGGAGGGGGGGGGGTTAGGACTGCTAATGGGCAGGAGGGGGGGTTTAGGACTGCTAATGGGCAGGCGGGGGTTAGGACTGCTAATGGGCAGGAGGGGGGGTGTTAGGACTGCTAATGGGCAGGAGGGGGGGTGTTAGGACTGCTAATGGGCGGGGGGGTTAGGACTGCTAATGGGCGGGCGGGCGGGCGGGCGGGGGTAGGACTGCTAATGGGCTGGGGGGGTAGGACTGCTAATGGGCTGTGGGCTGATGGGGGCTGTCTGGAAATGGGGTGATGGGGGTTTAGGGCTGGAAGTGAGTTGATGGGGGGGGCTAGGACTGGTATTGGGTTGGGGGGTTGCTAGGACTGGAAATGGGCTGATGCAGGGACTAGAAGGGAATGGATGCTGGGTGAGGCTGGAACTAGAAGGGAGCTGATGTTGGGGGAGGATTAGAATGGGATGGGGCTGGGAGAGTAAAATGGAGAGGGGAAAAATATTTTGTGTGGGAGGGATAAAAAATTTACAATTGGCCGGGTATTGGGAGAGTAAGTGGGGATTGAGGATGGAGGGGTAAAATTTGAGTGGATGAAATAGGAATGAGGAAAGAGCAAAAGGAGAAAGATTAGTATGTTAAAGCAGATGTAGAGAGAGAGAATGGAAAAAAAACTAGAAGAGAGAAGAAAGGACAAATGGACAGCAGATGATGTAGAGTTAGCAGAAAACATGAAGAAACCAGAAGAAAGTGGCTGGAGCAATTGCAACTGTGTAACTGAGCTGAGGTATTCTGTTTATGTAATTCCTTTTTGACATTGCCACTTGTTCTCTTTCCCCAGTAGGTCATGTATTGTTATTGTCTGAAATGTATTGGTTTAATATTTGCAGTGTTGCCTTTTGATAGGTATGGTGTGGTGCTTTGTGAGTCCTGGTAGTGCTGTTAGGATACGGCGGGTTTGCTATTGGTTCTAAATGGGCAGTGTTTGTAGTAGTTCCTAATGTGCCTGGCGGTTGGCACTGGATTATAGTAATGTAGAAATCTTTTAGTCTGTCTTTATCCATACACTCATTAAGAGACATGTTTACTAAAAGTTAGTGTATGTTAGCATTATGCAAATATTTATGCAAATTGACATGCTGGCAACTTTGAGGAAATTCTTTGGTTTTGTGCGGCAGTTTGGGCACTCGGGCTCAAAAAGGTTAGCCATCATTGGTATAGAGGAAGCTGTTCTGCAAATTATATAGTTTGTTGCATCAATTATTGTGTCTTATTTTCTATTCATTTTTCTTTTGTTTTGTGTCTTGGCCTCTTTCTAATTTTGTGGGCTAATGAAAGAGTATATATTGTAATTTAGGTTGGATATGTGGTGGTTGGTTTTCCTTCCATCTTTCTTTTGTTTCTTTCTTTTCTGTAACAATGTATAATCCTTGTGTAATTTTTTTAAATGCATAAAAACAAAATTAAAAAATATATATTTATATCCAGCCAATCTATGACCAGATCACATGGTGTCTTATTTCATCTCTGTGCAGATGACATCATGATTTATGCTCCCATCTCCACCACTGCTTCGATCCTTACACCAAAACTGCTTCAACACGATTGCCCACTGGCTATATGAGCACTGTCTTACAACTAATTACAATAAAACTGAGGTGTTCTTCATATCCAGGGACTAGTCATTCTCCCCACCAATAACACTAAGGGGCTTGTTTACAAAGCTGCGGTACAAGCCCCTAAATGTTAAAAATGCAGATCTTTTAGTCAAACCTGAAGTCCGCTACCTTGGTGTAATCATTGATCATAAGAACATAAGAAATGCCATACTGGGTCAGACCGAGGTCCATCAAGCCCAGTATCCTGTTTCCAACAGTGGCCAATCTAGGTCATACGTACCTAGCAGTTTCCCCAAAAGACACAGGTTCTGCAGTGCTTGTACTAGGCCAAGCATTGATATCCTGGGTCCCTTTTTAATAGTGGTTTATGGACCTTTCCTCCAGGAACTTGTCCAAACCTTTTTTAAACCCAGCTATACTAACAGCCCTTACTACATCCTCCTGTAACAGATTCCAGAGTTTGATTACACGTTGAGTGAAGAAATATTTTCTCCTATTTGTCTTAAATAGTTTACCCTGTAGCTTCATTACATGTCCCCTAGTCCTTCTATATTCTGATAGCGTAAACAATTGATCCACGTTTATCCGTTCCACTCCATTCATTAATTTATACACCTCTATCATATCTCCCCTCAGCCGTCTCTTTTCTAGGTTAAAGAGCCCTAACCTTTTTAGCCTCTCTTCATAGGAGTAGCCTTCCATTCCCTTCACCAATTTGGTGGCTCTTCTCTGTACTTTTTCTAATAACTCTATGTCCTTTTTAAGATACGGTGACCAGAATTGCACACAATATTCAAGGTGCGGTCGTACCATGGAGTGATACAGAGGCATTATAATATCCTTTGTTTTATTCTCCATCCCTTTCCTTATGATACCTAGCATTCTATTTGCTTTCTTGGCCGCCGCTGCACACTGGGTGGAGGGTTTTAACATGTTATCCACGATGACTCCTAAATCTTTTTCCTGGGTGGTGGTTTCTAATGTGGGGCCTTGCATCGTGTAACTATAGTGTGGGTTGTTCTTTCCTAGGTGCATAACTTTGCACTTGTCCACATTAAATTTCATCTGCCATTTGGATGCCCAGTCTTCCAATTTATCCAGATCCTCCTGCAGTTTTCCACAATCCTCTTGGGTTTTAACAACTTTAAACAGTTTTGTGTCATCTGCAAATTTGATAACCTCACTAGTTATTCCCTTTTCCAGGTCATTTATGAATATGTCAAAAAGTAGCGGACCCAGTACAGATCCCTGGGGTACTCCACTATTCACCTTTTTCCATTGGGAATATTGGCCATTTAGCCCTACCCTCTGCTTTCTATCTTTTAACCAGTTCCGATCCACAATAGTACACTGCCTCTTATCCCATGACTTTTTAGCTTCACCAAAAGTCTCTGATGGGGGACCTTGTCAAAAGCTTTCTGAAAGTCCAGATACACTATATCAACCGACTCACCTTTGTCTACCTGTTTATGCACACCTTCAAAAAAACATATCAGATTAGTAAGACAAGATCTTCCTTGTCTAAAGCCATGTTGGCTGTCTCCCATTAGGCCATGACTATCTACATACTGTGTAATTTTGTTCTTTATGATGGTTTCTACCATTTTCCCTGGTACTGACATCAGGCTCACCGGTCTGTATTTTCCCGGGTCACCCCTGGAACCCTTTTTAAAAATTGGTGTTACGTTGTCGACCCTCCAATCTTCAGGTATTACAGATGATTTTAATGAAAGTTCACAGATTACCAATAACAGGTCTGCAATCTCATATTTCAGTTCTTTCAGCACTCTGGGATGTATACCATCCGGTCCAGGTGATTTGCTACTATTCAGTTTATCAAATAGTTGTAATATATCTTCCCGGTGTAGCGATATTTCTCTCAATTCCTCTGCAGTATCACCTTTAAATACCACTTCAGTCTTGGGTAACATCCCTACATCTTCCTCAGTAAAGACCGAAGCAAAGAATTCATTCAGTCTCTCTGCTATAGCCTTGTCTCCTCTTACTGCCCCTTTTACCCCTCTATCATCTAATGGTCCAATTGACTCTCTCACAGGCCTTTTGCTACGAATGTACTTGAAAAAGTCAATACCTCACACTACAGTCTCACATAACCAAAGCACCAAAGCCATATACAACAAAATCAGGACACTCCACCAACTGCAACCACTCCTTGACACTCAGGATTTCAGATCTATTTTCCAAGCAATGATACTTCCCCACCTTGATTACTGTAATGCAATACTACCAGGCTTACCGAAAAGTTCTGCACCCACTCCAACATGCTCAGAATGCAGACATGAGAATCCTTATCAGGATACCCAGAAACAACCACATCACTACCATTCTAAAGGAGCTTCACTGGTTACTTCTGTTAAGTAGAATAAAATATAAAACCATTATGACCACCTTTAAAATCTACTACAAACTATCCTCACATTGCCTCCAAACAATCATAAGTAAACCACTTAACAATCGGCATAGAAGAAGAACTGCACAACATTTCCTCACTCTTACCCCAGATCTTACTGAATTTAACCAGACAGCTTATTTGCGTGCATTCTCATTATATGCTCCTAATCTTTGGAATACCCTACCTGGTCATATTTGAGCTACCACTGATCTAATAGCCTTCAGGAAGCTATTAAAGATACACCTCTTCAAAGAGCACTTTGAAGGAATTACATAGACACTCATTAAGCCATCATGAACTACGAGCTTGCTCCACACAACTGTTGTGCGCTAATTACCTTTTATACCAAGATTACATTTTGACATCCTAGTCCCCACCCCTTATCCCTATCATTCTAATGATAGCTGTTTTGCAATTTTACAATGTTAGATTGGTAATATGCCATATATTAAAATGTTTTCTGTGATGTTAGGTTACGTTATTTGTATACCTCTTTGACTGGAAATGGTGTATATAAGCCTTTCAAATAAATAAATAAGGCAGCTGTTATAGTTGGTGATTCAATCATTAGGCATGGGCTGGTGGTGGACGTGAGGATCGCCTGGTAACATGTCTGCCTGGTGCGAAGGTAGTGGACCTCATGCGCCACCTAGACAAGGTTTTAGATAGCGCTGAAGAGATGTCTGCTGTTTTAGTACATGTTCGTACCAATGACAGGAAAGTGTGTGAGGGAGGTTCTGGAGGCTAAATTTAGGCTTTTAGGTAGGAATTTGAAATCCAGAACTTCCAGGGTAGCATTCCCTGAAATGCTTCCCGTTCCACGCGCAGGACCCAAAAGGGAGGAGGAGCTCTGGATTCTCAATGTGTCGATGAAATGATGGTGCAAGGAAGAGAGTTTGGGATTTGATAGAAACTGGGCAACATTCTGGGGAAAGGAAGGGCTTTTCTGAAGGGTGGGCTTCACCATAACCAAGATGGAACCCAGCTGCTGGTATTAACCTTTAAAATGGAGATAAAGCAGCTTTTAACTAGATAATAGGGGAAAGCAGACAGTCACCCAGGAGCGCATGGCTCAGAAGGATATATCCTTGAAAGATACAAGCAAAAGAGGGAAGTTAGGGCATCCTAATGGAGAGGTTCCAATAAAGATAAAAGTAACCCAGATGCCCTTAAGTACAGAGCAGACAGAGCTGAAAGATTCTAAATTACCACTGTCTACTGATTAATATGAATAAAATACAACTTCTAAAATGCCTGTATGCAAATGCTAGAAGTCTAAAAACTAAGATGGAAGAGTTTTGCAGGAAACAAAATACACTGTAGAATCTCTATGGATAGAAATGCCATATAAAAAGCGGAAGGTGATGGTAAAGGAGATATACTAACGACCGCCTGGCCAGAATGAACAAATGATGAAATGCTAAAAGAAATCAGGGAAGCTAACAAAAGTTATAACACAGTAACAGGGTGATTTCAATTACCCTGGTATTGATTGGGTCAATGTCATGGCAGGACATGCTAGGGAGATAAAGTTTCTAGATAAAATAAATGACTGCTTCTTGGAGCAGCTGGTTCATGACCACCAATCAAGCAAGGAGCGGAAGATGTAAAACCTTGGCCACAATAAAGTAAGTTGACAGAAAATATTTTATTGAGGACCCAACTTAAAAAGTTTTGACATTAAGTCTTCATCAGGGGTCTAAAAATAGGACACACAAAAATACATATAGAGAAATTATAAGTAAAACATCAAAAAGATATAATTAAAGTAAAAATACATGATAAAAGTGATATAAAAATACACAAATTTAAAAACCTTTAAAATACGTTGCCAAAAGAACATAACAAAATTTGTGTGGAGCCCGTCCCAAAGGGGCGGTTGAAAGACACTCTTCCCACTCTAAAGGGACACATAAAACATGAGTTCATAAACACAAATTCTGATAATAAACGATTAAATGAATGTAAAAGCAAAAATAGTCTGACAAATAGGAAATCAATCTGGGTGGAGGGAAGAGGAAGGAGGGGGCATGGGGGGGGGACGGACGAATCACTTACAAGACCCGCCTCCTAACCCATAAAGCCATCAACTCTGACTCTGCATCTCATCCACACACTCTACTCCAAAAACCACAACACAACAAAACCAGAAGACAATCCAGCAAGAACACTCTCATCATTCCCCAAGCAAGAACAAAATCTACTTAACAAGCATGCATATGTTTATTTGAACTATATGCCCCATCCACATGGAACACACTCCCAGACACCTTAAGAAACATCAAGGACCTGTCCACCTTCCATAAACAACTAAAGACCTACCTATTCATCAAGTACTTTGGTATCTCCACCTAATCCTTCCCCCCACCAGAATAAGGATACTCTACCCCACCTGACCTACCTATAAAAAAGCAGCAAAACAAGTTCCACTGTATATATTGCACATATGTTTCGCACTAGAGGGAGCTCAACAACTATTGTATATGTTAATGTTATGTGTACATCAGTAAAAATCATTCCAATGTAAAGCATCTAAACCTGTTCAATGTAAACCGCTTTGACCCAGTGAAATGCTAAATAAATACATAAATACAGCCTCAGCTGCTTACTTCTGCATCATGCATGTGGACACCATAATCCATACACACAATATATAACAAAATAGGGTGGTCCAAAGAAACAAACTAACAGATTTCAGTTCTCCACAGGCTAGTTTTGTTCTTTATCATATTTATAACAAACAAAATTTTTATGAAAATAAACAGCATTTAAAGGTCACCCCATTTGGCTGTTTTTATGTCATCTAAACAGCAGACAACTGGAATGTCTGGTAACTGTGGCCGTTGAAGGTTCTGCATCCATCTTTTTCTTTGTTTCTCCTGAGACTCTCATCAAAAAGGGCAAAGCTTGCCAAATGTTCAGACAAAAACCAGAGGTAACTTGAAAATGTAACATGGCGATGCGAAGAGGGAAGGGATAGAACAGACGAATGAAATGAAATTCAAAGGAGGGGAAAACATGGGATTCAGATGGGGTGAAGGGATGAAACTGACAGGAGGGAAAGGAGTAAAAAGCCGATCCCACCACCATGGCCAGTGGCACGAGGGGTGTGGGAGAAATGGAGACCCCCCAAGGGATAGTGCAGTGACAGAGGCAGTGTCATCTGGATGGAGCCAGATTTCAGTTAGAGTCAAGAGCTGAAAAGCATGGGAAATTAAAAGATCATGTATGAAAGAAAGTTTATTAGAAATTAAATGAATATTCCAAAGAGCACAGAGAAGGGAAGAGAAGAGGGGGTGAGGAGAGGGATGTTAATAAGAGTGAGGTGGCATGGAGAGGGAGACAAAAAGGGGCCAGAATTAGGACTGATGTCACCAGAGGATAAGAGCAGATGAAAAAGAAGGAGACGAGGGAGGGTGGAGGGTGCATGGTGGAAATGAGAATGCGACTGAGAAAGTGAGGAAGGAGAGGAGAGAATATAAGTGAGGAGATGGTAATATTTGGAGCAGAGAACAAAGCATATACATTGGACTACCTGAAGAACAAACCAGTCAGTACTAGAGGAGATCAAACCTAAGCTTTCTTTAGAAGCTCAGATGACAAGACTTCAACTTTCATAATCTGGACACGTCATGCAAAGAGAGATTATTAGAGAAAGACATCATGCTTGGCAAGATAGAAGGTCAACGCAAAAGAGGAAGGCCAGCAATGAGATGGATCGATACAATAACAGCAGCTACAGGTACCAGTTTGTCAACAATGAGCCACCTGACTGAAAACCGAACACAATTTAGGACAACTATCCAGAGGGTTGCCATGAGTCGATATTGACTCGACGGCACTTAACAACAATGAGGAGGAAATGAAGGCAGAGGAAATAGGGAAGGAGGGTGGGTGGAAGGAAAGAGGAGGAGAAAAAGGTCTGAGGAAGGAAGGGGTAAGGTTGGGAAGGAGAAGAAAAAGACAGCCCAAATAAAGAAGGGACATAGGATGCAGAGAAGAAAGTTAGCAGCAGTGCACAAGAGAACAAAACAAAACGAAAAGCAACGTCAATGAGCTGAGTTATGTGATACAGATCAACACAAGCCTCTTAGGAATGTCCAGAGCGTAGCGGGCTAAAGGATTAGCAGTACTTGGCAAGCATGCATGAGAATAGAGAAGGCTAGAAGAAGAGAAGATGATCGAGCCATCACGGCACACGCAGAGGTCTAAGCCTTAGGCCACACTCCACAGGCTTGCACCTAAGGGACACAACAAAGAGCCCTCCGGCGAGGCCCTCAGGTGTGGGTTCACCGAGTGCACTTAGATTTAAAGTGCTCCACAGACAGAGGCAATTGTCAACCAATGGGAGCAGGGAGGAGCTAATCCCTTCGCTCCTAAGGCAGATGGTGAGCCTGTCAGTTCCTCCACACGCCCAGGGCGCTTACATCTCAGGCTTATGCAGGCAAAAAAAGTTTATTGTGCTTTATATCTTGTTTCATTGCCATATATTGTAGGTCTATTGTGCCCTGTGTTCACACAATGTTGTTCAGTTCTGTGGTGGTTTTATGCAGTCTCATTTCAGGGGACAGTATTTGTTTATGTCAGTGGCAGACGTGCAAGGGAAATACATAGCTTTATGTTTAATGGCATTTTTGTCAAAGTCAGAGGCAGGACTTAAACATCCAACCTCCTAGGAAGCATTCAGAGAGCCAACTTGTCTCCATTGGGTTATCTGTAGCCACCATTTCTGTACTCTTTCAACCAGGTCCTGCCAGATACACCCACAGAACAGAACCTACAGTGCTTCTAGACTGCTTCTCATATCCCATGTTTGAGACTTAACATTAACTGCATCAGGCACTGCATTACATGAAGGATATATTATGTATATGTTTCCAGCCTATATACAGTACATAGTGTGGATCAAATGACAGCTTTTGTATCTACCTCTATGACAGATGTCTCCTCAGAGGTCCTGGTCATGCCAAAAGTAGTTGAGTACAAATCTCATAGAAGGGGAGAGGATAGATACAGTAGCACTATGACTCATAATGTACTTTCTGTTGTGTTCCTATGCTAGCTGTAGTCACTTGTGAGAGAGTGAGGAAGGAACCATGGAAGCACATGTTATGTTCCTCTTTTGTACTTCTACTCCCTCCCAACTCATGTCAGAGTTGCAAGTTACCTAGTTACATGAGTGAAATTTAAAGCCAGGCCTGGATTTCTGACAATCTCATCCTGATGCATTATGGGACCTGCAGAATTGATTCCAATGCGTAAAATCAGGGACTACAAATACCATACTGCACTGCAATGCAAATTTAAAACCAGAACTAGCAAAAAAATCTCACTTATAGAACTGGTTAACTTGGCAACTCTGCCGTTTAAATGTAATTGTTTTGTTATAGTTCCAAACGAAGAATGGAATTGTTGTTCTGATGCATCAGAAACAGACACTGCTGTATAGAAATTGAGCAGGACTTAGAGAGAAGCATCAGGAGTGGGGAATCACAGCAGGTGACATCACCTTAGAGCTGCTGAGAGACTGCTGCAGACAAAACCTGCCATGCGACTAGGGTTGCCAGCTGCCTCCAGATGCACTCAACAGGCTTGATCCAGTCCTGGTTTTACCTCATTGCATGCAGGGACTTGTAGTCTTGCTTTTCTTATGGAATGCAATAGAGAAATCAGAACTACATGCCCCTGCATGCAATGGGGTAAATCCAAGACTGAATCAAGCCTGTTGGGTGCATCTGGAGCCAGTTGGCAGCTCTACATGTGACACTGGAGATTTGGTAATAAGCTCTCTAAAGTTGGGACCTGGCTACTATACAAATCTCTTATTTACAATTAGATGGGGTTGTCAAAAGGCAAGTTCAATTTACAGTCAACCTTGCTCCATCCCATCTCTGCCACCCAGGTCCATGAGGTTAATATTACATTCTCGAGGTATCTGCAACAAGACAATCCAGACCTCACAATCCCTTCAGGACCACCCTCCCCCCCCCCCCTTTCCCTTTGCCTTGGCAAGAAATACATTGCCTATCTTTTACTGTCCCAGTGCTGCATAGATCATGCAGTCCCCATTCATCCTCACACTTCTACCTACACACACAATCTGTTATTATGATTTGGAGTGTGTTCTGCCTGACAGCAGGAGCTAAGCACCTCTTATTTGGCTTTTTGAGAGTTTTGAATGAGTACATATGTCCAGGGAGTGGTGGGCCATGCCAGATGGTGGTTGGATGTTCCTGTCAGCTATGTAGATGTATTGTGGGTAATCCAAGAAAAAGAAACCCCACAAACCAGTGTTTATTATTTAGTGAAAAATTTAAAAAAATCACCTAAATAATGCAGAATGCTCAAAATCTATTTGTTTATGTCAGACACATCAACAGGAGGATCATTGCTCACTCTGGAATGTTAATCACATCTATTTTAATCACTATATAGTTCTAAAATTGAATCAAAATGCTTATCTCATTAATCTTTTCTACATGGCATGAAGTGGTTTTTCAAAATTCAAATGAAGGATACACCCGATTGCGACGTGCATGTTTCGAGTCCACTAACGACTCTGCTTCAAGCACAATGGGAAAGTGCAACAAGTTGCTCCATAATTCAACGCAAACGCCAAAAAATGCCAAGCAAAGGGGCATGCTTTTGAGAATCTGCTCACTTATCCATTGGCTGTACAAAAGCATCATCATTCATTAGAACCACCAAAGGGAAAAAGGGAGATTCCCTATTTCATCGGGGAAGCCCTCGTCCCATTGGTCAACCTCAGAATAAACTCAGCCAAATGATCTCTCTATTCAATCCAACAGGTAAATCCAACATTGTTCAAGCCATTGAAGTTTAGAAACTCTATCACCACTGTGAGGGTCATGTAGGACATGATCTATAATCCTCCATGTTAGATCTTCAAATCTATGAGCTAACGTCACACAGTGCTCCACCACCGGAGCTGATCATGTTTGAGATTGTATGCGGGAAGCATCTTCACTCAATCTCATCTTTACTACATAAATCGTGTGACCAATATACAATAAATTGCATGCACAATGTAATCAATATACCACAAAGTCAGATGTGCAAGTGGTTTGCCACAAAAACTGGTACAGTTGTCCTGTATTTGGATCTTCCCAGGAATTACCCCGGATAGGGTCATAAAACAGAATCGACATTGTCCACACACTGTATGTCCCGATTCTTCCCCCCCCCCCCCCCCCAGAGAATGCAAAGAATGGTCAATGGGTAATGCTGATTTTACCAAAATGTCCCGCAAATTAGATCATCTCGAATATATGATAGAGAACAGAAAAACAAGAATGAAGACCCTTTGGCGTGGCCCTTAGGCGGGGACTGCAAATAAGGACTCCCACTGAGAACTGCCACAAATCAGGCCTGCGAGCAGAATGAGCCCCAGAGACACAAACAAAAAGTAGTTCAAGGTTGTCTCCACTACTTCTCGACGCAGACAAAGCCTCATCGGAGCACAATGTCCTCAGCAAAATAGGTAATCCAACCCTCCATATAATACACGAACCTAGCCACTGACCATAATTAGAAGCATCAAACTTATCTGTCTCTGCCAAGTACAGTTGGCACTTATGACACACGCATACCTGTGATATCGGCATAGGATTATACAAGCTGTGCCTATGCATACCCATAACTCCCGCATATGTTAGTATGAGCTGTGCCTATGCATAACTACGGTACTAGCCTGTGATAGTATAAGCCTTGATTGTTGAAGCTGCGTACCTGTTGTAACTGCATACCTGTGTCACCTGCCTGTGATACTATAAGCTGTACTTGTTATAGCTACATACCTGTGTACCTGCCTGCGATAGTTCAACTTACCTGCCTATTCACCCGCCTGTCCATAGGAGTCCCTTGTCCGCATACAATTGGGTAGATACCAAGAATGGCCCCTCCCCTCTTTGCCATAGTTAGCTGTTACCTCCTCTCCGGATGGCTCAACAGCACTATAGCCTTATCTCCTTCCCATAACTACATACCAATCCTACAGAGCCAACCTGCCCAACGCCACTGACCACCTTCTCCACTCCTTACAAGAAGTACATTGAAGACACTATCGCCATGATCAATACCACCAACACACAAACCGACCCCTGCCCCGCCTTCTGGATAAAAAAGCTATGCAGTGAATTTAGTCCATTCATAGCCAGTCTCATGGACCTGTCCTTCGCAACAGGCTCATTCTTCCAATGCCTCAAACACACGTCCATCAGATCTCTGCTGAAAAACAACAAGCTTGACCCCCAGAAGGTTGACTCATACAGACCTATTTCTAGTATACCACTACTGGCCAAGATAATTGAAAAAGAAGTCCAACGCCAGATAACACACCACATCGAAACCGCCGTTCCACTGGACCCCTGCCAACATGGATTCAGGAAATCCCATGGTGTTGAAACACTCCTCACCACCCTCTTCAGTAACATAATTGCGGGAATCAACAACATCCATCAAGGGTTTGTCCTCATCTTCATGGATATAGCTGCTGCATTTGACTCAGTAAGCCACGAGCTTCTCCTGGTGCGACTCAGGGAGAAGGGTATTTGTGACACAGCACTAAACTGGTGCGAGTCTTACCTGTCTGACAGATGGCAACACGTACAGTCAGGGGCCTCAACATCAGAATCTTTCCACCAGAAGCAGGGCGTTCCACAGGGATCCTCCCTCTCCACCCTGATGTTCAACATATACATGCAGCCCATCTGCAACCTCATCCGGTCATTCAATGTGGACTGCTTAATATATGCCGATGATGTACTGCTCTACATGCCATTCTCAACTGACCAGCTGGACCTCTCTCCACTGACAGACTGCTTTGAAGCAGTGTCCAACTGGCTCCAGGCTCAAACCTCCGAATACAGCACAAGAAAACGGAGGTCCTTTTCATTACGAGAAACCAAAACTTCACCCCTCCAGTCCACTTAACGGTCAAGGAAGCAGAGCTGCAAACCAAATCCACAATCTGATACCTTGGAGTCACACTAGACCAATGCCTGGACATGAAGGCGCACATCAGTAACACAGTAAAAGCGGTCTACCACAAGATCCGAACACTCCGGCACTTGCGCTCCCTGCTAGAGACGGATGACTTCCAGACAATCTATCAAGCGTTGATTATCCCGCACTTTGATTACTCCAATGCAATTCTACAAGGGCTCCCGAAATCCACCCTGAATCCACTCCAGCTCGCAATGAATGCCACGGCTAGAGTTCTACATGGGGCTTCCAGGAGCGACCACGTGACACCCATCCTGAAACATCTCCACTGGCTCCCTATCCACGGTAGACTCTCTTTTAAAATCCTACTGCTAACTTTCAAGGCTATCAACGGACTCTCCTCTGCCTCTCTCACAAAGCTAATCCACACCTCCCCCCCCCAATAGATCCAGGAGATCTGAAGCAGTCAACACACTGGTAATCCTGAAGGCAATAACCCAATGCACCCAGTCAACAGCACCACCTCTTCCTCAAGCACTACCCGAATGACAGCACACCTACAGCCACCCCCCTCCTCTAGTACCGACACACCAGAACACCCAGCAAGCCCACTCGACTATGCTTACTCCCTGATATGACTTGAAGTGATGCCTATATGTAAATAGTTACCCTAGTTATCCAAGTTCTAGTACCTGTTCTTTGTAATATAAAGCAGCTTGTTGCACTGTATAAGTCTGTTTCATGTAAACCACACTGATGTCGAATAGCGTGGTATAAAAAAAGACTAATTAATAAAATGGGCCAATGTTTCTTTTACAAATGGACAATTTAGAACTTCTAGCATTCTTTCTTGACCTCCTTGTGGGGCTGAAGGAGTTTACACCTATGAAGAGAGGCTAAAAAGGTTAGGGCTCTTCAACCTGGAAAATGGATGAGGGGAAATATGATAGAGGTCTATAAATTAATGAATGGAGTGGAACGGGTAAACGTAAATTGATTGTTTACATCATCAGAATATAAAAAGACTAGGGGACATGCAATGAAGCTACAGGGCAACCTATTTAAGACCAATAAGAGAAAATATTTTTTCACTCAACATGTAATCAAACTCTGGAATTTGTTACCAGAGATGTAGTAAAAGCTGTTAGTGCAGCTGGGTTTAAAAAAGGTTTGGACAAGTTCCTGGAGGAAAGGTCCATAAACCATTATTAAAAGGGACCCAAGATATCACTGTTTGATCCAATAGAAGCACTGAGGAACCTCTGTCTTTTGGGGAGACTGCTAGGTACTTATGACCTAGACTGGCCCTGTTGGAAAGAGGATACTGGGCTTGATGGACCTTGGTCTGACCCAGTATGGCATATCTTATGTACTTATGTTCTTGTCCAGACAAAAGCCATTGGCGATGAAGTGACATGTTTGTTTATAAGCTCTATCAATGACTTTCATAGGGTATCCTCTGGTTTGTAACTGGGACTGCAGATTGTCATCACAAGCACAAAATTCATCAGTAGTGGAACAAAGCTGTCGTAATCGTAAAAATTGGCCAAAAGGAAGGCCCCTATGGAGTGATCCTGGGTGGTGACCATGATAACAGAGGAGGCTATTTCTTTGGACAGGTTTTCTAAAAAGTGTCATCAATAAACTACCAGACCTTTTATAGATAGTGATATCCAAAAAATCAATTGTCTAAGCCATATGTGAGCTGTAAATTGTTATGTTAGGTTTGATGGTATTTAACCATTATAAAAATACTTGCAATTCATCAGAAGATGACATCATAAAAAGAAGATGTCATCCAAGAATCTGCACCAAAAACATACATGTTCAAATAGAGCAGATGGATAAATAAATCGTTCTTTCATAACAGCCATGTATAACATAGCAATAGAGGAGGCTATTGTGGCCCCCATAGCTATGCCAAAAATCTGTAAAAGGTAACATCCATCAAATAGAAAATAATTGTTTGTAAGGACCAATTTGATGAAATCCAACAAAAAGGACTTAGGGATCCGCGATGGTGCAAACTGAAACAATGAGTCGAGTAATTGCATTGCTTCCTCTTGATTGGTATTAGCGTATAAGGCTAATACGTCCAAAGTCACTAGCCATAATGTATCCATTGGTTGATCTAATTCAATTAACTGGCTCAAAAAATGCGTGGAATCTCTAATAAACAATTTTACTAATGCGGTCTCTTTTATCATGACCTGTTTTGTCATGATGGTCAGAAATCCACACTTGTGTAGCCTTCTGGTGTTGAGTAGGACAGATCCAAGATCTGATGAAAGGTTTGTGCCCTGAAGCTGTGATGCTATTTCAGAATTCATTGCCCTTTTGCCGCCATTTCCTACCCGTTACTTGCATAGCTAGTGGGAACTGTTATTACTGCTACTGATCATTTCTATAACACTACTAGGCATTCACAGTACTGTACATATACAAGTAAGGAAGAGTCCCTGCTTGACAGAGCTTACAATCTATTTAAGACATACAGAGAACAAATAAGGGACTAGGGAATTTATTTATAGGGAAATGATTTATAGACACAGGGTATTAAACTGAAGAATAAGGGAGTCAGATCCAAAAGCAGCTTTTACACTGCTCACGCTATACCCTAGGACAGGGCTGTCCAAACTTTTAGCCCATGTGACCCCATTTTAGCAACTGAAAATCCATGTGACCCCAGATGATGATGACTTCCTCTCACTCTACTCATCTAAAACAGAAAGCAGCGGCAGTCAGAACAGGGTCCCTTGTGTCAGTGTGCAGTGTGTGCTTACAGACTCAGCATGAGTTTCCAGTTTAACAGGAAGCTTACTCGGGTTGGGAGTAAAGGCCTATGAATGTTCATTGGCTCACAGGCCACATGCTGACTGATGACTGCCACTATCTGGCACAGGTCAAAGTGAAAGTCCAGAGAGAAGGGGAAATGGCCATGTTTCTGTGACCTCCTCTACTGATGATGTGACCCCATTTGGGTTCTTGACTCCAAGTTTGAGAACCACTGCACTAGAGCTATACAGATGGTGCTGGGGAGTCAGTAAGCATTTTCAATGGTACTATCTAGCTAGCTCTTTGAATATCCTATACAATCCTCTCACCCTCTCACAACAGAGCCAGGACACCCTTTTGTTTACTGATAGCTGTGAACAAATGTTGTACCAGCTCATACAACCTCCCCAACAATATAGCTATGCAGGAGACAATAGAAATAAAGTTAAGAGGAATTGATAGTTGGGGAAAACACAGTAAGTAGATCACAAAAATGCTATCATGTTACTAAACCAGTATATATGTGTGAGCCAATATTTTTTCAATTCATCATAGGTACTTCTGTATGGAAGTTATAGTTGTCCTTCCGTATCAACAGATGTGCACACCAAGATAACCTCATCATAATCATGTCACTTCACATTAGTGAATGTTGTTGTTTTCCACTCTTTGAGGTGCTCATGTGTTACACTGTGTGTTAACAGTCTTTATACCCCATACCCTTTTGTCTGAAAAAAATGAACACATGACACATGACACTGTTCTACAGCCAAAATGCTTCCGAAATACATTTTTTAGTGGCTCTAGTTTTCAATTTACATTACTGGGTCAGAACATACAACTTCGACTTTGGAAGTGCTAAGGATATGTAAGTTATAATGGGAAAGGATCTAAATTTAAACCAGTCATTCTCAAACAAGTTCTCTGGGACTCCCAGGCTAGTCAAAGTTTCAGAATATCCACAATGGATATGCATGAGATAGATCTGCATAAAATGGAAGCAGTGCATGCGGCTCTACATCAGACTTTCATGGGATTGTCAGGGGAACAGAGGAGCTCTCCACACCAGAAGCAGGCAATCAGGACTGCATTTCTCATTCCATCGGGGCAGGTAGGGGAAACTCCATGTGGTCTTTAGCTCCACCCTCTGAACCCTGTGCCAGTAGTGTTATTGCCTGATACAATCCCCATATTACTGATCAGCACTTCAGGTGTGCCCGCACCTGGCGGGCCCGCGCCTAAGGACTTAACCAAAGGGCCCTTAAAAGTGAATCATAGAGTGGCCAAAAGCAGAAAGAAAAATGTCTTCTACCAAGCCCTGTAACTCCAGTCTGACCGCTGTCTATTACATTATAATTTATGCCACCATGGAAAAACGCTTCATTGTAAGTATGATCTGTAGCACTGTCTTTCTTATATGCCTCATAGCACAAGGGTCCTCCATGGCTTACTCACAGAACCATTCTCAAACAATTCCCATAATTCACCATTTTAGATGTCCCAATCCTTGTTTAATACATCACAAGGACACTAATAGAAACCAACATCATAATATTATTGTTGTTAAATACCGTGGAGTTGGTGTCGACTCATAGCGACCCTCAGGATAGTTGTCCTAAATTATGTTCGGTCTTCAGTCGGTGGCTCATTGTTGACAGACTGGTGCCCCTTAGCTTCTGTTATTGTATTGATCCATCTCATTGCTGGCCTTCCTCTTTTGCATTGACCTTCTATCTTGCCAAGCATGATGTCTTTCTCTAATGATCTCTCTTCGCATGATGTGTCCAAAGCATGAAAGTTGAAGTCTTTTCATCTGAGCTTCTAAAGAAAATTTAGGTTTGATCTCCTCTAGTACTGACTGGTTTGTTCTTTGGGAATTCCATGGTATACATAGTATTTACCCCACAGGTGAGGCAAAAAATCACGTAGATATCAAAGACACAGTCCAAGACGTGATAATAGTGGAAAAACAGAGTTTAATTATATTCAAAAACCTACTACCAACCCGACACAGGCCGTGTTTCGCTAACCTTCATCAGGGGTTGATCAGGTAAAGGTACTCTGTATTGGATAATGAAGACCCAACAACTTATGACCTTTGTGGAATACTATGCTTGTATAAGAATATAGCGCAGTCCGTGCCTTGCCAATGAAACAAATTTGTTTTTGAATATAATTAAACTCTGTTTTTCCACTATTATCACATCTTGGACTGTGTCTGTCATACATAGTATTTGCTGCCAGCACCATAATTCAAAGGCATCAATTTTCTTCCTGTCTATCTTTTTCACTGTCCAGCTTTCCCATCCATATGATGTTATTGAAAATACCATGGCTTGAACAAGTCAAATCTTTGTATGGAGAGAGACATCTCTGCTCTTGAGAATCTTGTCTAGGTCTTTCATAGCCATCCTGCCAAGAGCATTGAGTCATCAGATTTATTGACTGGTTGTTGCTTCTTTATTGCTAATTGATCCAAGTAGGTTAAAGTTGTTCACGATTTCAATTTCTTCTCCTTCAACGATGAACTTATTGATTTTGCCAGTTGTCATGATCTTTGTCTTCTTTACATTAAGGTACAGGCCCATTTTAAGACTATGTTCCTCGATCATGAGAAGTAAATGTTTCAGATCATCTTCACTTTCAACCAGTAATGTGGTATCATCAGCATAGCGAAGGTTGTTGATGATACTTCCACCAGTCTTCGCACCTCTGTTGTCATCATACAATCCTGTTTCTCTGATGATTTGTTCTGCATATAAATTAAACTGGTAGGGGGAAAGTATGCAACCTAGTCGTACACCTTTGCTTATTTTAAACCATTGTTTCTCATTGTTCCGTTTGAACTGTTATTTATTTATTTATTTACATTCTCTTATATACCGCGCTATTCTGCATCAGTGCGGTTTACATTGAACAAACTGAAATTACATTGAACGGGGCATTATAACTTGGAGATAACTATTTTACAGGGAACATGGGCTATGGGGGGTTAAGTGGCTTGCCCAAGACCACAAGGAGCACCTGTGGGACTAGAAACCCTAGAAACTGTTGCTTCTTAATCAATGTACAGATTGTGCAAGAGAATGATCAGGTGTTCTAGTCCATGCTTATTAATGTGGCACAGAGTTTCTCATGGCTTATACAGTGAAAAGCATTGCTGTAGTCGATAGAGCACAAATAGATATCCTTTTGGTATTCTTTAGTCTTTTCAAGGATCCATCTTACATCCGCGATGATTTCTCTCATTCCTGAACCCTGCTTGCACTTCAGGTAGGTCTTGTTCCAGGTATGGTTGTAGTCTCTGTTGAATAATCTTCAGTAGAATCTTGCTTGCATGTGGGATCAGAGTGATTGTGCAATAATTTCCACAGTGAGTTGGATCACCTTTCTTTAATATTGATATAAACATATATCTTTTCCAGTCAGTTGGCCATCATGACATCTTCTAAATTTCTTGGCAGAGCCTTGTAAGTATGGTAACAGCTGCATAAGATTGCTGTAATACTTCTATGGGAATGCCACCAATGCCTGGTGCTTTGCTCTTTGATAAGGCTTTCAATGCTGCTTCAACTTCTTCTTTCATCACCAATGGTTCCAGATCATAAGGTACAGGTTGAAACGGCTGTTGGTCCACTTGATTTTTATCATATAAAAACTCTGTATATTCTTTCCACCTTTTCTTGATCTTCTCAGCATCATTCAACATAGAACCTTGAGCATCTTGTAACATTCCAATTCGAGGCTGGAATTTCTTTAATTCTTGTAGCTTTAGGAAAGCCGATCTTGTTCTTCCTCTAATAGTTTCTGCTTCTATTTCCTTGCATGTGTCATTGTAGTGCTTTTTCTTGTCCTGTCTTGCTGCACATTGGAAATATCTGTCTTTCTTTCTCCTCTGGCTTTAGCTTCTCTGCGTTTCTGGGCAATTTACAGAGTTTCTTCTGTCATCCATTTTGGCTGTTTTTGCTTTTTCACCTTTTGTAAAGACTTCTGGCTTTCTTCCAACACAACCTTCTTGATGTCATTCCATAACTCTTCTGGAGCTCTGTCATTTGTATCTAAAGCAGCAAATCGATTTTGCAGGCAGTCTTTAAATTCCAGTGGTATATTCTCAAGGTCATATTTTGCTACATTCATGAGTGGCTTGCTCTTTTTCAACTTTAGCTTGAGTTTAAATACTAGTAGTTTGTGATCTGTACCACAGTCAGCTCCAGTTTTTGTCTTTGTTGATGTTATAGAGCTTTTCCATCATTGACTTCCCACAGATATAGTCAATTTGATTTTTGTAAAGTCCATGTGTACAGTCGCCGCTTGTGTTGCTGGAAGAAGATATTTGAGATGAATAGATCATTGATCTTGCAGAATTCTATCAGTCTTTCTCCAGCTTCATTTCTGTTGACAAGTCCATATTTTCCAACCACTTTGCCTTTTTCTTTGTTGCCAACTTTTGTGTTCCAGTCACCCATGACAATCAGGATATCCTGTTTGCATGTTCTTTCATTTTCAGCTTGTACTTGTTCATAGAACTCATCAATTTCATTCTCTTCTGCAGCTGTTGGGTCATATACTTGAATTATAGGTGTGTTAATAGACATTTCTCATAGATGAATAGAGATTAAGCGTTCACTGACTGCATTGTATTTCGTTACAGTTCTTGCAAGTTTCTTCTTGATTATAAATGCAACACCATTTCTTCTTTGCTTCCATTTCCAACATAGTAGACCATGTGATCATCTGATGCAAAGTGCCCAATGCCAGTCCATTTCAGTTCGCTGGCTCTCAACAGATCAAGTTGTACACATTACATTTCATTTTTGACTACCTCTAACTTCTCTTGGTTCATGCTTCGTACATTCCATGTTCCAATATGTAAGACGTCTTTACAGCTTCTGACTCTCATTTCAGCTACATCAACAGTCAGATGTCCAGAGGGTTTTGATCCAAACACATCATAAATGCTGGCTTTATACTGAAAAGTCTTCAGCTCCTCCCCAGTAGCTAGTTGAGTGCCTTCCAACCTGGGGATCTCTTCTTCCAGCACTATAGTGCAGTTTGTTTTGTTGTGATTATCCATTGGGTTTTCATGGCAAGATACAGAAGTAGATTCCCAGGCCTTTTCGCCACGCAGTTTAAGTTTAGTGTTGTTGCCATTGTCACAGAAATGTGATCCTCCGCCGCCAACCCTTGCCAATTCTGCTTCTGCCCATATGGGTGGTTTGTCTTGGTTTGGCACCTCAGCTGAGTTCCATCTTGGGAGACCCTGCCAGTAGTTAAACTAACAATAGCTTAGCCCTCAGTATCACTGATGCACACAAGCCCTCACAGCATGACAAGCTGCAAACCAAGTGAGGGAGCATCATAATAGCAGGCTCATATACATTACACCCACTAGATCACAAAACCATGAAGATCATATAGATAGCACAAGAGAATTCACCCTGAAATGCTATATAAGGAACAAAATACCACTTACGACTAGACAAAATCCAAGATACCGATCCAGACATCTTTTTTATCACTGAAACATGGCTCACTGAAACAGAGTCCTAGTTAACCTATGTCCAGACTATGCTATAGCATTCCCCTAGAACAAGCATGCAGGGAGGAGGTTTATTAACTATTATTAAGAAAGAACATAATGCGTCCCTCTCATCAGCCCATAAAATAGAGGACATGGATATACAAGTAATAGAAAATGAACACCTCATTTTGTCTGCTATATAGACCCCCCACAGCCGACCACAGCAACTTAACAACTATACTGGAAACAGAATGCTCATCGGCAATTAGTAAGCAAATGATATTACTGGGGGATTTTAACCTGGCTTCACTACACAGTTATCATGCAGGTGCAGCTACCTTCCTTGATACCATGTCAGACATGACATATCAACAAATAATAACTGTTCTGGCTCATATTAAAGGGAATATTCTAGATTTAATTTTCATACTTAATAAAAGCTATAATCACCCTAAAACTACCACTCCTTAATCAGTACCAGTACTGTGATCTGATCACCACCTAATCAGTTTCTCACTGACTTGCTTTGTGGCTGAAAGAAAACCCGAAAAAACATCTAATCATCAGATAAGATTCAAGAGATTTAATAAGGATGCATCCATAAACTAAACTATCCCGAACATCAACACCAACATTGGTGAGCTAAATGAACTAATAACTACCTGGAACTCCACTATATCTAAAGCAGCCACTAGATCTAGCGCACAACCCACCAAAAGAAGACAAGATCAAAGCAATGGTACTCTCAGGAATTAAGAAGTCTAAAAGGACAACTGAGGAAACTTGAATGCATATGGAGATGCTCCAAATCTCCTGAAGACAGACAAACATACATGAACATTCCCACAATATACCGTAATTGCATTAATAAACAAAATAAAGAATACCACACAAGCATCCTATTAAAGTTACTGAATCGTCCAAGAGAATTATTCAAAATTGTGAAGTCCCTTACACACACACACACACCCAATGACACTAACAACCAAGACATAGATCCTCAGGTCCTGGCAAATTATTATATAAAAAAACTAAATCCACTAAATGACCAAGTAGAACTAGACCTGCTCCCCATCACATTATATCACAAGAAATGGTCCACTTTCTATCATATAAACCTGGATTACTTAAATAACATTATATCAAATATCTACACAACTATAGTCAGCTGACTAAAACTAACCTGTGCAGAATTTGCTCCAATCATACTTAATATTGTAAACAAGTCCCAAACTCAAGGGCAAATACCTAAATGCTTAAAACAAGCTATAACACAGGTACACTACCAAAAAACTGCCTCCAGTTTTGCAACTGATTCCTATAGATTTTGGGGTGCTGAATCCAGGAAAAATAGCCAAAATGTTCCATCACGTCACGTTTTCTTGAAAAATTAGATTTCTTACCCATATAAGGAATGTTCACATAATTTCTTTTTAGCCGACTGCAGTTTATTTTCTTGGCCCAAAATAGAGGTTGTAATGGTTAACTAACTAGAAACACTCCCTCATGATATTTTAGAGTGTTTTGTATTCATTTTATACATTAACAGGACAATTGGGAGGCGGGGGGCTAAATCCAGTACTCGCGCTGGCGCATGTTCTTTCCTGTTCGCCTCGCCTCGTTCGCTCGCTCAAACACGGTGGTTGCGACATGAACGTTCCTGTCAAATTTCAGTTTCTTGCAAGTTCATTATTTTATTTTATTTTTTTTTTAAATGCTTTATTTTCGTTTTATAACAACAAAGGAAAGGAAGACATACAGGTAAAAGACAAATACATAACATGTAATACATACACCAAAGTAAACCCCAACCACCCCCCTCCCCCCCTGCTTCTTCTCTAGAAAACTAAGCATTCCCGAAGCGGGCGTGTACTTACATTATTGGGTTGCAACCTAACGGTGATCAAAAACATGATGAGTGCACATTATACAGGCAAGTTGGAACAATGAGCGGATAGTACATAATCATTAAGCATCTGCCATTTAGATAAGCAAGAGTGAGTTTGGGCATGGGGAATAGCTCTCCGAAGTATCTGCTCATATTTACTATATAAGCAGACGAGGTTCCACCATTCATGGACAGTGAGTCGAGAGCTATCCTTCCAATTCCTCGTGATTAAGCATATAGCTATACCCAGCATGAAATCAAGGAGAAAGCGACCCTTCTTGGGAAGAGAGGGGACCTCCGCCGCAGAGCGGAGCCCCACGACCTTCCAAGAGAGAGGTTCATGAAAGTGTAAGATAGATTGAATACGACCCCAGACCCGCCCCCAGTAGACCTGCAGTTGAGGACATTCATAAATAACATGAGTGAAGGTTCCCACAGCAGTATGACAAGACCAACACAGGTCCCTAGTATTTGGGTGCCATTTGGCTATTTTTTCTGGGGTATAAAAGCATCTGTGTGCAAAGAAGAAGAGAGTTTGGGTAACAGAGGCAGACCAGGAGACCCGCACTACTTTACTCCAAAAAACGCTCCATTGCACAGGGGTGATAGTAGTTTGCAGTTCGCGCTCCCAGGCTTGTTGAGCTCTAAAAGTGTCCGTATCTGTACCCTGACAAATTATTTTATAAAAGTTAGAGGCTACCCCATGTGTACTACTAATGGAATGAACTGTCTCTAATAGCCCATCCTCAGTGGGGGCAGAGGGCGGCATGATTCGAGCACTTTTGAGGCAGTGTTGAAGCTGCATCAATTGAAAGTAGTGTTTCGCTGGTAACGCAAATTCCTTTTGTAAATCAGAAAAGGTTTTCCAATGAGCTGCAGAGAAAAGCTGTTGGGGTGTCCAGATCCCCCTGGAGTACCAGGGTTTCCAGGCTATTGTTCTATTTAGGACTTGAATTCGGGGGTTATTCCATAGCGGGAGTCCGTCCTGAGGACATACATTCGGGCCCAATGATAAAATGAGAGTGTTAAAGGCCGCAAGAGTATCGACAATCATTGGTGGATGGCAGGTGTCTACTTGATAGGACATACCGGGGAGATGGGTCAACGGAATTGGGCTACTAAGCTCCTCTTCTATGTCAAGCCAAACTGGTCGGCGGTCTGTTGAGGTATCTAGCCAGCGGGCACCTTGCTTAAGCAGAAAGGCTTGATGATATCTAAGAAAATCAGGAAATCTGGTACTCCCTCGTTCCTTCACAGACTGCAGTTTATGTTTAGCTATCCTTGGTGGTTTGCCCTGCCAGAGATAACGGACGAGAAGGCCCTCAATATCTTTATAAGTATGTAACGGGAGTAAGCATGGCAGCATTTCTAAAATATAGTTCACTTTGGGGACTATCATCATTTTCACAGTTTCTAAGCGGCCCCACCATGTGAGAGATAAGGGAGACCAACGATTTGTGAGTTCACGGACTTTGGAGACTACCTCTTTGGCATTAAAACTGATAGTGTCTTCTAAAGGAGAACAGTAATGGACCCCGAGATACTTCACCATGCGGGATTGCCAAAGGAAGGGAAAGGCCTGTATGTCAGCCTCATGTACCCAGCGGTTCAGTGGGAATGCTACAGATTTGGTCCAGTTAATTTTATAGCCCGATAATTGTGAGTATCCGTCAATCAGATCCAAGACGGCTGGAACCGAATCAAGGGAAACGAAGAGCATGAGGTCATCTGCATATGCAGAGAGTTTAATCTCCCTATGGCTAAAGGGGACACCTCGAATACATGCAGACTGTCTAATAAGGAGGGCTAGGGGTTCGAGAGCGAGATCAAAAAGCATTGGTGATAGGGGGCAACCTTGACGCGTGCCTCTGTGGAGGTTAAATGGCTGAGATTTGATGGCGTTTACACAAATACTGGCAACAGGTTGAGTGTACATGACTTGGAGATATCGGAGGAAGCCCTCTCCAAAGCCATACCATCGGAGAACTGCAAATAAAAAGGGCCATTCTAGACGATCAAAGGCTTTTTCGGCATCCAGGGAAAGACCCACCCATGGATGAGCGAGATTGGCAGCACTAGATAACACATGGCACAAGGTCCGAGCATTGTCAGCAGTTGATCTGCCGGTATAAAACCACATTGGTCGGGGTGAATTAGGGTGGCCATCAAGTCAGATAGCCGGGTGGCCAAGACCGTTGCGAAGATCTTATAGTCGGCATTAAGTAGGGAGATGGGACGGTAGTTGGCGGTCAGTAACGGGTCTCTGCCTTCTTTCTCAAATACAACCACATTGGCTGCAGAAAAGGATCCCAAAGAGGATGTATCTGCCGCAAGGGCAGTAAAATAGAGTTTTAAATAGGGAGTTAAATCTGCACTAAACGTTCTGTAGAATTCGGTCGGGAGACCATCAGGCCCCGCGGCACGGCCCGAGGCGGTACGTTTTAGGGCAGATTGGATCTCTGAAGTAGAGAAGGGTTCATCCATCGCAGCCCTATCATCTTCAGAGAGGGTCGGCCGCTGAATGCCAGAAAACAATCTCTCGAATGTCTCTGACGAGAACTCACATTCAGATTGATATAGGCGAGTATAGAAATCCCGAAAGAGCTCTACAATGTCGGAGTCTGTGGTCACTATGCCCCCTCCCTGTGGAGCTCGGAGGGCCGCAACGCGTTTGGCTTCTTTTTGACCTTTCAAGGCATTGGCGAGGAGTCGACCGGCTCGGTTATTTTCACGATAATAGGTCCCTCGCTGATGCTCAATACTCTTAGAAGCTGCAGTTGAGAGGATTGAATTATATTGAAAACGGAGACACTGTAATCGAATTAATACACATGGGTCCGTGCGTGAAGTTAAAACTCGTTCGCCTGCTTTTATTTGTTGATCTAGTATGAGCAGCTGCTGTTTACGTTGTTTCCGCAGGCGGATTTGATAGCTAGTGATCGTCGCCCGAATGGCCGCTTTGAAGCCCTCCCACCAAGCCCAGTTCGCAGTATCTTGGGGTAGATTAAAATGGAAGTAATCCTGTATGGCTACTCGAATTGCTGACTGGAACTCTGGCTGAGTTAGCAGGGCTCTATCAAAGAACGAGGCTCCCGAGGTTCCCTGGGGTGCAGTAGTGTGTAATTGAAAGGAAATGGCAGCATGATCTGAAATATGTTGGGAGTGAATCTTTGCAGTGTCCACCTGAGGAACTAACAGTTTTGAAACTAAAAAGAAGTCTATGCGAGACTGAGATTTATGAGGGGAGGAGAAGAAAGTGAAGTCAAGCTCATTGGGGTGTAGTAACCTCCATAGATCAACTAAGGCAAGATCCTTGATCAGGGAGGTAAGCGTGGCGTGACTCTTGGGGGGACCGCTCGTCCTAGGCGGCTGCCTATCAATCAGGGGATCAAGGACTAAATTGAAATCCCCCCCAATGATCAATGGAGTATTAGCAGAAGCCTGCGCAACCTGAGCAATGGTAGCAAAAAAGGCAGGGTCATCAACATTAGGAGCATAGAGGCATATACATGTAACTTCTAGACTACCTATCTTAAGGTGAACTCTAGACCATCTACCCTCTGTATCTGAGCTAGTCGCAAGAACAGTAGCATGCAAAGATTTCCTAACCAGTATGGCAACCCCACATTTCTTAGAAACGGCTGGGGAATAAGCGGCCACCATGTAAGGTTTAATATTGAGTTTAAGAGATTCCTTCGAATTTAAATGCGTTTCTTGGAGAAAAATCAGATCCGCTGCTTCCTGACTGAGGTAGCTTAGGATTTTCTTCCATTTTATCGGATTATTGATGCCTTTTACGTTCAATGAAAAAATCTTACATGGTGCCATCAATCGATAATAGACATTTTTGGGAAAGGGCGCTTGATAACATAGAACATAAGCAGAATCTGTACAACAATGTCATAATCACCGAGTATTCTGGCTAATACACCCCATATTGAAAAGTATGTACCAACGTATCTTAGAGAAGAAGCAAAACCCCCAAAGAATATGGCGACCATGTGTCTGCGGGAGGAGGCCCTAGAGAGGAAATAGAAGACACATAAAAGGAAAAGAAACACCAGAGTCCATTATAACACTGTCTCTGATACTCATCGAGGCTACTGTGGGTAAAGGAGTCGGGTCACAGATACCATCAAGAGTAAGGCAACAAAACTGTCCACGCCAGACTCCTTGTTAGGCTGCGGCAGATCCAACATGGCAGACACAACGGGCATGAGGAGGCCTACAGGAACATTCTGGAAGTCAGCGCATCAAGTCGGCTTCTTTGGAATCCAAAAACTCCGCTAGTAGATCAGGGTCCTCGAATGTTCTTGTCTGATTATGAAGCGTGACTCGGAGCTTGGCCGGGTACATCAGGCCATAGCATGCTTGTAGTTGTTGAAGCCTCGGTCGGAATTCCAAAAAGCGCTTTCGGCGGTCGACTGTGGGTTTAGACAAGTCGGGAAAGAAGGAGATCTTGTGGCTCTCAAACTCCATATGGCCCTTTGCCCGAGAAGCACTTAGAATTTGCTCCACGTGTTGATATCTCAATAGTCGAAAAATGATAGGCCGCGGGGTCTTCCTGTTGAGCGTTATGCTTGTGGGTACACGATGAGCGCGATCAATCTCCAATTCTTTGGTAAAGGTGATTTGGAGCAGAGAAGGGAGGATTTTGCTTAAAAACTCTTTCATGTCTCCCGATTCCGCTCCCTCCGGGATGCCCACGAGTCGTATGTTGTTGCGGCGCGCTCTATTATTGCCATCTTCCACCTCCTTCTGTAAGGCCCGCACCTGTCGTTCAACTTTGTCGAGTTGGGACAACCGGACCACATGGGAGTCCAATATGCTCTCCATTTTATCTTGACGCGAAGGAAAGCCCTTCTAGCCTGCTTTGCAGCACACCAAAATCGTCCCGCAGCGCTCGGAGTGCTTCACCGTTTGCCTGCACAAGGTTTTTGACCCCTCTAATCTCTGCGAGGATTTCCTGCTGCATTTGGGGCCCTCGCACGAGGCCGGCCCCTTCTGCGGGGACGGAGGTTCAGTTTTGGAGCGTTTACCGTGAGAAGCCGCTGGAGACCCAAATTCCAGGCGCGTCGGTTTGGTCCCTGCCATCTCACCAATGTGCCCCGGCAAGATCATAGTAAAATTCCAGGTGTATGAGGTGTTAATTCAGGATTCTAAGTAGGCCTCTCGGGAGCCTCAGCGTTATGCGACCATCCCGCTGGACATCAGGCTCCGCCCCCTCGCAAGTTCATTATTAACTTTTGTTTGCTCAGTCGTAATCCAGCTCTATTCCGAAGTGGTTCACTACAGTTGTAGTTTGCAGTGCTGTGTATTTGTGATGGCTCACAGAGCCAGAGGTTGCGTCAACTCTCCGGACAGTTTTTGTTTTATTTGTGGGGAATATACCGTGAAAAAGCGGCAGAGGAACATTTCTGCATTTATTAAAAAAGTATATTTCGCCTATTTCGGTTTGAAGTTAGGCGATCAAGACAAACCGTGGGCTCCTCACAAAGTCTGCAAGACATGTGAGGAAGATCTACGCTTATGGATGAAAGGTAAAAAACAAGCATTTCGT
This sequence comes from Ichthyophis bannanicus, assembly GCA_033557465.1. Classification (NCBI taxonomy): domain Eukaryota; kingdom Metazoa; phylum Chordata; class Amphibia; order Gymnophiona; family Ichthyophiidae; genus Ichthyophis; species Ichthyophis bannanicus. Next base: position 362,298,960 of record CM066037.1, on the reverse strand, counting down.
TTCAGAATACCTATGATGTGGCGTGAACAAAGAGACCACAGCAGTGACTGCTATTTCTGCTGTTGCATTGTGAAGGGATACAACTTAAAAAATAAGAACGTAATAAGTTACCCCAACCTTCCCTCAGCAATTAGGCCTATGCCTCATAGCAACGAAGTACCTGTGCCTGAACCACCAAAATCTTTGGATCATATTTGTGTGGACGGTTCTGATCATGATGAGACTCATCAGATGGCTTATCCCGATGAGTCCAGTACTTCCGAGTTTGAAACTGAACCAGATCCGAAACCTGAACTTTTCTCTCAAGCTGAATTGAATGATTTAGTCCGGGATTTAGGACTCCCAAAAGATGCTGCCCAACTGCTAGGTTCTCGGCTTAAACAGAAAAATCTATTGTCACCAGGAACAACTTTTTATTGGTACCGCAACCGCGAGACACAATTTTTGAAGTATTTCAGCAAAGAGGAAGATTTGGTATTTTGCAACGATATATACGGAGTGATGGAAAAGTTTAAACTCAAGTATGATCCTGCTGAATGGCGGCTGTTCATTGATTCGTCAAAAGACAGCATAAAAGGTGTTCTTCTTCATAATGGCAACACATTCGCTTCAGTTCCTATTGCTCACTCTGTTATTCTCCAAGAAAAATACGAGAATTTGGCCCTGATTCTTCAGAAGATTCGTTATGATGAGCATAAGTGGATGATTTGTGGAGACTTTAAAATTCTATCCATGCTATTAGGGCAGCAATCCGGTTTCACCAAATATCCCTGCTTCCTTTGCTTGTGGGATAGCCGGGCCCGCGACCTACATTGGGGGAAAAAAGACTGGCCAATTCGGGAGTATTTGAGACCCGGTGAGAAAAATGTTCTTCATGAGAGCTTGGTACCTCGTGATAAAATTCTATTACCACCTCTCCACATTAAGTTGGGTCTCATTAAGCAATTCATCAAGTCCCTTCCAAAAGATGGTGAGTGCTTTCGGTACCTTTGCTCAAAGTTCCCCCGACTTTCTGAAGCAAAGCTAAAGGAAGGAGTGTTTGTTGGCCCTGATATAAGGAAACTCATTTCAGATGGAGCATTCGCTGAAACAATGTCTGAGAAGGAAAAAGAAGCCTGGGATTCCTTCAAGGATGTTGTTCTCAAATTCTTGGGGAACAGGCGGGATGAGAACTATAAGGATATTGTTGCCAGGATGCTCAATGCCTTCAAAGAACAAGGCTGTAACATGAGCCTGAAAGTCCATTTCTTGCACTCCCATGTGAACTACTTTCCCGAAAACTTGGGGGCGTACGGTGAAGAACCAGGACATCAAGGACGCAGAGAGAAGGTACCAAGGAAGATGGAACACCACTATGATGGCTAATTTCTGCTGGTTGCTGCTGCGGGAAACCCCAGATGAAAAATACGCCAAGCAGCGCACCAAGAGAAGCATTCGGGGGAAGAAGAAACGGGCCCACCAGGAGATTGATTGACCCAAGAATGACTTTAAAATCTAAACTGTGTTGACAAATATCGTGTTTTTACTAAACTTTGAAATAAAAATTTGCTAGTTATTACCACAGTGTCGGATCTCATTTATTAGAATTTTATTTTCACACCATCGGGTGTTTGTCTTCATGTATTGCAATGGTGCGGTTTGCGTTTTCTATTCTTACATACATACCTGTACAACATTTTTTGCACATTTCTTTGCTTTGCTTTGTGTCTAACCTCGCTCTTATATGCTCAATGTTTGTGCACATGTATGTGGCTGTTTTAAGTGCAGACAATTTTGCTACCATCACAGTGTGTTTTGTTGACATTACTCTATTCTTATGTGCTGCCTTGTTACAATTTTCTTTATTCTTATTTGAATAACTACTAAACAATTAGTATAAAGAATTCATCCAAGAAACTTTTATCTGGATCACACTCAATCTGAAACGTTCACCTCAAACTGCTAACCCAATGTAGCAAAAAATCTGTACGTGATGGAGCAAATTGGTTACCAGATTTGGATTCAGCGCACCAAAAAACGTAAAAATCAATCGAAACATTAGAGGCAGTTTAAAAAAAAATTTTTTTAGTGTACCTGTGTAATCCGCCACATCCTAAAAAAACAACTCACTGGACAAAATAGACCCTGCATCTTACAGGCCAAAATCCAGTCTTTCATTTCTTGCTAAAATAATTGAAAAAGTTGTTCACATCAAACTCCAGGATCACGTTGAAATGAATGCACCCCTTGATGCCCATCAATATGGCTTTCATCCATATCATGGAGTTGAGATCCTCCTACTAGTCCTCTTTAACAACTTGATAAAGGGCATAAATAACTCAAAACAAGCATTCATTCTAATATTTTTAGACATTACTGCTGCCTTTGATTCCATCAATCATAAAATTCTGTTGGATAGATTAAAACAAATGGGGATACATGACACTACACTTTGCTGGTTCCAATCATACTTATCTGACTGCACACAACAAGTTAGAATTGGCCAAAAGACATTTACAGTTTATGACCAATGGCAAAGCCTCCCCCAAGACTCAGTACTCTCTTCTTTACTATTTAACATTTACCTACAGTCCATATGCCAAATAATTAAAAAATGTAACATTAAATATTCCATATATGCAGACGATATAATTTTATACCTACCCTTCGACATAACAAAACCAAACTTTGAATGTTTGATCACCTGCCTTAACGATATTTCACAGTGGTTATAATCCCATAACTTAATGATAAATTATAAAAAAACAGAGGTCCTCTTCATTTCCAGAAACCAAAAATTCACCCTGCAACCATACATACAAGTCAAAGAAGCTATCTTAGAAGTAAAATCTGAAGTAAAATATTTAGGAGTTATCATTGATCAAACACTAAGCTTAACATTACATATAAAATCAACTACACAGATAATATATAACAAACTGAGGATGATACAACAGTTGTGGCCCCTACTTACTATGACTTCAGAACAGTTCTCCAAGCTATGATATTCTTGCACGTAGATTATTGTAACAGTATATACCAAGAACTCCCTAAGCAAGCATTACACAGTCTCCAGATGGCACAATACATGGCTAATGCATGAAAATAAACTGCCCTAAGAGTAAACAAGACAATCCAAACAGATCAACTCTTAGTTGTTATCTTACCAATGATAACCCAACATTATACCATACTTCCCAAGTACTTAAAACCAGCAGTGGCTAAACATATCATCATTCAAACTTCCAAAGAAATTTATTTGTAAGGGTAGAGACCTCAGGATGGCTAAAAACACTTCATATGGCAAAATTAATCACCATAGGAAATAGCAAGATACTCACATCACTGGTCTCCAACCTCCCCCATATTAATATTAAAGCAGCAATCTCAAAAAAGTACTTTTCTGAATTTTAATCTAATAACTATTTTTCATTTATCAATTTCACATTCACCTTATATTTTTCATTTAAAAGTATCTCTAACCACTTTAATAGCGGTCCACAAAGGACACACACTATTGGAAATGCAAGTAAGGCTCACAACGGAGCCACAAATCTTCCTTCGCAAGCCCTGTGAAGAAACAAGAGCCATACAATCATAACCATAAATAAACAATCACTAAAGACAATGCTTAGTACTTATCTTCAGACTTCCTTAGTTCAATATGTAGTTGGTCAAACCGACAAAGATCTTTGTTTCTCATCAAAAAAAGGCTTCTTCAGGGGCTTACAATCACCACTCGTTGACCAGCTCAGGAAGTAGCTTCAGTGCCTGACATCGCACTATATGAATGCTCAGCCACCAATCAAAACCTTCAAAGTTGCTGACATATACATCCATATATCCTCAATGCCCACTATACTCAAGTGACATAATCTAAAAAATGATGATTTCTAACAGTATGCAGTTGAATTTCAAACCTGACCTTGCTAGGCTTTAAAATATTCTCCTAACATGAAATTTTACGGTAACGGAGGGAGAGCGGACTCGATGCTCTTCCCTACCTCCCCACTTAATCCTTTTCTTTCCCCTCCCTCGCCCCACCCCTCCTTTTATGGAACACAAACGTCTGACACCGTTCAATAGTTTGATAAACAGCTGGTCACAGCTTTATTAACCATTAACACATAAACAATCAACTCCAATAACATACAATAGTGGAATGATACATCACCAGCCATATCACTAGCAAAGTGATAGCGCCTCCGCTTTTGTACTCTTCCTTCCCCCCCTTAGCTCCGACTTCGCCATGTCATTAGCAAAAGCTAGCCAGGGGTTGTCCATGTCGGGGGTACCTTACTCGCGTCCCAAGATTATCCTAAGCGTCCGGACCCCAGAAACCTCCGGGATCCCTCCACTGGCGCAGATGACCTCACCGTCACTGCGCCGCCCCCCCCCCCGATCAAAGCTGCGACCAGCGAGAATCCCGCAAAGCTACCCACTCTACTGCCTCCTGCCAGTTGTTCAATAATAAATCCAACCCCAAAGGGGATAAATGCACCCCATCCCTGCCGTACAAATCCTCACAGCTCACATCCACCCACGAATGCATTATTTGGTATCCGCCATGTGCATTATTTGGTATCCGCCGCTGGTCCCGACAACTTGGCCGTGGGATAATGTCCGACCACATTATTATTGCCCATGGGAATAAGTGAAACACTTCCCCCAAATCTTTTTGCACTGCTCTTATCAGTTGCTTGCAGGTCCAAGCTGACAAGTCGTTGCCCTCCAAATGTAGTAACATCAAGTCCGGTGAACTCTGAAGGCGCGCATGGTGCCGAAAAAAAGGGAGCAACTGCGTCCATTGTAGACCTCGCTCACCCAGCCATGAAATGGTCACTACTGTGGGATCCAGGCCCAGATTCGACCCCAAAGGCCGCACAGCCGCTTGCTGACCTGCCCAATGCACAAACGAATGGCCGATCAGCCAACAGCCATGCAGATTCCGCCCTCGGTTTGCAAAAGAAAACACAATTAGCCACATGCTTCCCCTTTCCCCCCCCCCCCCTTATAGACAGACATAGCCCAAAAAAGCCTTAGAGCGCCATCTCCCAATGTGCTGCACCTCCTGATCGGACAAACCCGCTGCAGCAGCACTGGTTGCTGCGCCTATGCGGAAGGAATGTGCCATGAACTGATGTGGTTCCTCCCTTATCTGCCGCAGGACCATTCGTAATACTGTTGTCACCTGAAACCTCGTCACTCCCCTAGTATCAGCATGCATAAACAGCAACCCCCTCCCCCACACTGCTGCGTGGCACCACAGATATTCCCGCAATGCCACTACCGTACAAGTCGTCACCCCTTGAATCTCCCGCAATACCACCCACCAACCCTGCCCTTGCTGATTGGTCTTAGAAGGGGCCAACAAGACCCGCAGGCTCCCTCCCTCCACCTGCACATGCTGGTGAAGCAGCCCTCCTACCCCGCCTGACCCAGCCGAGGTAGTAATTAACTCTCCAATACGAAAGGTACCAAAAAATGCCAAGCAAAATATAGCTTTAAATAACACTGCTTCATATCCGGACGACGCCACCAAAGGCAGCGGCATGCATAGCCGCACCAGCAAGTCATGCGTGATCGGCCGTCTGCGGTCCCCCTGCCTCGGCTCCACCCTCCCCCACCCTTGCATCGGCCTCCGGGTTAAACCCCCCCAAACTGCCGGAGCCCATCCCACCGCTTTAGCGAAAAACGTGAAACCGACCAAATGGGACTGAACCACAGCCTTGGACATCCCTTTCTCTTTTGCAGCCACTACATATTGCGCCAACATCCAATCGGACACTGATTCCGGCCGCCATCCTTGTGCCTCCAAGAACTCCTCGACCTTGCCACAGCCGTGATGATACGCCGCCCATGTTGCCTGCCCCACTGAGCTCCGCAGCAAACTCAACATCTCGCCTGACCAACGTGCCATAAGCGCTCTGCGACCTTCCATCCTGTCGCGTCTGCTCCTGGCACCAGCTCCCAAAACCGATCCCACTGAAAATGAGAAAGAGCGTCAGCCACCTCATTGACACATCCCGGGATATGGCTTGCCTTGATCACCACATTCAAGTGTAAACAAGCCAACACCACCTCCTGCATTAGTTCCGCCACTTGCATGCATCGCGGGGTATAATTTATTTATTTATTTATTTAGGAAAGACTTATATACCGCTCCTTCCAGCGATCAGAAGCGGTTTGATTACAAGTACGGGATTTGTCAAAAATCATAGACAGAATATTTGGGGGATTAGATAGAGAGAGCAGGGGTAATACACAGCAAACATATGTGGGTCCATATAAAGACCTTAATTATTCTCATACATTTACACAGGCAATTATGGTTGATCACACTAGCCACCACTGCGTTATCACACCACCACAATACTTGCCTATTACACAGGCACTCTGACCACACTTCCAAGGTTACCAGCAAGGGAAATAGCTCCAAAAAAGCCACATTATTCACCAAACGTGAATCATGCCACAACTGCGGCCATTTGGTTGCACACCAGGCTCCTGCAAAATAAATGCCTAAACCTACTCCCCCTGCCGCATCCGTGTACAACTGCAAGTCATCAGAGGAAATCTCCTCCCCTATCATGACCGAAGTCCCATTAAATTCTTTCAAAAAGATATCCCAAATCTTTAAATCCGCCCGCATCACACTTGATACCCTGATACGATGGTGAGGTTTTTTCACCCCTGCCGTGGCTCCTGCCAACTGCTGCAGGAACACCCTGCCAATCGGGATGACCCGGCACACAAAATTCAAAGCACCAATTAGTGCTTGCAACTCCCTCAAAGTCAACTTGCTGGAAGCCCTTGCGTTGGCGACCATCACCCGCAACCTGACAACCTTCTCACGCGGAAGCCTAACTACCATCTCCCTTGAGTCCAATTCTACTCCTAAAATGGTCAACTGCCTCGTGGGACCCTCCATCTTTCCCTATGCTAATGGCACACCAATTTATTTTGCCAAGTCCAGAAAACCTGTCACTAGACTCTGGCACTCCCTGGAATGTGCAGTTCCTACAAACAAAAAATCATCCAAATAATTATGGACCATGTTCGCACAACCCACTTCCTTCACCAGCGCCCAATGCAGAAATGTACTAAATTTCTCAAAGTAAGCACAGGACACCGAACAACCCTTGGGCATGCACTTATCAAAATAAAAGCTATCCTCAAACTTAAAACCCAACAATGGAAAACTAGCCAGGTGTACTGGCAGCAGACAAAATGCTGACTCAATGTCAACCTTCGCCATCCACGCCCCCCTCTCTGCTCGCCTTACCAATTCCACCTCCCGATCAAAAGATGCGTACCGTACCACACACTTATTCTGTGGTATCCGTTGGTTGACCGAAGCTCCTTCCGGAAATGACACATTATGAATTAAGCAAAACTTCCCAACTTCTTTTTTTGGTATAAGCCCCAGCGGGGAAACCACTTGATATGGGAACGGCCTCTCTATAAAGGGGCCTGCAATCCTTCCCAAATCCAATTCCGTTAACAATTTATCTCGCACTATGGTCACTAACCGCTGCCCCAAGGGCACATTGCGCGACACCCTGCCTGCGACCGTGCCTACTACTGGAATGACAAAACCCTCCTGAAACCCCTTGTCCAACACTACCCTGTCCCCCCGCTTCAGATAACGCAATAGCCTAGCCTTCAACGCCTCCACCTTTATTGGGGTAGGGGCTAGGTTGTCAAACTCTGCATTACTTTAGGACTGGCCCGCTAGGCGAGGCGGAGACTTTCTTGCCGCATTTTGCCGCCGAATGCCCACCTCCGCAACTGGAGCAGGCATGCCGGAACTTGAAATCAGGAAAGGGGCACGAGGCCTTGTTGAATCTCCAGTACACGTCCTCTGTTCCCGTCCCCCCCCTCTCTGCTGCAATACAGCGCCTGCCGGCCGAGAGGAATGACCCGCACCCCCTAGAGTCACCCCCCTCCCCAGTTTTCCTCCTCCCATTCCTCCCGCCCCCGATTTAGCTGACATTTGCGTTAGCCATAAGTTAATGTCCTGGGAACCCCAAGATAAGAAACGGTTCTCCTCCATTTTATCCCTGAATCTCTCATCGTAGTTCAACCACGACCAGCCTTCATGCATATGCGCTGCCTCCAAAATAGAGTCTGCATATGCCAACAACATCCCATATTGCTCGGGGTGATGATATCCCCATACGCTCACTAAACGCAAAAAAGCTCGAGTCCAGTTCACAACATTCCGGACACCTTCTTCACCTGTCCTGCCTTCTCATCCTCTTTCCTCTTCTTCCTACTATCCCCCAAACACTGTTCCCTCTAAGCTGTGCATGTGTGCGCGCGCACACACCTCGCCGAGCGAGCGCACATACTTTACAACAGAGCGCACAAAAATTATGGCTCTGATTCTGATATAAAACACAGACATCTTAAAATTTAAAAGTTATGATTGTAATTACTAGAAATTTCCTGCTTCATTTAGTAATCGTCTATTTTCATTTAATTTGATTAAAATCAATGTGGTATACATACTGTATTCTGACGTGTAGTCGAATTTTAAAGTATATAACTCTGAGTGTCGTATGTTATGGAGAAAGGTGAATAGTGGTGTACCCCAGGGATCTGTGCTGGGTCCGCTGCTTTTTGACATATTCATAAATGACCTGGAAAGTGGAATAACGAGTGAGGTTATCAAATTTGCAGATGACACAAAACTATTTAAAGTTGTTAAAACCCAAGAGGATTGTGGAAAATTGCAAGAGGATCTTGATAAATTGGAAGACTGGGCATCAAAATGGCAGATGAAATTTAATGTGGACAAGTGCAAGGTTATGCACCTAGGGAAGAATAACCCAAACTATGGTTACATGATGCAAGGTTCCACATTAGGAACCACCACCCAGGAAAAAGATTTAGGCGTCATTGTGGATACCATGTTAAAACCCTCGGCCCAGTGTGCAGCGGCGGCCAAGAGAGCAAATAGAATGCTAGGTATGATAAGGAAAGGAATGGAAAATAAAACAAAAGATATTATAATGCCTCTATATCGTTCCATGGTGAGACCGCACCTTGAATATTGTGTGCAATTCTGGGCACCGTATCTTAAAAAGGATATAGCGATTTTAGAAAAAGTTCAGAGAAGAGCTACCAAAATGGTAAAGGGGATGGAAGAATACTCCTATGAAGAAAGGCTAAAAAGGTTAGGGCTTTTTAACCTGGAAAAGAGACGGCTGAGGGGAGATATGATAGAAGTCTATAAATTAATGAATGGAGTGGACCAGGTATAAGTAGATCGATTGTTTACCTTATCAGAATATAGAAAGACTAGGGGACATGCAATGAAGCTACAGGGTAAACTATTTAAGACTAATAAAAGAAAATATTTTTTCACTCAACGTGTAATCAAACTCTGGAATTTGTTACCGGAGGATGTAGTAAAGGCTGTTAGTGTAGCTGGGTTTAAAAAAGGTTGGGACAAGTTCCTAGAGGAAAGGTCCATAAACCATTATTAAGAAGGGACCCAGGATATCAATGCTTAAACCAATACAAGCATTGTGGAACCTGTGTCCCTTGGGGAAACTGCTAGGTACATATGACCTAGATTGGCCACTGTTGGAAACAGAATACTGGGCTTGATGGACCTTGGTCTGACCCAGTATGGCATATCTTATGTTCTTATGTGGCGCACAAAAATGTAACCTTTCTTCAAAAGCTGCACACAGCTGATATTTTATGCGCACACAGCCTACAGAAAATTAGAGGGAACATTGCCCCCAAATGCCTCCTCCCCTCTAACAACCGGAAGATATGGATGTATCATCGTTTACGAATCTTACAATGCAAGTTCTTCGGAACACCTTCCCACAATTCCGCGTACGCTGCTAAGGAAGGAGCTCCCCCTACCTGCTTACCAAGCCCCTCACCGCTGCCCCCCACCACAATCTCCACATCCCCTCCACTCAAGGAGGAGGACGACGACCAGGTTGATGATGAAGATGAGGAATCCGACCCATGCCTGCGCTTCCTACATGCCTTTCCTTTATCCTGTGTCGACTCTCCCCTCCTCGCCAAAACCTCACCTCATTCGACTGGGAACTCACCTGCGGCCCTCATGTCCACTGTACCTACAGGAAGTGTCACCATCACCGTCTAGCTGTCTTCCCCCATGGGCTGCTGCCGCTCGACTGATCTCACGCTTGCCATCTCCCCTCCAACATTCTGACACTCGTCGGGCTTGCCCACTCCCATGTGGCCTCCTCTTCCAGGCGTTGCTGGGTATGAACCCCTCACTGGCACCTGTGGAGACATAAAGGGAAACACAGAGGGAGGGACTACCGAAGGCCAAGCCGTCTTCCAGGCCTGAGCCACTCGGCCCCAGATGAACCTTGCCCCCCTCCTAACCAATGCGCCCAAGCCACCGTACTCCCTGCTGGCCAAGAACCCCTGTGCTCCCTCCAGCCAGCTGCCGGCGCGTTCAGCCCTTGCCCCCTGACACTGCCATAGGCTTGACCAATAGCACAGCTTCCCCCCCTTTCCTCATCACTCCGCCCCCCCCTGAGCCAATTAGGACCCCATCCCCCCCCCAGGGGCCCCCAACATGCCAATACCCGCCTCTGTGCCTCCAACCTCCCCCCTTTGCGGTACCAACTCTTCTCCCCTCTGCCCCCACCCCCCGCTTCCTTGCCCTCGAGTGAGACCCCTGGGCTGATCCCCCCTTTCTCCCTGTGCTGTTCCACCACCCCTCCCAGTCCCCTGTGGGGACAGCGCCCCCCTCGCCCCTCTGCAATCCCTTCCAAATCTGACTCCCCCACCCCGTTCACCCCCCACCCGCTCCCATCACCTGAGCAGAATTCCCAGCCCACTCCGCCACAGCAACCCTTTCTGGCTGCCTTGTACGCTTCCCTGTGGCCTTACCAGCCCTCCAAGGGCCCCTTGCCCTGCTGACTTCCTTGTGACGGCATTGCACAGCTCCTGCTCAATACATACCACCTCCTCAATGCTACCCCATGTCTCTTTTCCAGCTCCTGATTTTATTTATTTATTTATTTTTGTACCAAGCACCCGCACACCTAACAACTACTTGCCTTCATGCCCCCAATGCTGATCTAACCGCCACTGAAGATCCTGACCATCTGCAAGCCAACCACGTGCTACCCTCTGTCTGATTGCACTGCTCTCACTCGCTGTGCTGGTCCAACTCGCTCTTCCGCTGATCCCCGGCAAATACTCCCGCGCTCCTGCCGACCGATCTAGCCGCCAAATCCCGCTGTCCTCCGTGACCAAGACGCTGAATCCCGCTGTCCTCCGCGACCACAACACTGGCCTCCGGGCTCCTCGCTTGCTCGCTTGTGGGCCGCTGGGGCAGACTCTGGTCCCGCCTCTTCCTTTCTCCACTCATTGGCTCCCTCCCGGACTCCCATGGGGTGGGAGCCAATGAGTTTAAAAGATGCGCCACCATCTGGGTCTCTCTTCCTACCCCCCCCCCACGCGGATCTCCCCTGTTGCTTCTCATCACGCCGCCTGGCTACAGGCGGCCGGCATGGACTTGGCCACGCGGCCTTCACTTAGTGCGTCATCCAGGTGTTATAATTCAACATCAAGTTTAAAAAGTACTACGATCTACACACTCAAATAGTGAACTCTTCACAATTCAGTTAATTGCACAAACCGCAATCATATACATTGGCCAAAACTGCCAATACATGGCTGCACATATAACACATAAAGCACATATCTCAGAAGACATAACCTGATATTATATAGCCTCCACTGGTTACCATTCCAAAGCAGAATCAGATACAAGTTGCTTACAATCATCTTTAAACTTATAAGGAACATATCACCATCGCATTTCACCAACCTCCTAAAAATATCCCCTAATGATCATTTAAGAAGCGGTTGTACTCAAAACACCCTAACTGTTCCCTCAGAGTTCCGTAAGATGAACCATGTTTCAAGTAACAGAGCTTTCTACCTCAATGCCCCAATATTATGGAAGAATCTCCCAGAGAACTTAAGATCCACCACTGATTTGCTCAAATTTCTAAAAGATCTCAAGACACACTTATTCATTGAGCAATTTGGCAAGCCCATGGAACCTGAAAACCTCCACCCAACATAGCATTTTTAACCATTCCTCCAATTCCATACCAGTATGCTTCTATCCTCCATGTAAAAAGTTAATCTCATGATAACAGAATCTTATGAACCCACACAAACTAAAAACAAATTGTAAAAAGGTATAATGCAAACTGTGAAAAGGTGAAAATGGTGTAATCCTATGATAATCAATCCTTCTAATCAAATATTTCTCTGTATATAAGTTATACTATTGAGAATCCCTGGTCAACAAATTTTTACAAAAGTCATGTTACTGAAATAAAAATAGTCATTTCTTATCAATTTTTATATGCTGAACACGAATATGACAGTGAAATTGCAAAGTTGGCTCTAGTTTTTTTTGTAATCTACAAGAATTAATGTTTACATCACTAAATGCATGTCAATAGTAAATATAATAGGCCTTTGGTTAATACCTGTAAAAAACCAAGTCATAGACTTCTTAGATTTTTTTGCCTGCCTCTTATACAGCTGTTCGGGAGCTTCTCTGGGGAGTGTCCAGCAGTAGTCAGCCAGCATTGTAGTGGACCATTTTCCCTGGTATCTTTGCTCCATCATTGCGATATCCTGGTGAAAACGTTCACCCTGATCATCACTAACCATACCACAGTTGTCAGGAAAGAAATCGAGATGGGAATCAAGGAAATGGATCTTTAGAGACATATTGCAGCCAAGTTTCTGATACTGCATCAGCATGTCTTCTACTAGTTACTTGTAGTTTTCTGCCCTAACATTCCCAAGAAAGTTTGTTGACACTAGGTGAAAAGCATTCCATGCTTGTTTCGCATCACCCTGCTGCAAGTTGTTGAACTGGTCATCTTTGAAGAGCTCTCGAATCTGATGACCCACAAAAACTCCCTCTTTAATATTTGCTTCGCTGAGTCGAGGGAATTTTTCATGCAGGTATCGGAAAGCTGGCAAAGGATTTGTGAGCCTCAACCAGAGCTGGGTGCTGGATATTCTTCTCTCCAACTGTTACATTTTGTCTGTGATTCCATTCCTTCCGCAAGTAGTGACAATCCCTTGCTCGGCTAGCCCACTCACATAAGAAACACATGTATTTTATATGTGTGTTTTATAAGAGGGAGGAGTGGCTCAGTGATTGGGACAGGTAACCTCAGGCTGGAAGGCCAGAGGTTCAATTCCCACATGGGGACAAACAACCTCAGGCCAGAGGGACTGGGGTCTCTAGTCCTTGTGGCCTTGGGCAAGCCACTTAACCCTCCATTGCCTCAGGTACACTTAGATTGTGAGCCCTTCAGGGATAAGGGAATAAAAAGTACCTGTTAGTATACATGTAAACCACACTGATACTAAAGAGCATGGTATAAAATAGAAATAAATATATCCCTGCTGCAGCCCCATTAAAAGAGCAACTACCTTCAAGACACCACAGAGGTGCCAGTTGTACTTGTTATAGTTAATGGAAGTCATTAGATGCTTTAAGTTATCATATGTCTCTTTCATGTGGACGGCATGCGCTACTGGAATAGATGGAAGACGGTTTCCATTGTTCAAAAGTACAGCCTTCAGACTCAGTTTCGAAGAGTCTATAAATAGTCTCCAGTCTTGTGGGTCATGAGTGATTTTTAAGGCATTCATGAGGCTTTCAATATTGGAACAGAATACCAGATTACTTTCTTTTCTGACTGCGTATAGTACACTGCTGACGTCAGATGGCTTCAGCAACCATCTGGCAGTAGTATTGCATTGCATCAGAAAATGATGCAGTCAACTCTGGATGATGTGTGCATGCTGGTATTATGCAATGTGATGCAATTCCGTGTTTCCCTGAAAATAAGACCTACCCTGAAAATAAGACCTAGCACGTTTTTCTGAGATTCCCATAATATAAGCCCTACCCCGAAAATAAGCCCTAGTGCAGATCATGTCTGACAGATTCTGAACCTGGGGGGGGGGGGAGTCACCAGGGAGGAGTTTTCCTCCTGCTCCACTCCCCGATGCCGATCGGGTGCCAGTGCTCTGCTGCGAGCCTCTTCCTTCGCTCCAAGGGTGCTCTCCTTTAAGTTGTTGGTGCTGTTGTGCCCGATTGGCTTCGGTGGGTGGACCGGGGAGGAGCTTTCCTCTTGCTCCACTCCCCGACACCGATCGGGTGCCGGTGCTGTGCTGCGGGCCTCTTCCTTCGCTCCAAGGGCGCTCTCCTTTAAGTTGTTGGTGCTGTTGTGCCCGATTGGCTTCGGCGGGTGGACCGGGGAGGAGCTTTCCTCCTGCTCCACTCCCCGACGCCGATCAGGTGCCAGTGCTGAGCTGCGGACCGCTTCCTTTGCGCAAAGGGTGCTCTGCTCTTTGGAAGATGGTGCTGTTGTGGCCTGATTGGCTTCAGTGGGTGGACCAGGGAGGAGCTTTCCTCTTGCTCCACTCCCCGACGCCGATCGGGTGCCTGTGTTGTGCTGCGGGCCACTTCCATCATCTGCCCGCAGCACAATCGGGGCTCTCTGAGACGTCTCGGAGAGCCCCGATTGGGACTGCCCAATCGGGGCTCTCTGAGACGCTTAAAAGGCAGTGCCATCAGGCACATCATCCTCTTTGCCTTCCTCCACACTCCGGAGCCCAGCAGCTCTCCCTGAAGGGGATCGAGCACACCGGAGCAACACGTGCATTGCCGAGAAGAGGGACTGCCCAATCGGGGCTCTCCGAGACACTTAAAAGGCAGCGCCATCAGGCGCATCATCCTCTTTGCCTTCCTCCACACTCCGGAGCCCAGCAGCTCTCCCTGAAGGGGATCGAGCACACCGGAGCAACATGTGCATTGCCGAGAAGAGGGACTGCCCAATCGGGGCTCTCCAAGACGCTTAAAAGGCAGCGCCATCGGGCGCACCCACGCCTGGCGGGCCTGTGCCTTAGGGCCTCACCAGAGGGCCCTTTGGCATGGCCCTTAGGCTAAGGCCAAACCTCGAAAAAACAGCACCAACAGAACCAGAGTTTATAGAAACATATCCCCGAAGAAGCAGAAAACTCAACAACGAGTATTGCATCGATCCCACTAAAAAAACAAAACAAAAAAAGGACGCTACTAACAGTTAATGCCAACTGAAGTAAGATCTGCATTGAAAAAACAAAATCAAGTATACCTGCAAACACTGCAACAGAGACTGTAAGTTAATGTGAAATCTAACAAATAATGCGATAAACTGTAAACAATTTTGCAATAACCACCATCACAAGTTTAACTATCCTTTGCAGCAGCTTGATATATTTAAGACTGCTAGCCTGATTAATCACATCAAATTAAGATATTTGCGGCACCAACTCTTCTCCCCTCTGCCCGCCCCCCCCCCCCCGCTTCCTTGCCCTCGAATGAGACCCCCGGGCTGATCCCCCCTTTCTCCCTGTGCTGCTCCACCACCCCTCCCAGTCCCCTGTGGGGACAGCGCTCCCCTCGCCCCTCTGCAATCCCTTCCAAATCTGACTCCCCCACCCCGTTCACCCCCCCCCCGCTCCCATCACCTGAGCAGAATTCCCAGCCCCCTCCGCCACAGCAACCCTTTCTGGCTGCCTTGTATGCCTCCCCGTGGCCTTACCAGCCCTCTCAGGCCCCTTGCCCCGCTGACCTCCTCGTGACGGCATTGCACAGCTCCTGCTCAATACAAACCACCTCCCGAATGCTACCCCATGTCTCTTTTCCAGCTCCTGATTTTATTTATTTATTTATTTTTGTACCAAGCACCCATACACCTAACAACTACTTGCCTTCATGCCCCCAAAGCTGATCAAACCGCCACCGAAGATCCTGACCATCTGCAAGCCAACCACGTGCTACCGTCCATCTGATTGCACTGCTCTCACTCACTGTGCTGGTCCAACTCGCTCTTTCGCTGATCCCCGGCAAATGCTCCCGCGCTCCAGCCGACTGATCTAGCCGCCAAATCCCGCTGTCCTCCTTGACCAAGACGCCGAATCCTGCTGTCCTCCGCGACCACAACACTGGCCTCCGGGCTCCTCGCTTGCTCGCTTGGGGGCCGCTGGGGCAGACTCTGGTCCCGCCTCTTCCTTTCTCTACTCATTGACTCCCTCCCGGACTCCCATGGGGTGGGAGCCAATGAGTTTAAAAGATGTGCCACCTTCCGCGTCTCTCTTCCTACCCCCCCCCGCGTGGATCTCCCCTGTCGCTTCTCATCACACCTCCTGGCTACAGGCGGCCGGCATGGGCTTGGCCACACGGCCTTCACTTAGTGCGTCATCCAGGTGTTGTAATTCAACATCAAGTTTAAAAATTACTACGATCTACACACTCAAATAGTGAACTCTTCACAATTCAGTTAATTGCACAAACAGCAATCATATACATTGGCCAAAACTGCCAATACATGGCTGCACATATAACATATAACGGGTGGACTGGGGAGGAGCTTTCCTCCTGCTTCACTCCGCGATGCCGATCAGGTGCCGGTGCTGAGCTGCGGACCGCTTCCTTTGCACCAAGGGCGCTCTGCTCTTTGGAAGATGGTGCTGTTGTGGCCTGATTGGCTTCAGTGGGTGGACCGGGGAGGAGCTTTCCTCTTCCTCCACTCCCCGACGCCGATCGGGTGCCTGCGCTGTGCTTCGGGCCACTTCCATCATCTGCCCACAGCACAATCGGGGCTCTCTGAGACGTCTTGGAGAGCCCCAATTGGGACTGCCCAATCGGGGCTCTCTGAGATGCTTAAAAGGCAGCGCCATTGGGCGCATCATCCTCTTTGCCTTCCTCCACACTCCGGAGCCCAGCAGCTCTCCCTGAAGGGGATCGAGCACACCGGAGCAACACGTGCATTGCCGAGAAGAGGGACTGCCCAATCAGGGCTCTCCGAGACACTTAAAAGGCAGCGCCATCGGGCGCATCATCCTTTTTGCCTTCCTTCACACTCTGGAGCCCAGCAGCTCTCCCTGAAGGGGATCGAGCACACCGGAGCAACACGTGCATTGCCGAGAAGAGGGACTGCTCAATCGGGGCTCTCCGAGACGCTTAAAAGGCAGCGCCATCGGGCGCACCCACGCCTGGTGGGCCTGCGTCTTAGGGCCTCGCCAGAGGGCCCTTTGGCATGGCCCTTAGGCTAAGGCCAAACCACGAACAAACAACACCAACAGAACCAGAGTTTATAGAAACATATCCCCGAAGAAGCAGAAAACTCAACAACGAGTATTGCATTGATCCCACTAAAAAAAACAAAAAACAAAAAAAGGACGCTACTAACAGTTAATGCCAACTGAAGTAAGATCTGCATTGAAAAAACAAAATCAAGTATACCTGCAAACACCGCAACAGAGACTGTAAGTTAATCTGAAATCTAACAAATAATGTGATAAACTGTAAACAATTTTGCAATAACCACCATCACAAGTTTAACTATCCTTTGCAGCAGCTTGATATATTTAAGATTACTAGCCTGATTATTCACATCAAATTAAGATATTATGCTAATCTGACCAATGACACCATAACAAAACATCTCGATAAAATTATATTGATTAACACGATATCTGTTACAACTTAACTGAAGCAAAATAATTGTGGTAAGGTAGCTCTTCCAAGGTAATGGATTCAAAGTAGATGTTCTGCTGTAACAAAGTAGTGGATACAATGTTGTAACCTCAATATAACTGTTGCAAAGTAGCTGCTTAAAGTGACTGATCTGTTGTGCAAAGTAGAATAGGTTTCAAAACCAAACACCAATCAGCTACAAGTTGAAATATTAGTATTTTCTTATTCCTTTATCTTATCACACTGTATATTCAGAACTGAGTCTTAGCCTAACCCACAATGGAACCTGCATACATTACCATGCAATTCCTATGTTGTTGTTAAGTGCCGTCGAGTCGGAGTCGACTCATGGCGACCCTCTGGATAGCTATCCTAAATTGTGTTCGGTCTTCAGTCAGGCGGCTCATTGTTGACAGACTGGTACCCGTAGCTGCTGTTATTGTATCGATCCATCTCATTGCTGGCCTTCCTCTTTTACGTTGACCTTCTATCTTGCCAAGCATGATGTCTTTCTCTAATGATTTCTCTCTCCGCATGATGTGTCCAAAGTATGAAAGTCGAAGTCTTGTCATCTGAGCTTCTAAATAAAGCTTAGGTTTGATCTCCTCTAGTACAGACTGGTTTGTTCTGCGGGCAGTCCATGGTATACACAGTATTCGCTGCCAGCACCATAATTCAAAGGCATCAATTTTCTTCCTGTCTATCTTTTTCACTGTCCAGCTTTCACATCCATATGATGTTATTGAAAATACCATGGCTTGAACAAGTCGAATCTTTGTATGGAGAGAGACATCTATGCTCTTGAGAATCTTATCTAGGTCTTTCATAGCCATTCTGCCAAGAGCAATGCGTCATCTGATTTCTTGACTGCTTGTTGCTTCTTTATTGATAGCTGATCCAAGTAGGTTAAAGTTATTCACGATTTCAATTTCTTCTTCTTCGACGATGAACCTGTTGATTATGCCAGTTGTCATGATCTTTGTCTTCTTTACATTAAGGTACAGGCCCATTTTCAGACTATGTTCTTTGATTGTGAGAAGCAAATGTTTCAGATCATCTTCAGTTTCCACCAGTAACGTGGTATCATCAGCATAACGAAGGTTGTTGATGAGTCTTCCACCAATCTTCACACCTCTGTTGTCTTCATACAATCCTGCTTCTCTGATGATTTGTTCTGCATATAAATTAAACAGGTAGGGGGAAAGTATGCAGCCTTGTCTTACACCTTTGCTTATTTTAAACCATTCTGTTTCTCCTTGTTCCATTCGAACTGTTGCTTCTTGATCAATGTACAGATTGTGCAAGAGAACGATCAGGTGTTCTAGTATACCCATGCTTCTTAATGTGGCCCAGAGTTTCTCATGGTTTACACAGTCAAAAGCCTTGCTATAGTCGATAAAGCACAAATAGATATCCTTTTGGTATTCTTTAGTCTTTTCAAGGATCCATCTCACATCCGCAATGATGTCTCTCGTTCCTCGCCCTTTTCTGAACCCTGCTTGCACTTCAGGTAGTTCTTGGTCCAGGTATCATTGTAGTCTCTTTTGAATAATCTTCAGTAGAATCTTGCTAGCATGTGGGATCAGAGCGATTGTGCGATAATTTCCACAGTCAGTTGGATCACTTTTCTTTAGTACTGGTATAAACACAGATCTTTTCCAGTCAGTTGGCCATGATGCTGTCTTCCATATTTCTTGGCAGAGCCTTGTAAGTATGGTAACAGCTGCATCAGATTGCTGTAATACTTCTATGGGAATGCAATCAATGCCTGGTGCTTTGTTCTTTGATAAGGCTTTCAATGCTGCTTCAACTTCTTCTTTCATCACCAATGGTTCCAGATCATAAGGTACAGATTGAAACGGCTGTTGGTCCACTTGATCTTTATCATATAAAAACTCTGTATATTCCTTCCATCTTTTCTTGATCTTCTCAACATCATTCAACATAGAACCTTGAGCATCTTGTAACATTCCAATTCGAGGCTGGAACTTTTTCTTTAACTCTCATAGCTTTAGGAAAGCTGATCTTGTTCTTCCTCTAATAGTTTCTGCTTCTATTTCCTTGCATGCGTCATTGTAGTACTTTTCCTTGTCCTGTCTTGCTGCACGTTGGAAATCTCTGTTGAGTTCTGTGATTGTCTTTCTTTCTCCTCTGGCTTTAGCTTCTCTGCGTTTCTGGGCAATTTTCAGAGTTTCTTCCGTCATCCATTTTGGCCATTTTTTCTTTTTACCTTTTGTAGAGACTTCTGGCTTTCTTCCAACACAACCTTCTTGATGTCATTCCATAACTCTTCTGGAACTCTATCATTTGTATCTAAAGCAGCAAATTGATTTTGCAGGCAGTCTTTAAATTCCAGTGGTATATTCTCAAGGTCATATTTTGCTGCATTCATGAGTGGTTTGCTCTTTTTCAGCTTTAGCTTGAGTTTGCATACTAGTAGTTGATCTGTACCACAGTCAGCTCCAGGTTTTGTCTTTGTTGATGTTATAGAGCTTTTCCATCATTGATTTCCACAGATGTAGTCAATTTGATTTTTATACAATCCATTGGGTGAAGTCCATGTGCACAGTCGCCGCTTGTGTTGCTGGAAGAAGGTTTTCGAGATGAATAGATCATTGGTCTTGCAGAATTCTATCAGTCTTTCTCCAGCTTCATTTCTGTTGCCAAGTCCATATTTTCCAACTACTTTGTCTTCTTCTTTGTTGCCAACCTTTGCGTTCCAATCACCCATGACTATCAGGATATCCTGTTTGCATGTTCTGTCAATTTCAGCTTGTACTTGTTCATAGAACTCTTCAATTTCATTCTCTTCTGCAGCTGTTGTTGGGGCATATACTTGAATTATAGTTGTGTTGATAGGCATTCCTCATAGACGAATAGAGATTAAGCGTTTGCTGACTGCATTGTATTTCATTACAGTTCTTGCAAGTTTCTTCTTTATTATAAATGCAACACCATTTCTTCTTTGTCTTTCATTTCCAGCATAGTAGACCATGTGGTCATCTGATGCAAAGTGCCCGATGCCAGTCCATTTCAGTTCGCTGACACCCAACAGATCAAGTTGTACACGCTCCGTTTCATTCTTGACCACCTCCAACTTCCCTTGGTTCATGCTTCGTACATTCCATGTTCCAATGTGTAAGACATCTTTACAGCTTCTGACTCTCATTTCATGCGCAGCTACATCAATTTTCCTATATGCCCTATGTATTGCTATGTGTTTACTACTCTCCTCCAGCATATGTCTTCAATTGCCATACCCACCCCTTGATCAAGTTGGAATGGCTCACATACACAATATACCATACCACCATATACGAAAACACCTTAATAATTACAATAGATCCTCTTATACTTATCAGACCCTGCCACCTCGGTACCCGGAAACACATACTAGAAGATTAATCCACATAAAAGTAAAACATGAAAATGAACTCAAAGAACTAATGACACACACTCAAAACTTAAAAATTATTCTCATCAATGTAAGATCTATTAGAAATAAAATCCCATTAATTACAGATCTCATCTCTGATGAGAAACCAGACTATCTGTGCCTAACTGAAACATGGCTAACCAACACTGACACAGTCATATTAAATCAATTAAAAACAAATGGATACTCTCTATTCAATTGCAATCGCAATAAAAAAAAAGGAGGTGGAGTATTAATATTAGCAAAATCAAACTTGAACTGCTCCACTACCATCTGTGATACTAAAGAAAACATAGAGATCCTGAAAATAGAGAATAGAAACTTAGCTATCTGCCTCTGCTACAGACCCCCCACACCAGATGTCCAAAACATAACAACCATTCTGGAAATGGCATGTAAAGCCTCAACAAACAAGCCCCACATCATTCTGGGAGATTTTAACTTAGCAACCTGTAATAACAATCAACCCTCAACCTTCCTTGAATCAATGAAAGACATAGGTTTTAATCAAATAATCAATCTACTCACATCAAAGGAAACACTCTTGATTTAGTTTTCCTTCCTGAACATATGACCAAAAAGCACCATTTTACTCCTCCTACCATAACCCAAATTCCATGGTCTGACCATTTTATGATTCAATTTGCCATCCCTATCTCTTCCACCTCCTCATTTCAACAACCAAAAACATATCAAGGACCTAGATTTCGCCCATTTTTATCAGAAAACTTCCTTGATTCAATTATACCTCAGCTTGTTAAAGACACTAACAACCTTGACATAGCCATTGCTAATTGGAATTCTGTTATAAAAACTGCATCAGTACCTTTATTTACCAAACTTAAAAGGCTCTATAAAAGAGTATCAGAAAAATGGTACACACAGGAACTAGCATCATTTAAAAAAAAACTCCGAAAAATAGAATATAAATGGCATACATGAAAAACACCAGAAGTCCGAGATCTATACTTTACAACTCTTGATTCCTACAGATCAGCAACTAACAATGTCAAAAAACAATATCACACTGCCATCTTAACTAAAGCTTTTAACCGCCCAAGAGAACTGTTTGATATTGTAAAATCTTTAGCTAAAACACCTGCTGATAATTGTCAACAGGTCCCTATCAACATACATGACCTAGCTAACTATTTTGCTAGCAAACGTAAATTAACTCCAATACCAATACCTGATCCCCCAAACGTATTAAACAATAACAAGGCTTGGAACTCTTTCCAGCTTATTGATAAAAAGCAACTACTTAATATAATATCATCAATCAACACAACTACTTCCTTGCTTGATCCATGCCCAGTTTCATGGATTAAGACAACAAAACAAGAACTTGCCCCCTTTATCTTAGACATAGTAAACCAATCCCTTCAGCAAGGTGTACTACCTGAAGAGCTCAAACTCTCTGCTATCCGCCCAATATTAAAAAACAAAACTCTTAATGGAAAAGACCCATCATCATATCGCCCGATTGCCAGTATTCCATTTATAACCAAAATCATTGAAAAAGCTGTTCAACTTCAATTCCAAGATTATATAGACACCTCCGCTCCCCTTGATGATCACCAATATGGGTTCCGTCCTTTCCACGGCGTAGAAACTTTACTCATAGCTCTAACTGATACTCTCATTAAGGGCCTTGACAACACAAAACAAGCATTCATTCTGGTATTCCTTGATATATCTGCTGCATTTGACAGTGCAAACCATCACATACTCATATCAAGACTCAACCAGATAGGTTTAAAGAAAACTACCCTAGACTGGTTTAAATCTTACATATCTGACCGGTCACAATATGTACAATTAAATCAAACCTCATCACCTCCATTTCCTCAAGAACAAGGAATACCACAGGGATCTCCTCCCCCCCCCCCCGGCCCTTCTATTTAACCTTTATCTACAACCAATATGCACCATATTCCGAAAACATAAGATCAATTTCCACATATATGCGGATGATATTATGTTATTCACTGCAATCAACATACATGATCCCAACTATGATAAAATAACAAACTGCCTCATAGAAACCGATAAATGGCTTAGATTAAACAATCTGACCATCAATTTAAAAAAAAAAACTGAAGTGCTCTTTACAACAAGAAATACAAATTTTTCACCACCAACAGACATCAAACTTCTAAATTTTACCCTTCCAGTGAAAGAAGAAATTAAATACCTAGGAGTCACCCTTGACAAGACTCTTAGCTTTACAACTCACATTAAGAAAATAACAAAAACAATATATTACAAACTTCGTTCCATTCAACAGCTGAGGCCTTTCTTAGAATATGATGATTTTAGAACTATCACACAAGCCTTAATAACCCCACACTTCGACTTTTGTAATGGAATACTACAAGGTATAACAAAAAATAATATAAAAATTCTCCAAATGGCCCAAAATGTTGCCGCAAGAATAATTATTAAAGCTAAGCTTTCAGACCACATTACCCCAATTCTTTACTCTCTTCATTGGCTACCCATCTCCAGCAGGATTCAATATAAAATATTGATAACTACCTTCAAATTAATTAATAATATTGCCCCATCCTATCTATCCACTCTTATCCATAGCCCTCCCGAAAATAGAATACGACGAAGAAGGAATCTTAATACCATCTTAGTACCTGACATTATAAAGAAGACAAAATATACAACAAGCAACAGTGCCTTCTCCTTTGTAGCACCAATCCTATGGAATAACCTTCCAGATCAATTAAGAGAGATGAAAGATATTCAAAAATTCCGAAAGGATCTAAAAACATATTTGTTCACTCAGTACTACTCCAACTCAGTTTACGACTTAACTATAGCCTCCCAACCTCCATAAATCAGCATGAACATACTCACTTAAATCGACTCACTACAAATTATGATAACCCAAAGATGATGAATCCTTAAACATGTATATATGTAAAATTAACTAAATCGTGTATATAGTTTTAAATATTTTATTTTATAAAACTTGTATATAATTGTTTTCGGTTTCATGTATCTGTTATAGTTGCACATTGTTCAATGTAATGTTCCATGTAATGTTATTTGATAATTTTTGACATGTTCTCTGTAAACCGCTCTTGATCTCTGGAAGGGGCGGTATAAAAAAATGCACAAATAAATAAATAAATAAATAAATCTGTGTGGGCGGGAGATGCACTCATTCTGTGCTGTCAAGCTGTATATCAAAAAAAAGAAAAAAGCCCTACCCCGAAAATAAGCCCTTGTGCATCTTTTGGAGCAAAAATAAATATAAGACCCGGTCTTATTTTCGGGGAAACACGGTATTGCATCATTCAAGGCTTATTTGGGATGTTGTTGATGTCCTATTGGATAAACTTACACGGTGAAACGTCAAAAATGAACTACATGCAATATCTTCAAAACAAGAGCCAATAAAATGTTTTAATGTTATATTCGTGTTCAGCTCACCAAGATACTACAGATTAGGGCCTTTTAAAGTCAGTAACGATTTCAGTGTTGACCAGTGGAATGTTACCCATTCACTAAAATGTTTTATGCAATGGGTTCTATCCTACTGAGAATGTTAACCATCCATTTTCTAAAATGTTCTATGCAATGAGTTCTAATGTTAATATTATAATGTTTAATATTATAATGTAATGCTTTTTGTTCCAATGTAAACTGCTTTGATTATCTGAAATTGCGTAATAGAAGACTCTTAAATAACTAACTAAATAAATGCAAATCTATCTCATGCATATTCATTGTAGATATCTTGAAAATCTGACTGGCCTGTGGGTCACAGAGGATTGGGTAAAGAACCACTGATTTAAACCATAAATTACTAAAATACATTCACATCTTCGACTTAATTTGTGATAAATTTATGTTTTTGTAGGGACAGCACTTGCTTTTCAGGAAAAACAATTAATGACTGATAAAATTTGAAGGTGCTATTGTATCATACATGATGTGAATTGCATCGTGTCATTCTTAGAAGTCATAGATGATGCAATATTAACGCAATTTAATTACATCACTCTGCAGAACAAATTATGCAACATTTTTTTTAATGAACATGATGTGTTAGTAGTATTTTGGCTGTAGACCAGGCTTCTCAGTGGTAGTCAGTACTATCTGATAAAACACTGGCCTTACTTGGCTTCAATCCACAGACTCAATTATATCAATTTTAAATGGGTCTCAGACTTATGGACAACGAGCCGTATTGCAAGGCTCGTGTATCCTGTTTGCATCAATGACCCAAATGAATGTATCAAAATTCAATTAAATGGAACGTATCTTATCTGAATGAAATGCCTTGTCACAATGTTGCTAGCATGACTCCCCGACGCCAACAAAAAATACTGCTATCGTGTTTCACTTCACGTTTCTTCAGGGGTTTTGGTCATGGAAAACTGTGGCAATCTGTGATAGTTTCACGTCTTGCAAACATATCTGTGGTGAAACAAAGTGATGCTTTAGACTGAGACAACAATATTGTCTATCCTTATAATGTCTATCAGCTGTATCTCAGGGTTGCTAACCTCCGTATTTCAAAATAGGAAGATCTGATGCTGCCCACGTCTAGAGATCACTGACATTCTTACTCACAATGATCCCCGACTCCCAAAAAGATGCTGCGCATGCGGAGACGTGCTAGCTTCCTAACTTAAAAAAGAAGCTTCGCTGACATCACTCACAAAAACATCATCCAAAACAACTGCTGCCAAAATATCTTCCATCACCACTGGACACCAGCTCATTTTTCAGATGGACGATTACAAAATGCTGCTGTATGTTGGTCACGCATTACATATGAAGGAAACCTATGACAATATAAGACAGCTGTTTAAATGCATAAACGATGCCAACATCAGTGGCAGCTTTGCGGTTATATGAAAGTCGTTGATCTGTTGCTCAGTCTGAAGACTGGATACATAAGGTACTGCTGTTTTCTCTGTGAATGGGATAGTTGTGCGAAAGATTCCCACTACATCAAGAAAGACAGTCATTGGAGACTGGAAAGAAAAATGTGCAGCATCTAACGCTTGTTGAAGATTTTGTTACACATAAAGCTGGGTCTAATGAAAAATTTCATCAAGGTCATGGACCAAACAAAACTAG
This sequence comes from Ichthyophis bannanicus, assembly GCA_033557465.1. Classification (NCBI taxonomy): domain Eukaryota; kingdom Metazoa; phylum Chordata; class Amphibia; order Gymnophiona; family Ichthyophiidae; genus Ichthyophis; species Ichthyophis bannanicus. The sequence goes on along the minus strand of CM066037.1, from coordinate 362,272,858 downwards.
CTTACAAAATCAATGGGGCCGCGGCTCCGATAACGATCGGAAACCGCTACCGCAGCTTTGTAAACAAGCCCCTAAGTGAAGCTGTCTTTCTAAGACTAAGTGAACGTGTCTTTACTGTTCCTCAGATTCATGAACTTCTTCGAGATGATGTAGTTAACAGTGCACTACGTGGCAATGAAATGATGGCATGAAAAGCCTTTCAGTTAATGGCAACACGTTTTCTCAGAAACAAGGCAGACAACTACAGGGAGTTGGTGGAAAAACTTCTCAATGCATACAAAAGTCTTGGCTGCAACATGTCACTAAAGATACACTTTTTTTTTTTTTTTAAATTCTTTATTTTCGTTTTATAACAACAAAGGAAAAGGAAGACATACAGCTAAAAGACAGATACATAAAGTGTAATACATACACCAAAGTAAACCCCTGCCACCCCCCTCCCCCCTGCTTCTTCTCTAGAAAACTAATCATTCCCGAAGCGGGCGTATACTTACATTATTGTGTTACAAAACCTAAAGGTGATCTGAAACATGATGAGTGCACATTATACAGGCATGTTGGAACAATGAGCAGATTGTACATAATCATTAAGCATCTGCCATTTAGACACGCGAGAGTGAGCTTGGGCATGGGGAATAGCTCTCCGAGGTATCTGCTCATATTAACTATATAAGCAGACGAGGTTCCACCATTCATTGACAGTAAGTCGAGAGCTATCCTTCCAATTCCTCGTGATTAAGCATATGGCTATATCCAGCATGAAATCAAAGAGAAAGCGACCCTTCTTAGGAAGAGAGGGGACCTCCGCCACAGAGCGGAGTCCCACGATCTTCCAAGAGAGAGGTTCGTGAAGGTATAAGATAAATTGAATACAACCCCAAACCCGCCCCCAATAAACCTGTAGTTGAGGACATTCATAAATAACATGAGCGAAGGTTCCCACAGGAGTATGGCAAGATCAACACTGGTCCCCAGCAGTTGTGTTCCATTAGGCTATTTTTCCTGGGGTATAAAAGCATCTGTGTGCAAAAAAGAAGAGAGTTTGGGTAACAGAGGCAGACCGGGAGACCCGCACTACTTTGCTCCAGAAGACGCTCCATTGCACAGGGGTTAAAGTGGTTTGCAGTTCGCGCTCCCAGGCTTGTTGGGCTCTAAAAGTGGCCGTGTCTATACCCTGACATAAGATTTTATAAAAGTTAGAGACTACCCCATGTGTACTACTAATATCCTGGGGTAGATTAAAATGGAAGTAATCCTGTATGGCTGCTCGAATTTCTAACTGGAATTCTGGTTGAGTTAACAGGGCTCTATCAAAGAACCAGGCCCCCGAATTCCCTTGGGGTGCAGTAGTGTGTAATTGAAAGGAAATAGCAGCATGATCTGAGATATGTTGGGAGTGAATCTTTGCAGTGTCCACCTGAGGAACTAACAGTTTTGATATTAGAAAGAAGTCTGTGCGAGACTGGGATTTGTGAGGGGAAGAGAAGAAGGTGAGGTCAAGCTCATTGGGGTGTAGTAACCTCCATAGATCAACTAAAGCAAGATCTTTGATCAGGGAGGTGAGCGTGGTGTGACTCTTGGGGGGACCACTTGTCCTAGGCGGCTATTTGTCAATCAGGGGATCAAGAACTAGATTGAAATCCCCCCCAATTATCAATGAAGTATTAGCAGAGGCCTGCCCAACCTGAGCAGTGGTAGCAAAAAGGCAGGGTCATCCACATTAGGAGCGTAAAGGCATATACATGTAACTTCAAGGCTACCTGTCTTGAGGTGAACTCTGGACCATCTACCTTCTGTATCTGAGCTAGTCGCAATAATAGTAGCATGCAAAGATTTCCTAACCAGTATGGCAACCCCACATTTCTTAGAAACGGCTGGGGAATAGGCGGCCACCATGTAAGGTTTAATATTGAGTTCAAGAGTTTCCTTCAAATTTAAATGCGTTTCTTGGAGAAAATCAGATCCGCAGCTTCCTGACTTAGGTAGCTTAGGATTTTCTTCCGTTTTATCGGATTATTGATTCCTTTTACGTTCAATGAGAAAATCTTACATGGTGCCATCAATCGGTAATAGACATTTTAGGCAAGGGCGCTTGAAAACATACAACATAATCAGAATCTGTGCAACAATGACATGATCACCGAGTATGCTGGCTAGTACACCCCATACTGAAAAGTATGTACCATTGTATCTTAGAGAAGAAGCAAAACCCCCAAAGAATATGGCGACCTTATGTCTGCGGGAGGAGGCCCTAGAGAGGAAATAGAAAGACATGAAAAAAAAGAAAAGAAAACACCAGAGTCCATAATGAACACTGTCTCTGATACTCATCGAGGCTACTGTGGGTAGATGGAGTCGGGTCACAGATATCTTCAAAAGTAAGGCAAACAAACTGCCCTCGCCAGACTCTTTGCCGGGCTGCGGCAGATCCAATATGGCAGGTACAGCGGATATGAGAATACTTGCAGGAATATTCTAGAAGTCAGCGCATCAAGTCGGCTTCTTTGGAATCCAAAAACTCCGCTAGTAGATCAGGGTCCTCAAATGTTCTTGTCTGATTGTGAAGCGTGACTCGGAGCTTGGCCGGGTACATCAGGCCATAGCGTACTTGTAGCTGTTGAAGCCTCGGCCGGAATTCCAGAAAGCGCTTTCGGCGGTCGACCGTGGGTTTAGCCAAGTCAGGATAGAAGGAGATTTTGTGGCTCTCAAACTCCATATGGCCTTTTGCCCGAGAGGCACTTAGAATTTGCTCCACGTGTTGATATCTCAAAAGACGAAAAATGATAGGCCGCGGGGTCTTCCTGTTGAGCGCCATGCTTGTGGGTACACGATGAGCGCGATCGATCTCCAAATCTTTGGTAAAGGTGATTTGGAGTAGGGAAGGGAGGATTTTGCATAAAAACTCTTTCATGTTTCCCGATTCCGCTCCCTCCGGTATGCCCACGAGTCGTATGTTGTTGCGGCGCGATCTATTATTGCCATCTTCCACTTCTTTCTGTAAGGCCCGCACCTGACGTTCAACTTTGTCGAGTTTGGACAACCGGGCCGCATGGGAGTCCAATATGCTCTCCATTTTGTCCTGACGCGAAGAAAGCCCTTCTAGCTTGTTTTGCAGCACACCAAGATCTTCCCGCAGTGCTCGGAGTGCTTCACCGTTTGACTGCACGAGGTTTTTGACCCCTCTAATCTCTGCGAGGATTTCCTGCTGCATTTCGGGGCCCTCGCGCAAGGCCAGCCCCTTCTGCGGGGACGGAGGTTCAGTTTTGGAACGTTTGCCGTGAGAAGCCGCTGGAGATCCAAATTCCAGGCGCGTGGGTTTGGTCCCCGCCATCTCACCAATGTGCCCCGGCAAGATCAGAGTAGAAGTTCCAAGTATGTACGGTGTTAATTCAGGATTCTGAGTAGGCCTCTCGGGAGCCTCAGCGTTATGCGACCATCCCGCTGGACATCAGGCTCCGCCCCCCCCACTAAAGATACATTTTTTGTTCTCTCATCTTGATTTTTTTCCACCAAACTGTGGAGCAGTAAGCAATGAGCATGGTGAGTGATTTCATCAGGACATTGCAGCGATGGAGAAAAGGCAAATGGAGCCCATTAATGCTTGCAGATTAATTATTGCTGGACAGTGATGAGAGATACTCCATTTACAGAATACAAGAGAGAAGTCAAGACATGCAGAATAAATTCTGAAATGGTTATGGTTATGGTTCATTTTATTTGATATACTAATGCATACATAGTCGTTTCTTGCTTTCTGTTTCATACTAACTTTTTAAATAAATGTTATTTAAATAACCCTTTGGCTGATTTTTAAACTTTTAAACAAGATGACATATGAAAGATTATCAAGGTGATATATATGACAACCATAAACACATGAAAAGTTCTATGTTTATAATAATTTGTGATTAAAACTCTATTACCAGCATGCTATGGGGCTATTCATTCCAGCTGCATGCCCTGACTAACTTCCCCGCCGGTTGTGCGGGGAAGTTAGTCAAGGGCGGAGAAGAGGCGATCTGAGGGTGGAGAGTGGCTGGGCAGTAGGCAGTCGCCGGCCCTGGACGTATAGGGCCGATTCTAATGTCAGCCCTCTACGTCCAGGGCTGGAGAAATGTCCAGGGAAGTTATTCCACCTCCAGGGTAGAATAACATCCTTGGACATTGCTTTTTTTGAGATCAGGGCATGAATGGGGCTGGGTGGCTGCAGAGTTAATTCCTCGCAGCTCAATCCTGGCCTTAGGAGGCCGGATCGGGTTGTGGGGAATTAACTTTTTAGCAGGCGGCTGGCATCGTGGCTTTTAAATGGAGCCGTGGTGCCATGGCAACAGTCCTGGCCTGCACGTACATGCCTGTTCGAGATTCTGATCCCGCGGGGTTAGATGTGTCCCGTGGGATCAGAATCATGATCTCCTTTGTATGTCCAGGTCAGCCTAGACAGAATCGGACCCCTATATATACGCATAAAATGTAAAAGCTTAGATATCTTGCAAACAGTAGCCAATCAGCAGTTTGAATTGTCATTTTTGAATTCAGCACATCAAAATCTGTAAGAATTGGTAGATTTTGTCTTTGAAGCAGACAACTTTTAAAAAATTGTAGACAATAGGAAATTGTTGGATATATTTTTGGCAACATAAAGCATTAAAAACTCTACCAAAAAAAGAATTGAGCTGAGCTGGCTAAAATAAATAATACAAACAAAAGAAGTGGCATTTTAGAAAGGACATCCAGGTGAAATCTGAGGCATCCAGGGCAAAATGTCCAAAAGTAAAAGCCAGGGACATTTATGTTTTGGCTAAATTTTAGAAACATGAATGTCCCAAAATTGGATGGCCACAGAAATGGCTTCCTGGATGTCCCAGATGGTAGTTTCCAGAAGGAGGTCATCCATGTTCAGTGACATGTCTGACACTCAGACATGCAGTGGTAACTTAATAATCTGTTTGTTTTTTGTATTTACATGCTGGTTTCTTTGGCTAAGAAATATTCACTTTGCTGATGATAGTGCAATGTGCCTTTCCTCCTGGTAGCGTTCCTGCCTTAAAACAAGCATTTTTTTTTGCTACTTATTCATGGTCAGGAGCAGATATAGGCATGAGTGTCTCAACAACGAGAGCCAGACATGCTTGTGCCATTCTGAAATCGCACTGAGATGTGCATCTTCATTGCTTCTCCCAGACCACTCCTACAGCATGCTTCCAATTCTAATTGAACGTTCTCACACTAGGGATGTCCATATACCCAGTTTCTAAAAAGGCTGTGGGGATATCCTTGTGATCTGGGTGTCTGAGTGCCCATTTTCAAATGTCCAAAAAACAAATTTCATAGCAATAAAATAGTCATCTTGATACCCAAGATGGGTATCCCTCTGGGGGAGGGGTTAGGTACAGGCCCCATGCGCTGGATGGCAGCAGTGAGGGCATACCTCTGCCATCTGTACCTCCCCACAGATGCCAGCCTATGATTGCTCTCCCTCAGGATGTGCACCACATCAATCAAAGTTTGATCAATGAGGACAGCCTCAGATTGTCTGTACTACTACTGGCATACATTTATGTCGGTACTGGTGGTACCTGTGGGCTTACAGGAGGGGTGGATGATTGAAAGCTAAAAGACATTGGAGGAGAGGCTACACCATGTCCCTCCTCCATCTCTTCCTCCAATTTCTCCTTCTCTGAAGTCTCCAATTACAAAGTCTCCTCTTCCTCCAAACTCTTCTCTTCCTCTGCCATCTCTTCAATCTTTTCTTTCCTGCATATCCTCTGCCAGATACTCCAGATCTTCCTCCTCCTGCTCCAATGGAACCATTGCCTAGACAGGATAAACCCTATACAATTACCTTCAATATCTTACCTGTACCCTCAGATCTTCTACCCTCCCTTCCTCAATTAAACTTGGCTTTTTAACATTTGTTCACTAAGGCACAAAACTACACTAATTTACTGTATGATCTTTCTGCACATAAATTTCACTAACTCTGTTTTGAGGAAACCTGGTTGAAAAATGGCGTTGCGCCTGCTTTTCTTAAGAAGGCCATCCTCACTACTCCTTATACTTGTTGACAATGCTCATAAATGCAATAGTGAAGTTGCCTCTCCCATAATACTTTCTCTTGCCATGACATCTTTGCCAAGTATTTCAATCTGCCTGAAGAGTCCTCATCCTCTAAAGATTTTACTCTTAATTCAACCCCTTCCACCAACTACATCTCTTGAACTTATTTTTACAATCTCTGAAACTTGTCTTTTGCCTGGCCCCTTGATTGTACTTGGAAATTTTAATCTTTCATTTTGTTCCCCCCTTGTACCCTCTGGTAAAACACTTCCTTTGTCTCATGGCTGATTTTGGTCTGCATCCTTTACCTGTTGCTGCCTCCCACTCTGTTAGTCACAGTTTGGATGTGATCTTTTCCTCTGATCAAATACACTCCTGTCTCTTGGTCTGATAATTTCTTATTTCTGTCTGACTCCTCCCTTGCTCTTCTCACCCACATTTTCCTCCATTAAGAAGGCTATTAATAGATTTTATGATAACCTTCTCTTTTTAGCTGATGAACTCTACTTTCCTGATAATTTTTCTCTCCATACAACTGAAACTAATTTGCTCTACAAAGTCTTTTAGAGAATAGAAAAGATCGATTCGGCTAGCAGAGCGCTAATGGCTTAATCACAATTCTTCTTCTATTAAGATATTCTGCATACTGCAACAATGGAAATACAGGCTTCTGGTTCAGAAAACTAAAATAAATTACATCTCCTGAATCTGGCAATGTCCTGGAAATTGCACATGTAATCATTTTAGAGTAGTCTCTCATCCCAAGTCTCCTGACACCCCAGTTGCCCCTCAACTAGGTCTTACCTCAGATTCCTTTAAGATTTTTTTTGTTCAATGCAGACTTCCTTCCCCTCCTTGTCTGTCTTCTGCTAAACCCTATTAACAATATTAGTGCAATTAAGCTCCTTTTCTTCTTTCCCAACAGTAACTGTCACATTCATGGAAAAAAAAATCACTCTCTTCCATGAATCTCTCTCTATCATGTGCAGACCTATTTGCTCCCATCTGACTCAGAAATCCTTCTCTCTCTGTCTTTTATCTTTGATCTATGCAATGGTAATTGCAACTTTTCACAATCCATTCCACCATCTTGTAAAACTGCTTATGTTAGACCCTTACTGAAGCAAAGTTGTATTGATATTTTCTGTCTCTCTAACTATCATCTAATTTCTAATATCACAACTATATCTAAAATTGCTAAGAAAATTGTTTATAATGTGCTTCACTCTTTTTCTAAGAAAACCAACATCTTTCATCCTAAACAATCTGAATTTTGAGTTAATTACAATACCAAAACCTCTCTTGTGGCCTCACTCAATAAGATCCATATTGCCCTTGACCAAAATAAATACACTCTCTTAGTCATCCTAAACATTCATGATGCATTTGACCTCATAGATCACTCTTTGCTATTAGTAAGAATTTACAACCTTGATATCACAGGTGCTACTTTTTTATGGCTCCAATCTTTTCTGTCTGACCATTCTTTCCCAGTGAATTTTCATGCAATTCTTTCTAGTTCAGTCTCCCTGTCCTTTGGAGACCCTCAAGTCTCCATTCTAGCCCCACTTCTTTTCAATATCTTTCTATATCCCTTAGCAACTCTTATAGAGGATTTTGAAATTAGTGTAATTATATATACAGATGATATTCATCTGCTCTGTTCGTTCGATAATATCACTTCCTCCTCTCTCTCCAAATTCAATATTTGCTATGATACCATCATATGCTGAAAATCAACAGTGATAAAACAGAAGCCATCTGCATTCCTAACAGGGTCTCCAAACAAGGTAATACTGTGTAACTTTTAAATATAAGCTGCTATCTAAGAGCTCTTAAAGGGGTTTTCGTCTTCATTTTTAAGAACAAAATCTTTCTCTGTATTGCAAAAGGGGAATATTTTTGTGGTGTTGGGTAAAGGTCTGCCTATTAGAGTTCATTGTTTCTTTTTCTAGCTTTTCATTCAGAGTGAGCTCTTTGAAGCCACTGACCTTATCAGGTTTAGATCCCACCATACCCACCCCAGCTCTCATCCACCCCATGTGAGAATTCTTGTTTTATAGGGCAACTCCCCAGTTAGCTACATACAGGGACATAGAACAGTGCTGGATGAGACAATGGTGCAAAGAAAAGAGTTTTGGATTTGTTAGGAACTGGGTAACATTCTGGGGAAAGGAGGGGCTTTTCTGAAGGGATGGGCTCTGCCTTAATTGGGATGGAACCAGGCTGCTGGCATTAACCTTTAAAAAGGAGATAGAGCAGCTTTTACACTAGATAAAAGGGGAAAGTCGACAGTCACTCAAGAGTGCATGGTTCGGAACGATGTGTCTGTGAAGGATACTAGAAAAAGATTGAAGTTAGGGCATATCGACAGCGAGAGTCCAATAAAGACAAAAGTAACCCAAATTATTTTAAATACAGAGCAAGCCAGAGCTTAAAGATTCCAAATTACCCCTGCCTACCAATAATCAGATTAATACAAATAAAATACAACCTCTAAAATGCTTGTATGCAAATGCTAGAAGTCTAAAAAATAAGATGGGAGAGTTAGAATATATAGCACTAAATGAGAGGTTAGTATCTCAGAGACCTGGTAGAAAGAGGACAACCAGTGGGATACTGTGATATCTGGGTACAAATTATATCACAATGATAGAGTATATCAAATTGGTGGAGGGGTTGCACTCTACGTTAGAGAGGGCATTGAGTCACACATGATTAAAGTTTTTCAAGAAACAAAATACACTGTAGAATCTCTATTTATTGAAATTCCATGTAAAAAGTGGAAGGTGATGGCAGTGGGGGTGTACTACCTACTGCTTAGTCAGAATGGATGATGAAATGCTCAAAGAAATCAGAGAAGCTAACAAAGTTACAAAACAGTAATAATAATGGGTGATTTCAATTACCCCGGTATCGACTGGGTCAGTGTCATGGCAGGACATGCTAGGGAGATAAAGTTTCTAGATGAAATAAATGACTGCTTCTTGAAGCAGTTGGTTCATGAACTGACAAGAGGGGAAGCCATTTTGGACCTAGTCCTTAGTGGAACCCAAAATCTGGTGTAAGAGATAAGGGTGTTGGGGCCACTTGGCAATAGTGATCATAGCATGATTGTATTTGATTTCATAAATGGAGGAAGGATAGCAAGGAAATCCACAGTACTACCTTTTAACTTTCAAAAAGGATACTATGATAAAATTAGGAATATAGTTAAGAAAAATCTAAAAGGAACAGTTAAAAATTTTAAAGATTTACATCAAGCATGTACATTGTTTAAAATAGCATCTTGGAAGCCCAGACAGCTGTACTCCATGCTTTAAGAAAAGTGCTAGCATGGTTTAAAGGTGAGGTCAGAGAGGCTGTTGTTGCTAAAAAAGCATCTTTCAGGAAATGGAAAGAGGAGCCAAAAGACAAAAACTGCAAACAACATAAGCACTGGCAAGTTAGATGCAAGGCATTGATAAGGCGGGCAAACAGAGAATTTGAGGAGAAGCTTACTGTGGAAGCAAACATGCATAATAAAGACCCTTTCAAGTACATTCATAGCAAAAAACCTGTGAGAGAGTTAGTTGGATCATTAGATGATAGAGGGGTAAAGGGGGATGAGATTGGGTGGTTGCCTTGGGGGATGAGATTGGGATTACCAGGTGGGAATTTACATGAAAGTGCAGACTGACTATTATCTGAGGTTATGATTAAATGAGTGCTGTTGGTGGGATTTGAATTTGGTTTTACTGTATGTTGGGTAGATGCTCTTACCACTTAGCTATATCCCAAGTGTGGTGTTTTCAGACCATCAAGATGACCTGCTACCTGCATAGCACCTGTCATGTCCACCATCACCAAAGAAATTGGTGATTTGGGGAACATACTGAATAGATTCCATATATATCTTTCTTTCTTTTTTTTTATACCATGCTCTTTAGAATCAGTGCGGTTTACATGTATACTAACAGGTACTTTTTATTCCCTTATCCCTGAAGGGTTCACAATCTAAGTGTACCTGAGGCAATGGATAGTTAAGTGGCTTGCCCAAGGCCACAAGGAGGGGACTGGAGACCCCAGTCCCTCCGGCCTGAAGTTGCTTGTCCCCATGTGGGAATTGAACCCCTGGCCTTTCGGCCTGAGGTAACCTGTCCCAACCACTGAGCCACTCCGCCCTATAGTGGTGCTATACAATGATAGACATGCATTGTAGTTCTACATGATGCATGGCCATAGGGACCAGGTCAAGGGGCATCCCTTGGATTTGAACGCTGCCTTATTTTGAAGTGTTTAGCAGTTTTTGCGATCACTGGTCAGCACCTCTTCTCTACAAGGCATATACCTGGAGGTGGTGGTGCCTAAGGTCCATTGCATGTTCCATAATCTCACCAGTGCTGATGCAGCAATGGCTCTTTGTTACTGTACTGTACGGACCCTGTGGATGGGGATGAACATCCAGGGCAGTCGAATGAAACTGGCTGGCCATTTACAAGCACCCATTGGGATAGATATCCACAAGGTCTTTCTTTCTATGTCAGTTCAGGGTGTGGATGTGTGGCAGTGGGGGACTAGTGTGGTGGTCAGACCACTAAACTACTACATATAGGCTCTGTGCTCATTTCCCTATCACCCTGATAGAGGATGGGTGACAACAGGACCTGACAGCACCCTTGGATGAGGGGATATATGTTTTGAGCATACATATACATTACACAACATTCAAACATGACAAATTAATAGCATGCATGTGCTTTCTCCTCACAGACAACTCAGCCCATGTCACTGTTATGGGTTGTCTCAACAATTTGTGGCATGCTGCACCTTGGGGAGGTATACAGTCCCAGTATTGGTCCAGGCAGGTCTGCTGGCTGTCATGGTATAAAGCAGTTGATGTCTTCATGCAAAATTGGTGCAGATCAGGTTTTGTCATGCTGCCACCTCCCTCCTGTATGGCTGGCTAGAGGGATGTTGGGGCCCCACCTCTTATTCCTCATCACCATCCCCCTGGGGTGGGTCAGGGCCTGCTGGCATGGGCTTTATTCTTTATTCACAACATTTGATATACCGCCCATTGCCGGAGTATCAAAGCGGTGTACAAGTGCAATGCTGAAGGTAAAGAAGGTAAAAGGAACGCCATCGGTATGATAAGAGAGCCAATAGAAAAGAAGAGAGAAGGATGGTAAGGACAGCTGTAGATACAGGGGGATGCTAAAGATAAAGACGAAGGATGCTAAAAATAAAGACCAAGACAAGAGGTGACAGACAAGACTGGTGGGGGATGGGAGGGGCTGTAACCTGAATACCAGAGAATGTAAGGCGATTTTGCAGAGGAGAGTAGTTCAGTGGCATCTTGGTGAATGGAAATTGGGAGGAATAGGGAGATCATAGGCCTGGCAGTAGAGGTGAGTCTTGAGAAGGACCTTGAACCGGGAAAAGGATGCTTCAGTATGGAGAAGGTGGGGCAGAGAGTTCCGGAGGGCAGGACTCAAGAAGAAAAAAGCAGCATGACAGGTCGATTCGATGTGGGCCTGAGCAGGGGATGGAAGGAAGAGACGATTACCGTGGGCTGAGCGAAGTAGATGGGGAGTAGGCTGGAGGTAACCTTTTTGTTAAAATGGTAAATAAAGGCAAAAGGAAAAGGAGACCGCTATGGTTTTCTAAGGAAGTAGCTGAAAAAGTGAAGAAAAAGAGGGAGGCCTTCATGAAATACAAGAGATCACAGAGAGAGGAAGACAGGGATCTGTATTTGGAAAAACTTAGAGAAGCTAGCAAAGTAGTCAAGAAGGCAAAGATTCAAAAGGAGGAGGAAATAGCCAATGCAATAAAATGGGGGGATAAGACATTTTTCAGATATATTAATGAGAAGAGGAAGGGCAAAAGTGGTATTGTCAGACTCAAGGATGCAGGGGGGGAATATGTAGAAGCTGATAAGGATAAAGCGGAATTCCTTAACAAATATTTTTGTTCTGTGTTCACAGATGAAGAACCAGGAGCAGGTCCTCAGAAAACACCCACAAATAGGAACAGAAGCGAAGGACATCTTGAACAATTTTCAGAAGACTGTGTTCGTGAGAAACTAGCTCAACTTGAAGTAGACAAAGCGATGGGACCGGATGGGATACACCCTAGAATACTGAGGGAACTTGGGGACATTCTAGCAACTCCACTGACTGACCTTTTCAATGCCTTGTTGGAGTCGGGAGTGGTGCCAAAGGACTGGAGAGAGGCTCATGTGGTGCCTTTACACAAAAGCGGAAGAAAGGATGTGGTTGAAAACTACAGGCCAGTTAGTTTAACTTCGGTGGTGAGTAAATTATTGGAAACACTGCTGAAAGAGAAAATAGTGAGGTTTCTGGAGTCCAGCGGATTACAGGATCCGAGGTAGCATGGATTCACCAGAGGCAGGTCTTGTCAGACAAATCAGATTGATTTCTTTGACTGGGTGACCAGGGAGTTGGACTGAGGGAGAGCTCTAGATGTGGTGTATTTAGATTTCAGTAAAGCCTTTGACACTGTTCCTCACAGGCGACTTATAAACAAACTGAGCACCATAGGGATGGACCCTAAAGTTACTGCTTGGGTTAGAAATTGGTTGGGTGGGAGGCAACAAAGAGTACAAGTAAATGGAGCTCACTCTGAGGAGAAGGATGTTACCAGTGGTGTGCCCCAGGGATCTGTCCTTGGTCCGATTCTTTTTAACATCTTTGTTAGTGATATAGTGGAAGGGCTGTCGGGTAAGGTTTGCCTCTTTGCAGATGATACCAAAATCTGCAATAGAGTAGACACCCAGGAAGGTGTAGATAACATGAGGAGGGATCTAGCTAAGCTTGAAGAATGGTCTAGAATTTGGCAGCTGGGATTTAAAGTTAAAAAATGTAAGGTCATGCATTTGGGTTGCAGCAATCCAAGGGAGCAATACAGTATAGGAGGTGAAGTACTTTTGTCCACTAAAGAAGAGCGGGACCTAGGCGTGGTTTTGTCTGATGATCTTATAGTAGCTAAACAGGTAGAAAAGGCGACGGCAAAAGCTAGAAGGATGCTTGGGTGCATTCGGAGAGGAATGGCTAGCAGAATAAAGGAGGTGATAATGCCTCTGTATAAGTCTTTGGTGTGACCTCATTTGGAGTATAGTGTGCAATTCTGGAGACCACACCTTCAAAAGGATGTGAACAGGATGGAGTCGGTGCAGAGGGTGGCTACTAAAATGACTAGTGGACTTCATTATAAAGCATATGAGGACAGACTTAAGGATCTTAATATGTACACCTTAGAGGAAAGGCGGGATAGAGGTGATATGATTGAGATGTTTAAATACCTCCAAGGCATAAATGTTCAGGGAGAGAGTCTCTTTCAATTGAAAGCAAGTTCTGCTACGAGGGGACATGGGATGAGGGTGAAGGGAGATAGATTCAGGAGTGATATGTGGAAATATTTCTTTACGGAAAGAGTAGTGGATCCATGGAATAGTCTCCCAGTGGAGGTGGTAGAGATGAGGACAGTAACTGAATTCAAAAAAGCATGGGACCAACACAGAGGATCTCTAAAGGTAAAGCGTGGATTGTTGTAGTTGTTGATATGGAAGGACAGACTAGATAGGCCATGTGGTCTTTTTTCTGTCATCATGTTTCTATGTTTCTATGTTTCTATGATGTTCACGAGGTACTGGGGTGTACTGGTGCCAAGAACCTTATGGGTAATGGTGAGAAGCTTGTACAGGAAACAAACTTTGATAGGAAGCCAGTGAAGGGAAAGAAGACAGGGAGTCACATGATCCCAAGGGGAGGAGTGAGTGAGAAGACGTGCAGCTGTGTTCTGAACTAGTTGGAGCCGATGAAGCTGATACTGGGGGAGACTTGCAAAGAGTGAGTTGCAGTAATCGAGTTGAGAAATCACCAAAGAAAGGACAAGAGTAGTAAGAGAGGAGAGGGGAAGAAAAGGACGAACAGCCCGGATTCTATGAAGATGGAAGAATGAGCTACGTACAAGTGTAGAGATGAAAGGAGAGGGAGGAATCAAGAGTAACACTGAGGTAGCAAAGAACAGAGACCAGAGGAATCGGGGAAGCAGCCATAAGAGGCGCCAAAGTGGGGGAAGGGGTACCAAGGGTGAACCAAATAGTGGCCGACTTTGAGGGATTAACATGTAGGTAGTTGCTAGCAAACCAGTTGGAAACAGAGGTAAGGCAGGTGTTGAGAGCAGAGATATCCGGGGCTGAGGGACTTGCCTGCATTGTAGGGCATAGTTGTGCAGCATAAAGTAGGATGAAAAGATCTGACAGTCCTTTGCCAGTTCATACAGCAACTCACCATCAGACCAATCAAGGCATCGGAAGTAGCTCTTCAGTTGGCCAAAGGGGCACTCGATGATGTCCCTAGTATGCCTGATTGTAGTGCTGTTCTGCTGGTGGGCTTGGGTGGACAATGGGGGTCATAAGCCACTTCCTTAGGGGGTATCCTCTGTCACCTGCCTAGACATGGGCAACAACACACAGGTGTCATGTGATGTGATCCTGTGCCTCCATGGGGGCATTGTGAAGTACACATCAGGGAGACACAGGATCATGATGTCTGTGACCAAGCTGTGCTGTGTGAGCCAGTGGGAGGGTGGCACATTGGCTCTTGATGGGACAAATCACAGAAAGGGGGATGGGTGTGCACCTGGACAAAGCATGTGCCTTGCCACACCCCTCACCATCACTGGCATCTGCCTGATGACAAGCAGAGTCTGATCATTTGTTGTGGACCCAGTGATATCCCCCCCCCCCCCAACCTCAATGTGGCAAGTGTATCATGTGCTTTACTTCTCTGTTCTCACCAATAGTTTACTGCTAGGGGGTCTGTTCCATGACTAGGAGTGTGCTTGTACCTGTTTGCATGGCTTGATTCTCTGTGTCCTTGTTACATGACATATCACTGTTGACCCTGTCGGGATATCATTGCCTGGTCTGATGTGTCAGCCAACAGCACATTTGGGGGGGGGGGGCTCTGACTGGCACCAGATATTAACTGCGCTCACACTCTATGGGGATAGAACCCTGGGCACTGACATCTCTCACACCCACATTGATGGGGGGTGTGCACCTGTCCCACACAATGCTTGCCGTATGCCTGGCAATCCTCTGGTATGTACACATATGCTATCTGTGCCCTGTGGCTACATGCCTTCTCAGGCTCCTCCTTGTGGTTATGCTCCCCTGTTTTGGCCAGTGTGGGCATGGGATAAGGGACCTCTGTGTCATCTTACCAAGTAGCCAGCCTCCTATGATCTCACCCCGCTCAAATTGGCCATGTGTCCAAGACTGAGACAGAATGTATGAATCATGGTATGATCCTGGGTATCGGGCAACAATGTTCGTGATTTCCCCCTGGGCATTGCAGATGGAATGGCTTGTGGTTGCGGTAAGTGGCCTCACTGTGTTGTGGGGGCCTAAGGGCCACATGGGTGCAGTCAATAATGAACCAGCACAGATATGAACCCAGCCACCCCATGAAACTCCTATATCATTTGTTGCCTTTGCAACTGTGTGTGCGGGAAGCTGATGTATACTGGGAGGCACCTCATGAATGCTGTCAGGAGCTGTGTCAGGCACCTGGAGACTGCAGGCTGGCTCAGGCCTCCTGCAGCTGCCAGCACCAACTGGAGACTACTTGTTCCTGGAAGGCTAGGGCTGTGGTGACCTTTATATGCAGTGGTATGGCCTGTCCTCTGTGTGTGATGCTGGCAGTGGGGGTCAAGTTCCATGCATAGATCATGTATGGCTGCCTGATCAAACCAGTACCTGGTTACACAGAGGTCCTCCGTGAGAACTAGGTGCTGGCTTCTCAACCTGGGAACCCTGGGATAAGGATGCCACCTTGTGGCCCTTTGCCTCTCTTCCTCAGCCCCATACAGCAGGGCCATCACATACCACAAGATGATATTGCCCATGACTTGCACCTTCCCTCTCCTGTGGTGCCCACTAACCATTGGTTATGACTGACGCTGGACGGGACGTGTCTGGGTAGGAATGCGTGCATGTCAGAGTATGGACTGACGTATATGTACAGTACTTTTACTGTGCATGTAACACAATGCGTACATCTCCCCCCCCCCCACCCCCCAGTTAAAAGTCACAAAACTTACTTGGCCAAGCAAACAGGGGCACTGCTAACATTTCTCCTGTTGTGGGTTCAGGAGCTTGGCAATGGGTGCTAGTGGGATTTGAGCCCTCCACTATTGGGCCACTGCTCTAAGCATTAGGCTAGCCTGCCACTCCATCATGTCTGTGTGGCTTGTGTGCTGCTTGTCTTCCTATATCCAGCTGATACAGTGTCATTTGATGGGTTACTGCACAGAGACGACAGATTGGTCCAGGGCATGGGTCTCTCCCACTGTGGGAAAAGGATCCAAATAAGGGGTTCACCACACCTTGCAGTTGTGACAATTGTGGGGATATTTGTGTTGGCCTGCTTGTGTGACACTTATATATCAGTGAGTCTAGTAGATGCTTTTGATGTACAGACTGACGGACATGTACAGAACTTTCGCTGTGCACCTGACAACATGCGTGCATCTCCCCCAGTTAAAGGTAACAAAACTTGTTTAGCTGAGCAAACAGGGGCAGTGCTAACCTTTCTCCTGTTGCTCTGGTGAGTTCAGGAACTTGGCAATGGGTGCTGGTGGGAGTTGAACCCTCTGTTATCAGGCCACTCCATCATGTCTGTGTGGTTAATATGCTGCTTGTCACCCTATATTCTGGTGGACGCAGTGCCATTTGACTGGTTACTGCAGAGACACAACAGGATGGTTCAGGGCATGGGGCTCTCCCCCTGTGGGAAAATAATCCCAATATGGGGTCCACAGTACCTCACAGTTGCAATGGCTGTGGGGATATTTGATATGCACTCCTATATATAGTGTAGGAGGTTAATATACAACATAATTATCACATTCAATGTTACCTCCATGTTGGACTGCCTGTGGTTCAACAAGCCTTCCTGCTGGGTCATTGCAGGACTGGTTAGCATCCCATGGGCACAAGAGGTGCAACTGGGATTTGGAGTCAGGTCTGCTGTGTGCCATGCTGTTGCCCTCATCACTCTACTAGTCTCCAACTTGTGTCTCTGGGACCATCATGAGGTAATGTGATTTGAGGACGTGCCATGATTCCTCACTTGCATCCATGGACAACACTCACTGACATGCACAGTCATATCACCTGCTGCATTGTGCAACATGGTACTGTGGTGACAGAGAATTGCATGGACAGGCATTTCCTTCCATGGCTTGGCATGGATGACAATTGCACAGGGCCCTGGTAGGATTTGCACTCACTTCTGCTGGGTAATGGGCAGGTGCTGTAACCTGTAGGTGGCCCCTCCACTCCAGCATGGGCTCACTGGAATTGGCAGGGATCCATTGATTGCCATTTCATCTCAGTGATGTAGCTACTGCATTGGGTCCTGCTGATACATACTGGGGAGCACATGGGTGTGCCTGAAAGGCTAGGGAGACAGGTGGGGAATGGTAGTGCCATATGAGGGCACCCATCTATGTTCTACTTCACAGGCTCCTTCCATCATTGACTGTTGGGACTGTGGCTGGAAGTGGGGCAGTGCCTATGACAGCAGTGTGACACATGGTGCACAGATGTCTGTCCTGTGGTGGCTGTGTGGTATGATGATTTACCTATCTCTGCTCTCACATTGTCCTTCAGCTGGCCAGGTACAGTAGTGCTCCATTCGCGCAACTGTGGTGTGTGCACATGGTTATTCAGGCAGCCGCCTACAGTTGTGTGATTGGGGGTGGTGAGCACACAGTGTTGGTCACAACTATGTCCTCAGCTAAGGATGGAGTGCTGGGGAACTGGCTCACTCCCAACCATTGCTGGCAACACTGTGACCATAGTCAGACAACAGGTATGCATGCCTTGTGGACTGATTTGTCAGGCATATGTCTTACATGTTGGTCATGTGCATTGTGTACATTCACCCACAATAACATAGCATGTTTCTCACAGCAATGCCAGATACGTCATCACCTTTATGTCAGCCACATATGATCTCATTGCCGCTATTGTTACAGCCGTGCCTTTCAGTGTACCCTGCACATATTCCAAACATTTCCCCATCTCCATTACTGGGTATATATGCACCTCTATGGTATTCTACACATTTGTACGTCTGATATTGTGCCTGTCTCTGGACTTGCCTTGCCCCCATGCTTTATACGTGCATCTCATCTTTCTACACAATGTTTGTACATACAGCTCCTTGGCTGCTGTGCTCACTGACAGTCTGTTGCTGGTTCCCACATGGCATACATACAGCAAGGGACTGGGTGTTGATGCAATGTGGACCCTTTGGGGGCCCCCTAAATGGACAGGTCTGTACTTGGTCATCCCTATGCAGTCCACGATGGTATCCCAATTGGTCTATATGGTCCTTCTGACTGCAAATACCATGCACCCCATGGTCTGGGTCACTATCAGTGGGCTGTGATTCCGCCTGTATTGCTGTCCTCTACTTCCACTCCATTACACTCCAGATATTCCCTTAACATCTGATAGACAACAGACACTGACATGGCATTTTCCTAGGAGATGTCCTCCATTGCTGGGCTTCACATGTGGCTGGCATGATGGCATACTCAGGGGTCTGTGGCCACTACTGCACTCATGTCTTATGTTGCATGGGCCCGCACCCTGATCTGCATGCCAGATACTCCTGTTTGACCTTCAGGCTTACTTCACATCAGTGGCACATTATCTCTGGGATTTATGACTCTATTTATTAGTTTTTATCTACTGCTGGATCATTTCAGTCACAGTGGTTTATACTGCTACTTATACTTGGTATGATACATTACACAGGGACATTCAATCGCTCAGCAGCTATGAACATCAGTTTATGATCCAGAATTGTGGGGGGGGGGGGGGGTGAGGGGGAGGGTGCCTGCCCTACATATTCCATCCCCCATTCTCAGTCATTGCACACTGTGTCACTCACACACTCACTTTCTAGCATCAACAGTCCCATTGTACTGACTTCTCGTTTTATCAGGGTTATTCATTCTGGCTCCTTTGGTACATCCAGCGCTTGTCCGTCTGGCCACTATGTACACTATTTCATCCTGTTTAGGGGTGGTTCATTTTGCCTGTGAGCTTTGTACATGTGACACACTTGCTAATTGTTGGTAATACATGCTGCAGGCTGTGTATTGCAGACTGCTGTCACACCATCTTGTGGAGATCTATTGCCAACCGCTTTACAGACCATGCAGACATAGTTCTGATTACTGACCTTATTCCAGCTTTTTGCAGGTACAGCCAGCATATCTATGGGGAATGATGGTGACATGCACAGGAGTTTCTGGAATATGCTGTGCACATCTCTGCGTCTCACCACATCCCCATTCCGTCCCTCTCAGAGTCATTCTAAGATCCCTGCGCTCGCGTACATTATTATACGTGCAGAGACCAGGAGTTTCAGAATACCAATGTATCCATTTTCACCTGCTCAATGTCTACACCGCACACCCCAATGGCTTATTCATATTTTGGAATGACCCCCATAGTGCAGTGATGGCTAACCTTTTTGAGCCCGAGTGCCCAAACTGCCGCACAAAACCAAAGAATTTCCTCAAAGTGCCAGCACGTCATTTGCATAAGTGGTCTTATTTGCATAAATATTTGCATAATGTTACCATACACTAACTTTTAGTAAACATGTCTCTTAATGAGTGTATGGATAAAGAAAGACTAAAAGATTTCTACATTACTATACTCCAGTGCCAACCGCCAGGCACATTAGGAACTACTACAAAAGCTGCCCATTTAGAACCCATAGCAAACCCGCCGTATCCTGACAGCATTACCAGGACTCACAAAGCACCATACCCTACCTATCAAAAGGCAACACTGCAAATATTAAACCAATACATTTCAGAGAATACTGGGGAAAGAGAACACGTGGCAACGTCAAATAGGAATTTCCTCTTGTACCAAACAAAGCGCAGATGTTAATGATGCACATTTCCCAGAGCTGACATATTCCAGTTAATAAATTCAAAATAAAGAGACATCTTTCTACCTTTTGTGCATTTGTTTTTCAGTTGCAATTGGTCCAGCCACTTTCTTCTGGTTTCTTCATGTTTTCTGCTAACTCTCCATCGTCTGCTGTCCATTTGTCCTTTCTTCTCTCTTCTAGTTTTTTTTTCCATTCTCTCTCTCTCTACATCTGCTTTAACATACTAATCTTTCTCCTTTTGCTCTTTCCTCATTCCTATTTCATCCACACAAATTTTACCCCTCCATCCTCAATCCCCAATTACTCTCCCAATACCTGGCCAATTGTAGATTTTTCATCCCTCCTACACAAAATATTTTTCCCCTCTCCATTTTACTCTCCCAGCCCCATCCCATTCTAATCCTCCCCCAACATCAGCTCCCTTCTAGTTCCAGTCTCACCCAGCATCCATCCCCTTCTAGTCCCTGCATCAGCCCATTTCCAGTCCTAGCCCCCCATCAGCCCATTTCCAGTCCTAGCTCCCCCATCCATTTCCAGTCCAAGTCCCTTCATCAGCTCATTTTCAATCCTAGCCCCCCCATCAGCCCATTTCTAGTCATTTCCTAGCCCCACCATCAGCCCATGTCAAATCATAGCTCCCCTCCACTCATCCCAATTCCAGTCCAAGCCCCCCCATGAGCCTACTTCCAGTTCTAGCCCCTCCATGAGTCCATTTCAATTCAAGCCCCCACCACAGCCCATTTCCAATCTTAGCTCCCCCCAACAGCCCATTTCCAGTCCTATCCTAGCTGTTCCATCAGCCCATTTTCAGTCCTAGCTCCCTTCCCTCACAGCCCATTTCCATTCCAAGCTCCCTCCCCATCAGCTATTTGCAGTTCAAGCCTCCCCTTCCACTCAGCCCATTTCCAGTCCTAGCAACACCCCAACCCATTACCAGTCCTAGCCCCCCGTCAATAAACTTCCAGTCCTAACCCCCATCACCTCATTTTCAGTTTAAGCCCCCCCTATAACCCACTACCAGTCCTAACCCCCCATCAGCCCATTTCCAGTCAGCCCCCCATAGCCCATTGCCAGTCCTAACCCCCCCCATCAGCCCACAGCCCATTACCAGTCCTAACCACATCAGCCCACCTCAAGTCCTAACCCCTCCCCATCAGCCCATTTCCTGTCCTAGCCCCCCCATAACCCATTATCAGTCCTACCCCCCCATCAGCCCACTACCAGTCTTAACCCCCCCATAGCCCATTGCCAGCCCTCATCAGCCCACAGCCCATTGCTAGTCTTAACCCACCCCATAGCCCACTGCATCTTAACCCCCCTCCCCAGCCCACTGCCAGTCTTAACCCCCCTCCCTAGCCCATTGCCAGTCTCAACCCCTCTCCCTCCCTCCCCAGCCCACTGCCAGTCTTAACCACCCCAGCCCACTGCCAGTCTTAACCCACCCACCCTAGCCCATTGCCATTCACAACCCATCTCCCTCCCTCCATAGACCAATGCCATTCTCAACCCCACTCCCTCCCTCCCTAGCCCATTGCCAGTCTCAACCCCCCTCCCTCCCTCCCTAGCCCCTTGCCAGTCTCTACCCCCCTCCATCCCTCCCTAGCCCTTTGCCAGTCTCAACCCCCCTCCCTCCCTCCCTCCCTAGCCCATTGCCAGTCTTAACCCCCCTCCCTCCCTAGCCCATTGCCAGTCTTAACCCCCCTCCCTCCCTCCCTCCCTAGCCCATTGCCAGTCTTAACCCCCCTCCCTCCCTCGCCCATTGCCAGTCTTAACCCCCCTCCCTCCTTCCCTAGCCCATTGCCAGTCTTAACCCCCCTCCCTCCCTAGCCCTTTGCCAGTCCTACCCGCCCCCCCTCGGCTCATGGCAATTAAAAAAAAAACTGGCCGCTGCCACGGCGGCGGCATGGAGTGTCCCGCGGGGCTCCCTCTGCCCGGCGGGACTCTCCCGGCGCGGCTCAGCCCCTCTCTGCCGGCTTGCAGATACGCGAAGGGAGAGAGTCTCCCTCGCGTCTCTGTTAAGCCCGCAGGGGCTGATGGGAAATTTCCCATCTGCCCCTGCGGGCTTAACAGAGACGCGAGGGAGACTCTCTCTCCCTTCACGTATCTGCAAGCCGGCAGAGAGGGGCTGAGCCGCGCCGGGAGAGTCCCGCCGGGCAGAGGGAGCCCCACGGGACAGTCCATGCCGCCGCCGCGGCAGCGGCCAGTTTTTTTTTTTTTTAATTGCCATGAGCCGGCATATCTCAATTTGCGACCTTCCCGCATGCCAGCTGCAAGGCCTTCTCGTGCCACAGCTGGCACGCGTGCCATAGGTTCGCCATCGCTGCCATAGTGTATAGATTGGAGTAATATCTGCAGGTTATCATATGCCTCCTTGAGGTGGACAGAGTGAGCAATTGGAATAGATGGCTTTACAATGCTGTTATGAATAAAAAGGTCTTGAGGCTTTTTGTTGAAGAATCAATGAATAAGTACCATTCTGATGGTCTGTGTACCTGTGAGAGGGCTCCAAAAAGTCTGTCAATATCATTGCAATAACACATTGGACCATCTACTTTAAAGAACATCGCTAAATTATGATTGCATGTGCGAATGTGGAAAATGAGAACATTCTTTTGAAGTAAGTTATTTTCCCTCAACCTTGAAGCAAGGAGTTCCACTTTATCTTTTGAGAGTGCCAACTCTGAATAAGAACAATAAGGGGCTTGTTTACGAAGCTGCAGTAGTGGCTTTCGACCAATATCGGAGTCGCGGCCCGATTGAATTCAAAGGGGCCGCGGCTCCGAAATCGGTCGGAAGCCACTATCGCTGCTTAATAAACAAGCCCCTAAGTTCTTCTTGGCTGAATTTCTGTGGGTTACCATTGCTTTCATCTGGCATGTAGTATGCATCTTCTGATTCTTTAGGTTGGCTGCCACTTGCATCTTCATCTAACTCCATTTCATCTGGTACAGAAGATAGCCCATCCTGTGGAAGAACTGGAACTGGAAGTGTTTCATCATGTGGGACTGGTCGCATTGCAAAAATAAGATTTAGATACACAATGTTGTCTTGTTCTTTGCAGAGAAACCCATGATATTAACCAGACAAAAATAGCAGTCGGCCCTCCATATCATCAGTACAGCAAATGGCATCACTGTTTTCCTTCTATTTAACCAATCACGTAATCCATTTGCACAGGCAATAAAAATGATGCGAGGCACCCATGGCTTATCCTGGCCACCCAGTGGGCATTCAAAATGTACAGTTTGCAAAGATCTGACATTATGGTACAACATTGAGATACAGTAGCAAATGACTCACAAACATAACAAAATACATTGGAATGATTTTTACACTCTTGGCATGATTATTTTATTTCTGATGATTTCTTCAGTGTTATTATTACTAAATATGTAATCAAAATAATTAATCCGAAAAGCAAAATAAATACCAGTCAATACTGGTAGAGTAATCCTTGACACAATTTATGTCAATTTGGCTAGTATAGCAAAACCTCCGACACTATCATCTTTCAAACCTGACATGATACTACAAAAACAAAAACAGTTTTGAACATTGCTCATCATAGGTTATTTATTATTTCTGATGACTTTTTCATGTTGACCAGTTTAATCTAAAGTTGAAAGTTTCATGAAGGTGATAAAATATACAAGGGAGAATGTGTGTAAGAGTGAGTTTAATGCAGTGCCCCCGACCCCCAACCCCACAATAACAATAATTTAAGACTAGACATAAATGTACCAACAAAAATAAAAGTTCAGTGTACATCAATGTGGCAAACCCAGAAGTATTTTAAGGAGCTTGAAAACATTTTGTGAGTTTTAGTTGGTTGGTTTGAGATGGATCAAGCACAGAGGACCTTCTTCCCTCAGATAAAACATAATTTAATTGGTTTAAAGATTCAGTAAATCTATTCAAAATCATCCACTATTGCTGTGAAATATGGTAAAGATGTGACACATGGTATGACTGTGAGCTATAGCACAGCTGTGAAAAGTGATGCAGTTTTGAAATGTGACACAGCTCTGATTATACGGTACAGCTATGAGACATGGTACACTTAAATTAAGGAGAATAACCATTCCAAATAACAAAGGCAGGCTTCAGCCAGAAAAGAAAAAAATATCTATACCTGATTTGCAGAAATCCATCCATTGCTATACATGGGCCAAGCTCTCACAAACTGAATGAATAGAAATTGAAAAAAATGAAATCTGAATAGCTAAAGCAACAAGCCCAAATATCTTCCAAGTTATGAAATTGTGTTGTTAGCTACTGCAGCTTCTACAAATTTATTCACTGAACACATTTTTCAGCCTTTGCATAATTCCATTCACATTCCACTTCCTCATCCATTGCTGAATGGTTCTATCATGTCCTTAACACCCAGCTTTTGACTTAGAGAGCATTCAAAAGCGAGGGTCTAAGACTAGGAAAACTAACTTTACAAAGATGGGACAATACTTCAGAGAGTCGTTAGTGGGATGGGAACAGCTGGGGGATGTAGAAAAACAGTGGGCAAAAATGAAAGGGGATATTTTAAGGTCAACAAACCTTTTTGTTAGAAAGGTAAATAAAGGTAAAAGGAAAAGGAGGCCGCTATGGTTCTCAAAAGGAGTAGCTGAAAAGGTAATGAAAATGAGAGAGACCTTCATGAAATATAAGAGATCACAGAGAGAGGAAGACAGGCATCTATATTTGGAAAAACTTAGAGAAGCTAGCAAAGCAGTCAGGAAAACAAAGGTACAAAAAGAAAAAGAAATAGCCAATGCAATAAAATGCGGGATAAGACATTTTTCAGATGTGTTATTAAGAGGAGGTAGGGCAAAAGTGGTATTGTCAGACTCAAGGGTGCAGGGGAGGAATATGCAGAAACTGATGAGGATAAAGCAGAATTGTTCAACAAATATTTCTGTTCTGTGCTCACAGATGAAGGGCCAAGAGCAGGACCTCAGAAAACAACCACAAATAGAAACTGAAGCAACAGGGATCTCGAACGATTTTCAGAAGACTGTTTTTGTGAGGAACTAGCTAAATTAAAACTAGACAAAGCCATAGGTCCAGATGGGATACATCCAAAAATACTGAGGGAACTTGGGAATGTTCTAGTGGCTCCATTGTCTGACCTTTTCATTGCCTCTTTCGAGTTGAAAATGATGTCAGACGACTGGAGAAAGGCACATGTGGTCCCTTTACACAAAAGCGGACGTAAGGTGGACATTGAGAACTACAGACCGGTTAGTCTAAATTCTGTTGTTAGTATATTGGAAAGGCTACTAAAGGAGAGAATAATAAGGTTTCTGAAATCCAATGGATTGCAGGATCCAGAGGCAGGTCTTGGCAGAAAAATCTAATAGATTTCTTTGACTGGGTGACCAGGTAGTTAGAAACATAGAAAAATTACGACAGAAAAAGACCACATGGCCTACCTAGTCTGTCCTTCCATATCAACTACACCAGTCCCCTTTTTTCCTTTAGAGATCCTCTTTGTTTGTCCCATGCTTTTTTGAATTCAGATACTGTCCTCATCTCTACCACCTCCACTGGGAGACTATTCCACGGATCCACCACTCTTTCCATAAAGAAATATTTCCGCATATCATTCCTGGATCTATCCCCTTTCACCCTCATCCCTTGTCACCTCATAGCAGAACTTGCTTTTAACTGAAAGAGGCTCTCACCCTGTGCAATTATGCCACAGAGGTATTTAAACGTCTCAATCATATTACCTTTATCCTGCCTTTCCTCTAAGGTGTACATATTAAGATCCTTAAGTCTGTCCTCATATGCTTTATAATGAAGGCCACTAAGCATTTTAGTAGCCACCCTCTGTACTGACTCTATTCTGTTTATATCCTTTTGAAGGTGTGGTCTCCAGAATTGCACACAATACTCCAAATGAGGTCGTACCAAAGACTTATATAGAGGCACTATCACCTCCTTTTTTCTGCTAGTGATTCTTCTCTGTATGCACCCAAGCATCTTTCTAGCTTTTGCTGTAGCCTTTTCTACCAGTTTAGCTACGTTAAGATCATCAGACACAACCACGTCTAGGTCCCGCTCTTCTTTAGTGCACAAAAGTACTTCACCCCCTATACCTTATTGCTCCCTTGGATTGCTGCAGCCCAAATGCGTGACCTTGCATTTTTTAACATTAAATCTCAGCTGTCAAATTCTAGACCATTCTTCAAGCTTAGCTAGATCCCTCCTCATGTTATCTCCACCTTCCTGAGTGTCTACTCTATTGCAGATTTTTGTATCATCCGCAAAAAGGCAAACCTTGCCAGACAGCCCTTCTGCTATATCACTAACAAAAATGTTATAAAGAATCGGACCAAGGACAGATCCCTGGGGCACCACCTTCTCCTCAGAGTGAGCTCCATTTATCAATACTATTTGTTGCCTCCCACTCAAACCACTTCTAACCCAAGCAGTAACTTTAGAGTCCATCCCTAGGGTGCTCAGTTTGTTTAAAAGTCGCCTGTGAGGAACAGTGTCAAAGGCTTTACTGAAATCTAAATACACCACATCTAGGGCTCTTCCTCAGTCCAACTCCCTCCCTCCCTCCCTCCCAGATTTGTCTGACAAGACCTGCCTCTGGTGAATCCATGCTGCCTCGGATCCTGTAACCCGCTGGACTCCAGAAAACTCACTATTTTTTCTTTCAGCAGCGTTTCCAATACTTTACTCACCACCAAAGTTAAACTAACCAGCCTGTAGTTTTCAACCACATCCTTATTTCTGCTTTTGAGTAAAGGTACCACATGAGCCTCTCTCCAGTCCTTTGGCACCACTCCCGACTCCAACGAGGCATTGAAAAGGTCAGTCAGTTTAGCTGCTAGAATGTCCCCAAGTTCCCTCAGTATTCTAGGGTGTATCCCATCCAGTCCCATCGCTTTGTCTACTTTATGTTTAGCTAGTTTCTCACGAACACAGTCTGACAATACCACTTTTGCCCTTCCTCTTCTCACTAACATATCTGAAAAATATCTTATCCCCCCATTTTATTGCATTGGCTATTTCCTCCTCTTTTTGAGTCTTTGCTTTCCTGTTTACTTTGCTAGCTTCTCTAAGTTTTTCCAAATATAGATGCCTATGCCTGTCTTCCTCTTTCTGTGATCTCTTGTATATAGAAGCATAGTTGGACCGAGGTGGTACATTTAGATTTCAGTAAAGCCTTTGATACCATTCCGCACAGCCGATTTATAAACAAACTGAGCACCCTAGGGATGGACTCTAAAGTTACTGATTGGGTTAGAAATCGGTTGAGTGGGAGATGACAAAGGGTACAGGTACAGTAAATGGAGCTTACTCTGAGGAGAAGGAGGTTACCGCAAGGATCTGTCCTTGGTCCGATTCTGTTTAACATCTTTGTTAGTGATATTGCAGAAGGACTGTTGGGTAAGGTTTGCTTGAAGGACTAGAAAAAGGGACTGCTACTTCTGGAGAGAGATCTGCAATTGTGAGTATATACTTCTCGGAATTTTCTGAAAGGACTTCTTTGTATTAAAGTTAATTAATCTGTGAACCCAGTGTTTTTTGTTAAATCAGTCAGGGCCTAGTAGCAGCAGTTTAAGTTTAAATTTAAAACACAGAAGCAAACTTTCTGGTTACACTTCATACCCAGCAGAGAGCTTGTATTTTAAATTTAATAGACACTCAGGGCCTAGTATCAGCAAAGTACTTTTAGTTTAAATTTAAAACACAGAAGAGGGCTTTCTGGTTAAATTTAGAACCCAGCAGAAAGCTTGTAGTTTAAATTTCATAGTAAGTCAGAACCTAGCAGTAGGAAAGAGCTGTAATTTAATTAAAATCAAAATATAACTTAGCATAAAAGGCAAAACAGGGTTAGTACTCTTTGAGCAACAAATAAAGTCTTCTAGAGACCTTTACAAAGAGGCCTTCTACCTAGGGGGCAAGAGACCTGTGAAACGTTTTCAATAGGTGTTAACACCAGGTGGCAGGTCAAAAGGCCATTTTGAAAGACTCCTTCTATCCAAGCAAGGACTGTTAATCACCCAGGAAGTTGGTCACAGCTTACCTCAGCAGCACAGGACAGGCTACTGTGTAGCAGCCCTATTTTAATAAGTGCTATTTCCCTCCCTCCCTTCACAACACCCACCCACCCCCGGGATAATCGTAGCTTTATAGGTACTTACACATCTTAAAGGAAAGTAGGTGCTCTTATGTGAAGCTCGTTATCCAAATCAGTAACACACTAAGGACCTGAGATTAATTAAGCTTCAGGTGAACAAGGTATATTAAACGTATTAGGTACAGTTTTATTAGTATAAATATCCATAGCAAACCTTAGTAGGTAAAGAACTTAAAGATCTAAACACAAGCTTAAAACTAGGATGCAGACAGCAGTGCAGCAGCGAGATGGGGGCTTTCTAGTCTTTTGCATTGAGTGTCACATGTATGATTTTCTCCCAGTTGGTGAAAGGTCTTACATGTGCACTAGGTGCAAGGAGCTCTTTGCTTTCAGGGAAAGAGTCCATTCTCTAGAGGCTAGAGTAGCAGACTTGGAAAACATAAGGAAGACAGAGAGGTACATAGACGAGACCTACAGGGATATAGTACTGAAGTCCCACCTCCAGTCTGGCAGCATCCCTGTTGCCATGGAGGAGAGAGGTCACGTGACAGGAGAACATCACCCTGGTGTGGCAGGAAGTGATCCTATAGCTAGGATCTGTCCTCCAGCTGATGCAAAACCCTCTCGCACCGAGGAGGTTTCTCCAGGGCCATGTGCCCATGAGGGAAGGGTTAGGACAGCCGTTATAGTTGGTGATTCGATCATTAGGCATGTAGATAGCTGGCTGGCTGGTGGACGTGAGGATCACCTGGTAACATGCCTGCCTGGTGCGAAGGTAGCGGAACTCACGCGCCACCTAGATATGGTCTTAGATAGTGCTGGAGAGGAGTCTGCTGTCTTGGTACATGTCGGTACCAATGACGTAGGAAAATGTGGTAGGGAGGTTCTGGAGGCTAAATTTAGGCTTTTAGGTAGGAAGTTGAAATCCAGAACTTCCAGGGTAGTGTTCTCCAAAATGCTTCCCATTCCACGCGCAGAACCCAAAAGGCAGGCAGAGCTCCGGAGTCTCAATGCGTGGATGAGACAATGGTGCAGAGATGAGGGGTTTGGATTTGTTAGGAACTGGTGAACATTCTGGGGAAAGGAGGGGTTCTTCCAAAGGGATGGCCTTCACCTTAACCGGGATGGAACCAGGCTGCTGGCATTAACCTTTAAAAAGGAGATAGAGCAGCTTTTAAACTAGAAAATGGGGGAAAGCCGACAGTCAAACAAGAGCACACGGTTCGGAAGAATGTATCCTTGAAGGACACTACCAAAAGCAGAGATGTTCCAAAAACAGAGCAAAGTAGCCCAAATGCCCTCGAGTAAACTTAGAAACATAGAAACATAGAAATATGATAACAGAAAAAGACCACATGGCCTATCTAGTCTGTCCTTCCATATCAACAACTACAACAGTCCACTTTTTACCTTTAGAGATCCTCTGTGTCTGTCCCTTGCTTTTTTGAATTCAGTTACTGTCCTCATCTCTACCATGTCCACTGGGAGACTATTACACGGATCCACTACTCTTTCCGTAAAGAAATATTTCCGCATATCACTCCTGAATCTATCTCCCTTCACCCTCATCCCATGTCCCCTCGTAGCAGAACTTGCTTTCAGTTGAAAGAGGCTCTCTCCCTGAACATTTATGCCACGGAGGTATTTAAACATCTCAATCATATCACCTCTATCCCGCCTTTCCTCTAAGGTGTACATATAAAGATCCTTCAGTCTGTCCTCATATGCATTATAATGAAGACCACTAATCATTTTAGCAGCCACCCTCTGCACCGACTCCATCCTGTTCACATACTTTTGAAGGTGCGGTCTCCAGAATTGCACACTATACTCCAAATGAGGTCGCATCAAAGACTTATACAGAGGCACTATCACCTCCTTTTTTCTGCTGGCCATTCCTCTCCGTATGCACCCAAGCATCCTTCTAGCTTTTGCTGTTGCCTTTTCTACCTGTTTAGCTACTTTAAGATCATCAAACACAACCACGCCTAGGTCCCGCTCTTCTTTAGTGGACAAAAGTACTTCACCCCCTATACTATATTGCTCCCTTGGATTGCTGCAGCCCAAATGCATGACCTTACATTTTTTAACATTAAATCCCAGCTGCCAAATTCTAGACCAGGGGTCTCAAACACGCGGCATCTTGTGCGGCCCGCGAAGTACCGGCGAGTAAAAAAAAAAAATTCCAAACTTGCCGCCGCAGTATTAAGCGTCCCGCGGGCCCCTCTGCCTGGTCCTCTCCTCCCTGCAGTATCAGCTCCAAAAGCGGCGGCTTTCAGAGCCACGAAGAGAGAGAGTTTCTCTCGCGCGGTTCTGAAGAGCAGCGCGAGAGTCTTCAGAACCGCGCAAGAGAAACTCTCTCTCTCTTCGCGGCTCTGAAAGCCGCCACTTTTGGAGCTGAATGCTGCAGGGAGGAGAGGACCAGGCAGAGGGGCCCGCGGGACGCTTAATACTGCAGCAGCAGCAGCAAATATGCTTTTTTTCTTTTTCATCTAATTTGGCTGATGGTGGGAGGGGGGTTAGGACTGGTAATGGGCTATGGGGGGGGGGGCTAGGACTGGTAATGGCCTATGAGGGGGGTAACGGAAAATGGGGTGATGGGGTAACACTGAAAATGGGGTGATGGGGGGTTAGTACTGGTAATGGCCTATGAGGGGGTAACTGAAAATGGGTTGATGGGGGTAACACTGAAAATGAGGTGGGGGGGGTTAGTACTGGTAATGGCCTATGAGGGGGTAACTGAAAATGGGGTGGAGGGGGTAACTGAAAATGGGGTGATGGGGGTAACACTGAAAATGGGGTGATGGGGGGGTAGTACTGGTAATGGCCTATGAGGGGGTAACTGAAAATGGGGTGATGGGGGTAACACTGAAAATTTATTTATTTCTTTATTTATTTATTTACAGTTTCTTTTATACCGCGCTATTTGACATCAGTGCGGTTTACAATGAACAGAAACTACACGTCACAAAAATTGATCAGTGCTTACAAAGAACAGGGTATACATAAAACAGGTTTCATAAACAGAGAACATAGAACATAATAAACTATGTACAGAAGCAACTATGTACAAAGCAACTAAATGCAGCTAAATGTTTCTTGATGAGAGGAGAAGTAAGGTGAGATTGCAGCTCTGCGCGTTAAGACTATGGAGTGCATGAGTTTAATGTGTTGGTCTGAGGTGTAGAAGTGGGTTGGTGTGAGGGGGTGTCTGAAACATCGTAGTGCTGCAAGAACAGATGATGCTTCAGTGCCTTCCTAAACTGGGAGAGGTCGCTGATGGTTCTGATGCCTGTTGGTAGGGCATTCCAACATGAAGGTGCAAAGTAAGAGAAGGCTCTGGATCTGGTGACTTGAGAGCACTTCGTGATTGCCTTAGGTAGTACAAGAGAGTTGGAGGCAGTCGATCTCCTTGCTCGATTAGGGGGTGTAATTGATATCAGGTCGGTGATAGAAGATGCGGAGTTGTTATAGATCGCTTTGTGAGTCATAGTTAGGATCTTGAAAGAGATCCTGGACTGCATAGGAAGCCAATGTAGCTGTTTCAGTATTGGAGTGATGTGGGTTCTCTTAGAGGCTCCATAAAGGATTCTTGCAGCTGAGTTCATGGCCAATTGTAGGGGGTTGATCGTGCTCTTTGGTAGGCCATGCAGGATAGCATTGGCGTAGTCCAGATGGGGCATTATTAAGGCCTGAAAGACTGATCGAAAGTCATCTGGTTCTAGCAGCTGACGCAGATGACGAAGGGTCCGGATTTTATGATAGACAGATTTCACTACGTTGCTGATATGAGCCTTCATATTGAGATGTTGATCAAGCGTAACCCCTAGGTATCTAACTGTAGTCTTGCAGAGGAGCTCGGCGTCACGCACCTTGATGGACCTTGGTGAGGTGAATGAGGGGTTTCTGGTCACGAAGAGGACTTCTGTCTTTTTAAAATTTATCTTAAGCATTTGTGATTTTAACCAGTCAGTGACCGCGTCAAAGCACTTGATTAGTGGGGAGAGGTCAAGGAGTTCTGTTGAGAATGGCATATACATAAGGACATCATCAGCATAGACCAGGCAGTTGATGTTAAAAGAGTGGATGAGGTCACAGATAGGCTGCATATAAACGTTGAAAAGTAAGGCGGACAGGGAGGAACCTTGTGGCACACCTTTGGTTTGCTGGAAAGGGTCAGAGGTTGAAGATCCAGAGCGAACATGTTGCCATCGGTCTCTGAGGTATGAGGAACACCAAGAGAGGGCTGATCCGTGAACTCCCTTCTCTTTAAGACGTGACAGGAGAACTTCATGATCAACAGTGTCAAACGCCGCGGCAATGTCCATGAAGATTAAAGCAAAACCTTGTCTGACGTTGTTTAGGCCTATGGTTAGAGTATTGAACAGGGAAGTCAGTAGGGTTTCTACGCCGTGTGATTCACGAAATTCGTGCTGACATGGGTGCAAAGGTGCATTGGAGTCAAGATAATCTTGTAGCTGACGTTGAGTAATCTTTTCAATGATTTTCGAAAGGAGAGGAATGCTGGAGATGGGTCTATAGGATTCCATCAAGGAGGGGTCCAACCTGCTGTTTTTTAGGAGAGGTCTGATGGAGGTCTGCTTCAGAGTGTGAGGGAATGTCCCTGTAGAGAACGATATATCTATCATTTTAGATAGAAATGGGCTGAGATCAGCCCGTAGTGACTTTATCCAGGAAGCTGGACAGGGGTCGGAAGGTGATGTTGTGGAGTTTATTTTTAAGATGGTGTCTTGAATGACTCTGTCATTTGGGGTGATGAAGGATGAAAGAGTGTGTTGAGTCTCACCTGAGAATTGGCTAGGTGAGGGTAGATGGACAGTGTAGGGAGTGTTGGCTGAAGTAGGGGGCATAGAGGTTGGATCGAGCTGATTACTTTTGCTCCGTAAGTAGTTGGCGTATTCCTGAGGATCTAGGTGGGGTGGTGCACCCTGAGAAGGTTCCTTTGCTAAGGTTTTCACAATGTGGAAGAGCTCGTGAGGTTTGTTGAGGGAGCGCTGTAGTCTGCCTGCGTAATATTTTTTCATACTGGAAGATACGGATGAGCGATGTCTTGTTAATTGCGTTTTGAATGCATCATGATTTTCGGTTGATCTTGATCGTCGCCACCGTCTTTCTAGTTGTCTGAGGAAGAGGAGCGATTTTCTTAGCTCTGGGGAGTACCATGGTGCATTCTTTTTCTTATGGGGTGCTTTGATTGAGGTAGGAGAGTGGATCACAGCATCTAGGCAGGAGTTCCAAGAATCGACCATGTCATCAAGGCTTTTTTCAGGAGGGCAAAGTAGGTTCTGGGTCTTCTTTAGGATGTCTTCTCTATTAAAAGGGTAAAAGCGTCTAAAGTGTTCTGGGGAGGGTGCATCTGCTGAAAATATCTTAGAAGATCTAGAACATATAGGCATCTGAAACAAGATTAGGAGATGATCAGACCATGGTACTGTGATTGAATTTAAGTAGGAATTGTGCCAGTGGGTAAGAGTTGATTGTGGTGCAAAGATCAGGTCCAGTGTGTTACCCTTTGTATGAGTAGGAGTGTCGACCAACTGAACATAGCCTAGTTCACTGAGAGCATCAATAAAGGCATTAGTGTGGCTGTCTTGAATGGTTGGGAGGTTAAAGTCGCCTAGAACCCAATTTGGGGTGTGTGGGTTTGTAGAGTTACAGGCCAGATCAATGATTGTGGCTAAATCGTCTGGTGATGAGGTGATGGGGGGGGGGGGTTAGGACTGGTAATGGGCTATGAGGGGTAAGACTGGAAGTGGGCTATGGGGGGTTAGGACTGGTAATCGGCTATGGGGGGGCTAGGACTGATAATAGGCTGGGGGGTCTGCTAGGACTGGAAATGGGCTGAGTGGAAGGGGGGCTTGAACTGCAAATGGCTGATGGGGAGGGGGGCTTGGAATGGAAATGGGCTGTGAGGGGAGGGAGCTAGCACTGGAAATGGGCTGATGGGGGGGAGCTACGATTGGAAATGGGCTGATGGGGGGCTAGGACTGAAAATGGGCTGATGCAGTGACTAGAAGGGAGGGGGTGCTGTGTGGGACTGGAACTAGAAGGGAGCTGATGTTGGGGGAGGATTAGAATGGGATGGAGCTGGGAGAGTGAAATGGAGAGGGGAAAATATTTTGTGTGGGAGGGAAGACAAATCTACAATTGGCCAGGTAAGTGGGGATTGAGGATGGAGGGGTAAAATTTGAGTGGATGAAAATAGGAATGAGGAAAGAGCAAAAGGAGAAAGATTAATATGTTAAAGCAGATGTAGAGGGAGAATGGAAAAAGCTAGAAGAGAGAAGGACAAATGGACAGCAGACGATGGAGAGTTAGCAGAAGGCACGAAGAAACCAGAAGAAAGTGGCTGGAACTGAAAAAAAATGCACAAAAGGTAGAAAAATATCTTTATTTTGAATTTATTAACTGGAATATGTCAGTTCTGGGAAATGTGCATCAATAACGTCTGCGCTTTGTTTAGTACAAGAGGAAATTAATTTATAGTTTTATTTCTACAGTGTTGTTGTACATTCCAAGTTTGGCTTTTGGGGGGTCCCAGTTTAAATTGTCTTGTTTCTAAATTTTGATTCCTTGTTTGGTGATGGTGTACTCTGCATGTGTAACTGAGCTGAGGTATTCTGTTTATGTAATTCCTATTTGACATTGCTACTTGTTCTCTGTCCCCAGTAGGTCATGTATTGTTATTCTCTGAAATGTATTGATTTAATATTTGCAGTGTTGCCTTTTGATAGGTAGGGTATGGTGCTTTGTGAGTCCTGGTAATGCTGTTAGGATATGGCGGGTTTGCTATGGGTTCTAAATGGGCAGTGTTTGTTTGTAGTAGTTCCTAATGTGCCTGGCGGTTGCCACTGGATTATAGTAATGTAGAAATCTTTTAGTCTTTCTTTATTCATGCACTCATTAAGAGGCATGTTTACTAAAGGTTAGGGTATGGTAACATTATGCAAATATTTATGCAAATGAGGTCCCTTATGCAAATGAGGTCTCATGCGGCCCCCGGGTTATTTTACAAGTCCTCATTTGGCCCTCAAAGCAATTTGAGTTTGAGACCCCTGTTCTAGACCATTCTTCAAGCTTAGCTAGATCCCTCCTCATGTTTTCTACACCTTCCTGGGTGTCTATTCTATTGCAGATTTTGATATCATCCGCAAAGAGGCAAACCTTACCCGACAACCCTTCCGCTATATCACTAACAAAGATGTTAAAAAGAATCGGACCAAGGACAGATCCCTGGGGCACATCACTGGTAACATCCTTCTCCTCAGAGTGAGCTCCATTTACTTGTACTCTTTGTCGCCTCCCACCCAACCAATTTCTAACCCAAGCAGTAACTTTAGGGTCCATCCCTAGGGTGCTCAGTTTGTTTATAAGTCCCCTGTGAGGAACAGTGTCAAAGGCTTTACTGAAATCTAAATACACCACATCTAGGGCTCTCCCTCGGTCCAACTCCCTGGTCACCCAGTCAAAGAAATCAATCAGATTTGTCTGACAAGACCTGCCTTTGGTGAATCCATGCTGCCTCAGATCCTGTAATCTGCTGGACTCCGGAAACCTCACTATTTTCTCTTTCATCAGCGTTTCCAATAATTTACTCAACACCGAAGTTAAACTAACTGGCCTGTAGTTTTCAACCACATCCTTACTTCCACTTTTGTGTAAAGGCACCACATGAGCCTCTCTCCAGTCCTTTGGCACTACTCCTGACTCCAACAAGGCATTGAAAAGGTCAGTCAGAGTTGCTGCTAGAACTTCCCCAAGTTCCCTCAGTATTCTAGGGTATATCCCATCCGTTCCAATCGCTTTGTGTACTTTAAGTTGAGCTAGTTTCTCACGAACACAGTCTTCTGAAAATTGTTCAAGATGTCCCTCGCTTCTGTTCCTGTTTGTGGGTGTTTTCTGAGGTCCTGCTCCTGGTTCTTCATCTGTGAACACAGAACAGAAATATTTGTTAAGCAATTCCGCTTTATCCTTATCAGCTTCTACATATTCCTTCCCTGCACCCTTGAGTCTGACAATACCTCTTTTGCCCTTCCTCTTCCCTCTAATATATCTGAAAAATGTCTTATCCCCCCATTTTATTGCATTGGCTATTTCCTCCTCCTTTTGAATCTTTGCCTTCCTGACTACTTTGCCAGCCTTTCTAAGATTTTCCAAATACAGATGCCTGTCTTCCTCTCTCTGTGATCTCTTGTATTTCATGAAGGCCTCCCTCTTTTTCTTCACTTTTTCAGCTACTTCTTTCGAAAACCATAGCAGTCTCCTTTTCCTTTTACCTTTATTTACCATTTTAACAAAAAGGTTGGTTGCCCTTAAAATATCCCCTTTCAGAGACTTCCGGTGATGTCATGGAGCTGATGGCAGCATAGAAGCCTAGCTCCGTCCGAATCCCGAGATTAAGGTGACAAAGTGGTGCCCCAAACAAAAATAAAGTGGAAGGGAAGAGAGAGAACACCCTGGTGATGGCATCGAAGAAAAAACTGGCCAGCTTCCAATCCCCATATGTGCGGAGAGATCCGAAAGAGGCTGCGCAGACGGCGGGTTCTGAAGAGGAAGCATTGGGGGCAACGGCCGCCACAATTGGCGTGGAGAGGGCTCACAGAAGCCTGGGGCCCAGGCGGGAGAAGCTGACGAGAGATATCATTGACTGCATGAGCAGCTTCCCCCTTAAGGAGCAGATATTGTCGGTGGCGAGAAAGTTCGGGCAGATTGCCTGGGAAGGAGGAGAAGTGGAGGTGTTTAACGATCTGTCCAAAGGCACTCTGGAGAGGCGGAGGGCGATGAAGGAGGTCACTGCCTACTTGAGGGGGAAGGGATTTCGCTATCGATGGATGTTCCCCTTTGCACTGTTGGTGTTGGCGAATGGGGTGACCAGGAGGATAAAGACAGCGGAAGAAGCGTGGAAAATGTTGCGGGAGCTGGGATGTGACAGCCTTCTTCAGGTGGAGGGAAGCGATCAACAGAAGCCAAGTGGTTCTGGACTGGGGAAATTGCACACGAGCTCGCAGTGGCAGAGAGCAGGAGAAAAGGGGAAGAGGCTGCAACGGCTGTCCAAGGAGCGGCAAGGAGCAACACATGAGCATGATACCCGAGGAGGGGAGAGTGAAAGCCAGGACTGGATGTGAGCATCGGGGTGTGGGGTGATGAAACCCTAACCATCCGAGTGAGAGACTGGGGACTTGGAGGGGTGTAAAGGGGGAGATGGGGGAGGGTGATGGAAGTAAGGGAGGGGGGTTGGTGGGGCTCGGGTGTTTTTGGCTATGGTGGGGGCGTGCAGATGGGGGGAATGGAGGTGGTTGGGATAAAGAAGGTTGGGGCCAGAGTACCAGGGGGCCATGTGGATCGGGGTACGAGGTGCCGGGAAAGGACAAGATGTCTCGGGATGGCAATGTTGGGGAGGGTGAGGGGGGGAGTAGGGGGTGGGGAGGGGAGGGAGGGGGGAGGGGGGTGGGGGGGGAAGGGAAGGAGAGGGGGGAGGGGGACAGTAATGAAGGCACAACAGGGGGGAAAGAACGGGGGAGAGCAGGGAAAATGCTGCGCATAGGTACAGTTAATGTCAAAGGTTTGAACTCCCCAGTGAAGTGCAGTATGTTGGCAAGGGAGGTGTGGAAGTACCAGTGGGATGTGGTGATGCTGCAGGAGACCCATCTGCGAAGCAGGGATGTGGGTAGACTGAAGAACAGGCAGTATCCGGATCAATATTATTCATGTAATAAGGAGGTGGTAAAGAAGGGGGGTTGCATTATGGGTGCGGCAGGGAAGCGGGATTCAGGTAGAGGGTAGTTTTAAGGACAGAGAGGGGCGGGTGGTGGGGATAAGAGGGAAAATGGGGGGAGAGGATATAGTGATAGTGGTGGTGTATGGCCCTAACAGGAGTCAGAAGGGCTTTTGGAGGGAGGTAGGGAGGTTAATTGAAGGGGCAGGAGGGGGACTTTAACATGGTTTTGGACCCCGGAGTGGATAGAGCCCCCAAGGGGGATGGAGGGGAGAGCAGGAATAGAAAGGGTTGCGGATAATGATGAAACAATTTAACCTGGTAGATGCGTGGAGAGCGCTCAACCCTAAGAAGTGAGCGTACACATTCTTCTCGACTTCGCATGGAAGTTGGAGTAGGATAGATATGCTTCTCATGGATAGGGAGTGGATGCTGGAGGTGGAGGAGGGGGATATCAAGGTGGTAGGGTGGACGGATCATAGCGCGGTTGAGATTCGCTGTCGCAGACAGGGGAAGGGTGGAACGGTATTTTGGAAGCTGAATGAGAGTCTACTTAAGGATGTGAGGGTTGTGGAAGATGTGAAAGGGGTCATAAAGGAGTATATGCGCTTTAATGATACGGGGGAGGTGGCTGAGGTCACGGTGTGGGAGGGGTTGAAAGCGGTGGTAAGAGGGAGGTTGGTGATGTGGGGGGCCAGGAGAAAGAGGGAGAGGGTAAGGAGGGAGGAGGAGTTGGAGGCTGCGTTGAGAGCAGCGGAGGAGAATTTACGGGCATCGGGGGCATGGAAGGATAGGGACATGATGGAGAGAGTGAGGGAAGAGCTCAGAGCATTGCAAATGACAAGGGTAGATTTCGCGCTACAGAGGGCTAGGCAAGTACATAAGAACATAAGACATGCCATACTGGGTCAGACCGAGGTCCATCAAGCCCAGTATCCTGTTTCCAACAGTGGCCAATCTAGGTCCTACGTACCTAGCAATATCCCCAAAAGACACAGGTTCCACATTGCTTGTACTGGGTCAAGCATTGATATCCTGGGTCCCTTTTTAATAGTGGTTTATGGACCTTTCCTCCAGGAACTTGTCCAAACCTTTTTTTAACCCAGCTATACTAACAGCCCTTACTACATCCTCCGGTAACAGATTCCAGAGTTTGATTACACGTTGAGTGAAAAAATATTTTCTCTTATTTGTCTTAAATAGTTTACCCTGTAGCTTCATTACATGTCCCCTAGTCTTTCTATATTCTGATAGCGTAAACAATTGATCCATGTTTATCCGTTCCACTCCATTCATTAATTTATAGACCTCTATCATATCTCCCCTCAGCCGTCTCTTTTCCAGGTTAAAGAGCCCTAACCTTTTTAGCCTCTCTTCATAGGAGTAGCCTTCCATCCCCTTCACCAATTTGGTGGCTCTTCTCTGTACTTTTTCTAATAACGCTATGTCCTTTTTAAGATACGGCGACCAGAATTG
Source organism: Ichthyophis bannanicus (assembly GCA_033557465.1). Classification (NCBI taxonomy): domain Eukaryota; kingdom Metazoa; phylum Chordata; class Amphibia; order Gymnophiona; family Ichthyophiidae; genus Ichthyophis; species Ichthyophis bannanicus. Next base: position 362,233,500 of record CM066037.1, on the reverse strand, counting down.
CACACAATATTCAAGGTGCGGTCATACCATGGAGCGATACAGAGGCATTATAATATCCTTTGTTTTATTCTCCATCCCTTTCTTTATGATACCTAGCATTCTATTTGCTTTCTTGGCCGCCGCTGCACACTGGGCGGAGGGTTTTAACATGTTATCCACGATGACTCCTAAGTCCTTTTCCTGGGTGGTGGTTTCTAATGTGGAGCCTTGCATCGTGTAACTATAGTGTGGGTTGTTCTTTCCTAGGTGCATAACTTTGCATTTGTCCACATTAAATTTCATCTGCCATTTGGATGCCCAGTCTTCCAATTTATCCAGATCCTCCTGCAGTTTTCCACAATCCTCTTGGGTTTTAACAACTTTAAACAGTTTTGTGTCATCTGCAAATTTGATAACCTGACTAGTTATTCCCTTTTCCAGGTCATTTATGAATATGTCAAAAAGTAGCGGACCCAGTACAGATCCCTGGGGTACTCCACTATTCACTTTTTTCCATTGGGAATATTGGCCATTTAGCCCTACCCTCTGCTTTCTATCTTTTAACCAGTTCCCGATCCACAATAGTACACTGCCTCCTATCCCATGACTTTTTAGCTTTGCCAAAAGTCTCTGATGGGGGACCTTGTCAAAAGCTTTCTGGAAGTCCAGATACACTATATCAACCGACTCACCTTTGTCTACCTGTTTATGCACACCTTCGAAGAAACATATCAGATTAGTAAGACAAGATCTTCCTTGTCTAAAGCCATGTTGGCTGTCTCCCATTAGGCCATGACTATCTACATGTTGTGTAATTTTGTTCTTTATGATGGTTTCTACCATTTTCCCTGGTACTGACGTCAGGCTCACCGGTCTGTAATTTCCCGGGTCACCCCTGGAACCTTTTTTAAAAATTGGTGTTACGTTGGCGACCCTCCAATCTTCAGGTATTACAGATGATTTTAATGAAAGTTCACAGATTACCAATAGCAGGTCTGCAATCTCATATTTCAGTTCTTTCAACACTCTGGGATGTATACCATCCGGTCCAGGTGATTTGCTACTATTCAGTTTATCAAATAGTTGTAATATATCTTCCCGGTGTTGTAGCGATATTTCTCTCAATTCCTCTGCAGTATCACCTTTAAATACCACTTCAGTCATGGGTAACATCCCTACATCTTCCTCAGTAAAGACCGAAGCAAAGAATTCATTCAGTCTCTCTGCTATAGCCTTGTCTCCTCTTACTGCCCCTTTTACCCCTCTATCATCTAACGGTCCAATTGGCTCTCTCACAGGCCTTTTGCTACGAATGTACTTGAAAAAGTCTTTATTTTGTGTTTTCGCTTCCGTAGCAAGTTTCTTGAATACGGGGATAAGGCGGGAAGATTGTTAGCCTGTAGGTTAAAGCAGCAAAAAGGGGCAGCAGTAATATATCAAATTAAGGGGAGGGAGGGTACTATGTGCCGGGGGGAGGAAGAGATTAGGGAGTAGTTTACGGAATTTTATAGGTCATTATATAAAGGGGAGGAGGGGGTGGTGGAAGGGGAGATTATGGGCTACCTGGAGGGGATGGAGTTACGAGGTCTCCCGGAGGAGGCTCATGGGGACTTGGAGGCTCTAATTTCACGGGAAGAAATTGGGATGCAATGTTGTAGTACTATTAGTATGTTATGGATGTGTGTGTTGGGCTATGTTTAAAGTCTGTTTATAATAAAAATTGAAAATATGAAAAAAAATATCCCCTTTCAGTTTTGCCCACTGTTTTTCTACATCCCCTAGCAGTTCCCATCCCACTAACAACTCCCTGAGGTATTGGTCCATATTGGCAAAGTTAGTCTTCCTAAAGTCTAAGATCCTCACCTTTGAATGGATTCTAACAGCCCTAGTCCTAATACTGAACCACACCATCTGGTGATCACTGGATGCAAAATGATCTCCCATTACAACATCAGAAACACTTTCACCATTGGTAAGCACCAAGTCCAGTATGGCCCCTTCACGTGTGAGGTCTGTTACCAATTGCCTGAATAGTTCTCCATGTAGAGAATCCAGGATCTCCTTACTTCTAGATGATACTGCAGCAGGAATGTGCCAATCAACATCTGGCATATTGAAATCTCCTATCAGTAGCACTTCCCCTTTCCTAGCAATGCTGCGTATGTCTTCAATTAACTCTCTGTCCACCTCTTCCTCTTGTGAGGGAGGTCTGTATATCACACCAATGCAAATAGATTTCTCTTTCCCTCTTTCTAGTTTAACCCACAATGCCTCCTCTCTCCCTTTTAAGCTCTGTAATTCCAAAGCTTTAATAGTACTTTTTACAGATAGTGCCACTCCTCCTCCCCTTCTTCCTACCCTGTCCTTCCTGAATAAAGTATAGCCAGGTATAGTTACATCCCAATCATGGTTTTTTGTGAACCATGTTTCTGTAACTGCCACTAAATCCAAGTCAGCCACTCCCACCAAAGCTTCAATATCAGGGATATTATTTTCCATGCTACGGGTATTTATACACACTGCTTTCCATATGTTACCACTGTTATCCATTTCCATAAAGGTATTTAATGTATCACCTACCTGGGGGCTTTCACCGACCTGGGGGCTTTCCTTACCCATCTCCAACAAATCTAGTTTAAAGTCCTCTTCAGTAGATTATCCAGTCTATTACCGAAGACACGTTGACCTTTCTTGGACAGATGGATGCCATCTCTGCTCTGCAACCCTTGGAACAGCATCCCATGGTCTAGGAAACCAAAATGCTCTCGATGACACCATCCACGCAGCCATGCATTCATCTCCAGGATGCGAGCCTCTCTGCCTTGGCCTTTACCCTCAATAGGGAGGATTGATGAGAACACCACCTGTGCACCTAACTGCTTCACCCTCTGTCCCAGAGCCATGAAGTCACTTTTGATACGTTCAGAGGTATACCTGACAGTATCATTTGTTCCAACATGGATTAGCAACATTGGGTAATAGTCAGTGGGCTTGATGAGTCTCGTCAAACTCTCCGTAACATCTTGGATTTTGGCACCAGGAAGACAGCATACCTCTCTGGACATCAAGTCTGGTCGGCAGATGGACGCCTCAGTATCCCTGAGAAGAGAGTCTCCAACCACCACTACCCTTCGTTTCCTTGTGGTCACTGATTCTGCAACTTTGGGGTACTTGAGCTCTGGTTCTTCCCTTTCCAGGGATGTTTTCACCTCCTCCACTTCCAGGGCTGCATAATGGTTCTTCAATTCAAGGGCTGGAGAAGTTGGATTGGTGATTTTGCAGGCCCTGGTGACTTGTGTCCAACCATTGACATTCTGTTGGCACCCATCTTCTACTCTGCTGGAGAGCTTGGTTGCTGCAAGAAGCATCTCATCAATGTACTTCTCACTGTCTTGAATGCTCCTCAGCCTCGCCACCTCCTCTCTGAGTTCCTCCACTTGTTTTCTCAGAGCTTCAGCATGCAGGCACCCTGCAAATGGAACCGGTCCTTCAACTGTCATTAGGACCTCTGTCTGGACAGAGGCAGAAGCTGTAATGGGGGCAACAGATTTAGCGATACGATTTTTCCCTGCCATTGTTCTGTTTGTGGAGCTTAGGTATCTGTTAAAGCAAAAGAGAGAGATCTACCAAGTTCCAGCAGGTTTCCCAGCTGTCCTTTCAGAGAAAAAGCAGTTAAATCTCTTTAATTATATTCAAAATGTGCTGGTCCAATTCTCTGTGCTTTGTTAAATGGGGAGGTGCCCTATAAAGCAAGACTCCTCACTAGGGGTGGGTGGGAGTTGGGGCGGGTAGGGAGGGAACTAACACTTGATTAGGTGTTAGCAGTTCCCAAAGCTGAGGAGGTTACCAAAGTTCAACAACCTACTCTGCTCAAGGAAAGTTCCACTAAAGCACCAAAAAGAAAGTAACCTTGCTTTAAAAATATACAAAAACCCATTTAAGAGCGCCCAGTCAGAGAACTAGCAATTTAATAAAATAAACCCTCAAATCCTTACTGTTGGTTGATCTGTAGAGCCCCTGTTAGGAAAGCCTCAACAGGGCAGGGCACTGGAGCCTTTTATGCAGGCCTCAGCTGCTCTCAGGTAATGAGGCCCACTAATTCCTGATTGGGTGTTAGCAGTTCCCAAAGCTGAGGAGGTTACCAGAGTTCAACAACCTACTCAGCTCAAGGAAAGTTCCACTAAGGCACCAAAAAGAAAGTAACCTTGCTCTAAAAATATACAAAAACCCTTTTAAGAGCTCCCAGTCAGAGAACTAGCAATTTAATAAAATAAACCCTCAAATCCTTACTGTTGGTTGATCTGTAGAGCCCCTGTTAGGAAAGCCTCAACAGGGCAGTGCACTGGAGCCTTTTATGCAGGCCTCTGCTGCTCTCAGGTAATCAGGCCCACTAACTCCTGATTAGGTGTTAGCAGTTCCCAAAGCTGAGGAGGTTATCAGAGTTCAACAACCTACTCTGCTCAAGTATGGAGCAAACAGAGCTTAAAGATCCCAAATTCCCCATGTCTACCAATAGCCAGATTAATATGAATAAAATACAGTCTCTACAATGCTTGTATGTAAATGCTAGAAGTCTAAAAAATAAGATGGGAGAGTTAGAATATATAGCACTAAATGAGAGGTTAGATATTATTGGAATATCAGAGACATGGTGGACATGGTGTACTTGGGTACAAACTATATCATTGTGGATTGTGGATTGTGGAAAATTTCAAGAGTAACTTGATAAATTGCAAGAATGGGCATTAAAATGGCAGATGAAATTTAATGTGGACAAGTGCAAAGTTATGCACCTAGGGAAGAACAACCCAAACTATGGTTACACGATGCAAGGTTCACATTAGGAACCACCACAAGATTTAGGCGTCATTGTGGATAACATGTTAAAACCCTAGGCCCAGTGTGCAGCGGCGGCCAAGAGAGCAAATAGAATGCTAGGTATCATAAGGAAAGGAATTGAAAATAAAACAAAATATATTATAATGCTTCTATATCGTTCCATGGTGAGACCGCACCTTGAATATTGTGTGCAATTCTGGTTGCCGTATCTTAAAAAGGATATAGCGTTATTAGAAAAGGTTCAGAGAAGAGCCACCAAAATGGTAAAGGGGTTGGAAGGATACTCCTATGAAGAAAGGCTAAAATGGTTAGGGCTCTTTAACCTGGAAAAGAGACGGCTGAGGGGAGATATGATAGAAATCTATAAGTTAATGAACGGAGTGGAACGGGTAAACGTAGATCGATTGTTTACTTTATCAGAATATAGAAATACTAGGGAACATGCAATGAAGCTACAGGGTAAACTATTTAAGACTAATAAAAGAAAATATTTTTTCACTCAACGTGTAATCAAACTCTGGAATTTGTTACCGGAGGATGTAGTAAAGGCTGTTAGTGTAGCTGTAGGTTTGGACAAGTTCATGGAGGAAAGGTCCATAAACCATTATTAAGAAGGGACCCAGGATATCAATGCTTGACCCAGTACAAGCATTGTGGAACCTGTGTCTTTTGCGGAAACTGCTAGGTACGTATGACCTAGATTGGCCACTGTTGGAAACAGGATACTGGGCTTGATGGACCTTGGTCTGACCCAGTATGGCATATCTTATGTTCTTATGTTCCTATGTTGTTTATTTGTGGATGATACCATAATCTGCAATAGAGTAGACACACAGGAAAGAGTTGATAACGTGACAAGGGATCTAGCTAAGCTTACAGAATGTTCTAGAGTTTGGCAACTGAAATTTAATGCTAAAAAAGCAGGGTTATGCATTTAGGCTGCAAAAATCCAAAGGAGCTGTACAGTGTAGTGGGTGAGGTTCATCTGTCCACAAAAGAAGAGTGGGACCTTGACGTAATTGTGTCTGACGATCTTAAAGTAGCTAAACAGAAAAGGTGATTGTGAAAGCCAGAAGGATGCTTGGGTGTATAGGGAGAGAAATGGCCAGCAGAGAAAAGGAGGTGATAATGCCTCTGTATAAGTCTCTGATGTGACCTCATTTGGAATACTGAGTGCAATTCTGGAGACCGCACATTCAGAAGGATATAGGCAGGTTGGAGTCAGTGCAGAGGCTACTAAAATGGTTAAAGGTCTTTGTTATGAAGAATATGAGGACAGACTTAAATATCTTAATATGTATACTTTAGAGGAAAGGCGGGATAGGGGCGATATGATAGAGATCTTTAAATAGCTCCATGGCATAAATGCACAGGAGGAGAGCCTCTTTCAATTTAAAGCAAGCTCTGCTATGAGGGGACATAAGATGAGGGTGAAAGGAGATAGACTCATGAATAATATGTGGAAATATTTCTTTAAGGAAGAGTGGTAGATGATTTACATGAGGACAGTATCTGAATTCAAAAAAGCATGGGACAAAAACAGAGGATCTCTAAAGGTAAAAAGGGGACTATTGTAGTTGACATGGAAGGGCAGACTAGATAGGCCATGTGGTCTTTTTCTACCATCATGTTTCTATATTTCCGTGTTTCTATGTTTCTATTTCTGCTAGCTGGGAAGGTGGCATTTCAGAGCTGTGTGCCAGGTGAGGCATGTATTTCATTCAGTTCATGCAAATGGTTTGTCTCTTGTGGCAATGTCTCCTAATGGGCTAGTTTTGTGCATGTCTTAATAGTAATGAACCTCACTCCCAAGCCAGGGTATGCATTCTCTGGTGCATTTTCAGACTTTGGAAAAATTAACTTTTTATTACACTCACTATTTAGAATAGATTTCTCACATGACAGTGATGCCCTTCTTTCGGGGAAAATGTATTGAAATCTGTGATAGTATTGTTAGGGGGATTGTTTCACATCATCATGTGAGTGAAGGAAAGATGAAAAAGCAATAAGAAAATAAACTCTGCTCTATGTGTGAAGAAAACTTGATATCGTGTTTCTGTTGCTAACCTGCAATCATTTTACATTTCTGCCATTTTTTAAGAGCACTGTAAAGTGATTTTTTTGGTTTTTGACCTCAGTCCTCACAGACAGTACACACCTCTGTGCACAAACAGAGGCAGATTCTTTGCTGTTTACTGGATCATGCTGCATATTCGTAACTGGTACCAAGGCTGAAACGTTGGTTCCAGTTACAAAGACACAGCATGACCCAGAAAACTGCAAAGATCATTATACTAGCTTTGGAAGCCCAAGAGAACAGAGGCATATTACACAGAGGTGTCCATCCTCACATCTTGGTTAGATCCAAGCAAGAAGCAACAAGAGGCAGAGAAGCTCAAAGAGGAATCAAAATCAGAAGAGAAGAGAAGATGGTCTGGAGAGAGTCAACACCAAATGATTGATTGAGCTAAGGATAGAGGACCCCCAAGGTAGGCACTGAGATCATATTGTAGGTTACATACAGAGAATCTTTGGGGGAGGGGGGTTGTTACAGGTAAAAAAGGAGACTGTTGGCTGGCCCTAAATGAGACTGGGGGTGTGAAGAAAGAAGGAATTGCTCTGCTTAATGTGTTTTTAGAGGGAGGAAAGAAGGGATGCTGGCTGAGTCAGAGGACTGGGTGTTGAAGTGACGATTATTCTTTTCATCAATTGTTGCACTGCCTATGGATTCTGGCTTCTTAATTCTAATTTGTGATCACTTTTTTCTGTATTAGTGAAGGTCTGTATCTGTGATGTAACCAATGTGAGGTATTTCTAGCATGTAGTATCTGTGTAAAGGTGTGCACCATTCAAGCTTAGTTGTTTTCCATTAGGAGGTATATTTATGTTCTAGGGCCACGTATAATATTTGCATTGCTATCTGTTCATAGGTAAGGTTGCTGTTGTTTTCAGTTTTGACATTTAGTGCTGCCTAATTATGGCAGGTTTGCTATATAGCTTTTAAGTGTCTTTTTCTGGTATTTCAGCAATTGTTCTAGTTGGCATCATAGCAGTGCACATATATAAAACATACATACTGCATGTCATATTAAATGATAGTTTTACCTCAGACTGTCCTCTCAAGCCCTCCTGGATTCTTTACAATCTGGCTTTTGTCCTTTGCATTCTACTGAAACAGCTTTGCCAAAGTTTCCAGCGACTTATTCCTGGCAAAAACGAAGGGCCCTTACTCAGTCCTCCACCTTCTTGACCATTCTGCTGCTTTTGATATTGTTGATCACAACCTTCTCCTCTATACCTTGTCCTTGCTTCGTTTTAAGGGCTCTGTGCTATCCTGGTTCTCTTCTTATCTCTCCCATCGCTCTTTCAATGTTTGTTCTGGTGGATTCTCCTCTGCTGCTATTCCACTCTCAATTGGTGTACCCAAAGGATCTATCTTGGGTCCACTCCTTTTCTCTCTATATATCCAGTTCCTTGGTGCACTCATCTCTTCCCATGGCTTTCGGTACCATCTTTATGCTGATGACTCCCAGATCTATCTCTCTACACTTGAAAACTCTCCAACAATTCAGGCCCGGATCCCTGCCTGCTTTTCTGACATTGCTGCTTGGATGTCTCACCACCGCTTGACATTGAACATGGCCAAAATTGAACTTCTTATTTTCCCCCCTAAACCCTCCTCTCCCCTTCCTCCTTTCTCAATCTCTGTGGATAACTCGCTACTCCTCCATTTCCTCAGCCCGCAACCTTGGGATCATCTTTGACTCCTCTCTCTCCTTCTCCACACACATCCAATTGACAGCTAAAACCTGCCGTTTCTTTATAACATCAACAAAATCCACCCATTCCTCTCTGAACACGCTACTGAGACACTCATCCTCTCTTTAATCACCTCCCCTCTAGACTATTGTAACCTACTCCTTGCTGGTAGCCCTCTGAATCATGTCTCTCCTCTTCAATCTGTTCAATACTCTGCTGCGCGGCTAATCTTCCACCATCCTCATCATGTTTATATTACTCCTCTTCTCAAGTCACTTCATTGGCTCCCTATCTGTTTCTACATCCAGTTCAAACTTCTCCTGCTGACCTATAAGTGCATTCACTCTGCAGTTCCTCAGTACCTTTCCTCTCTTATCTCTCCCTACACCTCACTTTGGGAACTCCGCTCTTCTGGCAAATCATTTCTATCTGTACCCTTTTCTTCTATTGTTAACTCCAGACTTTGCTCCCTTCATCTTGCTGTTCCTTATGCCTGGAATAAACTACCTAAGTCTGTACACCATGGGCCTTCTCTGGCCCTTACATTAAGAACATAACATAAGAACATAAGATATGCCATACTGGGTCAGACCAAGGTGCATCAAGCCCAGTATCCTGTTTCCAACAGTGTCCAATCTAGGTCATACATACCTAGCAGTTTCCCCAAAGACACAGGTTCCGCAATGCTTGTACTGGGTCAAGCATTGATATCCTGGGTCCCTTCTTAATAACTGTTTATGGACCTTTCCTCCAGGAACTTGTCCAAACCTTTTTTAAACCCAGCTACACTAACAGCCTTTACTATATCCTCCGGTAACAAATTCCAGAGTTTGATTACACGTTGAGTGAAAAAATATTTTCTTTTATTAGTCTTAAATAGTTTACCCTATAGCTTCATTGCATGTCCCCTAGTCTTTCTATATTCTGATAACATAAACAATCGATATACGTTTACCCGTTCCACTCCGTTCATTAATTTATAGACTTCTATCATATCTCCCCTCAGCTGTCTCTTTTCCAGGTTAAAGAGCCCAAACCTTTTTAGCCTTTCTTCATAGGAGTATCCTTCCATCCCCTTTACCATTTTGGTGGCTCTTCTCTGAACCTTTTCTTATAATGCTATATCCTTTTTAAGATACGGTGACCAGAATTGCACACAATATTCAAGGTGCGGTCTCACCATGGAATGATATAGAGGCATTATAATATATTTTGTTTTATTTTCCATTCCTTTCCTTATGATACCTAGCATTCTATTTTCTCTCTTCGCTGCACACTGGGCCGAGGGTTTTAACATGTTATCCACAATGACGCCTAAATCATTTTCCTCGGTGGTGGTTCCTAAACTGGAACCTTGCATTGTGTAACCATAGTTTGGGTTGCTCTTCCCTAGGTGCATAACTTTGTACTTGTCCACATTAAATTTCATCTGCCATTTTGATGCCCAGTCTTCCAATTTATCAAGATCCTCTTGCAATTTTCCCAATCCTCTTGGGTTTTAACAACTTTAAATAGTTTTGTGTCATCTGCAAATTTGATAACCTCACTCGTTATTCCACTTTCCAGGTCATTTATGAATATGTCAAAAAGCAGTGGACCCAGCACAGATCTCTGGGGTACACCACTATTCACCTTTCTCCATTGGGAAAATTGGCCATTTAGCCCTATCCTCTGCTTTCTATCTTTTAACCAGTTCCTGATCCACAATAGTACACTGCCTTCTATCCCATGACTGTTTAGTTTTGCCAAACGTCTCTGATGAGGGACCTTGTCAAAGGCTTTCTGAAAGTCCAGTTACACTATATCAACTGACTCACCTTTGTCTACCTGTTTATTCACACCTTCAAAAAAACATAACAGATTAGTAAGACAAGATCTTCCTTGTCTAAAGCCATGTTGGCTGTCTCCCATTAGGCCATGACTATCTACATGCTGAGTAATTTTGTTCTTTATGATGGTTTCTACCATTTTTCCTGGTACTGACATCAGGCTCACCAGCCTGTAGTTTCCCGGATCACCCCTGGAACCCTTTTTAAAAATTGGCATTACATTGGCGATCCTCCAATCTTCAGGTATTACAGATGATTTTAATGATAGTTCACAGATTAGTAATGGTAGGTCTGCAATCTCATATTTCAGTTCTTTCAACACCCTTGGATGTATACCGTCCGGCCCAGGTGATTTGCTACTCTTCAGTTTATCTAATAGTTGTAATACATCTTCCCGATGTATGGATTTTTCCTTCAATTCTTCCGCACCTTTAAATACAACTTCAGTCATGGGTAACATCCCTACATCTTCCTCAGTAAAGAACAAAGCAGAGAATTCATTCAGTCTCTCCGTTATCGCCTTGTCGACTCTTAGTGCCCTTTTAACCCCTCTATCATCTAATGGACCAACTGACTCTCTCACGGGTTTTTTGCTACAAATGTACTTGAAAAATACTTTATTTCATGGTTTTGCTTCCGCAGAAAGCTTCTTCTCAAATCCTCCCTTTGCCTGCCTTATCAATGCCTTGCATTTGACTTGCCAGTACTTGTGCTGTTTCCAGGTTTTGTCGTTTGGCCCTTTTTTCCATTTCCTGAAAGATGCATTTTGGCAACAACAGCCTCTCTGACCTTACCTTTAAACCATGCTGGCAGTTTTTTGGACGTCCTTCCACTTTTCTTAAAGCTTGGAATACAGCTGATCTGGGCTTCCAAGATAGTAGTTTTCAACAACACCCAAGCTTGATGTAAGTCTTTAACCTTTGCAACTGCTCCTTTTAGTTTTTTCTTAACTATTTTCCTCATTTTATCATAGTCTCCCTTTCGAAAGTTAAGAGGTAGTACTGTGGATTTCCTTACTATCCCTCCTCCACTAATTAAATCAAACACGATCATGCTATGATCACTATTGTCAAGTGGCCCCAACACCCTTATCTCTTGCACCAGATCTGGCGTTCCACTAAGGACTAAGTCTAATATGGCTTCCTCTCTGGTCGGTTCATGAACCAGCTGCTCCAAGAAGCAGTCATTTATTTCATCTAGGAACTTTATCTCCCTAGCATGTCCTGCCGTGACACTGACCCAGTCGATACTGGGGTAATTGAAATGACCCATTATTATTACTGCGCTGTAACTTTTGTTAGCTTCCTTGATTTCTTTGAGCATTTCATCATCCATTTGTTAATTCTGGCCAGGCGGACGATAGCACACCCCCACTGCCATCGCCTTCCCCTTTTTACATGGAATTTCAATCCATAGAGATTCTACAGCAAATTTTGTTTCCTGCAAAACTTTAATCCTTTCTGACTCAATGCCCTCTCTAACATAGAGCGCCACCCCTCCACCAATTTGATCAGCTCTATCATTACGATATAGTTTGTACCCAGGTATCACAGTGTCCCATTGGTTGTCCTCCTTCTACCATGTCTCTGATATTCCAATCATATCTAACCTCTCATTTAGTGCTATATATTCGAACTCTCCCGTCTTATTTTTTAGACTTCTAGCATTTGCATACAAGCATTTCAGAGACTGTATTTTATTCATCTTAATTTGGCTAGTGCCAGACATGGGTAATTTGGGATCTTTAAGCTCTGTCTGCTCAAAACTCGAGGGCATTTGGGCTACTTTACTCTTTTTTGAAACCTCTCTGCTTTTGGTAGTATCCTTCAAGGATACATTCTTCTGAACCATCCGCTCTTGGGCGACTGTCGGCTTTCCCCTATTATCTAGTTTAAAAGCTGCTCTATCTCCTTTTTAAAGGTTAATGCCAGCAGCCTGGTTCCATCCCGGTTAAAGTGAAGCCCATCCCTTCGGAAGAGCCCCTCCTTTCCCCAGAATGTTCCCCAGTTCCTAACAAATCCAAAACCCTCATCTCTGCACCATTGTCTCATCCACGCATTGAGATTCCGGAGCTCTGCCTGCCTTTTGTGTCCTGTACGTGGAACGGGAAGCATTTCAAATCCAGACTAAAAACTAACTTCTTCGCTGCAGTTTTTGGATCTTGACTCACCTGGTCTCATATGTGTTTCCTTACCATTCCCACTAGATGTATCCCAAGTCTATAGTTACTGTGTTGTCTGTCTTCACTAGATTGTAAACTCTGATGAACAGGGACTATCTTTTACATGTGTCTGTGCAGCGCTGCATACTGTCCCGCAGCAGACCCTCTGGGAACAGAAGAAAATCTTTTAAACACAGAAAAAGTCGGGCACAAGCTGCAATATTTCGAGGAACCAGATAGAGGGAGCAAGAGGGACCTCCGAGAGACTGAGGAACCACGCCCCATAGGTCGTGAGGTAATGCCAGCCAGCCTCCAATCAAGGAAGAGAGGAGTACCTCTTAAAGAGAGTCTGGAAGACTGGAGAAGAGGAGAGGCAGGACCAGCAGAAGAAGCAGGACCAGGAGAAGAGGCAGGATCAGCAGAAGAGGTAGAATTAGAAGGACGGACAGAATGGACAGATCCAGGAGAAAGGGTTCTCCTCAGAGATAAGGAGAGAGGAGAAGGTGTGCTCTTCAAGGAAGAGAGGTGCAGGAAGAAGGCCAGTTCTGGGAAAGGAAGGGCTGAAGCAGTAGCCCTTGAACAGGAGTTTGGCAGGAGGCAACAGCAGCCGCTGTGGCATGAAGAGAGGAGCAACGAAGGGAAGGAGAGACAGCTCCATCAAGAGTGAGTACTCTTCGTCCAGAGAGGCGAAGGCATGGCTGTGACTGCAGTATAAAGCCAACTGAAGGACGGCTGGAGAACCTAAGGCCTATTGCTCAGGCAAGTCAGAATCCCAGCCGAGGCAGGCCTCAACCCTCACCTGGAGCAGAAAAGCCAAAGACAAAAGGTAACCCATATTTTACTCAAAGCAGGTTTCAGAGTGCTGGAATATGGGGAGGACAGGGAGCAGAGGAATACAGTCCATATAAAACTGCCTATGATACAACGTACAAGAAACGTTTATTTAATGAGAAAGGTTTGCATGAAGCTAATGTAAAATCCTTGCAGAAGGAGGAGTGTTCTCAGTATAGGAGAGCACAGGACCGATGCCCTACGCTTAATCCTGAGCATTGGGAGGTCATACAAAAGTTATATAAGAAGCCTGACTACAATTTGCCAGAAACTACTGACTCAGTTTCAGAGGCTTCCGAATTGGAACCGATGCAAGTGGAATTTGCTAAAGAGCTTTCAGATACCGAAATGGACTGTAATTACTGCATGACAGGAAGCCTGGAGTCCTTGCCTAGCGTATAAGCTATAACTTGTGGAATAGAAAATGTTTGTTTTTGTACACTACTCGGTGAAGATAACAGTTTTGCTTTAAACTCATGTTTTACTTTTTCTTCTAACCTGAAGTAAGGACACTTGTGTTGATGTTATTGCCCAAGCATTTGAACCTTTGTAAGAAGGGAGAATAAATGCCTTTGTTTTCCCTCCACTCTGACCTTTGTGTTCTTTGAGATTTGGTAACAAGGAGGCTACCAGGCTAAAAGTCCCTGGGCCTTGTGAAACACGTGCCAAACTCAACCTTATATATTTTTGTGTCCAACCTACCTTGGTCTATTACTCTGCCAAGGTGGTACACGTGACATAAAATGGCGTAGTTATTGGATGCTTGCTTGGAACCTACATCCGCACAAGGAAAAAAAAGAAAGGAAGTAAAGCCTGGACTAAACTGCTGGAAAAACAAGACCCGGAGCGGATCAGCTATAAAAACCGGATCGGAGGGAGAAAACCCGAGGTGAAGTAACTGAAATCCGGAAGGGATGGTGAAAATCCTGAAGGGAAAATCCTGTTGCTAACACCGAAGCAGAGGAGCTTCAGAGCGGGACAGCAACTAACATTCCAGGGCTGACTCAACACTAATGTCAGGTAAAATGTAAATAGGTCTGAATAAGTGTTGGATGTCAAGGGAAGTTTGAAAAATAAAATAAAATAAAAAGGGGGAAAGAAAGAGAGTTTAGGAGAGCCACACTTGTTTTTTTTTCTCTTTGTCTCTTTATACAGGTGCGTCATGGAACCAAAGGATCTTTGTGCCTGGATGGCACATCAATTTGACAAGCAAGCTGAGGTTGCGCTGAAAAACCAAGCGCAAGCATTACAAGCCATGCAAGAGCAACAACTGCCCGTCTTGCAGACCATGGAGAACTGGTTGGCTCAGCAGCGAGAGGCAATGGCAAAGGCCAGCACGGAGAGGTTGCAGGTAGCCGGACCAACCAACCCAGGGACTGGACAATGGTCATGCAATGATCTTGTTGTGGGAAAGCTAAGTCCTAACGATAACGTGGATGACTTTATAGATTCATTCAGTAGGATTGCAGGTTCAGCTAATTGGCCACCCGAGCAATGGGCCATACGACTTGCAGCGTCCCTCACGGGGGAGGCGCTAGCTGCCTACAGGTCAATGCCCCCAGCTCTAGCCAACACCTATGAGGAAGTAGTCACAGCTATTAGGGATCGCTTAGGCCTTACACCATTAGCATATAATAAGATGTTTAGAGCCACTTCCCTTAGGGCTGATGAAACACCCAAAGCCCTTGGCCATAGGATAAGGAGTCTAGCAAACAAATGGCTACAGCCGGAAAGGAAAAATATAGATACGTTAATGGATGCCATAATATTGGAGCAGTATATGTCTGCCGTACCGAGTAGAGTACAGAACTTTTTAATTTTACAAAATTGCTGTACTACTACGGATGCAATAGCTCTCACCGAGCGATATCTGGAGGCAGAAAGAGGTTGGGTCGCCCAAATTGACAGTAGGTATGGAGGCATGGAGAGTAGAAAGTCCTTCACAACCTCCATATGGTAGTGTGAAAAGTAATAAACCTCTAGTAAGAGAAAATGTCAGGAGATGTTTTGCTTGTGGTAAGAAGGGTCACCTGAAAAGTGAGTGTTATTCTCGTACTGCTCTTGTGGGAGAGGCCCCAAGGACAATACGGGAAGGTTTTGTATTAAATGTAAAAATTCATGGAATAAATGTAAAAGCACTTCTGGATTCAGGAGCTGACCAAACCATGATTTCAAAAAGGTTATGGTTTGTGATCAGGGATCAGGGATTGTCAGCTCCCGAACATCCAGAAGGTAATGTTAAAATAAAATGCATACATGGAGCGGCTACCCGCTATCCTGTCTATAAGCTGTGGGTTAAGGGATTGGGCATAGAAAAGGAAATGCTAGTAGCAGTCGTGCCTAAGTTGCCGCAGGAGTTGGTATTGGGCCGCGATTGGCCACAATTCCGGAGAAGTCTTAAAGAGGGCTTATCTCCACCAAAGGTGCCAAATTCCACTTGCACTCGGCATGAGCCTACTGAGAACCCCAAGCCACAACCGAATAGACCTGGGAATACTACAAGCCCCATGATTCCTAGCCCGCTTTGGGAAAAACCGAAGAAGTCACCCTTAAAAGAACAAGCAGACTCACCGAAGAAGTTTGTCCTAAAGTTTTGCAAAACTTCAGAGAAAGCTCATAGTCCTCAATGGGCGTCTGCACAGGCGGCTGGCTATGACCTGTATAGCGCTGAGGACAAGGTTATCCCAAAACAGGGGCGTATGTTAATTTCTACAGATCTCCAGATAGAGCTACCCCAAGGGTTCTATGGGCGGATAGCATCGCGATCCGGACTTGCTGCCAAGCACAGCATTGATGTGGCCGCCGGGGTAGTTGACCCAGACTACAGGGGCATATTGAAAGTTCTTCTGTGCAACTATTTGAGCAAAGACTTTAAGGTCCAATTAGTGGACAGGATAGCGCAACTGGTTTGCGAACGTGTGGGATTCCCCAGCCTTGAAGAGGTCGCTATGCTCACCCCAACGAGCCGGGGAACAGGAGGTTTCGGCTCTACTGGGAAGGGAGACCTGGAGGGCTTCATCGCTATAGGAAGTGAACCCCCAGAGGAGGATCTTGGTCCCCGTATAGAGGACTGCGGAGAATCCCCTACGCCAAGGATCGGGGAGGAACTCTCCTTAAGGCATAAGCAGGACTTGACCCAACTGTTGGAGGAGTATAGGGATGTGCTAACTCCTGTACCAGGAGAAACCACGTTGGTCGCACACGAGATACTCACCCCATCGGGAAAAATTATTCGGCAACGACCGTATCGATTGCTGGAAGCAAAGAAGCAGGAAGTCATCAATCAAGTACAGGAGATGCTACGATTAAACATCATAGAAGAATTGTATAGTCCTTGGTGCAGCCCTGTGGTACTAGTACCTAAGCCCGATGGAACTATGCGCTTCTGTATAGACTTCCGACAAGTGAATGCCGTATCCACTTTTGACGCCTACCCGATGCCTCGGATTGAGGAGCTATTAGACCGGCTCGGGCAGGCAAAGTTTCTTACAACTCTGGACATGACCAAAGGGTACTGGCAGGTCCCTTTAACACGTGATGCTAAACCCAAGACTGCCTTTAGCACACCTCTGGGCCTGTTCCAGTTCTGAAGAATGCCCTTTGGCCTGCACGGGGCAGCGGCCACGTGCCAGCATCTAATGGACATCATCCTCCTGCCCTATCAGACTTTCGCAACAGCCTACATGGATGATGTAGTGATCCACAGTACTACGTGGAAGGAACATCTTCATCAAGTAGGAACGGTCTTAGAAGCCATGAGGAGGGCGGGATTGACGTTAAACCCAAAGAAATGCACCTTTGCTGCCAAAGAGGTCAAATACTTGGGTCACCTGGTCGGACGGGGCACGGTGCCACCGCTCCTGGACAAGGTGGAAAGTGTCAGGACGTTTCCCGTACCGCAACACAAGAAACAACTGAGAAGTTTCCTTGGCCTCATTGGCTATTACCGCCACTTCATACCGCACTTCGCAGAGGAAAGTGCTGTTTTTACAGAAATGTTGAGAAAAAATGCCCCAAATGCGATACAATGGTCAGATGAGGCAGAAACAGCCTTTCAAAATTTGAAGGAAAAATTGTGTCGGGCCCCCATATTGCGTGGGGTGGACTTCCGGCAAACCTTTCTCTTACAGACGGAAGCGTCAGAAACAGGTTTGGGTGCTGTTCTCTCGCAAATACAAGAAGGCGCAGAACACCCCATTATGTTCCTTAGCAGGAAACTATTGCTTGCTGAGAGAAAATACGCAACAATTGAGAGGGAATGTCTCGCAATTAAGTGGGCCATTGAAGCCCTCAGATTCTATTTGACAGGGAGGACGTTCATCCTCATTACGGACCATGCCCCTCTGAAATGGTTACACACCATGAAAAATGAGAACAACCACTTAACTAGGTGGTACATGGCTTTGCAGCCCTATGATTTTAGAGTGGAGCATCGAGCAGGGAAACTGCATTTTAACGCAGATGCGATGTCGCGTATTACGTGCTGTGTAGAAGAGGCTTCACCAGCCCGTAATATTTTAAGAAGGGGGATGTGTCACGCAGCAGACCCTCTGGGAACAGAAGAAAATCTTTTAAACACAGAAAAAGTCGGGCACAAGCTGCAATATTTCGAGGAACCAGATAGAGGGAGCAAGAGGGACCTCCGAGAGACTGAGGAACCACGCCCCATAGGTCGTGAGGTAATGCCAGCCAGTCTCCAATCAAGGAAGAGAGGAGTACCTCTTAAAGAGAGTCTGGAAGACTGGAGAAGAGGAGAGGCAGGACCAGCAGAAGAAGCAGGACAAGGAGAAGAGGCAGGACCAGCAGAAGAGGCAGAATTGGAAGGACGGACAGAACGGACAGATCCAGGAGAAAGGGTTCTCCTCAGAGATAAGGAGAGAGGAGAAGGTGTGCTCTTCAAGGAAGAGAGGTGCAGGAAGAAGGCCAGTTCTGGGAAAGGAAGGGCTGAAGCAGTAGCCCTTGGACAGGAGTTTGGCAGGAGGCAACAGCAGCCGCTGTGGCATGAAGAGAGGAGCAACCGAAGGGAAGGAGAGACAGCTCCATCAAGAGTGAGTACTCTTCGTCCAGAGAGGCGAAGGCATGGCTGTGACTGCAGTATAAAGCCAACTGAAGGACGGCTGGAGAACCTAAGGCCTATTGCTCAGGCAAGTCAGAATCCCAGCCGAGGCAGGCCTCAACCCTCACCTGGAGCAGAAAAGCCAAAGACAAAAGGTAACCCATATTTTACTCAAAGCAGGTTTCAGAGTGCTGGAATATGGGGAGGACAAGGAGCAGAGGAATACTGTCCATATAAAACTGCCTATGATACAACGTACAAGAAACGTTTATTTAATGAGAACGGTTTGCATGAAGCTAATGTAAAATCCTTGCAGAAGGAGGAGTGTTCTCAGTATAGGAGAGCACAGGACCGATGCCCTACGCTTAATCCTGAGCATTGGGAGGTCATACAAAAGTTATATAAGAAGCCTGACTACAATTTGCCAGAAACTACTGACTCAGTTTCAGAGGCTTCCGAATTGGAACCGATGCAAGTGGAATTTGCTAAAGAGCTTTCAGATACCGAAATGGACTGTAATTACTGCATGACAGGAAGCCTGGAGTCCTTGCCTAGCGTATAAGCTATAACTTGTGGAATAGAAAATGTTTGTTTTTGTACACTACTCGGTGAAGATAACAGTTTTGCTTTAAACTCATGTTTTACTTTTTCTTCTAACCTGAAGTAAGGACACTTGTGTTGATGTTATTGCCCAAGCATTTGAACCTTTGTAAGAAGGGGGAATAAATGCCTTTGTTTTCCCTCCACTCTGACCTTTGTGTTCTTTGAGATTTGGTAACAAGGAGGCTACCAGGCTAAAAGTCCCTGGGCCCTGTGAAACACGTGCCAAACTCAACCTTATATATTTTTGTGTCCAACCTACCTTGGTCTATTACTCTGCCAAGGTGGTGCACGTGACAGTACGTCTTGTAGCACTATACAAATGCTCAGTAGTAGTAGTAATCTTTCCACAGCAGATTTATTAGGTACGGTAACATTTTAGTTTTATAGTGGATATGGTATCATGTCAGATAGAAAAAGAATAAAATTGGCACATAATATTGGAAAAGGAGGGCTGAAAAGGAAAAAATAAAAAGCAATAAGTTTCCCTGTTGAAGTATTTTCATCCACATCGAGGTAAAGGTGCTTTGAAGGATCTTCCTGAGGTTGAGATAATAGTTTTGCCTACAGTTTCATAAGCTGAAGTAGAGGCTATGGAAGACATGAAGGCAGAATTATGAACCAACTGAAGTCAGACAGACTCAAAATTTGATAGAATGTGAAACTTTCACCAGATTGAGCCTGCTACATAGACCGATATAGCACCCAGATTTGATGATTATGTGTGCCATCTCTTGGTGGAGTATGGGCCCTAACAAAACAGTTTGATTTTCATAAAGATGGTAATCAAAGAAGGTTCTCCACACATCATTACAAAAGAAAAATTCCCAATGGAAAAGACATGCACCCTAGTGGCTACAGTACTCCATGTCAAAGGAGTCTGTATTTTGCTTCTGTTGTATGTTATTTACCACTAACACAATAAGTATATCTTCTCTTTCTGAAAAAGTTTCAAAAGATTAGAAAAGTATTTCTGCAATTCTAGCAGGCTATGAGAGAAGCAGTGAACATTTGGAAAATTTACAAAAGTGAAAGGAACCGATACTGTGATTGAAAATAAGAGAGTAATTGATGAAGAACATTTTCCCTCATTCAACATAAAGAAAAGTATTGGCAGAAAATTTTGTAATGACTGATCTCTATAGTAAGATTTCTTGATGTGCAAAACCTGGCCTTTCGGAGAGCACATGATCCATAGGTTTTCAACCCAGTCCTCGGGGAACCCTAGGCCAGTCAGGTTTTCAGGATTCCCACAATGAATATGCATAAGATAGATTTGCATGCAATGAAGGCAGAACATGCAAATCTTTCTCATGCATATTCATTCTGGGAATCCTGAAAACCTGACTGGCCTAGGGTTCCCCGAGGACTGGGTTGAAAACTCCCTGGTAATGAGAACTTTCTGAAGCTTAATTTGACCCAGTTATGGATGATCATCTTTGTAAAATAACACTGGTCAACAAAGTTTTACAAAAGTCATGTTACTGAAATAAAAATAGTCATTTCTTATCAATTTTTTATATGCTGAACACGAATATGACAGTGAAATTGCAAAGTTGGCTCTAGTTTTTTTGTAATCTACAAGAATTAATGTTTACATCACGAAATGCATGTCAATAGTAAATATAATAGGCCTTCGGTTAATACCTGTAAAAAACCAAGTCATAGACTACTTCTTAGATTTTTTCGCCTGTCTCTTGTACAGCTGTTCGGGAGCTTCTCTGGGGAGTGCTCAGCAGTAGTCAGCCAGCATTGTAGTGTACCATTTTCCCTGGTATCTTTGCTCCATCGTTGTGATATCCTGGTGAAAACGTTCGCCCTGTTCATCACTAACCATACCACAATTGTCAGGAAAGAAATCGAGATGGGAATCAAGGAAATGGATCTTTATAGACATATTGCAGCCAAGTTTCTGATACCGCATCAGCATGTCTTCTACTAGTTCCTTGTAGTTTTCTGCCCTAACATTCTCGAAAAAGTTTGTTGACACTAGGCGAAAAGCATTCCATGCTTGTTTTGCATCACCCTGCAGCAAGTTGTTGAACCGGTCATCTTTGAAGAGCTCTCGAATCTGAGGACCCACAAAAACTCCCTCTTTAATCTTTGCTTCGCTGAGTCGAGGGAATTTTTCATGCAGGTATCGTAAAGCTGGCGAAGTGCGGTCCATGGCTTTCACAAAGTTTTTCATCAAACCTAGTTTGATGTGAAGGGGTGGTAGCAGGATTTTGTGAGCCTCAACCAGAGCTGGGTGCTGGATATTCTTCTCTCCAACTGTTACATTTTGTCTGCGATTCCATTCCTTCCGCAAGTAGTGCCAATCCCTTGCTCGGCTATCCCACTCACATAAGAAACACATGTATTTTATATATCCCTGCTGCAGTCCCATTAAAAGGGCAACTACCTTCAAGTCACCACAGAGGTGCCAGCTGTACTTGTTATAGTTAATGGAAGTCAATAGATGGCTTTAAGTTATCGTATGTCTCTTTCATGTGGACGGCATGCGCTACTGGAATAGATGGAAGACGGTTTCCATTGTTCAAAAGCACAGCCTTCAGACTCAGTTTTGAAGACTCTGTAAATAGTCTCCAGTCTTGTGGGTCATGAGTGATTTTTAAGGCATTCATGAGGCTTTCAATATCGGAACAGAATGCCAGATTACTTTCCTTTCTGAAGAAAGGCTCCAACTGCTGGTGGCGCTTTGGATATGAAGTAATGTTGACATCTTCTTCTAGAAGATTCCATTGTTGGAGTCTTGATCCTAGCAATTCTGCCTTGTTCTTGGATAAGTCCAAATCATGGACCAGGTCATTTAGTTCTTCCTGTGTTATTCTGTGTGGAGTTGATAATGCATCCCAGTGAAAATCTGGGTCACTGCATGATGATGGACCAGGAGAAGAACAGGTCGGCTCACTCTTGTCCTCATCAGATAAATCAAGAGAATATTCTGATGGAGGTTCTGGAATAGGAAATCCCTCACCATGTGGAACTGGTCTCAATGCAGACGGAATGTTTGGGTAGACTCTGCTCGACTTCTTTTGCTTCGTTATTCTGCTGGAAAGAGGAGGAACCAAGCAGAAGTAACAGTCATTTATGTGTTTGCTTGGCTCTCTCCACACCATGGGGACTGCAAATAGCATTAATGGTCTTTTGCAATTCAACCACTGTGAAAGCTGTGTTGTACATGTAGTGCAGCATATATGCGGGACCCAAGGCTTGTCTTGGTCACCAATCTTGCATCCGAAGTAAAGATGATATGCCTTCTTCAGTTGAGAAGTGATACTTTTCTTCTGGTTGGCAAATGTCACTTCCCCACAAATGTAGCAGAAATTGTCAACGTTATTAACACACTTTTGCGGCATTACTGTTCTGTATTGTACCTAAATGGCTAAAATTATATGATTAATAAAAGTTACATGTAACAGTAGCTTAAACTGTCTCGCACATAATCGGAAATATTTTAAATGTTCAACCTTTCCAACTGCGTATAGTACACTGCTGATGTCATATGGCTTCAGCAGCCGTCTGGCAGTAGTATTGCATTGCATCAGAAAATGATGCAATCAACTCTGGATGATGTGTGCATGCTGGTATTATGCAATGTGATGCAATATTACATCATTCAAGGCTTATTTGGGATGTTGTTGATGTCCTACTGGATAAATTCCAGTAGGACATCAACACTCCAGAGCCCTACTCGAAGCTCTCAGTAACCTAAAATATGATCAGATAGTGCCCCTTCACACCAAAAAGGGAATACGTTAGACCTTATCTTCAGCCCTAGACCAGGAATAAAGCCTGACCACAAGTTCAATGTAACCATCTCACCTGTACCATGGTCCGATCATAATCTAATCAGTTTCCAAATGCCATTATACCAAGACAGAGAAAACACCCATGAACCAACTAAAAATACAATAGTTCGTTCCAGACGCTTCAGACACTTTGACGGTGAGGTGATCACCAAAAATGTCCTCCCCAACATCAAGACTATTTCTCCAAATCTTGAAGAAGTATTAGACTCATGGAATACCAACCTGAATACCTTTACTTACGTACCTTCCCAAACGAAACCACAAGTCATAGAGCAGCACCCAAATAAGAAGGGTTCTGCACCCTGGTATACCGCAGAATTAAAGACCTCTCTACGAGCCCTCAGGAAATTGGAAAGAAAGTGGCGATGCACCCGAGCCACATCAGACTTGACACTCTACAATTCCCACCTGCTAGCCCATCAAAATCTTATATCCTCTAAAATGAAAGAATACCACTCTGAACTGCTAAACCGATCACTGAACAAGCCTCACGAACTGTTCAACATAATTAAGTCCCTAACGAAGGACCAATCAGCGTCACAACCAGTTCTGATACTCCCCCAAGACTATGCCGACTACCTGATAGTCAAAACCAACAACGTTAGTAAAGCCACACTATCCTCCCCCACCAAGAACCCACCCAAACAGCTCTCCACTTTCTCAACACAGCCTCCAAGAAGCATCGAGAGCATCATTTCCAGCATCAACGCCACAACGGCCCCTAACGACCCTTGTCCAGCTCTCTGGATAAAGTCACTACGTCATGACGTCAGTCCGATAATAGCCAAAATCATCGACCTATCCTTCTCCTCTGGACATTTCCCATCAAGCCTTAAGAAGTCATCCATCAGACCCCTCTTAAAGAACGCCAAACTTGACGCCCAGAAGGTCGAATCATACCGACCCATATCCAGTATTCCATTTCTAGCAAAGATAATCGAGAAGGAGGTACAACAACAGCTGCAGGATCATATTGACTCTAATGCCCCCCTCAACTCAAGCCAACACGGTTTCAGAGAATCCCACGGTGTTGATACTCTCCTCACCACCCTCATCAACACACTCATTACCGGGATTGACTCCATCAAACAAGGATATGCACTAATTTTCCTCGACATTGCCGCAGCATTTGACTCTGTAAACCACGAACAACTTCTAATTCGACTGCATGATAAAGGGATAAGCGACCTAGCATGGCACTGGTGCAAATCATATTTAACCGACAGATGGAGGCAATTACGAACATGAGCTACAACCTTTCTACCATTCAAACAACACTACGGAGTGCCCCAGGGCTCATCCCTCTCCGCACTTCTTTTCAATATTTACATGCAACCAATATGCGAAATAATTTGATCATTTAAAATCTCCTGCCTGCTCTACGTAGACGACATATTACTCTTTACTCCATTCACAACTGAGACCCCAGATTTCACCCAACTGATAAACTGCTTCAATTCCATTACCGGTTGACTCCTCCCCCAAAGTCTGAAAATCAATTTTAAGAAGACAGAAGTTCTATTTGTGACAAGGAACCAGTCCTTCATACCTCCGAAAACCATAAAGACCAGAGACGCGGAACTCTCATGTAGACCCTGCATCCGCTATCTAGGTGTGACCATAGACCAACAACTCAATTTCAAAACACACATCAACAACATAATCAAACAAATATACCACAAGATACGAATCCTATGAAATCTTCGACCCTTGCTACAAGCTGAGGATTTCAGAACAGTCTTTCAAGCTTTGGTGATCCCCCACTTTGATTACGCCAATGTCATCCTACACAGCCTTCCTAAAAATACGATAAGCCCCCTACAATTAGCAATGAATACAGCTGCAAGATTCCTGAGCGGAGCCTCCAGAGCTGATCACATCACCCCGGTACTAAAAGACTTACATTGGCTACCAATATACTATCGACTAACATATAAAGTAACCATCATCACTTTCAAAATCATCAACAAGATGACCCCCACAGCCTTAATGGACCTCATCCACCCCATCACTGCGAACAGAGAAAGGAGAACATGTACAGCAAATATACTAACGATTCCCAGAGAAATAACAAAATGCACAAAGTCAACCAGGAACAGAGCATTCAAGCTATATGCCCCTAGTTGCTGGAACATACTCCCTGCACCCATTAGAGCCATCAAAGACCTAGCTCAGTTCAGAAGAGCACTTAAACATCACCTCTTTCTCCTACACTATTCACAGCAATCTAATACGCCACCCCTTAACATGCTATAAAGTATGAACACGTAAACCTTACCAATGGATATACATACTATAAATACAGTCTGTAAATAGATGTAAATTGTTGTACATAGTTACCATCAGTTGAAATCCAAGTTAATCTACCCTGTTCATTGTAAGTGCTTTTCTTTGACTGCACAAATCTGTTATATGTAAACCGCACTGATTTGTAAGAGTGTGGTATATAAGAACAGCAAATAAATATATAAATTTATACGGTGAAACATCAAAAATGAACTACATGCAATATCTTCAAAATGAGAGCCAATAAAAAAAAATGTATGTTATATTCGTGTTCAGCTCACCAAGATACTACAGATTAGGGCCTTTTAAAGTCAGTAACGATTTCAATGTTGACCAGTATAAGAGATGCAGAGACACATGCACATTATCTTGGAAAATGTATTCAGAATGAATTGATTCAGCTCTTATCCAATGCCATCAAAGAAAAAATCCTAACTGCTGCTCATACTGCCAAGGGATAGAAGACAGGTAAGAAATGGAAGGATTAGGGAAGTAAGATTAGAAAATGGAAATCTGATAAGTAGGTGAAATGTGAAAAGAGGGAAACTGAAGACTGAAGGAGGGAGAAAAAGGAATGGAATGCAGCTTTAGAGAGATAAAAAGACCTGAGCGAAATAGAGAAAAAAGATGAAACACAAGGTTGTATGTCAGAGAGAGATATAGGTAAGGAACGGACAGAGACAGGGTATGTGAAGAAACAGAAAATGGAAATTAGATCCTGGAAAAAGACTTTAAAGAAACTCAATAAGATAAAGTGGTAAAGAGAGGTCGGGACCAACCAACTGGAAAAATAAAATGATCAGATAACAATGGTCCACAAGAGGGTCAATTTTTAGAGAATGAAATGACAGCTCTCTGGTTTATAGTTTAAAGTTTATTTAGTATTTGATATGCCACATTTCAAGACTGCAAGGCAGTTCCAATGTTTAGAAAAGAACAAATGAAGGAGTGTGTGCATTTCCTGACTTTTACCTGTGCTGTGAGAGGAGCTGCTTGGTCCGTGCCGGTGAGCACTTGAGGACACGTGATCAGACGGGCTATAAAATCCTGCCCCCACCGCAGGACGCGTACCGCGGGCGCATGCCCGAGGGAGCGTGCTCCGAAGGGGCGTGTCCAAAGGGGCAGGTCTGCCCCTTTGGAGCCCCTTCGGAGCCTAGAGGAGCATCTAACGCCAGGCTGTTATATCGCTGCTAATGGGGAAACGTAAGAAGAAACCTCTTCTACCTGCTACATCGACTGGTAAGTCGGTAAAGGTGGTTGGGCCCATGGACAGTCATTTTAAGTCCATGGCTCCTCCCCCTATTGCTAATTCATCGATGGATTCTTCTAGCTCAGTTAGTCCTGGACTGCTTAGTTTGTCTCCTGATCCACGTAGGGTTTTATCCCCACCCAGCATGGAGCCTCAGTTATCGGGTATGGGCCCCTCCTCTAGTTTAGGGGAGGAAGCTTCTCCCGGTTCAACGAAACTCCCTAATTCTTTCTTGAGATTAAATTCTCCAACTATGTCTCTACCTCTTCCTTTTGAATTTTCTTCAATTCCTGATAATGTAAACTCTCTGAAGGATGTGCCACTTTAGGATATATGGCAGATTGTTTCCCGAACTGAGATATCGTTGAAAACATCATTGGTGAAACTTTCCCATTTTACAAAAGAGACTGTGGAGAAATTGGCTGAGCATCATGACAGATTAGTAACTCTTGAGTCTCAGAAATCTAAGATGGAGACTCAAATCTCCATCATGCAGGGGGTTTTAACGTCTTCTGTGCAGGACTCTTTGTTACTACATCGTCATGATGAACTTTTTGAAAATGCTTTGCGAATGAAGAATCTTCATATGTTAAATTTTCCCCGCACTCACTACCTATCCCTGCATATACTATTCTCTAAATATTTGAAAGATATTTTGAAAATTCCAGACCCAGATTCGATAGTTATATCTAAATTGTACTATTTGCCAACTGGTATTAGAGAGAATATGGTTGTGGATTCGGAGACTGGGGGTGTTGTTGCGGGGGAAATAGATCAATTATCTGTGAGGAGCTTAGATTTATCTGCTTTTTTAGAAACTTCGACAGAGGAGATTCCCACTCGTGCTACTTTGTTAGTATCTTTCTTGTTGCAAAAGATAAGGATTTGATTTTTCGTTCTTATTTTAAGTATAGACATGAAAAGTTCTTTGCACAAGTGATACAGGTTTTTCCTGACGTATGCTGCAGTACCCATATGAAGAAGAAGGCCTTTCTTGCGCTTCGCCCTCGAGTCATGACGCTTGGGGCCTCCTTTTCGTTAAAGTTTCCCTGGAAATGTGTCATTGTAAATAAGGGCAAGTCCTATATCTTTTTTGATTCTTCCCAGTTGGAAGTTTTTCTACAAGGATTGAGTTGAGAGATTTTGTTTTTCTATAAGGATTGAGCTGGGAGGCTTTGTCTTTTTGATATTACCTCATTTTATTTCATGGCTCTTGCTTAGTAATAGGGGATTGTTTTATAATTTTTGGCTCCACTCTCTGCAGTGGCGTGATTATTATTACAATGTATCATACTCCATTTTGTGGGCTAGGTTTCTTATGTTATTATTGTCATTTCTTTTTTGTTTTATGATATGTTGATTTCCTGTATTTCCTATGTTTTCCTTGAATAAAAGGATTAAATAAAAAAAAAAGAACAAATGAAAAGAAATCCATTAAATAGATAGGAAAGAAAGATTAAAGTTTAGCACAGGTGTAAATGCATTTCTATTTCTCTTTCTTCAGTATTTCATGGCTCACAGTGTCTGTTTTTAGAATTCTCCATTTCAATTTTTGCTGTATATTTGATTCTAATTAGTAGTTTTTTATTCTTTACTAGATGATAGTCTATGATTTCCGCATGCAGCTGAAGGATTCTGTTAACATGTTGGTCCTGTGCAGGAATCTGTAGTAATTCAATTTGTTCTCTTTTCCCAATTGGAGGTGTGCAGGTGTTTTAGAATATTTGTGATACTGAATTTTCCTAGGTAGGGTTGGTTCAGTTTAAGTTCTTGGAGTTGGTACAAGTGTTGTCAGTAAGCTTTTGGTGTCCATTTGCAGGGTTTTATTTATTTATTTAAACTTTTTTATAAATCATCTTTATAAACAGAGTTATTCAAAATGGTTTTATAGTAAGAATAAGCATCAAAATAAGAAAGGATTACTGTAAGAATATAGGAAGGCCACGAGTGCTGGGACTGTCCCCGATGCTGAATGTGGCGCCCGTAAGGAGGCTTACTTGGGCCAGGAAAACCCTAAGTGAATGAGGGTGGCAGGGACCTTGGAAATTGGGCAAGATGGCTCAGAAAAAAAGGCCGGCCACTGGGGAATGATCCAGGTGTTCCCATGGGAGGCACAAGACTGTCAGAAGGTCTAAAAACAGGATAAAGTCATGGGGCTGGCCCACAGAGTCCCAGGCACTGAAATTAGATCAGTTAGCCAGGACAATGGTGAGTTTAAGGACTATGATAGGCCTAATTCTTAAGGGTAAAGCCAGTCTTAAAGGGGAAAGACCTTCTTAAACTGGCCTAAAGCAGCTGGGAAAAATAAAAATAAAAAGTTAAAAGTTTTATAGTTCTAGCAAGTTGAAACAAAGGCGGGAAAGTGCTGCCAAAGCCTTTTTAAAATATTTTAAGTTTGACTCACTGCAGATCATGGTGTTTTCATTAAAAGAAGTTTGAGGGCATGTGGCTTAGTGACATGAAACATCCAAAATTAAAAGTTAAAGTTTAAAAGTTTTAAAATATAGTACAATAATGGGGAAGGTCTGGAGAGCCCTAAAAAGTACTTATCTTAAATTTTATGTGCAAAATTGCTCTGTTTTGCGGCGTTTTAAGAAAGGGGGCATGACTGCTGGTGAAAATCGGCCTGAACATAAAAAGTCAAGTTTTAAAACTTAAAGATTTAAAAAGTGTCCCCAAGGTCTGTGGGAGTGTCAGAGAGCCCTAATCTAGTGGTTTTTAAGCTTTTTAGCTCCTGGGAGAGGTAGAAAGTGATTTGCTAGTATCCTAAATAGAGACTGAAAAAGTTCAAAAATAAACCAAAAGATTTCTGTACAAGTGTTTCTGCTTGGACTATTTGTAAAATGATAAATATAAAATATAAAATAATAATAATAATAAAAAATAGATCAAAAGTATGGCAAAGTGATGGAAATATGTAATCATGCATAGATCGTAAAAGTGTTTTTAAAGTTTAAAAATGTATATGAAAAGGTTGAGAAAAGTCCCAGATAGTGGAGGTTGGAGCAGAAATCTTCACAATACCATGACAGAATTAAAAATGGCATGGGACAGAGACAGTGCATCCCTTTATAGAAACTGGATAATATCAAAATAAACGTAACTGTCTCTGATATCTCAACAAGTAGAGGTGACCAGCACGGAACGGTGACTACAATCTTAAATAAAGGCATGGGGAGGGGTGACCTGCACGGAGCAGAGGGTGCACCTACTCTTGCCATCTTGCTGGGCAGACTAAATGGACCATGTTGGTCTTTATCTGCCATCATATACTATGGGGTCTATTCCATCCTGCAAATAGCTGGAATAGATGTCCCATCCCCACTATTCGACCCCCTTCCGGCCCCATCAAAAACCTACCCGTATGAACAATGTGTTTGTACAGAGAGACTTAGACAGAAATAGGAGGGGGAGTTCCAGAGGCGGAGCGAGGGCGGAGCATGAGTGGTTCACGACCCCAGAAGTACAGGGCCGATTCTGAGGTCAGCCCTGTATGTCTGCGGTCAGCAAACTGGACAGGCGGAGGGCAGGCCCTGGCAGTGGCAGAAAGGTGAGGGAGTGCAGGGGGTTCCCCGCAGCCTGACCCTGGCCATGGAAGGCCAGATCGGGGGCCGGACTGCAGGAAAAGAAGGTTGTGGTCGGTGGCTGGGGATTGCAGCTCCTGAATGGAGCTGTGGTGCTATAGCAACGGGATGCCATGGCACCACGTTTCCATTCAGGAGTCTCACTGAGGTAGCCGTGCAGATGGCTGTGCATGCAGGTCAATCGGAATCGGGTCCTGGCCTGCAAATACAGGCCCTAAATCTGATTCTGATCCCTCAGGGCAGGTCTAAATCCTGTGGGATCAGAATCGGGTCTACCTCTGAGCGTCCTGATTCTGATTGTCCGCACAGGGGCTGGACAGGGACATTAGAATGTGCCTCTGCGATACTATGTTACGACATTGTTGCAGTTTGCCTCAGCTGTTCCAGACACTGTAATGATGCAGTTTAGTGAAAACCTCTACTGACAGAGAGAGGAAGAAAATGACAGCGGGAGAATTTTTGTTTTGGCTCAATAAAAACTGGTATATGATTTTGGTGAAAGGGAAAGTTTTAAGATTTAAGGAAAGCAAGGCTAGGACTATTTGATGACATCAGGACTTGTAAGGATGCTTTTGGAATGTGTTTTAGAATGGAAGTAACATGGGCAGAGATTGGCAGTTGGAGAATGATTGGTGAAGACAGTGGATGTATGTCAGGGTGGCTGATGATAGGGCCCTGTTTTTGAGTGGTTTTGC
This sequence comes from Ichthyophis bannanicus, assembly GCA_033557465.1. NCBI lineage: Eukaryota > Metazoa > Chordata > Amphibia > Gymnophiona > Ichthyophiidae > Ichthyophis > Ichthyophis bannanicus. The sequence goes on along the minus strand of CM066037.1, from coordinate 362,202,820 downwards.
CTGAGATTGAGTGTTGGTTTGAATATTTTGAGGGTCTGAGTGAAGGGAAGTGAGAGTTTAAATGAAAGGGACTGTTTGTGAGACTTTTTGAGTGTGTTTGTGAGGTTGTATTAGAGTGTATATTTGAGAAGCTTGAGTAAAGAGAAGGATAGGCAGAGGGAAGAGAAGGTTGGGAAGGAAGGTGGGTGTGAGGAAAGGAAAAGAAAAGTGGAATTTTGTTTTTGTTTTTTTCAGGTTAATGAGTTTAGTCAGGGAAAGGGTACAGAGAAGCCTGGAAGGTATAGATTAGTAGTAGGAAGTGAGGAACAATGATAATTACAGTGAGGAACAGGTGAGAGATCCATTTGAAGAAGAGAATAAGAGTGGGTTAAGTGGGGTAACCCTGAAGTGGAGAAAAAGTTGGGTTACAGGGTTTAGAGTACTATAGAGTCTGAGAGGCAAAGGGAAAGTTAAAAGTAAGTGATTGGTAAGTGCTGTGCAGGGCCGGCCCGTCCATTGAGCAAGAATGTTTTTTGCACAGGGCCCCGCGTTTCAGGGGGCCCCGCGCAAAGAACATTCTGCTTTTTTTTTTTTTAAATTACATTTAAAAAAAAAACCTGTCTCTGGCTGCTGCCGCTGCCGCGTCCGTCACAGCAGCGGCAGAATGGAGTGTCCCGCGGGGCCCCCGCTCCTCGTTGAGCCCTCTGCAAGGGCTTTCAGATTCGCGAAGGGAGAGTGCTCCCTCGCGTCTCTGTAAAGCCCGCAGGGGCTAATGGGAAATTTCCCATCAGCCCCTCGCGTCTAAAGGGGCAGATGGGAAATTTCCCATTAGCCCCTGCGGGCTTTACAGAGACGCGAGGGAGCACTCTCCCTTCGCGAATCTGAAAGCCCTTGCAGAGGGCTCAACGAGGAGAGGGGGCCCCGCGGGACACTCCATTCTGCCGCTGCTGCGACGGACGCGGCTGCATCTATAGCCATGTGTTATTTTTTTTTTAAATTTGCCAGAAGGGAAGGGAAGGGAAGGTAAGGGGGGGGGGGGGTTAAGACGGGTAAAGGGCTGGGGGGCTGATGGAAGCTGTCTGGAAATGTGGTGGGGGGGGGTTAGGACAGGAAAAGTGCTGGGGGGGGTTAGGAATGGAAATGTGCTGGGTGGGGGGGGTTAGGACTGGAAATGTGCTGGGGGGGTTAGGACTGGAAATGTGCTGGGGGGGGGTTAGGACTGGAAATGGGCTGGGTGGAGGGGGGGTTAGGACTGCTAATGGGCTGGGGCTGATGGAGGCTGACTGGAAATGGGGTGAGGGGGGGGGGGTTAGGACTGGAAATGGGCTAGGGGGGGTTAGGACTGGAAATGGGCTGGGGGGGTTAAGACTGCTAATGGGCTGGGGCTGATGGAGGCTGTCTGGAAATAGGGTGATGGGGGGTTAGGATTGCTAATGGGCTATGGGGGGGTTAGGACTGCTAATGGGCTATGGGGGCACTAGGACAGGAAATGGGCTGATGGGGAGGGGTTAGGACTTGAGGTGGGCTGATGTGGTTAGGACTGGTAATGGGCTGTGGGCTGATGGGGGGTTAGGACTGGCAATGGGCTATGGGGGGCTGACTGGAAATGGGCTGATGGGGTTAAGACTGGAAGTGGGCTGATGGGGGGTTAGGACTGGTAATGGGTTATAGGGGGGGCTTAAACTGAAAATGGGTTGATGGGGGGCTAGGACTGGTAATGGGTTGGGGGATTGCTATGACTGGAAATGGACTGAATGGACGGGGAGGCTTGAACTGCAAATAGCTGATGGGGAGGGAGCTTGGAATGGAAATGGGCTGTGAGGGAAGGGAACTAGGACTGAAAATGGGCTGATGGAGCAGCTAGGATAGGACTGGAAATGGGCTGTTGGGGGGGAGCTAAGATTGGAAATGGGCTGTGGTGGGGGCTTGAATTGAAATGGACTCATGGAGGGGCTAGAACTGGAAGTAGGCTCATGGGGGGGCTTGGACTGGAATTGGGCTGAGTGGAGGGGAGCTAGGATTTGACATGGGCTGATGGTGGGGCTAGGAAATGACTAGAAATGGGCTGATGGGGGGCTAGGATTGGAAATGAGCTGATGAAGGGACTCAGACTGAAAATGGATGGGGGAGCTAGGACTGGAAATGGGTTGATGGGGGGCTAGGACTGGAAATGGGCTGATGCAGGGACTAGAAGGGAATGGATGCTGGGTGAGACTGGAACTAGAAGGGAGCTGATGTTGGGGGAGGATTAGAATGGGATGGGGCTGGGAGAGTAAAATGGAGAGGGGAAAAATATTTTGTGTGGGAGGGATGAAAAATCTACAATTGGCCGGGTATTGGGAGAGTAAGTGGGGATTGAGGATGGAGGGGTAAAATTTGTGTGGATGAAATAAGAATGAGGAAAGAGCAAAAGGAGAAAGATTAGTATGTTAAAGCAGATGTAGAGAGAGAATGGAAAGAAAACTAGAAGAGAGAAGAAAGGACAAATGGACAGCAGACGATGGAGAGTTAGCAGAAAACATGAAGAAAACAGAAGAAAGTGGCTGGAGCAATTGCAACTGAAAAAAAATGCACAAAAGGTAGAAAGATATCTCTTTATTTTGAATTTATTAACTGGAATATGAAAGCTCTGGGAAATGTGCATCATTAACGTCTGCGCTTTGTTTGGTACAAGAGGAAATTGATTTATAGTTTTATTTCTACAGTGTTGTTGTACATTCCAAGTTTGGCTTTTGGGGTTCCCAGTTTAATTATTGCCTTCCTGTTTCTAAATTGCGATTCCTTGTTTGGTGATGGTCTATGTTCTGCATGTGTAACTGAGCTGAGGTATTCTGTTTATGTAATTCCTATTTGACATTGCCACTTGTTCTCTTTCCCCAGTATTCTCTGAAATGTACTGGTTTAATATTTGCAGTGTTTCCTTTTGATAGGTAGGGTCTGGTGCTTTGTGAGTCCTGGTAATGCTGTCAGGATACGGCGGGTTTGCTATGGGTTCTAAATGGGCAGCGTTTGTAGTAGTTCCTAATGTGCCTGGCGGTTGGCACTGGATTATAGTAATGTAGAAATCTTTTAGTCTTTCTTTATCCATACACTCATTAAGAGACATGTTTACTAAAAGTTAGTGAATGGTAACATTATGCAAATATTTATGCAAATAAGACCACTTATGCAAATGAGGCCCCACACCGAGTCTCCGCACATGGCCCCGCACCCCCCTTGGGGCGCCCCTGGTGCTGTGAAACTGAATTCGTGTGAAAAGTGAGAGTAATTTGAGAGTGGAGAATATATGTTCATGTGAGGTGATGGTGAGACACAGAAAATGCATATGGAGAACTAAGCAAGCTTGCTGAGTTACAAGTTTTACACTTGTTGCAAAGTGTTTTTGGTATATTTTTTTTAGAGAAAGAAAAATATATTAGAATTAGGTTTAGGTTAGAATTAGTTAGGGACAGTTTTAGAGTTATTGGTACCTCTGAAGAGTTGAACATATCCTGAAAGAAGAACGGTGACATTCCAAAGACTGATCTTCAAGCAAGTACTCAATGGGAGAGAGAGAGAAAGAGTGAAAAGATTTTACAACTGAGTGCCAATGAGACTGGATAAGTACTGCAAAATTTGCACACCCGCACATATTTGAATTCAAAAATCCCGACGGACTGAGGTTCAGATACACCATACTTATCCTGAAGATTGAGATTTGTAAGAAAAACAATCAGAAATTGGAAACATGTTTTAGAAACATTGTTCTTATTAAATTAATTAAACATAACTTTTTTTTACCGCATAATAACTGAGTCAAGAAACATCTTACCAAGGATACTTACCTGGTAATCCCAGTAATCTCACATTATCTGTAATTTCCCTTAGTCTTATCCTTTAAATTAGTTTAAATTTTCTGTGTTCCCCCTGTGGGGTAGTCCAGCTAGAATGCAATATCATTGTAACTCTCATCATATCCAAAATGGGTTGGATAGTAATATCATCAATCAGGCTGTCGTGAACTTCTCCTACACAGACGAAAGGTGGAGGTGGGCATGGTTTACAGTTTAAAAAAAACAAAACACCTCCTACCATTTCTTATAGGTTGCTGCAGACTGCACCCAGATCCAGATATTAAAAAACCCTTTTTCTCCTTCCTTGTGACTAAGGGGTATGTCTATTAAAGTACATTAAGTATCCAAGCTGTAACATGGGCAGTGGCTGAGGTAAGGCTCCATGTGAATGTTAATTGAGGGGTGGAGAGGAGGCATTTCTGTGTAAAGGTTGCTAGCGGCCAGTTAGTGTGTGGTAATCAACAGTGCACATTATAAGGGTCTAGATTGTGTGTTAACCTATGGAAAAGATGGCCGCTGCAATGCAGGATAAGGGAGCCTATCTGCAAGTCTGATTTAATGTGCTGGATGGCTGCCAAAGAAATAGGTGATGGACATGTCACATCCATATGTCCCATACGTGCCAGATAGTAAATGTGAGCAAAATATGGGAAGCAGTTGGACCGGATCAGTGAGGGGTCATCATGTAATCCACTGTGATGTCAGTGGGTGAAATGGAAATGGGTATGATTGTGCCACAGAGAAGTGTCCGTGGCCATGATATTGCCATAGCAGAAATGACTGGACATCAGTGTTGACCTGCACATTAGCTGATGGTGATAAGAAAGTCATACCCCCTGAAGAGCAAAATGTCACAGTGTGGGCCAAGGTGTAGCAGCTGCCAGGAGAATGGATGAGTGATCATGATGGATATAGGGTGAGAGATGAGCTGAAGGTCTGAAGGAGATAGATGAGAGGGCAGGAAGGCCTTGCTGCTGGAAATTACTCCTGCTGGAAATCTGCACCCAACATGTTGACATTTTAAATGTTTTGGGAATATTTTATTTCAGTATTGTATGTTACATTAAGAACATAAGCATACTGGGTCAGACCAAGGTCCATCAAGCCCAGCATTCTGTTTCCAACAGTGGCCAATCTAGGTCATACGTACCTAGCAGTTTCCCCAAGGGACACAGGTTCCACAATGCTTGTACTGGTTCAAGCATTGATATCCTGGGTCCCTTCTTAATAATGGTTTATGGACCTTTCCTCCAGGAACTTGTCCAAACCTTTTTTAAAACCCAGCTACACTAACAGCCTTTACTACATCCTCCGGTAACAAATTCCAGAGTTTGATTACACGTTGAGTGAAAAAATATTTTCTTTTATTAGTCTTAAATAGTTTACCCTGTAGCTTCATTGCATGTCCCCTAGTCTTTCCATATTCTGATAAGGTAAACAATCGATCTACGTTTACCCGTTCCACTCCGTTCATTAATTTATAGACTTCTATCATATCTCCCCTCAGCCGTCTCTTCTCCAGGCTAAAGAGCCCCAACCTTTTTAGCCTTTCTTCATAGGAGTAGCCTTCCATCCCCTTTACCATTTTGGTGGCTCTTCTCTGAACCTTTTCTAAAATCGCTATATCCTTTTTAAGATACGGCGACCAGAATTGCACACAATATTCAAGGTGCGGTCTCACCATGGAACGATATAGAGGCATTATAATATCTTTTGTCTTATTTTCCATTCCTTTCCTTATCATACCTAGCATTCTATTAAGCAGCACTCATAAATAATATGCTGTGTCAGTTTGACAAAGCATGCAGGATAATGCATTAGTCAGGTCTGTGATGCGGAAGTCTGAATCGTAACATAGTAACATAGCATATGACGGCAGATAAAGACCAGCATGATCCATCTAGTCTGCCCAGCAAGGTGGCAAGAATAGGTGCTCCCACCACTCAGTGCAGATCACCCCTTTCCATGCCTTTGTTTAGGGGTGTACCCACCGCTCCGTTGCAGGTCACCTTGACTTGTTAACATATCAGAGACAGTTAAGTTTATTTTGATGTTGTCTTGTTTCTATAAAGGGATCCACTGTGTTTGTCCTATGCCTTTTTGATTTCTGTTACTGAATTTTCCTCCACCACTTCCATCAAGAGGGCTTTCCAAGCATCCACCACCCTTTCAGAGAAAAAGTATTTCCTGATGTGGCCTTTCAGTTTTTCCATCACTATCGTTCCCTCATGCGTTCAGCCAAGCAATCATATTACTCCAATCTTATCTCCAACTCTGCCAATTCTTCCCGTCAACTTTACTCTGTTCTCTGTACTCTTTCCACCCCTCATTCCTTCCCATCCTCCTTTCCCCCTCCCAATCTCCCTGACCCCTCTTCCCTAGCCAATTTCTTCGCCTCTAAAGTCCTTTCTCTCCATTTTGCTTTCCCTTCTTGCCCCTCTCCTCTTTCCCCCACCACTGATGTACCATTCCCTCTGTCTTCCCCTCCCTCTTCTCCTTCTCCCTACCTTTCCCATCTTTGGTCCACATTAGAGCCTATCTCCCTTCCAGTTCTGTCCAAAGTTATTCTTTCTACTCGGAAAACTACTTGTCTCTCTGACCCTATTCCTTCTCACTGACGCTTGGAACCTTCCTTAGCTCTCTCTTCCTTTATCTTCTCTATTTTCAATTCTAGTTTATCTATTGGGATATTCCCTTCACTATGGAAGCATGCCTCTGTCTGTCCTCTTCTGAAGAACAGTTCCCTTGACCCCTCTTCCCTCTCTAACTGGCGCCCTATCTCTAACCTTCCCTTTCCTTCTAAACGTTTAGAAAAACTAGTTTTCTCCCAACTTTCTTCTCACCTTGAGGCCTCACTCATTCTTCACCCATGGCAATCTGGTTTTCGTCCTGGTCACAGCATGGAATCTGTTCTTCTTTCTCTTCTTAATGAATTGCATGCTGCAGACGACCAGGGCTCTATTTCTCTCGCTGTTTCTCTTGATCTTTCTGCCGCTTTCGACTTAGTTGATCACCGCACCCTTTTGGTTCGTCTTAGGGAAGCTGGTTTCACCAGTTCAGTACTTCAGTGGTTTCGTTCTTTTCTTTCCTGTTGTTCTTTCTCAGATCTTTCTGGGTCCTCTTCCTCTCCTTCTACCCCACTCCCTTGTGGTGTTCCTCAGGGTTCTGTCCTCTCTCCTCTTCTCTTCAATATCTTTCTTGCCCCTCTATCACTCTTGGTTCAACAACACTATTATGCCAACGATATTTTACACTATTTCAGCTCACTATTACGCTGATGATATTTTTCTGTTGTATCACACGGATTCCTCTACTCCTGATATTACTCCTTTCAATACCTGTCTTTCCTCTGTGGCTAACCCAGTACAAACCATGGATAGCAAAGGAAATTTTTATTTTATTGATCAAATCCAGCCATTGGCCCAACACAGGCCATATTTTGTTGTGCCTTCCTCAGGGGCTAATATGGCTGTGCGTTTTAATATATGTCCAAATCGATTTATACCACTGTGCAATGCGAGATCATCTACTGCCGTGGATATATGAATCAATCCGATTCTGAGTATGCAATTTTAAAACATCTACTGCTGTGATGGCTTATTGAAACTGAGTCTGAAAAAGCCGACAGCTCTACCTCTTTTGATGCCATGAGAGAGTCTTGGCAAATAGCCACACATCCCTCAAGGACAGAAGCTAGGCTGAAGGGAGGAAAAGAATAAGTACTTCTTGCTTGGATCACAGCCATACACAAACAGGGTGACATGCCAGCAGTAGGGGAGGAAGAAGAGTGAAGGACTGTATGGGATGTGAACAAAGTATCTGACAAACACCATCAACATCTCCAAGAAGGACAAGGAAGTGTATGAAATAGGCCCAATTTGAGAAGACCACACTCAATGAGCTCCATGGCAGATCATTTGCATTGTGCCTTGAAAATGGCTATGGAGATATCCCATACATTCACACTTGTGTGGCTGGACAAATATCCTGCTGCAATGCACAGAGCACTTTCACAATCATGGTACATGGTGCACAAACATGCCAAAGCCCACAAATGAAACAAGCTCCTCCAATACCTGCTACTAGGTCAATGGCTGGGTCTTAAAAGAGGATGATGTGTGCTAAAGCAAAAATCATTCTAATCAGCTATCATGTGTGTATGCTATGTATATGTGGATAGGTTGCTGTATAGTATTGCCCTAGAGCAGTGGTTCTCAACACAGTCCTCGGGGCATATAAAGGCTAGTTGGGATGTCAGGATTCCCACAATGAATATGCATAGGACAGATTTGCATATACTGCTTCCCTTGTATGCCAATCTCTTTCATGCGTATTCATTGTGGGAATCCTGAAAGCCCAACTGGCATAGGTGTGGCCCCAGGACTGTTTTGCGAAACCCCTTTGGATGGCTGCTGTGGCCACTGCACCAGTGATATTAAAGAGTGTGTGTGTGTGTGTGTGTGTGTGTGTGTGTGTGTGTGTGTGTGTATGTGTATGTATGGGTCTTTCACCAGAAAAGAGGTACCAAAAACTTTCAGCTTGCCTCTCATAACCTGCTATTGGTCCACATCAATGTTGTCCAATGTATACACACCAGGCCCCTTGCTATGCTAGCTATAATGTTGCCATGTCTCCACTGCTACTAACAAAAAATAATGGTCAAGAACTTGCACAGAGCATAAACTGTCAAACTCAAGGAAACGACTCTGTATCAGAACATATGAAAGTATCTGTGTCAAAAAACCAAAAAACAACAATGCAATCACTAGCAAAACAGAGTCCAGGCAAAAGGTGTTTAAAGCAACAGTAGGTCTCAGACTTATAGCGGGCAAACTATATGCTCAAGGCAGTTTTCACCAACAGAGCACAGTAAAAGCCCTTACTTGCATCAACGACCTTAGATAGTAACGTTGCTTCATTAAATGGCTCTCACAACCTCCTTTAGCATAAATAATGGCATGTCTTGATAAAGCTTGCAAGAATCAATGTAGGAGGGTGAATAGCACCAACTTATCTGCAAAAATGCATCGCTTGAACTACTGCATCGCCTCCGTCTCTTCCTCGCTCATACCCCAACGCTCTCAATCGCGCTGTTATAGCGTTTCACCCGAGCAGGTTTCTTCAGGGGGTGGCAGGCAGAGGATATCGAGAGCACTAGATGATAAAGCATACATAGGAGTGCATTAGTTTTGTAACAGACACATACTTTCTTCAATGTGCATTAAGAAGACGTCCAGAGAGAACGTAGCAGATTGCTTACGGCCAGTCGCAGGAGCAGAGGAGTTACTAACTGCTAACCTAAAGCCACGCATGCGGACTGCATACTTATAGACCCAGCTGATTCATTGGTTAATTAAAGGGCCAACACTAAACACATGCTTCCCATTCAACCCGTGCGTTTAGCCCCAAAGGAGCAACTGAACCAACACGATGAATCCAACGTTGTTCAGACCAAGATAGCATACAGTCTCTCGTTTTCCCACGTTGCGCAAAATCAATTTTATCTAGGCAGAAACATTGTAGTTCAGAGAATGTATGGTGTAAACTGAGACAGTGGTCGACAATGGGAGCTTCACGGCGTTGACACTTAAGTCTGCTCTTGTGCTCATTCATTCTGACTTTAAACATCCGAGTAGTTTTACCAATATAGGCAAGCCCACAAGGACATAGAATGCAGTATACCACGAAGGTAGAGGTACAGGAGGTCTGATGTCTAAGCCGGTAGATGTTACCTTGATAGCAAAATTCAGTCAGCTCTTTAGTGATTACACAGATATCGCACTCACCACATTTAACATGGCCCAATTGCATAGCCCGAAGGGGAGATGCTTCGGCCGCTTACATCTCCCCTTCGGGCTATGCAATTGGGCCATGTTAAATGTGGTGAGTGCGATATCTGTGTAATCACTAAAGAGCTGACGGAATTTTGCTATCAAGGTAACATCTACCGGCTTAGACATCAGACCTCCTGTACCTCTACCTTCGTGGTATACTGCATTCTATGTCCTTGTGGGCTTGCCTATATTGGTAAAACTACTCGGATGTTTAAAGTCAGAATGAATGAGCACAAGAGCAGACTTAAGTGTCAACGCCGTGAAGCTCCCATTGTCGACCACTGTCTCAGTTTACACCATACATTCTCTGAACTACAATGTTTCTGCCTAGATAAAATTGATTTTGCGCAACGTGGGAAAACGAGAGACTGTATGCTATCTTGGTCTGAACAACGTTGGATTCATCGTGTTGGTTCAGTTGCCCCTTTGGGGCTAAACGCACGGGTTGAATGGGAAGCATGTGTTTAGTATTGGCCCTTTAATTAACCAATGAATCAGCTGGGTCTATAAGTATGCAGTCCGCATGCGTGGCTTTAGGTTAGCAGTTAGTAACTCCTCTGCTCCTGCGACTGGCCGTAAGCAATCTGCTACGTTCTCTCTGGACGTCTTCTTAATGCACATTGAAGAAAGTATGTGTCTGTTACAAAACTAATGCACTCCTATGTATGCTTTATCATCTAGTGCTCTCGATATCCTCTGCCTGCCACCCCCTGAAGAAACCTGCTCGGGTGAAACGCTATAACAGCGCGATTGAGAGCGTTGGGGTATGAGCGAGGAAGAGACGGAGGCGATGCAGTAGTTCAAGCGATGCATTTTTGCAGATAAGTTGGTGCTATTCACCCTCCTACATTGATTCTTGCAAGCTTTATCAAGACATGCCATTATTTATGCTAAAGGAGGTTGTGAGAGCCATTTAATGAAGCAACGTTACTATCTAAGGTCGTTGATGCAAGTAAGGGCTTTTACTGTGCTCTGTTGGTGAAAACTGCCTTGAGCATATAGTTTGCCCGCTATAAGTCTGAGACCTACTGTTGCTTTAAACACCTTTTGCCTGGACTCTGTTTTGCTAGTGATTGCATTGTTGTTTTTTTGGTTTTTTGACACAGATACTTTCATATGTTCTGATACAGAGATGTCTCCACTGCTGACAATACAAAAAGAGAACCCAGTACAGTGAGGACCACCTTGGAAAAGTCACACTTTTTTTGTCGGAGAAGCCATCACAGTGCAGAGGACTTCACCTCTCACCACCGCTGCGGTGGTGAGAGGTGAAGTCCTCTGCACTGTGACGGCTTCTCCGACAAAAAAAGTGTGACTTTTCCAAGGTGGTCCTCACTGTACTGGGTTCTCTTTTTGTATTGTTGCATGGACTTACGGACCTGGTTGGGTATTTTTGTATCTTTGTTGGTAAATGTCTCCACTGCTGATGCAGTGTATGCAAATATGTCAATCATGGCTATTGCAATGACAGCTATATGCATGCTCACAGATGTAACATCCTATCATAAGACAGCATGTCGATCCATAGGTGTCACTGTGTTGTACATATCAGTCACACAATGGTGTACAGATACAGTCATGGTTTTATGGGTGTCCTGAATCATTAGTTGCTCCAAACACAGCCCACTCTGGTTACAGAGGGATCCCAAGTGTTTTGGCATGCCTCTCCTCTCTCCTCCACACATCCCAGCACACATCTGCATTGATAGCTTGTCTATCCTGAATCTACTGTTCAGCTGCTGTGAGCACATACATAGCTGCTGTCTAGGACATATATTGTCATGCAGTGGTAGCATGTGACTCCAACAGCAGCAGAATGCATATGGGGATGACATGAGCTATGGATGCATCTTACATGTCATTAGTTAATGGGGGCATCCCTGCCAGGCAATAGCATGTGTATGACACATGGCATTGCAACTTGCAGTTTCCATGTCATGGTTACCAGCAGCTTTGTGAAACATTGAGGTGTATCTGTGACATTCAAGGGATACAACCACATGTGACTGACGTGCATGACATTGTCTAATCTGAAGCCCTGGCCTGGGAACATAGTAACATAGTATATGATGGCAGATAAAGACCAGTATGGTCCTTCTAGTCTGCCCAGTAAGGTGGCTAGAGTGGTTGTAGCTGCGGCTCCCCCCTCCCTCTATGCCTGTGTTTAGGTTCCTACATGCTGCTCTATGTAGGTCAGTTCCCCTCTATTAAAAGATATTTAAGTTTGCTTTGATTTCATCCTCTTGCTATAAAAGGATCCACTGTATCTGTCCCATGCCATTTTGAATTCTGTCACTGTATTTGCCCCCACCACCTCCATCAGGAGGGCATTCAATGTATCCACCACCTTTTCTGTGAAAAAGTATTTCCTGATGTTTATTTATTTATTTAACTAGGCTTATATGCTGCTTTTTTACAAGTCAAAGCAGTGTTACATTCAGGTACTGTATATATATTTCCTGTTGCTTTTAAGTTTGCCATACATAGCTCCATATTGCTGGTAGGAGACCAACATGTTATGTCAACCTGCTGCCAGGTGTTGGAATACCAAATCTTGTGGCCTAGTGCAGCAAATCTGCTGGTGAGTATGAGGGAGGAGTGGCCTAGTGGTTGGGGCAATTTGCCTCAGGCTGGAGGACAGCAACTTCAGCCTGGAAGGACTGGGGTTTCTCATCTCACAGGTGCTCCTTATGGCCTTGGGCAAGCCACGTAACCCTCTATCACTTCAGGTACAAAGCCTAGATTGTGAGCCCTTTGAGGACAAGGGAAATATATACAGTATTTTATTTATTTATATTCTCTTATATACCACGCTATTCTGCATCAGTGCAGTTTACATTGAACAAACTGAAATTACATTGAACAGGGCATTATAACTTGGAGATAACTATTTTACAGGGAACATGGGCTATGGAAGATTAAGTGGCTTGCCCAAGGCCACAAGGAGCACCTGTGGGACTAGAAACCCCAGTCCTTCCTGCCCAAGGTTGCTGTCCTCTAGTGGGATTTGAACCCCCGACCTTCCGGCCTGAAGTACCTTGACCCAACCACTAGGCCACTCCTCCACTCCAGTACCTGAATGTATGCTGCTTTGACCCAGTTTCACAGCTGGGGGGCCTCGCATAACTGTCTCTTCAGTAGCATTCTCTCCCATTAACCATGTTATAGGTCTTATCAGCAACCCAAGGTCAATAGATACTTAACCACAGTGCAGCATCTCTGTAGTGTGGGATGGAAACCACAAGTTAGCACTCTAATCAGCAGCTATGAAGTCACAAAGGTGACATCCACATATAGCAGATACAATATGGGCTGGCACTCTCAAAGCACTACCTGAACATATGTTCTGTCACTGGGATATAAATGCTGTTGGCAAACCATGCCCCCTCACTGATAGCACATTTATCTCGCCTCATTTTCACCTTTATAGATCCTCCCCACCCGCTACACCTATGTGCTGAGAATCCACTGCACACCCATGGTGGGGATGTTCATGATCCCTGACATGAACCATGTGGCAAACGTCACATCTTCCCATGCATTGTTAAATATGACCACATATCTGCAGGAAAATCTAGGTGAGAGAAGCACTAGCTGACCACCTATCTATCACAATGCATGTGGTAATTGCGGCCCCTACAGCAATTTGTGCATTCAACCTACCCAACTACCAGACAGCATTACCTTTCCATTCACTTCCATACAATCCCTCTCTACATAAAATGCTGAAATAATTACCAAAGGGGGGAAAGCTCTTCATAGGAACTTTATCTTTCAATAAATCAACTCATATCAAGCACCTTCCCTCACAATTTTGACATACAACTCAGAATGGCAGTATATACCCTAATACTTCTTAGTAATACACAGGCCTACTAGGTCTTGCTGAAACCAACTGGACGCGATGGAAGATAACAGAAAGTGGAACCCCTCCCTTTTTGCACTACCCTCCTTCTGTTAATAATAGCTGCAATCCTTACCAACACAGCACAAACAATCCATAGCAATCAAACCATTATCATATCCAATTCTAGGCACCCCAGGCATTATTCTCAATCAATACAGACGCATATGTATCAACACAGAAGAAGATGCAGAAATGTTAAAATTAATTTAGACAATGAGCTCTTCTGTGGATCAAGTAGTCCATATGACTTGAATTCTACTATTCAATGCATCCTCATCAACGCACACTCTGCCTAAAATAAAATCCTGAAAATAGTAGACCTCATCCAGGACCATATAATAGACATCCCATGCATTATGGAAACTTGGTTTACCGAGACTGACACTATCCTGCTCAACCAACCTTGCCCACCCTCTTATTCAATCCTCAGCTGTAATAGACCACAAGAAAGAGGTTGGGGGGGGGGGAGGTCTGCATAATTACTAGATCCAACCTCAATCTGAATTCCTTCAACACAAGTTCCACAGACAACATTGATATGCTCATAGTATTTGTAAATAAACTCCCTCGAACCCCCCCTCAACCCCCCCTCTCCAACATTCCCCCCTTGCAAAGACCTTCCTCTGTAAATAGCTCCCTCACTCCCACCCTAGAAGCATCCCTCTCCAGTAATCCCTCCCCCCTCCAAGTACTCCTTTATAACCCTTTACAATCCAATGTTCATTGAAATTAAGTGTTAATTATACTAATGTTTAGATAGAAGGCTACTTATTTTGTAAACTGCTCTGATTAAAGGATAGAGCGATATATAAAACCTGATAAATAAATAAATAAATAAATGACTCACTTTCATTGTGCATAATCTACAGAGCTCCACAAGCCACCAACTTTGCCACTTTACTGAGCCTGTTCATTTCCAACAACTCATGCTTGGTGACCTAAATCTTCCAGCTGCCCCCACTAAACAAGTGGTATCATTTCTAGATGCCATGGAAGCTATTCATTACACCCAAATTATCTCCAACCCAATATACTCCAAAGGTAATATATATGACCTAATATTCATTCCTGAAGACATTTCCACAACATGCAGTCACACAATCCTTCCACTCCCTTGGAATGACCATGCTGTCATGCTATTTTCCATCCCTAGTAGGCCACACCAAACAATCAATCTCAGCTTATCACAAACGAACAGCAGATTTTGACAATTTGATGAAGAAACAGTCTGTGGTCCCTCAACTCGATCTCATGAACACTGAAGAAAACCTAGATTCAATGATCAACCAATAGAATAAAATCATGACCTCTGCTGCTCTTGCCCCATCAAAAAGAAGCCCATCCAAGCATCAATAAACAGTCCCATGGTATTCAAAAGTGCTACAGGAGCAAAAGTGTGAACTTGAAAGTAAGTGGCAATGCTCCAATGACCCATTCCTCAGGACAACCTATATAGAGAAATGCAGAACATATGCTGAAGAAGCCATACAAAGGAACAACATTATCACACGCTCAATAAACAAACCATTGGGAACTCTTTTCCATAGCACAGGTGCTTCTGAGAGAACCCAATGAACAGAACCCACTAGACAGAATATGTCCTCAAGAAATAGCAAACTACATCTTCTCTAAACATAAACTTACACCATTGGATTATCACAGCCACCCTTTATCTACCTCGATCTCTCAAAATGCTCCCCAGACCCCATGGTCTAAATTTGACTTATCATCTCTGCAAAATATTGAGGACACGATAAAGAAGGTCAACACAACAACCTCTGTGCTAGATCCCTGCACATGGGTGAAGATTAACAGAACTCAACTCAGCCCTTTCCTAAAGAGCAGCATTCATATATCACTATCTAAAGGGTACATGCCTACTTCTCTGAAACATAGCTCAATCAGACCGCTCCTTAAAAGTAAGAGCCTAGATAGGCCAATCTCATCCATTCCATTTGTTGCAAAAATTATAGAAAAAAGTTCATATGCAACTCCAACATTTCATTAATGACAATGCCCCCTTAGACCCCCAGCAACACAGATTTAGACCGGGTCATAGTGTTGAGACACAACTTACTTCTCTACTTAATACAATCCTCACTGGCATCCTAACGACCTCCCAAAGTTTTCTTCTCATTTTCCTGGACATCAAATCATCCTTTGATTCCCTCCCACACCATCAAATCCTGCAGAGGCTCTACAACATTGGCTTTCGAGATGCAACCTTGAACTGGTTCCGATCTTACCTTGCAAGTAAAACTTGGAAATAAGCAAAACTTGGAAATAAGTAAAACTTGGAAATAAGAGCTCACGACCTTTATCCAGCGCCAAGGAATGCCTCAAGGTTCCAGCCTTTCAGCCCTGTATGCTCAATTTTCATTCGTCATGGGATTCACTACCTAATATATGCTGATGATATTATGTTTTACTTCCCATTTAATACAGTAAATCCAGACTCTTCCAATTTATACAAGTGCTTCTATGAAGTAAGACAATGGCTTGAGCAATACAACCTCCTCATTAATCAAGAAAAAACAGAGGTCATGCACATATTTTCAGACCATCCTTCACACTACATTCAACACTTAAGTTCGATGATTGCAGCATCAAGGTGAGTTCCGAAGTTAAATACTCAGGCATCATACTGGATTCGAAGCTAAATCTTCAGGCAGAAATAAAAAGGACAATGAACTCCGTGTACCACAGGTTAAGAACACTAAAGAACCTCTGTCCCCTACTAAACCCTGATCTATTCTGAACAGTATGCCAATCTCTTATCACACCCATCATTGATTACTGTAATATATACCATGGCCTTCCCAAACAAACCCTAGACCCTCTGAAGATGGCCCAGAACATTGTGGCTAGAATAATTCAGAAAGCCCCCTGTGAAGCACACATTACCTCCATATTGAAGCATGTGCACTCATTACCTATACTCTCAAGAATAAAAAACAAAGCTATCTTAATCATATTTAGCAGTTCTGCAACCTCTCTTTTGCCTCTGCTACTCGCCATCCCAAACCTAAAGACAAAGTGCAAACAATCTACTTAAAGAATTGTCTCTATTAAGGGAAGAACTAGCTGCAATGAAACACACCTCTTCTAGGATACAAACCAAACAAGGTCCACCACCGCTCCCACAAAGAATCAAACATTCCAGGAAGAAATGGATCACAGTGGGCTCTGGTAGATTGTGACCTGTAACGCAGAGACACCCTATACATCATGAGATATCACTGCATAATGTCTTCTCTGCTTTGATTAATGAGGATACCCAATCCAAGGAAACTGAAGGGCCCTTAAATGAGACAGTTAATGCCCAATCTCCTGATAAAGCACCAATATGAAGAAAAACTCACGGAACAGAAAACTACTACTACTTGGTGATTCCATCATCAGAGGCACCAACTTGGGAACACAGTTCAAAGGAGAGAAGATAGTCAAATGCCTCCCAGGCTCTTCAGCTAGCAGGAATACAAATCAAATTGTAGATGTACTTTGCGCTGAAAGTGAGCACTCCAAAATTGATGTTGTCATCCACTTGGCTACAAATGACCTAGCTAGAAACAGTGCCACTACAGTTCAAAGGGACTTCCAAACTCTGGGAAAGAAACTGAAGCCCATTGTTAACAATGTAGCATTCTCAGAAGTTCTACCTGTTATTGGTAAGGGGCAGAAAGGCTACATCGCATAAACAGCTTTAACACATGGCTCCAGACCTGGTGCAAACAAGAAGGATTCAGATTTATAGGCGACTGGGGAAACAGGTGGACCAATAAGAGACTATACTGTGCTGATGGACTACATCTCTCTGTCGCAGGGAAAAGAATCCTAAGTGAAAAATTCAGGCAGTACGTGGATATGCATTTAAACTAGGAAAAGAGGGTGATGGATGGGAAAGGACAAGTTCAGGACGTCACTCCTTGCAAAAGCAGAATTACATCAGAAACAGTCACACTTTTAAACCACACATCAAAGGCAAGTGGGAAGAAGTGGGCAGAACAAAATCAATGCAAAATACATGCAAGCCAGTTAAATGCCAGAAAGCAATAAGCACAAATGCTCAAAGCTTAGCCAACAAAGTTCCGGACCTGGAAGCCCTAATGGTGGAAATGGACTTTGTGTTGGAAAGAGGAGATAGCGCTGTCATCCATACTGCTGTAGTCTACAGACCTCCAACTGAAATCGAAGAGATAGATAATGAATTGATTATAGATATTGCCAAAATAGCCACAAAGGGGGAAGTGATCATACTGGGTGACTTTAATCTATTCGACGTGGATTGGATTACTCCTTCTACAAATCTGGAAAGAAGCAAAAAATTGTGGATGTTTTCCAAGATGCGTTACTTAGACAAATGGTGATGGAACCAACCAGGGAAAGCTCGGCACTGGATTTAGTGCTCACCAACGGTGATAACGTGTCAAATGTCTGGGTGGGTGCCCCTTTGAGCAGCAGCGATCATCACATGGTGCGGTTTGAAATAAAAGCCAAGGTGCAGTCCAATCATAGCAAGCTCAAAGTCCTAAACTTCAAAAACACTGACTTCATTAAAATGACTAAGTACCTAAAGGAGGAGTTGGCAGGGTGGAAGGGGATAAGTGATGTGGAATTGCTATGGGTTAAACTAAAGGTGTCAATAAAAGGGGCAACAGATAAATATGTAAGAAAAGTAAATAAAAACAAGAGGAGAAGGAAACCAAAGAAGTGGCTGCTCAAATAAAGGCAAAAAACATAGCTTTCGCAAAATTCAAAAGCTTGCAAACAGAGGAACACAGAAAGGAATACAGGATCAAACTCAAAAGAGACAAAAAGGGAAATAAGGAAAGCAAAATCAAAGGCAGAGGAAAAGATGGCCAAAGATGTGAAGTGTGACGACAAAACTTTCTTCAGGTATATTCAGGAAAGGAAGAAGATCAGAGGTGGAATTGTAGGACTCAGAAGTGCTGGGAACGGACTCGTGGAAAATGACATTGAAAAAGCTAAATTGCTAAACAAATACTTCTGCACTCTTTTTACTAAAGAAAATCCTGGAGAAAGACCACCTGTGACTCACAAATATAAAAATGGGAATGAAGTAGATACCACACCATTCACAGAAGATGATGTGTTAGAACAACTTGCAAAACTGAAAGTGGACAAGGCCATGGGACCAGATAGGATACATCCCAGGATACTGAAAGAGCTCAGAGAAGTTCTTGCAGGGCCGTTAAAGGATGTTTTCAACAGCTCCTTGGAAACAGGAGAAGTTCCTCAGGACTGGAGAATAGCTGATGTGGTACCTATTCACAAAAGTGGTGACAGGGGAGAAGTGAAAAACTACAGGCCCATGAGCCTTACTTCGGTGGCAGGAAAAGTAATGGAAGTGCTCCTGAAAGAGCGAATAGTGGACTTTCTCAAAACCAACAGGTTGCAAGATCCGAGACAACATGGTTTTACTGAAAGACAATCTTGCCAAACAAATCTGATTGAATTCTTTGACTAGATGACCAGAGAACTAGATCAGGGGCATGCGATGGATGTCATCTACCTGGATTGCAGCAAAGCCTTTGATTCTGTTTCTCATAGGAGGCTTATCAATAAATTCAGTAGTTTGGGGATGGGTCCCAAGGTGGTAAACTGGATCAGAAATTGGTTGACTGACAGATGACAGAAGGTGATGGTAAATGGAGCTCACTCGCATGAAAGGAAGGTGATTAACGGGGTGCCCCAGGGTTCGGTCCTGGGCCCGGCACTGTTCAATGTATTTGTGAGTGATATTGCTGAAGGACTGAATAGAAAAGTCTGTCTTTTTGCAGATGACACAATAATTTGCAACAGAGTGGACTCCCCTGAGGGAGTGGTTAACATGAGGAAAGATCTACAAAAGCTGGAAGAATGGTCTAATACTTGGCAATTAAGATTTAATGCGAAGAAGTGCAGTGTCATGCACTTGGGTAGCAGAAATCCAAGGGAAATGTATGCGATAGGGGGTGAGAGGTTGGTGTGCATCGATCAGGAGAAGGATCTTGGTGTGATTATTTCTGAGGATCTCAAGGTGGCAAAACAGTCCGACAAGGCAGTGGCAAAAGCCAGGAGGATATTGGGCTGCATACAGAGAGGAATTACTAGTAGAAAGGAAGAGGTACTAATGCCACTGTATAAGCCACTGGTGAGGCCTCACTTGGAATACTGTGTTCAGTTTTGGAGACCATATCTTGCAAAGGATGTAAAAAGACTGGAAATTGTTCAGAGGAAGGCGACCAAAATGATTTGAAGCCTGTGTCAGAAGCCTTATGAGAAGAGACTTGAAGACCTAAATATGTACACTTTGGAGGAGAGGAGGGATAGGGGAGATGATTCAGACCTTTAAATACTTAAAGAGAAATAATGAACAAACAAACCTCTTCCAAAGACGGGGAAGCTGTAAAACTAGAGGGCATAACATGAAGCTGCAAGGTGGTAAATTGAAAGACAATGTCAGGAAATACTTTTTCACTGAAAGGGTGGTAGATGCTTGGAATGCCCTCCCGATGGAAGTGGTGGGGGCAAACACAGTGACGGAATTCAAAATGGCATGGGGCAGACACAGTGGATCCCTTTACAGAAACAGTATAGAATCAAAATAAACTGAACTATCTAATTTCTCAACAAATAGGGGTGTCCTACATGGAACAGTGGGTTCACCCCTAAACAAAGACATGGGGAGGGGTGGCCTGCACACAGGGGGGGAGGTGCACCTACTCTTGCCATCTTACTGGGCAGACTAGATGGACCATACTGGTCTTTATCTGCCGCCATTTACTATGCTACTATATGTTACTATGTTACTTGCAATCGGATACTCTCCCTCTTCGCCCCTACCATTTGGAATACCCTCCCCACAGAACTACGAGTCTGCCCAAATATAGTGATCTTCCAGAAAAATCTGAAGACTCACCTGTTCCAAGATCTCCTCAACAGCACCACGCCCTCTGGATCTCAGACTTCTCTTTCCTCAGATCAACCCATTTTCTAATCACCCAACCATCCAATTCTACATATAGTGTATTCAGTTCTGTAGATAGTTCTTTGTATGTATGCTCCAGTTTAATGTACACTAGCTGATTTCATAAGTTAATGTTTAAAGTTCAACTCTAATTATAATTTCTCCTTGTTTTTTGAGTTTAAATGTAAAACAAGGTGTGCATGCATACCCTGTACAAGTTTCAGTTATATGTAAACCACTTCAAAATGTAGAAAAGCTGTATAAATTTTTTTAAATAAATAAAATAAATAAATGCCACAAGCACTGGGTATCCCACAGCATTGCTGATGGATGATTCAAATCATACCTTTCTTCATACACTCTGTCAGTATTGCTTTGAGCAGTGATGGGTTAAGGCCAAAGGTTGACATATGTCAGTAACATATTCCTTGTGGAGGGCAAAAGCCTACATGTAGAATTAATCCTGCCATCATAGTCAACAGGAGGACATGTGCTGGAGTGTAATATTGCAGTTAACTGCACTGCTTCTTTTATTATAGTAGTTCTATATAACATCCTGCTTTGTGTAAATCTGTGCTGTGATGATGCATAGGATAAAGTACTGCTGTGTGGGAAAGGGTGAACCTCCATGACCAGCGGGCAAGCAAAACCCAGTGGAAGCCACACATAGAGAATGCCTTGTGCTCATCACAGATATCTCTTGCACAAAGGTCATGTGCCGCTCATGCGTTCTCATTGGGAATAGCCATTACATATGGGTATAGTGCAAAGAGTTGTAGTAAACATGACACACCTTCATGGGAAAAGTGGCCTGTCTAGTGGATAGGTTATAGTGCTCCACATGGTCTAGAAATGTAGGATGCAGGAGTCAATATAGGCATCACATGTGCTGGGCTGGTGTGATAGGGGTCACTCACTCCCACTGGTGCACGTGACCATGCCTGTAGTTGGATTACAGAGTCTGCTGGAAACATAAGAACATAAGATATGCCATACTGGGTCAGACCAAGGTCCATTAAGCCCAGTATCCTGTTTCCAACAGCAGCCAATCCAGGTCACAAGTATCTAGAAGCTTCCCCAAAAGACACAGGGTATTGTATTGGGTCAAGCAGTGATATCCCGGGTCCCTTTTAATAATGGTTTAAGGACCTTTCCTCTAGGAACTTATCCAAACCTTTTTTAAACCCAACTACACTAACAGCTCCTATCACATCCTCCGGCAACAAAATCCAGAGTTTGATTACATGCTGAGTGAAAAAAATATTTTCTCTTATTAGTCTTAAATAGTTTACCCTGTAGCTTCATTGCATGCCCCCAGTCTTTCTATATTCTGATGATGTAAACAATCGATCTACGTTTATTCGTTCCACTCCGTTCATTAATTTACAGACCTCTATCATATCTCCCCTCAGCTGTCACTTTTCCAGGTTGAAGAGCCCTAACCTTTTTAGCCTCTCTTCATTGGGGTATCCTTCTATTCCCTTTACCATTTTGGTGGCTCTTCTCTATAGCTTTTCTAATAACGCTATATCCTTTTTAATATACGGCTACCGGAACAGTACACAATATTCAAGATGCGGTTGCACCATGGAATGATACAGAGGCATTATAATATCCTTTGTTTTATTTTCCATTCCTTTCCTTATGATACCTAGCATTCTATTTGCTCTCTTGGCCACTACTGCACACAGGGTGGAGGGTTTTAACATGTTATCCACGATGACACCTAAATCTTTTTCCTGGTTGGTGGTTCCTAATATGTAACCTTGCATCGTGTAACCATAGTTTGGGTTGTTCTTTCCTAGGTGCATAACTTTGCACTTGTCCACATTAAATTTCATCTGCCATTTGGATGCCCAGTCTTACAATTTATCAAGATCCTCTTGCAATTTTCCACAGTCTTCATCGATTTTAACAACTTTAAATAGTTTTGTGTTCTCTGCAAATTTGATAACCTCACTCGTTATTCCCTTTTCCAGGTCATTTATGAATATGTCAAAAAGCAGTGGACCCAGCAGAGATCTCTGCGGTATTCCACTATTAACCTTTTTCCAATAGGAAAATTGGCCATTTAGCCCTACCCTCTGTTTTCTATCTTTTAACCAGTTCCTGCCTCCTATCCCATTACTTTTTAGTTTTGCCAAAAGTCTCTGATGAGGGACCTTGTCAAAGGCTTTCTGAAAGTCCAGATACACTATATCTACTGACTCACCTTTGTTTACCTGTTTATTCACACCTTCAAAAAAACATAACAGATTAGAAAGACAAGATCTTCCTTGTCTAAAGCCATGTTGGCTGTCTCCCATTAAGCCATGACTCACATGTTCACTAATTTTGTTCTTTATGATGGTTTCTACCATTTTTCCCGGTACTGACGTCAGGCTCACTGGTCTGTAGCTTCCCGGATCACCCCTGGAGACCTTTTTAAAAATTTGTGTTTCTCCAATCTTCAGGTATTATAGATGATTTTAATGATAGTTCACAGATTACTAATAGCAGGTCTGCAATCTCATATTTCAGTTCTTTCAACACCCTTGGATGTATACTATCCAGCCCAGGTGATTTGCTACTCTTCAGTTTATCAAATAGTTGTAATACATCTTCCCTGTGTATCGATATTTCTTTCAATTCTTCCACAGTATCACCTTTGAATACTATTCAGTCATGGGTAACATCCCTACATCTTCCTGAGTAAGGACCGAAGCAAAGAATTCATTCAGTCTCTCCACTATAGCCTTGTCCCCTCTTACTACCCCTTTTACCACTCTATCATCTAATGGTCCAACTGACTCTCTCACATGATTTTTGCTGCAAATGTACTTGAAAAAGTCTTTATTACACATTTTTGTTTCCACAGCAAGTTTCTTCTCAAATTCTCTCTTTGCATGCCTTATCAATGCCTTGCTTTTAACTTGCCAGTGCTTGTGCTGTTTCCCATTTTCATCATTTGGCTTTTTTTGCATTTCCTGAAAGATGCTTTTTTGGCAACAACATCCTCTCTGACCTCACCTTTAAAACATGCTGGCAGTTTTTTGGACTTCCTTCCACTTTTCTTAAAGCGTGGAATACAGCTGTTCTGGGCTTCCAAGATAGTATTTTTAAACAACACCCAAGCTTGATGTAAGTTTTTAATCTTTGCAACTGCTCCTTTTAGTTTTTTCTTAACTAATTTCCTCATTTTATTATAGTCTCCCTTTTGAAAGTTAAAAGATAGTACTGTGGATTTCCTTAATATTCCTCCTCCATTAATTAAATCAAACGCGATCATGTTAGTATCACTAATGCCAAGTGGTCCCAACACCCTTATTTCTTGCACCAGATATGGTGTTCCACTAAGGACTAAGGGGTATGCTTACTAAACCGGGCTAACGGTTAACCCGGGCTATCTGCCACTAGGTCCCATATTATTCAATGGGACCTAGCTGCAGATAGCCCGGGTTAACCATTAGGGGTATGTTTACTAAACCGGGCTAAGTCCAAAATGGCTTCTCCTCTGGTCAGTTGATGAACCAGCTTCTCCAAAAAGCAGTAATTTATTTCCTCTAGAAACTTTATCTCCCTAGCATGTCCTGCCATGACACTGACCCAGTCAATACCAGGATAATTGGAATCACCCTGTTCTGTAACGTTTGTTTGCTTCCCTGATTTCTTTGAGCATTTCATCATCCATTTGTTCATTCTGGCCAGGCGGTCGATAGTACAATCCCACTGCCATCGCCTTCCCCTTTTTACATGGAATTTCAATCCATAGAGATTCTACAGCGAATTTTGTGTCCTGCAAAACTTGAATCCTTTGTGACTCAATGCCCTCTCTAACACAGAGCGCAACCCCTCCACCAATTTGATCAGCTCTGTCATTACGATATAGTTTGTACCCAGGTATCACAGTGTCCCACAGGTTGCCCTCCTTCCACCATGTCTCTGAGATACCAATCATATCTAACTTCTCATTTAGTGTTATATATTCTAACTCTCCCATCTTATTTTTTAGACTTCTAGCATTTGCATACAAGCATTTTAGAGACTGTATTTTATTCATATTAATCTGGTTATCGGTAGGCAGGGGTAATTTGGAATCTTTAAGCTCTGTTTGCTCTGTATTCAAGGGCATTTGGGCTACCTTTGTCTTTATTGGAACCTCTCTGCTGATGTGCCCTAACTTCATTTGTTTGGAAGTATCCTTAAAGGATACATTGTTGCCAACCATGCTCTCTTGGGTGACTGTCAGCTCTCTCCTATTATCTAGTTTAAAAGCTGCTCTATCTCCTTTTTAAAAGTTAATGACAGCAGCCTGGTTCCATCCCAATTAAGGTGAAGCCCATCCCTTTGGAATAGCCCCTCCTTTCCCCAGAATATTCCCCAGTTCCTATCAAATCCAAAACCCTCATCATTGCACCATTGTCTCATCCACTCATTGAGACTCTGGAGCTCTGCCTGCCTTTTGGGTCCTACATGTGGAATGGGAAGTATTTCGGAGAACGCTACCCTGGAAGTTCTGGATTTCAACTTCCTACCTAAAGGCCTAAATTTAGCCTCCAGAACTTCCTTACCACATTTCCCTATGTTATTGGTACCGACATGAACCAAGACAACAGACTCCTCCCCAGCACTGTCTAAGACCTTGTCTAGGTGGAGCATGAGGTCTGCTACCTTTGCACCATGCAGGCATGTTACCAGACGATCCTCATGTCCACCAGCCACCCAGCTATCTACATGCCTAATGATCGAATCACCAACTATAACGGCTGTCCTAACCCTTTCTTCATGGGCACATGGCCCTGGAGAAACTTCCTCAATGTAAGAGGGTTTTACATCACCTGGAGGACAGGTCCTAGCTATAGGATCACTTCGTGCCACACCAGGGTGATGCTCTCCTGCCACGTGACCTCTCTCCTCCATAGCAACAGGGATGCTGCCAGACTACAGGGATGCTGCCAGACTGGAAGTGGGAATTCAGGGCTATATCCCTGTAGGTCTCGTCTATGTACCTCTCTGTCTTCCTTATGTCTTCCAAGTCTGCTGCTCTTGCCTCCAGAGATCAGACTTGTTCCCTGAAAGCAAAGAGCTCCTTGCACCTTGTGCACACGTAAGACCCCTCACCAACTGGGAGAAAATCATACATGTGACAGTCAATGCAAAAGACTGGAAAGCCCCCATCTCGCTGCTGGACTGCTGTCTGCATCTTAGTTTTAAGGTTGTGTTTAGATGTTTAAATTTAAACTGAAAGCTCTTAGCTGCTACTAGGCCCTGACTGATTTAACAAATACACTGGGTTCACAGATTAATCAGCTTTAATCTAAAGAATTCCTTTTTCCCCAAGATTTAGAAAAATTCCACAGAAGTAAATTCTTACAAGTGCAGATCTCTCTCCAGAAGTAGAAGTCCCCTTTTGTAGTCCTTCAAGACTACAGTAAGATGCATCCAACTTCTGACAGGCATGTTGATGCGCTACCTGGGAGTGTGTGTGAAATGAATGGGTATGTTGACATTTTATTGAACCATTGATTAGACTTTTATACCAATAATGACACATGCGAGGTGGAATAACTCTAACAAATATATATATATATATATTTTTTTTTTTTTTTTTTTTTTTACAGCAACAAACTGCTCATGTTTTTGAACTTTAGGACTTGAAAAATTAAAAATTTTAAAAGGGTATTTCCAAAAAAAGGATTTTTTATTTTATGGACAAAAGGTGTCCATATTTCCTGATGTCTCAAGGGAAACTCAGCAGAGAAGAAAGTCCTTCTTGCACCTCAGAGCTAGAGTGTTGGCGATGGGGGGGGGGGGGGGACTTTCTTCTTGCATTTTCCTTGTAAATTCCTGGTGTCTTTAGATGGGGTGAGGTATGTCTTTATTGATCATCTACAACTCAAAGCCTTGTTGGATAACTGTTAGGGAAGGTTGTTTGGGTGAGAAGTTATTCATTTCTTTTTGTTCTTGTTTGTTATTTCATTTATGGAAGAGCTGGTGGTAAGGTTCCTGATTTGTTTAATTGTTGTTTTCCTCCTAAAACCATACTGAGTGCTCCCCATAATGTGGGCTGTAAAACCGGGCTTTCATTATTTCCTTTTTAGTTTTCTCAATATGGTTATTGTTAGCGTTCTTGCTTTTTCTGTTGCCTGATATTTTCTTTAATGTATTGTACGTTGCATATATTTGAAAACAATTAAAAAGAAACCCCATAAATAGAGAGAAAGAGGAATGCCATTTAAAATTATAGGAAAGTCAGGAAAGTGGGGAAGAGGGGAAAAAAGGTGGGGGAGGCAGAAACAGATGCGGACAAAGTAGGAAGATCATGTGCAAGCTGAAAGAGATAGGTTTTTAAAGAAGATTTGAATTTAGGATAGGAGCACTCAATATGAAGGTCAGCAGGGAAAGAGTTCCAAAGACTGGGGTCCAAAAATAGAATGTGGTGTGACGAGTGGACTCAAAGCAGGCTTGTGATAGTGGGGGAGGATAAAAACAATTACCATGAACAGAGTGGAGGAATCGAGAGGGAGCATAAGGGATAAGATGAGAGGAGAGATAGGCTGGGGAACAGGAATGTAAGACCTTATTAGTGAGAGTAAGGAGTTTGAATTGGGTGCAATGAGAGAGTAGGAGCCAGTGTTTTTTGATAAGGAGCGGAGATACATGGTCATATCGAGAAACGTGGTGAAGGAGATGGATAGCGGTGTTTTGAACTGATTATAGGCATTTTAACTGATAGTAAGTAAGGCCTGAATAGATAACATTTCAGTAGTCTAGTCGTGCAATCACCAAATCCAGAAGAAGAGTGACAAGTGACCTGATGGAATGTATTTGCCGAAGTGCAAAAAAAGATCGCTTGACAACCGAGCTAATGTGTTCATTGAAAGTAAATGAAGAATCCATGATAACCCCAAGATATTTAATAGAGGGAACACAGGGAATTGAAAAGCCATCCAAAGAAGGGAATAGAGAGGGAGGAGTGAGTGTACCGATAAACCAGATTATGGAATTTTTAGTAGGGTTAAGCTAAAGATGATAAACATGCAGCCAGGAGGTTACCTGGGAAAGACACAAATTAACTGTGTTCAAGTCAGGGGAAGATGAAGAGAGATGAAAAAGCAGCATGATGTCATCTGCATAATAATATACACAAATACTCTGGAGCTGAACAAGAGTAGCCAAAGGGGCACGGAAAACATTAAACAGAAGGGGAGACAGGACTGAGCCCTGGGGAACACCATATGGAAGAGGAACACAGGAGGGACGCAGCTTGAAAGGATACGTAGAAAGAATGTAACGAAAGGAAAGATGCAAACCAGTCTTGCACATCTCTTCAGCTGGGTTATGTGGGACTGTACTTAGAAACATAGAAACATGTTTCTATGTTTCTAAGTACAGTCCCACATAACCCAGCCGAAGAGATGTGCAAGAAGAAGAGTGATTAATGAGATCAAAAGCCAAGGAGAGATCAAGAGACACAGCAAGAGAGATATCAGAGTGTGAATTAGTGGCATGCCTGGCATCATGGTGCAGTAGGATAGTATCATTTTTGTCATTTTTCAGTGCAGGTTCAAATCATAGCTGCATGTCCCCATAATGCCAAATAATGTGATTCTCTGAAATCCTGGACTGGCGGCAAATCCCTGCCCTGCATCCTTTTAACCTGGCAGCTCTGTACAAAGCCAGGAGTCAGACCATATATCTCGAGTTCTGGTGTTACTGTGTCATTGCTATGGAGTATGGCATTTTGTGTCCTGGCTCTTACATATTGACATTTCTGCAGCCAGTACCATAAGGCTCAGCAGGGCATTCTCACAAAGCCAGGACTGTCTCACAAACCCACTCTTGGAATGGGGTAACTTGGCCACTATGCTACATACAGTACCCACAAAACACTGTCTGCCATATAGCGCTGCTGGCAAGGCACAGCTGTGCCTCTCTGATGCCTGACCAAGATGTAGCTTTCTCACCTACCCTACAATTAGGGCTGCCAGAGGGCCCCAGATCACCAGCCACAAATCTAGCTGGACCTGCCTTTCCTTACATGCATGGAACCATAAATGCACGTGTGACTGTGCAGAAAGGTAAATTAGGCTTTGCTCAGGTTCTGCCTGATGACGTCAAGCCAAAGTGTAACCATTACCCAAGGTAACCTGCATGAATCTAGGGACACACAATTCAGAGGCCTGTCTACCATTAAGCTTGTGCTGTGCCCATCATGTCACAACATCATTCCCTTGTCCAAGTCACAATAAATGCTACTTTGTGTCTGAAGAGGTGCAAGTTATACAATTGCAGGAGTGACAACTCTGGGCTGTTTTCTTGGTTAATGTTCCTAGAAATATAGTATGTTATGTGTTGTCACTGATGTTATGCATCAGCTTCAAGGTGGACATCATCAGACAACCTGGACTGCAGTCGTATCTAATTTGTGGAACAGAGTTACTCTGCAGCTCTGGGCAAATCCACGAGTTGGAAACTTTGCTCCATTTTGAGTTTACATTCTCACTGTGAGGAAGTATGGGATATTTTCTTCCTGTCAATCATCCATGGAAATCACTGTTGTGGGTGCCATGATGCATCTGCATGATATTCTTACTAGGCTAGGAATGGCTCACCAACCCACTCTTAGAACTGGATCACTTGCCAACTCTGCAATTTACAGGCCCTACAAAACATGGTCAGGCATATTGGCATGCTGGCTCCATTGCCTCACCATGACATGAGCAACTCCATTGATCTATCCCCATATTCAGGGCTACTGGGGATGCCCACTGCCTCCAGATGTGCCTGACAAGTGTGATCCAGTACTGGGTGAACCGCATTACATGCGGAGACATCTAGTCTGACCTTTCTGATGGAGCCCAACAGAGACATCAGAAATATATATCTCTGCATGCATTGGGGTAAATGCAGGGCTGGATCAGGCAGGTAGGGCACATCAGGAGCCAGCTGGCAACTCTAATTGCAAAGTGGCCAAGGCATGCAGTTCCATCAGTGAGATATTTGGACAGTAGTGAATTGCAAATGGCACTCAAATGCAGACTGGTATTTCTAATGCCTGCTATTACCCATTGAAATCAGTGCTGCAGGTCCCATAATGCATCTGGATGAGATTGTCTGAAATCCAGGACTGAACTAAATCCATCAGCAGCTACCCAATCGCCTAGTTACCAAGTTCCAGGGGTACACTTGTAAGCCATGTCTGGATTTCTGATAAGCTCATCCTGATGCATTATAGAAACATAGAAGGGGGGCGGAGCCTGATGTCCAGCGGGATGGTCGCATAACGCTGAGGCTCCCGAGAGGCCTACTCAGAATCCTAAATTAACACCTCATATACCTGGAACTTCTACTCTGATCTTGCCGGGGCACATTGGTGAGATGGCGGGGACCAAACCAACGCGCCTGGAATTTGGGCCTCCAGCGGCGTCTCACGGCAAACGTTCCAAAACTGAACCTCCATCCCCGCAGAAGGGGCCGGCCTTGTGCGAGGGCCCCGAAATGCAGCAGGAAATCCTTGTAGAGATTAGAGGGGTCAAAAACCTTGTGCAGGCAAACGGGGAAGCACTCCGAGCGCTGCGGGACGATTTTGGTGTGCTGCAAAGCAAGCTAGAAGGGCTTTCTTCGCGTCAAGACAAAATGGAGAGCATATTGGACTCCCATGCGGCCCGGTTGTCCCAACTCGACAAAGTTGAACGACAGGTGCGGGCCTTGCAGAAAGAGGTGGAAGATGGCAATAATAGAGCGCGCCGTAACAACATACGACTCGTGGGCATCCCGGAGGGAGCGGAATCGGGAGACATGAAAGAGTTTTTATGCAAAATCCTCCCTTCCTTGCTCCAAATCACCTTTACCAAAGATTTGGAGATTGATCGCGCTCATCGTGTACCCACAAGCATAACGCTCAACAGGAAGACCCCGCGGCCTATCATTTTTCGACTATTGAGATATCAACACGTGGAGCAAATTCTAAGTGCCTCTCGGGCAAAGGGCCATATGGAGTTTGAGAGCCACAAGATCTCCTTCTATCCCGACTTGTCTAAACCCACAGTCGACCGCCGAAAGCGCTTTCTGGAATTCCGGCTGAGGCTTCAACAACTACAAGCACGCTATGGCCTGATGTACCCGGCCAAGCTCCGAGTCACGCTTCACAATCAGACAAGAACATTCGAGGACCCTGATCTACTAGCGGAGTTTTTGGATTCCAAAGAAGCCGACTTGATGCGCTGACTTCCAGAATATTCCTGCAAGCCTCCTCATACCCGCTGTATCTGCCATATTGGATCCGCCGCAGCCTAGCAAAGAGTCTGGCGTGGGCAGTCTGTTGCCTTACTCTTGATGGTATCTGTGACCCGACTACATCTACCCACAGTAGCCTCGATGAGTATCAGAGACAGTGTTATTATGGACTCTGGTGTTTCTTTTCCTTTGTTACATGTCTTCTATTTCCTCTCTAGGGCCTCCTCCCGCAGACACATGGTCGCCATATTCTTTGGGGGTTTTGCTTCTTCAATAAGATACGTTGGTACATACTTTTCAATATGGGGTGTATTAGCCAGAATACTCGGTGATTATGACATTGTTGTACAGATTCTGCTTATGTTCTATGTTATCAAGCGCCCTTCCCAAAAATGTCTATTACCGATTGATGGCACCATGTAAGATTTTTTCATTGAACGTAAAAGGCATCAATAATCCGATAAAACGGAAGAAAATCCTAAGCTACCTCAGTCAGGAAGCAGCGGATCTGATTTTTCTCCAAGAAACGCATTTAAATTCGAAGGAAACTCTTAAACTCAATATTAAACCTTACATGGTGGCCGCTTATTCCCCAGCCGTTTCTAAGAAATGTGGGGTTGCCATACTGGTTAGGAAATCTTTGCATGCTACTGTTATTGCGACTAGCTCAGATACAGAAGGTAGATGGTCTAGAGTTCACCTCAAGATAGGTAGCCTAGAAGTTACATGTATATGCCTTTACGCTCCTAATGTTGATGACCCTGCCTTTTTTGCTACCATTGCTCAGGTTGCGCAGGCTTCTGCTAATACTTCATTGATCATTGGGGGGGATTTCAATTTAGTCCTTGATCCCCTGATTGATAAACAGCCGACTAGGACGAGTGGTCCCCCCAAGAGTCACGCCACGCTTACCTCCCTGATCAAGGATCTTGCTTTAGTTGATCTATAGAGGTTACTACACCCCAATGAGCTTGACTTCACCTTCTTCTCCTCCCCTCATAAATCTCAGTCTCGCATAGACTTCTTTCTAGTCTCAAAACTGTTAGTTCCTCAGGTGGACACTGCAAAGATTCACTCCCAACATATTTCAGATCATGCTGCCATTTCCTTTCAATTACACACTACTGCACCCCAGGGAAACTCGGGAGCCTGGTTCTTTGATAGAGCCCTGTTAACTCAGCCAGAGTTCCAGTCAGAAATTCGAGTAGCCATACAGGATTACTTCCATTTTAATCTACCCCAAGATACTGCGAATTGGGCTTGGTGGGAGGGCTTCAAAGCGGCCATTCGGGCAACGATCACTAGCTATCAAATCCGCCTGCGGAAACAACGTAAACAGCAGCTGCTCATACTAGACCAACAAATAAAAGCAGGCGAACGAGTTTTAACTTCACGCACTGACCCATGTGTATTAATTCGATTACAGCGTCTCCGTTTTCAATATAATTCAATCCTCTCAACTGCAGCTTCTAAGAGTATTGAGCTTCAGCGAGGGACATATTATCGTGAAAATAACCGAGCCGGTCGACTCCTAGCCAATGCCTTGAAAGGTCAAAAAGAAGCCAAACGCGTTGCGGCCCTCCGAGCTCCACAGGGAGGGGGCATAGTGACCACAGACTCCGACATTGTAGAGCTCTTTCGGGATTTCTATACTCGCCTATATCAATCTGAATGTGAGTTCTCGTCAGAGACATTCGAGCGATTGCTTTCTGGCATTCAGCGGCCGACCCTCTCTGAAGATGATAGGGATGCGATGGATGAACCCTTCTCTACTTCAGAGATCCAATCTGCCCTAAAACGAACAGCCTCGGGCCGTGCCGCGGGGCCTGATGGTCTCCCGACCGAATTCTACAGAACGTTCAGTGCAGATTTAGTTCCCTATTTAAAACTCTATTTTACTGCCCTTGCGGTAGATACATCCTCTTTGGGATCCTTTTCTGCAGCTAATGTGGTTGTATTTGAGAAAGAAGGCAGAGACCCGCTACTGACCGCCAACTACCGTCCAATCTCCCTACTTAATGCCGACTATAAGATCTTCGCAACGGTCTTGGCCACCCGACTATCTGACATGATGGCTACCCTAATTCCCCCCGACCAATGCGGTTTTATACCCGGCAGATCAACTGCTGACAATGCTCGGACCTTGTGCCATGTGTTATCTAGTGCTGCCAATCTCGCTCATCCATGGGTGGGTCTTTCCCTGGATGCCGAAAAAGCCTTTGATCATCTAGAATGGCCCTTCTTATTTGCAGTTCTCCGATGGTATGGCTTTGGAGAGGGCTTCCTCCGATATCTCCAAGTCATGTACACTCAACCCGTCGCCAGTATTTGTGTAAACGCCATCAAATCTCAGCCATTTAACCTCCAAAGAGGCACGCGTCAAGGTTGCCCCCTATCACCAATGCTTTTTGATCTCGCTCTTGAACCCCTAGCCCTCCTTATTAGACAGTCTGCACGTATTCGAGGTGTCCCCTTTAGTCATAGGGAGATTAAACTTTCTGCATATGCAGATGACCTCATGCTCTTCGTTTCCCTCGATTCGGTTCCAGCCGTCTTGGATCTGATTGACGGATACTCACAATTATCGGGCTATAAAATTAACTGGACCAAATCTGTAGCATTCCCACTGAACCGCTGGGTACATGAGGCTGACATGCAGGCCTTTCCCTTCCTTTGGCAATCCCGCATGGTGAAGTATCTCGGGGTCCATTACTGTTCTCCTTTAGAAGACACTATCAGTTTTAATGCCAAAGAGGTAGTCTCCAAAGTCCGTGAACTCACAAATCGTTGGTCTCCCTTATCTCTCACATGGTGGGGCCGCTTAGAAACTGTGAAAATGATGATAGTCCCCAAAGTGAACTACATTTTAGAAATGCTGCCATGCTTACTTCCGTTACATACTTATAAAGATATTGAGGGCCTTCTCGTCCGTTATCTCTGGCAGGGCAAACCACCAAGGATAGCTAAACATAAACTGCAGTCTGCAAAGGAACGAGGGGGTACCTGATTTCCTGATTTTCTTAGATATCATCAAGCCTTTCTACTTAAGCAAGGTGCCCGATGGCTAGATACCTCAACAGACCGCCGACCAGTTTGGCTTGACATAGAAGAGGAGCTTAGTAGCCCAATTCCGTTGACCTATCTCCCCGGTATGTCCTATCAAGTAGACACCCGCCATCCACCAATGATTGTCGATACTCTTGCGGCCTTTAACACTCTCATTCTATCACTGGGCCCGAATGTATGTCCTCAGGACGGACTCCCGCTATGGAATAACCCCAGAATTCAAGTCCTAAATAAAACAATAGCCTGGAAACCCTGGTACTCCAGGGGGATCTGGACACCCCAACAGCTTTTCTCTGCAGCTCATTGGAAAACCTTTTCTGATTTACAAAAGGAATTTGCGTTACCAGAGAAACACTACTTTCAATTGATGCAGCTTCAACACTGCCTCAAAAGTGCTCGAATCATGCCGCCCTCTGCCCCTATTGAGGATGGGCTATTAGAGACAGTTCACTCCATTAGTAGTACACATGGGGTAGCCTCTAACTTTTATAAAATAATTTGTCAGGGTACAGATACGGACACTTTTAGAGCTCAACAAGCCTGGGAGCGCGAACTGCAAACTACCATAACCCCTGTGCAATGGAGCGTTTTTTGGAGTAAAGTAGTGCGGGTTTCCCGGTCTGCCTCTGTTACCCAAACTCTCTTCTTTTTTGCACACAGATGCTTTTATACCCCAGAAAAAATAGCCAAATGGAACCCAAATGCTAGGGACCTGTGTTGGTCTTGCCATACTGCTGTGGGAACCTTCGCTCATGTTATTTATGAATGTCCTCAACTGCAGGTCTATTGGGGGCGGGTCTGGGGTCGTATTCAATCTATCTTACACTTTCATGAACCTCTCTCTTGGAAGGTCGTGGGACTCCGCTCTGTGGCGGAGGTCCCCTCTCTTCCTAAGAAGGGTCGCTTTCTCCTTGATTTCATGCTGGGTATAGCTATATGCTTAATCACGAGGAATTGGAAGGATAGCTCTCGACTTACTGTCAATGAATGGTGGAACCTCGTCTGCTTATATAGTAAATATGAGCAGATACCTCGGAGAGCTATTCCCCATGTCCAAACTCACTCTTGCTTATCTAAATGGCAGATGCTTAATGATTATGTACAATCTGCTCATTGCTCCAACATGCCTGTATAATGTGCACTCATCATGTTTTAGATCACCGTTAGGTTTTGTAATACAATAATGTAAGTACACGCCCGCTTCGGGAATGCTTAGTTTTCTAGAGAAGAAGCAGGGGGGAGGGGGGTGGTAGGGGTTTACTTTGGTGTATGTATTACACGTTATGTATTTGTCTTTTAGCTGTATGTCTTCCTTTCCTTTGTTGTTATAAAACGAAAATAAAGAATTTAAAAAAAAAAAAAAAAAAGAAACATGACAGCAGAAAAAGATCACATGGCCTATCTAGTCTGCCCTTCCATATCAACTATGGGAGTTGCAGGATTGATTCCAATGGTCAAATCAGCGACCACAAATACGAGATGCAATCAAAAAGTATCGAGACTTGTACAATAACACAAGAAGTTTAACACTGACATTATTGCACTCAGTCTCCTTCAAAGTAGTCCCCTTCTGATAAAACACACTTCCTCCAGTGATCCTGCCAATGCTGGAAACAATTTCAAAATGCCTCTTTCATTATGCTGTGAAGCTGCTGTGTCGGATTTTGCTTAATGGTCTCCAAGTCATTGTATTTCCTTCCTTTCAGTGGTAATTTCAGTTTTGGATAAGGTGAGAGGTCAGGTGAGTACGGAAGATGACGGACTTGCTCGATTTGGTGTTTGGCTAAGAACTACTGGACAAGATGTGATGCATGAGCTGGGGTGTTATCGTGATGAAGCAACCAGTCACTGTTCCTGTTCAACTCTGGCCTCTTATGATGAACTGCATCTCTCAAAAGAGTCAGAACTTGGATGTAGTACTCCTTATTGATGGTTTGGCCTTTTGGAGCATACTCATGATGAACAATACCCTGGTAATCAAAGAAAGCTGTGAGCATGACCTTGACATTGCTCCTTACCTGACAGGGCTTTCTTGAGTCTGGGAGAATTTGGAGTCTTCCATTGTGAGGATTGAGCCTTAATTTCTGGGACTTAAACATAAACCCATGATTCATCACCAGTCATGATCTTTTTGATGAAACGAGTCATTTTCAACGCATTCCAATAACTCATTGGCAGCAGAAGTCAATCTTCATTTTGGTCAGAGGATAGAAGTTTCGGCATGAATTTTGCAGACACATGTTTCATCCCCAAATCAGCAGTAAGAATGGACTGTACTGACCTGAAACTGATTTCCAAGTCTTCAGCAAGCTCCCTGATAGTCAGTCGACAATTTGAGCATATTGCTGCACACACTTCTTCTACTTTGTCTTCATTCCTGCTTGTGGATGGCCTGCCAGAACATTTGTCATTGTCAACAATTTGGTAGGCCTCTTAGAAACTTTTGTACCACTCATAAGCTTGAGCAAGACATGCATTTATCACCCTACACTTGCTGTAACTTTTCATAAGTCTCTTTGCACGAATCTCCAAATTTCTGGCAGAATGTAATGTAAATTCACTGTTCAATTTTTTCACTCATCGTAAATCTGATAAACTGCTGTTACACAACATAAAACATCACTTGATTAAAAAAAGTACAGGTGTGCTGCAGCCACCCTACACTCTGCACATGCAGAGCACATAACTAGGTCACTGCATGTTTAATAGCATCGTGGTGAGACGTATTGTTATATTGTCACACAATAAGTATCAATACTTTTTGATCACACCTCATACCATACAGCATTGCAATGCAAATATAAAATAAAATTGGCAAAGGTTCTTCCTCCTGGAACTGGGTACCTGAGCTACTCTGCCAAACCCAGTTGCACATGGGTACTCACTGCTCTGATATAATCTGCACTATGGTTGAATCGGTGCAGCGTGTGCTGCCATGCCCTTCCCATCTTCTCCATGTTGCACATTGCCCCAGAGATGGGGAACAGGAGGGCCTTCTTGGGGGTAATCAGGGTGGCCAGCAGGTGGTGACTGAAGTCTGAAAAATGAGGCTTCTGTGATCGCATCACCACTGATATTCACCCTGAGTGACTTGTTTTGTTTCCTTCTCTCTCCTCCCTCCTCCAGATCTCCCCACTCCCCTCTTGAGTTTGTGAATGATGCTATCCTATCTAACGATGGAGATCCTTTCACCTCTCTCAGACTTTTTTTCGTTTATTTAAAGTGATTTACATAATACAACACAACAAATACATACAACTTGTTTCCAGAGAAATATTTCCCCCTTCCCAATAAAATAAAGAAACCCCAAAAAACCCCAGAGGACCAATCTATGCAGTATTATGACAGAAAATGGAATTACATATTTGCTAAGTACAGATCCAAAAGCCTCCACATTCTTTCTATTTTATCAATACAGTTTGTAGACACCGAAGCAGCACATTCTAACTTTCTTGTCATGCAAATATCATGGCACTAAAACGTTACATTTAACAACAAACTGTCCTTCCAATTACACAGGATATGCACAGCCATTGAAATCATAATATCAAGCAATATTTTTTCCTGTGTATTCAGTTATCCTGTAGACATAGAGACCTGAATGTAATTAGTTGTAGTAATACTGCAGACTCAAGCCATAGTATTTTCAATAACGTCATATGGACGCAAAAGTTGGACAGTGAAAAAGATAGATAGGAAGAAAATCAATGCCTTTGAATTATGGTGCTGGCGATGAATACTGTGTATACCAAGGACTACCCGAAGAACAAACTAGTCAGTACTAGAGGAGATGACGCCTAAGCTTTCTTTGGAAGCTCAGATCTCAAAACTTTCATTCTTTGGACACGTCA
This sequence comes from Ichthyophis bannanicus, assembly GCA_033557465.1. Classification (NCBI taxonomy): domain Eukaryota; kingdom Metazoa; phylum Chordata; class Amphibia; order Gymnophiona; family Ichthyophiidae; genus Ichthyophis; species Ichthyophis bannanicus. Next base: position 362,165,162 of record CM066037.1, on the reverse strand, counting down.
TGCGAAGAGAGAGATCATTAGAGAAAGATATCATGCTTGGGAAGGTAGATTGCCAAAGAAAAAGAGGAAAACCAGCAATGAGATGGATCGATTCAATAACAGCAGCTATGGGTGCCACTCTGTTAACAATGAGCTGCCTGACTGAAGACCAAACACAGTTTAAGACATCTATCCAGAGGGTCACTATGAGTCGACCATGACTGAGTCGACCATGACTCGATGGCACTTAACAACAACATACACAGTATTGCCATGAAAGGAGAAGTACTATTGATAGGTGATTTCAATATGCCGGATGTGGATTGGCACATCCCTACTGCGGTGTCATCTAGAAATAAGGAGATCCTGTATTCTCTACAGGGAGAGCTATTCAGGCAACTGTCAACAGAACCCATATGTAATGGGGCCATATTGGACTTAGTGCTTAACAATGTGAAAAATGTTTCTGATATCATAGTGGGAGATCATCTCACATCCAGTGGTCACTAGATGGTATGTTCACTATTAGTACTAAGGATGATAAAATCCACTCAAAAGTGAGGGTCTTAGACTTTAGGAAAACTAACTTTGCAAAGACGGGACAATACCTCAGAGTCTTTAGCGGGATGGGAACAGCTGGGGGATGTAGAAAAACAGTGAACAAAACTGAAAGAGGATATTTTAAGGGCAACAAACCTTTTTGTTAGAAAGGTAAATAAAGGTAAAAGGAAAAGGAGGCCACTATGGTTCTCAAAAGAAGTAGCTGAAAAGGTGAAGAAAAAGAGGGTTGCCTTCATAAAATACAAGAGATCACAGAGAGAGGAAGAAAGGCATCTATATTTGGAAAAATATAGAGAAGCTAGCAAAGTAGTCAGGAAAGCAAAGGTACAAAAAGAAAAAGAAATAGCCAATGCAATAAAATTCAGGGCTCAGACATGCAGAGTGGAGGAGCAACTTAGTGGTTAGAACACTGGCTTGAGAACCAAAAGACCAGGGTTCAATTCCCACTAGCACTCCTTGTGGCCTTGGGCAAGTCACTTAATCCTCCATTGCTCAGAAAAATCTAAGTTATCAATGTCCCTGTTTAATGTACATTTACCAAGTTTAAGTTGCAATGTAAATGGCTTTGATTGAAATGATAGAGCAGTAAAAATAAAATAAAATTTTAAGATAAGTTAGTGAGAGGAAGATGGGTAAAAGTGATATTGTCAGACTCAAGGGTGCAGTATAGAAATATGCAGAAATTGTTGAAGAATAAGCAGAATTGCTTAACAAATATTTCTGTTCTGTGTTCACAAATGAAAGACCAGGAGCAGGACCTCAGTAAACACCCATAAATAGGAACCGAAGCAACGGGGATCACCGAACGATTTTCAGAAGACTGTTTGTGAAGAACTAGCTAAACTAAAAGTAGACAAAGTCATGGGTCCGGATGGGATACATCCAAGAATACTGAGAGAACTTGGGGAGATTCTAGCTAGTCCACTGACTGACATTTTCAATGCCTCTTTGGAGTTGGGAGTGGTGCCAGAGGACTGGAGAGAGGCACATAAGGTCCCTTTACACAAAAGCGGAAGTAAGGATGTGGTTGAAAACTACAGGCCGGTTAGTTTATCTTCGGTGGTTAGTAAATTATTGGAAACGCTGCTGAAAGAGAAAATATTGAGGTTTCTGGAGTCCAATGGATTACAGGATCGGAAGCAGCATGGATTCACCAGAGGCAGGTCTTGTCAGACAAATCTGATTAATTTCTTTGACTGGGTGACCAGGGAGTTGGACCGAGGGAGAGCCCTAGAAGTGGTGTACTTGGATTTCAGTAAAGCATATGACACTGTTCTGCACAACAGATATATAAACAAACTGAGCACCCTTGTGATGGACCCTAAAGTTACTGATTGGGTTAGAAATTGGTTGAGTGGGAGGCGGCAAAGGGTACCGGTAAATGGAACTCACTTTGAGGAGAAGGTTACCAGTGGTGTGCCACAGGGATCTGTCCTTGGTCTGATTCTTTTCAACATTTTTGTTAGTGATATTGCAGAAGGGCTGTTGGGTAAGGTTTGCCTCTTTGCAGATGATACCAAAATCTGCAATAGAGTAGATACCCAGGAAGGTGTAGATAAAATGAGGAGGTATCTAGTTAAGGCTGAAGAATGGTCAAGAATTTAGCAGCTGAGATTTAATGTTAAAAAATGTAAGGTCATGCATTTGGCCTGCAGCAATCCAAGTGAGTGATACAGTATAGGGGGTGAAGTACTTCTGTCCACAAAAGAAGAGTGGGACCTAGGCGTGATTGTGTCTGATGATCTTAAAGTAGCTAAACAGGCAGAAAAGGCAATGGCAAAAGCTAGAAGGATGCTTGGGTGCATAGGGAGAGGAATGACCACCAGAAAAAAGAGGTAAGTCTTTGGTGAGACCGCATTTGGAGTATCATGTACAATTCTGGAGATCACATCGTCAAAAGGATATAAACAGGATGGAGTCAGTGCAGAGGGTGGCTACCAAAATCGTCAGTGGTTTTTGTTATAAACCATATGGAGACAGATGTAAAGATCTCAATATGTATACTTTAGAGGAAAGGCGGGATAGAGGAGATATGATAGAGATGTTTAAATACCTCCTGGGCATAAATTCACAGGAGGAAAGCCTCTTTCAATTGAAAGCAAGCTCTGCTACGAGGGGACATACAGTAGGATGAGGGTGAAAGGGGATAGACTCATGAGTAATGTGCAGAAATATTTCTTTATGGAAAGATTGGTAGATATGTGGAATAGTCTCCCAATGGAGGTAGTAGAGACAAGGACAGTACCTGAATTCAAGAAAGCATGAGAAAAAAAAAGTTGTTGATGTGGATGGGCAGACTAGATAGACCGTATGGTCTTTTTCTGCAGTCATGTTTCTATGTTTCTACAGCAGCCTGATGGGCAGCAGTGTCCCTGATGCACTGGCAGATAAACATCAGGACATGTACATAGGGAATCTTTCAACAAAGAGCCCACACAACTCTGCCGAGAGGTGGTGCAATGCATAATCTGTGCTGGCTGTGAACTTTATTCATTCTGGACATAACTTCCTGATCACAATATGTGACTGGCTAGGTGCCACACTCCTACCCTTGTACACAACCAACAACTCACAGTCTTTTGCGGGAAAGACCTTCTGCATCTGTATACTGGGTCTCAGCCCTTCACCTTGCCTCAGGAGACAGATCCCTTGATGCTGCCTATCCATGGCCCCAGGCCTTATATACAACTCCATTCCATTGGACTTCATACCAAATCTACTATACCCATTGTTCTCAGCCGCAGGGGAATAATTAGCCCTTTTTAACAACCTGGTAGCACACTAGCCTATCTAGCACCACAGCCACACTCATGCAGATGTATTCCTAGATGCACATCCCATCTTATACACAACATACATTAGATTGGCTAAGCCACTGTTGTACACCATGGCATGTCATGTCATGTGACTAGCAACCTACTGTCTGATCATGCAGTGCATACATGTGTGCTTAGAGTCTGCACTGTGTAGGGCCACTACATAATGCTTTATTGAGTGATTCATAGTGCACAGGAGGCTACAGCCTTCTTGTTTTCAGATGGTTACAACACATTAAACATTCTCATATTGATGTATGTTTGGCAGAGATCCTTCATCTAATCTCTGCTGCATGTATGTTTTATGTTTATGTTTATGTTTTATTTCACTTGATAAAAACCGCCTTTCAGTGGCAAGCAAAGCGGTGTACAATAAAATCCAATTTTTTTTTAAAAAGGCCAAAGCCAATGAAGAAGAAAGGAAATACAATTCCTGGACAGAAAAGCAATAAAAGCAGGAAAGACAAGGCCAGAACATAAATAAAGACAAATCACAAGGAAAGCAGAGGATAGAACAAATGGGATTCACACAAAAAGGGAGGGGATATCAAACGCCAGGGAAAAGAGGTGGTTTTCAGGTTTTGTTTAAATGTGGGGTGGTGAGGATCCAGGCGGAGTGAAGAGGGGAGGGAGTTCCAGAGGGCGGGGCCAGCAAAAAAGAAAGCAGAGGAACGAGTAGATTGTAAGTGGGCGCGGGAGGGGGAGGGAAGAGTGAGGCGGTTAAGATGGAAGGATGTACACATGGTGCACACACAGCCACGCCCACCATACCTATAATGCAACTGCTTTCTGCTTTGTCACCACAATGGTAGGCATCTTTTCTATATGTGAGAAAGATCTGTGACCATGCATAACCTCTTCCCAGCCTTTACCCAGTCTGTTGTAGCACTGTCAGTACCATTTGATCCTATACCAACTGTTCATTAGTCCAAAACTGACCTCATCCCTATGGCTATCTGTATGTGTTGTGCACAACTTGTGTACCAGTAGGGGGGCCACTTATGGCCACATTCACCTCTGCATCCCTCATCCACTGATATTTGCTAATTCGGTCAACAGTGTGATCCAAGTACATGGCTACTGAGGCAGCTAGGAGCACATAGCAGCATCTATGCACAGACTATATTTGTGAATGTATGGCTACAGATACAAGTGATCTCCACTCAATACAGTATCTTTACATACAATTAGGAATGCCCCAAACACAAAGCAGCAATCATAGTGCAGTACTGGCTGACCTGAACTGAGGTGCCTGTCCACTAAGACTTTTATGGTTTGTGTTTAGGCCATTCCCAATTGTGTTTAAAGATATTGAGTGGGGCTTACTTGTGCACCACTGCTTAATTTCTTTTTGTGGTGGTTTTAGAGAATGTATGGCAGCATCCAGACCGGCATTTTGTGTCGATCCCTGTTAGTGAATATTTGGGCTTTCACACACACATATGAGGTCTGGGCCCATACCTGCTGAGTGTTCACATGTATACCTGCCTCCATATGTCCCTTGAGATGGCCCCAGAATGGTGTGTATGCATGCTTGCTGCCTGCACAGGATCACAGACATAGTGCTTTCTGTAAGTCTCATTTATAGACAATCACACACACACACACACACACACACTGCTGCCACTCCCTGGATAATGTCCCGCTCATATGACATATATCGGCACCCCACAGAATCTTTGTTCACTTTCATCAGAGTACTTTATTGACATGTATGACATATCTGGACATGGTATGGCAGGCGGATAAGGGGCTGACTATGCAGCGACATGACTAACATCGGAGATGGCAATTCTCGAAGGTTTGCCTTTGCTTCCAGATACAGTATATACCCTTGGAGTCCCATTTGTCTATGTGGCCACTCCCCATCACCATCTTTTCAGCAGGCCTGCTGGTCATGTGCACAACTGGGTGTGAGTTCCTCTGGCTTTTCATTACATTTTCAGCATGTGTGTGTTCTTCACCACTCCTACCATGACAGTGATGAGAACCTTTGCATCTGTGTGGTGGGTTACTGGATGCACATGGATATACAGTATTAGTGATAGATGTTTGGCCAACCTGTATATTACCTATGCCTTGGTCCTTAGTGCATGGATAGAGCAGATTCATTCTGAGTGATACTATGAGTGCTGCTATGAGGCAAAGAAGATGATCAATCCAGGCACTTCATCCCTGCTCTGGCTCGTTGGGCACTACTTTGTGCCAGCTGCACATCCACTTTGCATTGCCCTGCTGATTGGTGAGTATGATGAGAAGATTAGACAGCATGACAACCTAAGGCTAAATATGACAATTTCATTAGTGCTGCCATGGCTGATGAGGCATGTAGACTGGATCTCCTGCCACCATCTCTTGTGAAGATGCCACATTGATCATAGTCAGGCCTGATGCTTTACTGGCAACATATATTGGGTCCACTCAGTCCATTGTGGCAGCTTATCTCCTGACAGCTGGGTATGATGTGCCTTTTTCATACACCATTTGAGTGTATGCTATCATGACATGCATGGCATGGGTTTACTGACAGGCTTATAGTTCATGACATCATCTGGCACAGGTGCAAAGATATCCTAGGTGAGCAAATCCAGAGTTACAACATTGCTGACAATCTGCAGTCTGTGATAGACCATGTCTCTGATGCAAGAATGGAGTAGGCTTTGCTCCCTTCAGGAGAGACATCAATTTTCAGCTCCTGTGCCATTGTGATTATCTCCATGTGTGGTTGCACCTCACCACTTTCAATTTCCATGGCAAATGCTATTGAGAGATGTCAAAGTGGCAGCTACATACCTGACCTTTGGAATCACATATAGTGTGTTTTGGTGCATTGCTAGGTTGCTACCAGATGTTTTCCTAGGTAGCACACTTGAGATCTACATATACAGTCCACTTGACCCCTGACAGGCAGGTGTAGGAGGAACAGGCTGGGATTTTGTTTTCAAGACAGCCACTGTTACACTGGGTTCTTTGTCTGAAAATACAACATATAACACATAATGGTCATATGCTAGGTATGGGGTTGGCATCTACGCCCCTTCATCAACCACATTTGTCATTGCCACATTTACATTGTCTAACTGCTGTACACACCATTATGTATTAGTGCTGCCTTCTGACCATAGACATAGGGTGCAACATATGAACTTGGATGTTACAAATGGACCAATTCAGCAGAAGCTGTTGAGGTATGTGCTGTGCTTCACCCAACTGTACTGTCACATAAAATCAAGCTGAACAATTACTGTACATACACAGAGGCCCAACACTGTGGAGGTTCTAGTGCTGTATGTGCCCTAAATCTCATCCAATGGTTCTGGAGCTACAGGTAGATTGCACTAGTGCCAAATGGCCCTCAACTGCTCATGAAAGTACAGGATCCATCCATCAATATGTCAGATCATTCATTGTCTCTAGCCTTATGGTCAAATACGGATTCTCAGCATGCTGTATGGCTGTCATCTTCTGTTGGCTGATCCTCAGCTGGTTCAATATGATGGGTGGGAACAGGACTGGCCACTAAGTGGTGTAATGCTCCAGAGAGGCACCCCTTACCTCAGCCACATGTCACTGCATAACAATAATGCCTGGACTGTTGCTCAGGCATGACATCACATGGTCATTGCATAGATTATGGGACTCTTCACATGTTTTGTGTGGCACTTAATCCAATGAGTACTCTCATAAACTCTTTGGATATGGATATAGAATGAATCCTAAAGAAGGTAACAACCCAGAAGCAACATCTCATTTATTATTTGTAGACAATTTGAAGCTCTATAGTTCTAGTGACCAAGAATTAGCAGAGCAACTCCGTGTGGTGAAAAGCTTTTCTGATGACATCAGGATGACCTTTGGCTTTGACAAATGTGCTATGGCAACTGATTTTAGAGGAAATTGAGCAAAACAGAAAACATCTCTCTGGCTGAAGATTGTGACATCAAGGACCTTGAACAGGAAGGCATATATAAGTATCTCAGAGTAGAAGAAGGATCGACACAAGCAGTAATTACTGAGAGAAAAGATAAATAAAGAATACTATAGGAGAATAAAATCATTATTGAAAAGTGCTTTAACATCATGGAATAATATACAAGCCATCAATAAGTTGGCAATTCCTGTACTTTCATACATCTTTGGGGTTGTGGACTGGCCTCTTTAAGATCTTGAAAAGCTCAATGTGCAAACATAAAAACTCCTCAATGCCCGTGAAGTGATTTACAAGAATTGGTGTATGCCAAGATTGTACATCCCTAGAGCTGAAGGAGGCCAAGGACGCATCAAGATTGATTACACATACGGAGCTATTATAATAGGCCTCCAGGCCTACTTAACTGCATCTTCAGATCCAAATACGCAAAAAGTGCTGAAATATGAGAGTAAATGTCCAGAATATGTCTCCATTATCAAACTTGGACAAGAGTTTCGATGATTAGAAGGAATGAGTGAAGATCCACAAGCATGCATAGAGAAGGTAGTAACAGAATTTGCAAAACAAGAGAAAAAACTCTTCAAGGAATTAGATCAGCAAACAAGGAAAGACAAGTGGCAGATGCACAAATACAGTGGGAAATACAGTGTTACTCCAGGAACTCTTTATTGATCAAGATTGGACACATGGGTGCCCAGCCAAAATGGCCACAATTCCCTGAAGCTCCTCAACTACTCCCTCCGATTACCTGGAGTTTGCATTTGAAACATATGATTCTGGCATAGAAATGCTCCCCTGAAAAGTGCTAAACTAACTATGTAAGAAGCTTTGCTCAGATTTCTCAGTCTCCCTCCAGATCATCACAAATTCCTGCCCTCCGTTTGTGGATCTGCCGGAGGTACCCTTAGCTCATGATTAGCACTTATTACTGGTGGAATTTCAGCGATAGTAAGGAAGCTGGCTGCCTATTCAGAAGATACTGAAGACATTCTTTATATCGGTTGAATTGCCTCAGGAAATGCCCTTCATGCTCGTCTGAGACCACTGTGAGTGCTATACCCTTAACACTGCGATCTGGTTTAAAATTTTACATCGGACGCCTCCTGGTATGTCTGCGCTGTACTTGCATCGAACTACGGAGATTCTATGCGCTTTTTACGGCTCGTTCTAAGTGTTTTTGCATTTGCCCATAATGAAGTGCCGTCGCCATTAAAAACGTACCTGAGGAAATCCAGGGTGGAACACAGAAGGGGAACCCAGCAGTGGCGGGAAAGCTGTTTTTTGTGCTCTTCGTGGAATGCAAAGGTGACGTCAACTGAGATCCTGCTGTTGTGAGCAGTCTGATGCTAGTTCCTCCCTCAAAATGATCGCCGATCCATGGAATGCATCGGTGGAACGCATGCCTTGAAATTAAAATGGCCGCCGTAATGTGAGAAGGCTTAGTTGTCAATTCTTTAGCTACCAGAGTGAGCAGAACTCCCCTGATCTTCGCGCTGGGACACAGAATCATCACCGGAGCATCAGAATCCTTCTCCTTTGCTACTGCCAGACGTTATTTGGGGCGAATAGCTGTGTGTAAGGCGAACATAGCAGTGAGTACCCCTCTGCTATCTAATTTGCTGATGATTTATCCTAAAGCCCCCTCTGGTGTTTCTGGCCAGTATTGCAGGCCCAAAGCAGCAGAAAACAACAGAACTTCACAGTTGTCTTCCTGATCCTCTGTACTCTTCAACAATCTCAGCTTCTCAAGGTGCGTTTCTGAGAAGAATATGTGGGTCCTCCAGTGGAGCTGAGGACAGCTCTGTGTCAGTGTCCTTCTCAGATCTCGGACAGTCAAGGCACTGCTGTCCTAAGACAGTTAGTGCAGGAAGGAACTACCTTCAAAGATCTCTAAACTGGGAGGACTCCATATACCTGGTCCTCTTATGGTTATTCCCCGCGGCCTCTGGGATTATTCGAAAACATCCTCACTGAAAGTCCTAATGAGAGCGGCTGCGCTAGCCACTACAGCTATTCGGTGGGCGGTAAAGCTTGGTCAACTTCTTGTAGCGGTAAGGTAGTCTGATCTGATCACGGTGGTGACCTCAGGATTTAAGAGCGCCTAAGATGGGGTTCCTGACACTGCCTGTTCAACATGGCCAATGCAAAATCTTACGCTGCTTCCCTCTCCAAGTTTGCTAGGGCTTCAGACCCTCCCAATCTACAATCTACACCTTCTGCGGAGGGTTTGTCGGCCTCTAAAGTCAACACCTCAGATCGCAGGCACCAGTTACAAAAGCTGACTTTCTGGAAATCTTACAGGAGCTCAAGCTTTTCCGCAAGAACTTTACCAAAGTGGTGAGTGATATCCGAACCGATTTAAAATCACTGGACAACAGAGTAACGCAGACTGAGTTACATATCGGGGAACAAATGGACACATCCATGGCCCTACAGACTAAAATTGTGAAATTAGGTCAACTCACGAGAGATTTAAAAGAAATACACGATGAACTTGAGAATAGGCAACATCATAATAACATAAAAATATTCGGCCTTCCAGAACTAAAGGGAGGTTCAGAGGACACTATAGCTCTCATCCAAGAATTCTATGCCTTCTGTGTGCCAAATGCTCCGAAATCGGTGAAGCTGGAAAGAGCGCATCGATCTCTTGGGACCCGCAGGGATGCTAGTACACATCCTAGGACGGTTATAATATGTTTCAGCTTCTTTGAAGATCAAACAACATTACTAAGAAGTCTCAGGGGCAAGCACTCGGTGGTCTTTAAAGGACGAGAGCTTCAAATTTATCAAGACCTTTCTCAGTATACCCTAGAACGTCGAAGGAGTTTCAAGCCCTTAACCCAGGCACTGCAAAAACAGGCAATTCCCTATAGATGGGGCTTCCCTTTTGCCTTACTGTTTGATTGGAATAACTGTCCTCAAAAGATTATGGATCTATCGGCGGTGATGGAGTTCCTGGATCTGATGTTACACGGAGAGCGACCTACACGTCAGAGAAGCATGAATGGAGAGTGTGAGATGTCTGTACCAAAGAGGCGCAAGGTTCCTAGATCCTGGCAGTCCTCTAATTCAGATACTGATGGACACTTCTGCACCTACATGATTTTAATGTGATTGTCAGTTGCCTAGTGGTAATGGATGTCAGGGGAGGGGTTCATTTGTCTTCCTTTTTCTTCATATGAGGTTGAATAGGCTGGTCTTCAAAGTTCTAGTTTAAGTTTAGAAGATATACAGGGGGTGATGGTGGGGGAAAGTAGGGTAGGGGGAGGTCGGTGGTGAAAGGGGAGCAGTGCGGAGCAGTGGGCAAAGGTGGGGGGCTGGGATGAAGTGCGAGTAAGCAGCACACTATGTTACGGAAATGCATCTCAATTGGGGTTCTACTTTCTTTTCTGTTATATATATATTTTGCCAGATTATTAGAGGGGTGGAGGAGGGGAGGACATAGTTCACACATTTCTTTTAAATGCCTTCCCTGGAGACACTAGAGGTGTCACCATTATTGCGAAGTCTATTGGATTGGTTTACTTCCTGCGAACATAGGATTGGGGGAGGGGGTAGAGATAAGAGGGGGGGAGGGATGGGGGGGGTTTGGGTGGGAGTGGGGAGGGGTAGTGAGGGAGTTCTTCTGACCAGCACACTAGCTCATATCTGCTGAATACTCGAATCGTTCTTCACTCTCGTATACAAAGTGTGGGAAGTTTTGTTAGTTTTTTTTTTAATGGCAGGCAAATTACAGATCGAGGATTTGGGAGGGGTGGGAAGGAGATTCGGCTAAGGATGAAAGTTCTTAAGTGGCTTTTCTCTCTAGTCGAGAATGGTTAAAGCTATTTCTTGGAATGTGCACGGATTAAATAATCTGTGCAAACGCTGGAGGGTGGTGAATCAGCTGTGCAGAGAGAAAGCTGAGATAATCTTCCTTCAAGAAACTCATTTTTCTAGGCAGGACCATTTTGACTCGGCCAAAAGCAAGTTCCCACAAATATATTTGTTACTTGTTCTATGTAAACAGTGGAAACACTCTATTTTAAATGTTCTATGTAAACCGTCTTGATTTGTAGAAAGACGGTATATAAAATCTGTTAAATAAATAAATACACCTGGCTAACTATTCTACCCGGAAACGGGGTGTCGCTATTTTGTTTTCCTCTACATGCTCCTTTCAGTTGATCAATAAGGTTGTTGATCTGGAGGGTCATTTCTTGATCCTGATAGGTTCTATTCAAGGAATTACGTTAACTCTTGTCAATGTGTATCTCCCTCCGGCAGTAGTGGGTAGTTCACTGATCGATCTCTCAAAGGCCTTACAGAAATATAGTCAAGGGCCACTGATAATAGGAGGGGACTTCAATTGTGTTTAACTCCTTGGGGAAATTATTGGTGGATTGGGCTTCACAATTTGACTTATGTGATGTATGGCAGCAATTGCACACTTTGGAAAGGGGCTATACTTTTTACTCATAGGCACACCTATGCCACTCTCAGATTGACATGTGGTTTTTGTCCAAATCAGGGATCCCCTAGTTGAACCAAGCTACTATCGGGACCATGGGTCCGTCTGATCATGCAATTATCTCTATTGGTCTCACCTTGGGGGTGGCTGACACCCCTGTGCTGAGGTGGTCCCTATCACGTGGGCTCTTACTTAACCCAGAGTTTGCCTCTGAGGTTCACAAACGGTGGTGGGAATATTTAAAATTCAATGACTCAACGGAGATTTCTAGAGCTCTCTTATGGGATGTGGGGAAGGCAGTCTTGCGGGGTCATCTCATCTCCCTATCGAGCACTTTTAAGAAATGTTTGGTAGCCCAACAGGAGGATCTGAGGAAAGAGATTGCAGAGCTGGAAAATAAACACAGGAAAGGGGAGGTGAGAAGGTGTGGTCTTTGTTGAATCGGCGTAGGGGAGAATTAGCAGCGCTGGAGTCCGATTGAGTGGCCTCGCTCTTTCTGCACACTAAGCAGCGATATTATGAACAGGGAAATAAAGCAGGCAAGCTATTGATGTGGCAACTAAAGTGGCAGCGGCAACATCATAGGGTAGATGCTCGCAAATCCCCGCATGGTCAGCGATTATATACATCTCGTGATATAGCATCCACCTTCACTGCTTTTTATGAACAGCTATATGCTAGTGAGTCGTCGGCAACTCATGCTGATATTTCTAGGTGGTTGAAAGAGGCTTCTCTCCCTCAGCTGTCTGCAGAGGGTAAGGAACAATTAGACCGTCCGTTCTCACTGCCAGAGGTTCAACAAGTGATGAAGTACCTCAAATCGGCTAAGGCGGCAGCTCCAGATTTCTTGCCAGCGAAACTGTACAAGTTATTTCCGGATCTGTTCGCCCCACCGCTATTGACAGTCTTTAACGAAATTCTTTCTAAAAAAATTCTTCCAGAATCTTTTTATCATGTGAATATTGTTGTGCTCCCCAAAGCTGGCAAAGATGCCTTGCAGTGTTCTAACTATCAACCGATATCCTTACTAAACTTAGATTACAAAATTTTTACCACCATTTTAGCTAATCGTCTTGCTTCATTGATTCCATACATTGTTCATCCGAACCAAACTGGTTTCATAAAACACAAATACGGGTTTGAGAATGTCCGCAGACTAGTCAATGTCCTACAGAGTCTAAAATGCAAAGAGTGATCGTTTAACATTTTATCGCTTGACACGGAAAAAGCCTTTGATAAACTTGAATGGCCCTACCTGCTTCAAGTCCTTCAGGAATTTGGCTTTGGGACTGCTTTTTGTACATGGATTGCTTCGTTATACACCCACCCTCAGGCAGTGGTATCTGTCAACGGTACTAGCTTGCCACCCTTCTGCTTAGGTAGAGGCACAGGACAAGGATGCCCCCTTTCACCGTTACTGTTTGCCCTAGCAATGGAACCTTTAGCAGCTCATATTAGGTCATGAGCAGAAGACATTGGTATCCATCTGGGCTCGGAGTGGCACACCATTTCTTTATATGCGGATGACACCTTAATCTACCTGAGTGAGCCCTCTAGATCTTTACCCATTGTATTAACCATCTTAGAACGCTTTTTTTTTGGTATCTGGGTTCACTATCAATAGACAGAAGTCCAATTTACTTAGTTGTTTGTCCCGCTCTTCCAATGTAGCTCTCCCTACTAATGGGAATTTCCCGGTGGTGGACCATTTTCGGTATTTGGGCATTGTAATACACCGTGACATATCCAGATTGTATAGTTTGAATTATCTCCCCTTTTTGAAGTCAGTTAAGGTAGATATGGACAAGTGGAGCTTATGTTCGGTTTCTTGGTTAGGCCATATTAACACCTATAAGATGTTGGTTATACCAAAATTACTCTTTCTGTTCATGCAATTGCCTATTTTTCTCACGAGTTTGTTTTTTAAAACCCTCTGGCAGGATGTGATGCGGTTTCTGTGGTTGGGGAAACGTCCCATGCTCAGCTGGCGTATACTCACAACCCCTAAAGGGTTGAGAGGGTTGGGCCTTTCTGATCCAGAGTTATATTATTCTTGTTGTTTTCTGAGATCGTTACTGTTATGGAGAATACACCCGGGGGCCGAATGGGTTTTGTTAGAAAAGAACTGGATACGCCCGATCCCGTTGGAGGCGATATCTTTCCTTAGTGATCCCCGTGAGGTGACTCAGGTGCAGGCACACGTGTTTCTTGGTCCCTGTTGGGCGATATGGCGGAAAATTTGTCAGAAGATGGGGCTGTCCGCTTCCTCTTCACCCTTTACTATTTTGGGGGGGCCTTAGGTTTTATTCGAACCATGCATAAGGAAATAAATTCAGAATTATTAAAGACAAAACTCTCCTACCTATATGAGAACGGGTCCCCGGCCTCCAAGGAGAGGCTCGAGGAAAATCTGGGTATCCAACTCTCTCCTTTCCAGGATCTACAAGTGTCCCATTGTTTGGGGACCCAGTTTTCAGTAGCTGACGTTTACCGAAGACCTAGTTGTTGGGAGCAAGATATTTTTGTGTCCAAGAAGCTCACCGCTTTCGTGGCCCGACTATACAAATACATGCTGGCTGATTTGCCTGTGTATCCTGCTCTAAAACTTCCTCAGCAGAGATGGGAGGCAACTCTACAGAGGAAGGAACAGGGGTTCTGGCTCGAGGTTTATTCGTATTTACACTCATGTTCTTTATCATTGGGGTTAATTCATACTCAACTTAGTATACTTTATCGTCTATCTATAACACTGGTGGATCTTTTCCATTGGGGAAGAGCAGATGACCCGCTTTGCTGGCGTCTATGTGGACGCCGAGGGTCTTTTGATCATGTGTGGTGGGCATTGTCCTCATATTCAACACTATTGGAAGATGGTGGTGGGACATGTTACCTAGAGGTTGCAGGTTACCCTCCTCTTTGACATGGAGTCTTGTTTGCTAGGGGTTTTTCCTGATTCCTCTTTTAGGAGTCCTCTTTGGCATTTGGTCCAATTGCTCCTTCTGGCGGCCAGATCTGTGATTGCTTGTTTCTGGAAGCTTAGCAGGGCACCGTCTCTCACTGAATGGCCTCCTAAATGCTGGGATATTTATCGATTGGAAAAGATTACTGCTACGGTTCGTGGATGGTCCTTTATGGATGAGGACATTTGGAGTTTGGTGTTTCAGGAAGTCCCGTGAGGTATAGCGTACTCGGAATGGTCATAGGTATATGGTTGGCCCTTTTTTTTTTTTTTTAGAAAGTGTTCTCCCTAGGGCTTGTCATATGTCTCTCCCTTCTTTGCTTTTTCTTTTTCTTTTTCTTTTTTTTTCTTCTTCTTCTTCTTCTTCATCTTCTTCTTCCCATGTCTCGGGGTAGATGGGTCAGAAGGACCGAGGGGGGGTTGGGGTTTGGTTGGGAATGGGGGGGGGGGGTTAGGGCATGAATGAGTAGAATCTACTATGCCCTTCTGTTTTATGATTGAATGATAGGATTTGTTACTTGTACTGAATGCTTAATTACGTTTGATATCCTGTTCTGTTCTAGCCCTCAATGGATGGTAGATGCAGTTGTATGATTGGGGGTATGTTGAATTTCATTGTTCGGGATTGTATCTCACTGTTCAGCATTATTGTCATGGAATGTAAGTTATTTGATTCTGCTTAATAAAAATGTATTACACACAAAAAAAAAAGAACGGACACATGAATGGTTAAGGAGGGGTGAACTGAAACCAAAGGATGAGAGGTTGACCGTTGCAGCCCAGAAAAGTGACTTATGGACGAGATGGTTTACAGCAAGCATTGAAAAAACTGGCAAAACAGACATATGTTGATTCTTAAGGACGACCTGGAAACGATGATTCACCTCATAGCTGGCTGTGACGTTCTGATGGCAGAAAATTTCTATACAGAAAGACATAATAAAGTAGCGCACGTCATCCATTGGAAACTTTCTGAACACTACAACATCACTGTGCCCAAAAAGCACTGGGACCATGACCCTAAGAGAATTACAGAGAATGAGGAGGTTATGATCACCTGGGATACTCCCATTCCGACCGATAAAAAGCTGGATGCGAGGAAGCCAGATATAGTGGTTAAGGAGAAAACCACCAGAATAGCATTGATAATAGAGGTGTCAGTTCCTAGCGACTACTCAGTGAATTGCATGGAGAGGCAGAAGATTCTGAAATACCAGGAAATGCAGTGAGAGACCAAGAAGATGTGACAGAAAGATACAGAAATATTTCCTGTGTTAGAAGCCACAGGTTCGATAAAGAAGAATTTCCAAACCCATCTTGATAAATTACTCATACATGTTACATCTTACGAACTCCAGCAGGAGGCTCTCTTTGGCATGATGCAAGTATTATGCCAAGCCTTAGCAGTAAATTTGAGCGACTGAGATCATACTCCCCATGTCTTGGCTTAGAAGTGAGATTCACGCCTGTCATAGTGTGCGCAAAACTAACCCATTTGGAGAAAATGCCCCAAGCCAAGATATCAAGCTAAAGCATTCTGCATTAACAGAAGAAGACCTGAAATTTATATGTTCCAACAATAAATTGAAAGTAGCAGCATAAGCGCAAAAACTGCGACAATATGAAGAAAATAGAAAGGATACCAAAATAAACTATTTAGAAAGAACCCAAAACAGTTCTACAGGAAATTGGGAAAGAGCATTAATATGGCAAAATCACTACCGACCAAAACTGAAACAGAAACCTTCTGGAGAAGCCTATATAAAGACCCTATAGAGCACAATCGAGAAGCAGAATGGATACCCTGCATACAGGAACATTTAGAAAAATCAAATATCAAACCTATGGAATGGCCTTTAGTAACAATAAAAGTGCTGGAAAGCAGGTTAAAATGAGCCTCCAACTGGAAGATCCCTGGTCTAGATGTAGTGACCAACTTTTGGCTCAAAAAGTTAACATCACTATACCAAGACCCGGAAAACTGCAAAAAACAATTGATCAAGCAGCTGAACTTTACATCACAATGGCTTATAACAGGAAGAACATTTTTCCTTCCAAAGGGGGACCCAAGTAACATTCCAAAAAGTAAAGGTCAATAACTTGTTTATCTACAATCTATAAGTTGTTCACTGCAATAGATGCAGACAGAATATATGATCATATCAAATCCAATAACATCATGGCAACAGAGCAAAAGGGCAATAAGAGGGAAGCATATGGAACTAAAAACCAGTTCATGTTAAATAAGGCCATCATGGCCAGCGCTAAGAAAATCAGAAATGTTAATATATCATGAATTTATAAGGAAGCTTTTGACAGTGTCCCACACTCTTGGATAATAAATTGCATTGAGATGTATTAGATAAATCTTAGTTTGATAGAGTACATTAAGTTCACCATGACAATGTGGCAAACTACCCTGTTTTTGAAGTATGAAGATAATCAGTACATCATTCCTAACATCAAGATCCAGCGTGGAATATTTCAGGGAGATTCTTTGTTGCCACTTTTATTTTGTATGGTGCTTAATCCAATAAGTACTCTCATCGACTCTTTGGGATACGGATTTATCCCGAATCCTAAAGAAGATAACAACCCAGAGGTAATATCCTATTTACTACTTGTAGACAACCTACAGTTCCAGTGACCAACAATTAGCAGAGCAACTCCATGTAGTGAAAGGTTTTTCTGATGACATCAGGATGACTTTTGGCCTAGACCAATGTGCTAAGGCAACTTTTTTTAGAGGAAAATTGAACAAAACAGAAAACATCTTCCTTATTGAGGGCTGTGACATCAAGGAACTTGAACAGGAAGGCATATATAAATATCTTGGAATAGAGGAAGGAACGACACTCAAGCAGAAATTACTGAGGGAAAAGATCAGTAAATAATACTATAGAAGGTTAAAATCATTATTAAAAAGTGCCTTAACATCATGGAATAAGATATAAGCCATCAATCAAGTGGACTCTCATACAGGTTTGGGTTTGTAGACTGGCCTCTTAAAGATCTTGAAAAACTGGATGTGTGAACAAGAAAACTCCTCCATGCCCTTGAGATAATTTACCAGAATCAGTGTATGCCAAGATTGTACATTCCTAGAGCTGAAGAAGGGCTAGGCCTCACAGAGATTGATTACAAATACAGAGCTGCTATCATAGGCCTCCAGGCCTACCTAACAGCAGCATCAAATTCAAATACTCAAAAAGTGCTAAAAATATGAAAGTAAATCTCCAGAATCTGTCTCCATCGTCAAACTTGGCCAAAAGTTCCAATGACTAGAGGGAATGAGTGAGAATCCACAAGCGCACACACAGGAAAGGAAACAACTGAATTTTCAAAGCAAGAGAAAAATCTCTTCAAAGAATTAGATCAGCAAACGAGGAAAAACAAGTGGCAAATGTACAAATACAGTGGGAAATACAAAATGTTACTCCAGGAACCCTTGTCGATCATAAGCGGACACATGAATGGTTAAGGAAAGTGAACTGAACCCAAAATATGAGAGATTGATAGTTGCAGCACAGGAAAGAGGATTACAGATGAGATGGTTTACAGCAAGCATTGAAAAAACTGGCAACACAGACATATGTCGATTCTGTAAGAAAGACCTGGAAATAGTGATTTGCCTCATAGCTGGTTGTGAAGTTCTGATTGCGGAAAATTCCTATACAGAAAGTCAAACAAAGTAGCATGCCTCATCCATTGGAAACTCTGTAGACAGTATAACATCACTGTGCCTGAAAAGCACCGAGATCATGACCCTAAGATAATTACAGAGGATGAAGATGTTATGATCACCTGGGACATTCCTATTCCAACGGATAAGAAACTGGATGTGAGGAAACCTGACATAGTGGTAAAGGAGAAAAACACCAAAACGACATTGATAATAGAGGTGTCAGTTCCGAATGATTATTCTGTGAATCACGTAGAGAGGCAGAAGATCCTGAAGTACCAAGAAATACAGTCAGAGACCAAGAAAATATGGCAGAAAGATACAGAAATATTCCCTATTGTATTGGGAGACACAGGTTTGATAAAGAATAATTTCCAAGCACATCTTGACAAACTACCCATACATGTAACATCTTATGAACTCCAGAAGGAAGTTCTCTTTGGCATGATGTCAAGCATTAGCAGTAATTTTGAGAGATTGAGATCATACTCCATATACCCTGGCTTAGAAGTGAGATTCATGACTGTCATGGTATTCGCAAAACTAACCATTTGGAGAAACTGCTCATGTGGCTTCACCCTTCTGGGCAGGAATATTCACTTTGACTGTTGACAGTTTCACCACATAGGACCACTACATGGCATATGACCCTGGCTGCATGGCTACAACTTTTGCTTGTGTGCAGAGCATTTACTTGTCATCATAAACAGGAGCAATACATATATCACCATGCCTCATACTGTTTGAGGGACATTGATTGTGGTTTTGGTAGACAGAGTATATGCTCCACATAACATAT
The DNA here is from genome assembly GCA_033557465.1 of Ichthyophis bannanicus. NCBI lineage: Eukaryota > Metazoa > Chordata > Amphibia > Gymnophiona > Ichthyophiidae > Ichthyophis > Ichthyophis bannanicus. The sequence continues at coordinate 362,145,982 of CM066037.1, read as the reverse complement.
ATGTGACTGGCTTAGTATGGTATACTTGTTTATTGTAAGTCATCCTCATGGCCATCACATGTGTCTCTGCACCCTCAATATTTCCATTGGCAACATGCACTATAGCTGCACATAGTGTACTTCCTGGGAGATGTGCATATGGGTGTAATACGACATCTCATGTGGGCATGTGGTGTTTCTGATGATCAGGTTGGCAGTGTGCTAGCACCATCTGTATACAGAATGTGTGCTGATAAACCATGTGTAGAAGTGAGTAGAGCAGCAATTAGATTATCAGTTTGTGCACCTGCAGTATATATGGGAGTGAATTAAGGTTCTACATATTGATGGCAGAATGGAGCAACATAGTAATGACATCATGCTATGCACTCTAGCAACACTGTGGGCAAAAGGATACAGTTTACTTGTCATTAACAATGGCTCCAGCGCAATGTTCCCTCTAATTTTCTGTAGGCTGTGTGTGCATAAAATGAGCTGTGTGCAGCTTTTGAAGGAAGGTTAAATTTTTGTGCGCCACATAATGACCCTCTGAGTTATATACTTTAAAATTTGAATACACATCAGAATACAGTATGTACACCACATTGATTTTAATCAAATTAAATGAAAATAGACAATTATTAAATGAAGTGGGAAATTTCTAGTAATTACAATCATAACTTTTAAATTTTAAGACGTCTGTTGTTTTCTATCAGAATCAGAGCCGTAATTTTTGTGCGCTCTGTTGTAAAGTATGTGCGCTCGCTCGGCGAGGTGTGTGCGCGCGCACACGCGCACAGCTTAGAGGGAACAGTGCTCCAGCGATGGGAAGCATATGCCAGTGTCCTCCCTATGCTGGGTAGCTCTTGCATCAGACCCTGGTTTGGTGGCAAAAGATCTGCAGTGCACATTCCAGCTGTTTTGGACCAGCCAATCAATAAAGCTGTGAAAGGGTGACACATAAATAGACAATGACGAGGTATTCCCGACCGATGTGCATATTGTGAAGCCACAAGCCTTGCCCTTGAAGACATAGGTTGGATTTGCACATAACACTTCTCTCTGCCTAGGTTCTATTTCAACAACACAGGCGTCATCAGCCCCATCCAGCACTTTGCATGTTATTGCGTGAAGATCCCACCCTTATGGGACACTGACATTGTTCCTTGGCTGCTCCTTGCAGCTACAAGCAGTGGCAGAATTTGATCCAAACAGGAACCGGTTTGGATCAATCCTGCCATTCACAGAACTGAATGGGTGGCAGCACGGCATGTGTTTGTGTTGGTGGGTAGCAAATCCCTGGTGGCCCAACAGCCTGATCCCTCCACATGCCCCCGATGTGGTCAAACCACTGGCAGGTGAGAGGATTTCTGCCAGTACAGTACCAGTATCAGAAAACCATTTTCGGCTGCCCCTGACATCCAGCCTGTCACCGAAGGTTGATGGGATGCACAGCGATCACATCTTTGAAGCCACCGCAGGCCCCAAAACGAATGCATGCACTCATGACCTGTCACCCCCACCCCCTCCGACTTCATGTCGGAGGGGGCAGGATGCAAGTGCACCCTAAAGACTGCCGTGGCTTCAAAGAGATGATTGCCATGCCGCCCATCAACCCCCAGTGAGAGGCTGAATATCGGGGGCAGCTCGGCAGGACATTCTAGGGCTGAGTCACCCACCAGGGTTTGCCACCCTAGGCAACCACCTATTTCACTTAGTGGATGGCCCGTGCCCTGCCACCCATAAATCCTAATCCTTAATCACACTCCCTTCCAACCAAATGAAACAACCCCTCCAGCCAAATTGCCCTAATACCCCACTCTACTCCAAACAATTCCACAAAGCTACCCAAGGATCCAAGTCTCATAGGGCCCAAGTCAAACCCATTTTCTTCCATCACATTGCACAAAAGCTATACTCCTACTGATCCTGGACCCCCCCCCCCAAAAAAAAAAACAAAAAAACCCCCAAAACAGTTTACCACAACAGGACAGGAGGCAACACCTTCTCCGCTACATCTTTCAAAACCAAAACCAAAAATAAAATTCCTGCTCTGTAACAAATATTAACTTTCCAGAGCTGAACACAGATTAGTTAATCTTCAAAACACCACATATTTAATGCTATTGCCAACAAATAAATAACATTTGTTTTCCTCAGTTCATTTAAACTGATACTATCACTAAAGGTGTTCTTAAGACATGTGGAGGCACATTCCATTCTGAGCACCCCGGCTTCTATGTGCCTGGTCGGAATCGGACGCACAGAGATAGACCCGATTCTGATCCAGCGGGATCGCGTGGGGCACCTCAGAGGTGGTATAAGCAACATTTTGTAGCTGATCAGGGCAGGGGAGCCTCCCCCTGTGTCCAGGACCGGGTGAGGAGGGGGGTCCCTGCCGCCTGATCCAGGCCACGGGAGGCCAGCCTTGGGTCAGAGGGCAGGGAAAGGAGGAGCCAGAACGCAGATGACTGGGGCGCCTGCAGGGAGGACATTCCCGGAGGCAGAGGGGGCATGCTGGGGCATCCTCAGGACCGATTCTGGCTCCCATGGGAACGTTTTGTTCCCTCGTACCAGAATTGGGTCCTAACAGCCCCATCTTCAGCAGGGATGTCTGGACAGCCCGGACATCATTCTCCTGGAATGGGGCTCTATATGTCTTTGTATAATAGCCCAAACAAAGCACCTTACTGGGCTTCCTACCTAGACAACCTCTTATAAAATTACCCTCTAAATGTGAGAACTGCCTTAAGTGTAAAATTACAGAATATTTTAAGAAATTTATAAATCCAGCAGATTCTCAGAGCTATAAACTGAGATCATTTCCAACTTGTGCAATCACTTCTATGGAGATACAATTTATGTAGGGAAGAAGATGAAACCATTAAGGACAAGGAGTCTGAGCACTGAGGCTCTATAAAGAATTGTTTGAATGGACCATTAAAACAACAATTTGTAGATCGTCACCTTGTCTTTAACTCATTGAACTGTGTTGTGATTGCTACTACTACTATCACATACATATTAGAGACAGTCTTTGCTCTACCAAGCTTATAAGACAGATAAACAGAACAAACAGGGGACTAAGGTAAAACTAAAGGGGCACATATGTGTAGTAAACAGGAGAAAAAGGGGGTCAGAATCCAAAAGCAGTTTATAGCCTGGATTTAAATAGGACCAGAGATGGAGTCTGATGTACCAACTCAAGTAGTTTATTCCAGGCATATAGAACAGCAAGGTGGAATGAACAGAGTCTGGAGTTGGTAATGGAATAGAAGGGCACAGATAAGAATGATTTGCCTGATGAGTGGAGTTACAGAGAAGGGATTTATGGAGAGATAAAAGAGGAGATGTAATGAGGAGCAACAGAGTGAATGCACTTGTAGGTGATTAGGAGTTTGAACTGTATGTGGTATATTGATAGGGAGCCAATGAAATGTCTTCAGGAGTTACGTGAGTGGCGTTCTCAGCCCCCTTGGCACCTGGGGTGGACACCCCCACCTTGCAGCAGATACCCTTCCCCATGTGGTGGGGCAACCCCCCTTCCAGACCCACATGGCAGACCCAGCATGGAAAGCTTAAAGACTGACTATGCCCCAGCCGGCACAGAATAGACTGCATGAGCTACATAACTAGACTGTTGCCATACCTGTCTGTCCAGAGGCCTGATGACTTACTACATTCGATAGTGGAAATTGTAGCCAAGCAGTGGGTAGATGGGGAGTAGGGCTGACAATGCAAAGGTGCATGTGTCTAGTGGGGCCCCTCTCAGGGCATAGTAGGCATGTATAGGGTGTGTAATGGAGATGGCCATACATACCATAAGGACATTTTGGCTATTGTATGTTTTACCATTCAGCTATGCTGTGAATCTCACTGGGCGTGAAGGGTCAGAGATCATGACAAACACATTTGGACATGGGCCGCATTCCTTTTCAAGAGGTCTAATCAGTCACATGAGGGGTCTCTAGTCATGGGACAGTTAGCACAGCCCTGAGAGATTCAGCTCAGTCAGACATATCAGTGTTTGGTGCAGTGAAACATTCTAGCAAAGTCATGCTGGCATGTGTGTATTAGTTCAGGGCAGCTGTCACCAGCAGATCAGGGTGGCCAGTAATATTTGCAGATTGGCCAGCTATATACCATGCATGTCTCTGGGTGACTAGATGAGGCGCCTACGTATTTGCTGTGCTCTCATTACTGTATCCCCTGCAGAGGCCAGTTGACATCCAGGCTGCTGACAGATTTGATGGGACTCACCCACCACACTATATCCTATGTGGTGATGGAGCCGTATGTACCCAGGCAGTCACTCATGTAACCCTGCTGGGTCCCCAATCTTGATCGTTATTTGGGAGCTCAGGTATATTTGCTCCTGCAGTCTGGTGATTATCAGCACACCCAAAAGACCTGTATGGATGCAAATCAGGACACACAGATTAGCAAGGATGTACATAACTTCCTATACACTGTAGTGACATTAGGTTCATGGAAGCAGGACTGAACCCACCAGAGGTGAGCATGCAGCCAGTAAGCTATGTTGTGACATACTTACCTCCAGCATAACTGGACCCTTCTGTTCAGATTTCCACATCGCTACAGCTCCCAGCATGACCTGAAATACAACAGGCAAAGGTTACTGGGACACAATGAATGGAACCTTTGCAGATTGAACCATACATATCACTAAAGGATATTTCTCCATAGGCTCTTAGACACACTAGCTAAATCTCTAGTATTTGGCCACAGGTATTGTGTACCCTCACACTGACGTGTCGTCATGGTCATCTACAGTCCCTGTTCTGTATTCCACATTTATTTTATTTATTTACAATTTCTTATATACCGCACTATTCAGCATCAGCGCGGTTTACATGGAACAAGAGAACAGAATGTGAACATAGTTCTGGGTTTACATATAACAGGACAGTAAAACTTGGATAACAGGGGAAACTATGCAGAATCATCACTGGTGTGACCCGGCAACAAGGACTGGACACATCTGTGATAACTGTATCTGCATGAATATCAGACATGAATACACTAACACACACACGCACCATGTACACACCTACAAGGATTCAGAAGTGCACTTATACACATATGACAGAGAAACAGCTTGCATAAACATAAACATAGTACCCGAGGGTGATTGAATTGATGAGAAAGAGAACCGCAGCACCAACGCACACAGGGGCGCCTCAAGGCAATCTGCTGTCTGAATGAAGGATGATATGGCACCCCCTCCATAGAGGGGGTGGGGCTTTTTCAAAACTCCAATCAGGGACTGAACCAAACCAAAAAGCTGATTAGATTATATGGAGGAAATGCAAGATGTTTGCACACCAAGTAACGAAAAGAGAGCGAGAACCACAGCACAGTTTATACCACTAAATTATAACTCATTTTTATTTTGTTGTTATAAACTGCATTATGGTTATTGCTTTTTCTTTTTCAACATATATTTTGCATCCACAGAACCCCCTTCAACAGTGGTTGCAGAGCAGAACCAGGACAGTCACCCACAGAACTCAATATCTTAAAAAAAAAAAATCTGATTCTGATCATCTCACTAACAACAACAACAAAACATTCTCCAGTACCAGGCATATTGTGAACTAATACAAAACTCTACAACAAAGTCACTGGGTATCTATAGAGCAAATCTACCATACCATATCATATCAGCACGAACTTCCAAAACTCACATAAGGAGCCCACCAAAAAAAGCGTCACTGTAAATACTACAGTGGGCCCTGGAACATCCATACACCTATTTGAAAAACTGAACATGTCAAATTACTACAGTACAGTATAGATCTTTATGTACAAACTCCATGTTAACAGAACACCTGGGCACAGTCACACACTCAGAACACAGACCCTCACCAAGTACAGACTAAGTGACTTACAATCTAAAGTAAAAATAAAAATATGTAGACAAAATTTAAACTGAAACCCCAAGAAGACTCCACAAGCAGTGCAACATCAGATAAATAAGATATGCAGTTCCCCCATACAGTGTAAAATATAAAGATAACACAAAGTCCAATCACTAAAATGAAATACAATTATTTTTTCTACCTTTGTTGTCTGACCATTTTATTCTCTGATCATGCTGGTCCTGATCTGAGGCTTCTGCTTTCCTGTCTTCTCTAGCTCTCTTTCTGTAGTCTATGGTTCATCTGCCATTTCTTCTCTCTTCTTTTGTTTTCTACACTTTTTTCCATCAGCCTTTTTCCAGTCCCAGTAACCCTTCCCAGTATCAGCCCCTTTCCAGTCCACTCTCCCAGTACCTTCCAATGTCAACTTGCATTCCCATGACTGCCACTGGTGTCCATTCCCTTCCAGTCCCCCTCCTTCCCCACTGTCCAGTCCCTTCTAGTCCAAATACCATGGCAGCCCCTCTCAGCATCCACTCCCTTCCAGTTCCATTCTCCCATCCCCTCACATCAGCCCATTTGTAGCCCTAGTCCCCAGGTTTCTTCCAGGGCCAGCAGCTCTATCCTTCCCTTCCCACACCACCATCAGCCCATTCCCAGTCAAAGCCCCCCCAATCAGCTCACTTCCAGTGCTAGTCCCCCCTCGATGCCATTACCATTGCTAGCCTCCCCTAATCAGCCCATTACCAGTCCTAGCCTCTATTAATCAGCCTATTTCCAGTTCTAGCCCCCCGATCAGCTCATTTCCAATGCTAGCCCCCCATCCGTCCATTACCAGTCCTACCCCACCCCATCAGCCCTTTACCAGTCCTAGCCTCCCCTAATCAGCTTATTTCCAGTGCCAGTCCCCCCTCAGCTTATTACCAGTGCTAGCCCCCCTAAGCAGTCCATTACCAGTCCCAGCTCCCCTCGATCAGTCCATTCCCAGTCCTAGCCTTCCTTAATCAACCCATTACCAGTCCTAGCCCCCGATCAGCTCATTTCCAATGCTAGCCCCCCATCCGTCCATTACCAATCCTACCCCACCCCATCAGTCCTTTACCAGTGCTAGCCCCCCATCCGTCCATTACCAGTCCTACCCCACCCTCAATCAGTCCATTCCCAGTCCTAGCCTTCCCTAATCAATCCATGACCAGTGCTAGCCCCCGATCTGCCCATTACCAGTGCTAGCCCCCTCATCAGCCCATTATAATCCTAACTTGCACTGTCTCTCCCCTTTTGTCAATATTTATCTCCTGTCTGTCCAGTATGTCTCCCTGTCTCTCCCCTTTGTCCATACCTATTTTTTCTTTTCGCTTGCGCTCCAAAACTATGCTGCCCCTAAACTTTAGAATCCTTTTTCAAACAAAAACTGCACCAGATTAAATTGGCAAGGTCTCAGACTTCCCGGCGCTTATTTGGCCAACTGTCAGCAAGCCAACAGGACCGCGCCAACTTGCATCAACGACCTGCCTATTTCCTGGCCAGTTATCCAATTTTTATAGTTTTTTATATTAGTTTTTTTGTATATATATAACAGGTTTACACTCCTCAATAATGTCTAAAATACATAATCATACAACATCACATCGAATCCTTTAACCTTTCTCTCTACCTATATAAATGTCATATTGACAAATGCTGTTCTTTACACAATCTTCTTTGACAAATAAAGTTTGAAAAATTGAAATATTGACACTCCAAAATTAAACAAATATTCCCAATCAGTAGATGTGTCTTCAAGCTTTCTCCCAACGCTGTCTTAGTCGCACTCCTACGCGTTTCTCCCTCACGGGATTCTTCAGGGGAAATTATAGACAAGGTGCTCTCTGGGGAATGTCCTCATTGCTTTCACCAATGGAAAGTGTTGAATTAACCTTGGTTCAGGAATCTTAACTGCTTTCTACCGAAATCACTGAAAAAAGATCCAGCTTTCCGTGGTCTTCAGATCTGCACACAGGGTAAAAGCTGCCCGCGCCTTCTAGGATCCTCTTCACCTTTCAAAAAGACGCCGCTCTGTTAATACGCCTAGATATTGTGTTTAGTCTCCCCTTTGTCCAGCATGTGCCCCCTGTCTCTCCCCTTTGTCTAGTACTTGTCCCCTTGTCTCTCCCTTTGTCCAGTATGTCCATGTCTTCACCTTTGTCCAGCATTTATCCCCTGTCTCTCCCCTTTGTCTGGTACTTATCCTCCTGTCTCCCCCCTTTGTCCAGCACTTGTCCCCCTGTCTCCCCCTTTGTCTCCCCTGTCACTCACCTTTGTTTCTCCTTGTTGTCCTCCTCCTGTCCCAATTCCCTCCACATGCACCTCTCGTCTCGTGGCGACGGGGGCATTCCGGCTGTTTTAATTTTAGATTTTGCCGTCTCTGCCCTACCTCTGCCTTCCACCATGGTTTTTTCCTCAAGAAATGCTTGCAGCAAAAAAAAAAAAGAAAGCGCCGGGAAGGTAGAGGCTGGGCAGAGACGGCAAAATCTAAAATGAAAACAACCGGAGTGCCGCCGCCGCTGCACAAATCAGCCTGATCGCTTGCAGTTGCAAGTGATCAGGCTGATTTGTCCGACGCCAGCAGCACTCCGGCTCTGTTTTAATTTTAGATTTTGCAGCCTCTGGCCTGCCTCTACCTTCTCGTGCAGGAAATCAGAGGCAGACCAGAGGCTGCAAAATCTAAAATTAAAACAGATTTGGTGTGCCGGCATCAGGAGTGCCATCCCCATCGGAGTGCCACCTGAGGCAATCGCCTCCGGTGGCCTAATGGAAGAACCGCCCTTGAACACACAGCCTATGTCACAGCAGGGCCATGATACATGCTGACCAATGGGTTATTATGTCAAGTGATCTGTGGAGACATATGTAGGTACTTGACCATTTAGACGGGTATGGAGGGTGACATACACATATAACCCTCCCTTTGGTTCTTATTTCCCACTGGCCAAAGGGATACAGCATACTGCAGAGGAGCCTTGCCAGGAACAGAGACCACAGACTCCTGGAAAAGACTATATCATGCAGATGCAGTTCCACACAGCTCATTTTATCCTTCAATGTTTTGTCAGGTAACAATGACAACATTTATTATTTTACACAGACAACAATTACAGGCAAAGTACTCCTGTATGAGGTGGCTTCTGACCTGGAAGCCACCCCCTGTAGTGACCCTGATATGTGCAGAACGGCACTGTGGATTCTCCTCTAGATCAGGGTTAATGTCAACTGAGATTCTATGCCTGGTAGCAATGTTGTAAAGCATGCAGCAGGCCAGAACAGTCTCAGCCACAGTATGTGGTTGGTATTGTAAGGCACAACCACTTATGTCCAGACACCTGAAGAAAAATGCCAAAGGTACGCTTGTTTGCTGTGCAGATCATGGCATGTGCCTCATTGTACCTAGTCTCTGCACATGACCTTGGGAACAGCACACGGGTGAGAGCCAGGATCTGCACCCTTTTCCTGCATCACTTGAGGCGAGAGAATGATAAAGTGATAATTATTGCTCATAGAGGCAGCATAGCCCATGCTTGCTTTGTGCCCCTTCCCAGAGACAGCCTTCTGGTGACATAAGCAACACATACAGCAAGAAATATCACAGCAAATGTGCAGAGAGTTGACAATGGGTGACATCAGGGACTACATATACCATAGTGCACAGAGAGATCACTTTAATAATAGAGGTGTCCAAAAATATCTAGGGACTGGGTCACTTCCTAAGTCAGAACATGATGACAATGCAAACAATGTTCTGCGGAAGTATGGATTGCATCAAATGGTTTGAATTGGCAAGTTACCCAGTCCCAGGACCGAAATATAGAGACAGGTGGTCGGTAGTACACCCCCACTTCCATCGACTTCCCCTTTTTACATGGAATTTTTATCTATAGAGATTCTACAGTGTATTTTGTTTCCTGTAAAACTTTTAATCCTGGGTGACTCAATGCCCTTTCTAACAGATAGCGCAACCCCTCCACCAATTTGATCTATCCTATCATTGCAATATAGTTTGTACCCAGGTATCACAGGGTCCCATTGGTTGTCCTCCTTCCACCAGGTCTCTAAGATGCCAATCATACCTACCCTTTCATTTAGTGCTATATATTCTAGCTCTCCCATCTTATTTTTTAGGGGCTCAATTTTCGAAGCCCTAGGCACATGCTACATGTGTAAAAGCCGGCTTTACCTGTGTAAAACTGCCATAACCATGTAAATCAGATATTCAACAAAGAGGCTTGAATCATTGAGGCCCAGCTGCCCACAAAGCGCCAGACGCTGAGGCCCGGGGGCAGAACGGAGGCATGCCACTGTGAAACCCACATAAAGTGGATTTCTGAAATCCGTATGCGCTGACATTGGATGTCACCAACCGTGTAAGCCTAAGCGACATTTCCCTGCACATATGACTGCTGATGGTGATCAATGAACCCGTGTAGTGGTGGAACAGTGCATAGTAGAGCAAGGGGAATGTTTTCAGGCCTGTACCCAAACCATGCAGACATAAAGCGATGCTGGACTGGGCGAGAAGCTATGTGGGCCATACACATGGTGTTCCAAAGGTGGAGACGCATCTGCCTTGCCCTGGCACGGCGAAGGATGCAGCAGGCAGTGTGGATGCATCAACAGGCTGTTACCCAGCACCTGAGATGCAGGTACCATGCCCCATGTGTGCACAGGCCCAGGGTGAGCTACCTGCAATTGATGGAGGAGGAGGTCTACCAGAGATACAGACTGCATGGTGCAACAATAACTGAGTTGTGCAGCATTTTCAGTGTGGACCTGGAACCCTCCACTTCCAGAAACCAGGCCCTGCCAGCGACTATGATAGTGACCACTGCCCTCTGATATCTTGCAATCGGTAGCTTCCAGCATGTGATGGGGTGACTGTCGGAATCACACAGTTTACTGCCAGCAACCAGGGCCCTGCTGCAGAGGATGCACCACCTCATAACCTTCCCTCAGACACAGCAGATGTGGCAGGAGACCATGCAGGCATTCTACAATGTCGCTGGGCTCCCATCGGTTCTTGGAAGTATAGGCTGCACCCACATTGCACTGCGGGCACCATGGCTGGAGCAAAGGGCACATTGGAACAGGTATGGGTACACACTGATGAACTTGCAGATCATTGTGGATGCCAACGTGATCTTCACTGACGTGTGTGCCCGCTACTCGGAGTCCTGCCACAATGCATCTGTCCTCGCTCAGTTCTGCCTGGGACAAACAGCAGCCGGAGGTTAGCTTGGAGATGCATGGCTACTAGGTGAGTGTGCACATGTGTGAGCCCCAGGACAGGTTCAGAACATACACTTTCTGTAGTATAATGCTATGTGTAATGCAAACAAGTGATGATATATGTGTTACATATGTATTGCAACACATGAGGACCACTGTGTGCACATGCTCTGTTGTTCTGCAGAGCCATGCACACTGTGGGCCATAATGCACATTGCGGTGACAACCAGTGGAAGCTCTGTGGCCGAAAGCAGGCAGCATGCACCAACATGTGGAATGCAGAAGAGCACGGGCTGGCGCCATGTAGCGCAGTTACATGGCAGCAGTCTGTGTAAGGCACATCCATGTCTGCCCCCATCCCAGCCTGCAGACCCCCCAACCGCATCCCCATGCTATGCCCCTGCCCCCCCTCGCAATAGGCCAGCCCATGTCACTATCACCCATTGTCCCCATCAAATGTCTGACTGCCGCACAAGCCATATGTTGGTGTATTCTCACTGCCACAGTGTTGTCGCTGATTGGTAGATATTGCTCCCTACTCTGCTAGTAGATGGTGTGCTATATGCTGTCCATAGAAGCCCATAGACTATACCCAATGCATGTCCCATGCTCATGTGCATCTCACATTGCCCCCACAGGTGTCTGTGGATATCCCCTGAGGACCTGGTTGCTGATCCCAGTGCACCACCCCATGAACCAGCAGACAATGGCACGCATCAGCAGACTCGGGAGGTTGTGTAGCATGCAATAAGGGTGCTGAAGATCTGCTTCCGGTGCCTCAACAGGAGTGGTGGGGTAACCTCTCTATAGCCAGGAGCATGAATGTATGATATTTGCATCATGCTGCATACTCCACAATCTGGCATGGATGTGTGGATTGCTGGACCCAGAGCCAGCAGTTGAGGAGGAGTGGGAGGCTGTAGAGGCAGCATATGGTGATGGTTCAGATGCTGGGAGCCAGCAGCAGGCCAGGGCACTAGCCCACCATGCGCAGATGATACATGACAGTTTCTGAGGTGATTGTCCTGCACCTGCACACACACAATCACCAACAAAGTGCCCAATACTATGCTATGTGTGCAGTGTGATACTTTATTTCCCCCCACATGTGTCCCCTGCCGCTGGGCTCCCTGATGTCCTTGGGCGCTTGCTGACACGTGCACTGCGACACAGTGGAGCGATGTCCGATGACATACTGGCAGTGTCGTCAGCCTCCCCAGCAGGGCAGGCTGATAGACATGGATCAGGGCTACCAGGTGGCTGTGCTGGTGCGCTGGCAGCTCCAGCACCCATCCCTATGCCTGCATGAGCCCATAAAACTGCACAGGGAACCAATGATCAATGCCTGGTTTACTGCCATCTCCCTCATCAATCGCAGGTGCCCCTCCATGTGGCACTCCACGCACAATCTGTGGTCCTGACACCCCTCATGCTCCACCTCCCTTGCTGGTTCCACAGTCTGCAGGTCCTGCTGGATACTGTGCAGCTTGGACAGTATGTCGTCTGTGCCGGCCACTAGGCGCTCACCCTCTTGCAGTAGCTTCTGGTCCAGATCTGTGCCCCTTGCATCCACAGGGTCATCCAGGATGGTGAATTGTAGCTCAGCAAGTGGGGTGTCATCCATCTCCAGCTCCCCAACACTGGCAGTCACACTAGCTACTTCACTGAGGGTGGCAAATCCAACCACTCCTCTGCCCTGACTGGCACACTGGACTGCTTCTCTGCCCTGCCTGGTGCACTGTACTGCTCCTCTGCCTGAGTGACGTACTGGATCACCCCTCTGCCCTTGCAGGTACACTGTCCCCTATGGCTGTGCTGCATCTCAGCTGTGCACTGGCATCATCTGCAGTAATTGGTGAGGCTCCCCCTAATGCATTTGTCTCAGGCTGGGAGGGTAGAGTCCCCTGTAGGTCTGTGGGAGAGCAAAGGCGGCAGAGGTTAGTGACATGGGTTGCCAAGTCAGCCTATGGGATGGCACCAGTCTCACTATGGAACCGGCAGATGGTGTACAGTCTCCACCCACATAACACCAATGTCCGAGAGACAGACAGGCAGGCTCTGGGTGAATGGAACCATGGTGGGGAAACATTTATGGCTATCACAATGCCAACCAGGCCATGGGGCACCAGTACTCACCCTCCTGTGTGCCTGTGGTGGAGTTGTCAAAGCCTGTAACCCCTGAGATGGCAACCTCCTCCATGAACTGTAGCACCTGTTCTTCCAGAAGGTTTAGTCTGTGCTGCACTGTCACACCATGATGTCAGCTGATTGCTGGCATCCTGTGCCATGAAGAGGACAATGTGATGCTTCAGGATGAGCCCCAGGGACATAGAAGTCTCAGAGGGCATGAAGTTCACTTTCCATGTTCGCTTTGACGCTCTCGGTACCATGTCTGCTATTGTGTATCTCACATGCTATGGCAGTGTTAGGCTACCCACGTAGGTTCTTTTACACATATGCAGTTGCAATGTGCATCAGCACCACACATCATCCAAAGGCATATCCTATACACATGTAGGATCCTGAGCGACAATGTTCTGAAAATCTGCATGACAGCTAGCCGCAGTAGGACGCCATAGCTGCACAGCAATGCGCGATGGCAACATATGCATGCATGGACACCCAGAGTGGATTACCCAGGTAAGTCAGATAGCGCAGTATGCGGGCATACTCACCACAGCATGTGGACAGGCTCATGACTTTGCTCTGGCCATGTACATCTGTGGGGCAGGGGGCGCCCTGCATATGTAGCACCACTGTGCCACACCATGCTGTCCACAGCCTGTTCTGCATGTGTATGGCACAGAGGCACTACCCATGCAGAGCTGTGCCCACACCCTTCTGCACAGGTATGGCACAGAGGCGCCACCCATGCAAAGCTGTGCCCATGCCCTTCTGCATGTGTGGTACTTCAGTGCCATATCCACGCACACAGACATCTCCACAGGGCACACACTCCATGCCCATAAACCCCGCACCCCCTTCCCCGGACCCCCGCACCACCAACACAGACACACTGCCTTGCTCCCACAAAACAGACAACATAGAGTTTTTGAAAAACAGGAACTGTTTATTATAACCTGTCACAACTGTTACATTGATGGCAACAGCAGCATACATTCAACAGCAGTACATACCACAGACCACCCCATTACAGCCCATTGCAGGACATCCCCTCGCATGAGGATGGCTTATGGTACAGGGGGGCCCTGTTTGTGCCCTCTTACTTCATTGATGATGGCATCCATGTGCTCTGCGATGGTCCGTGCCATGGTGCGCACCTCCTCTCTGAGGAGCTGCACCTCTGCCACCAGAGTCCAATCACCAGATGGATAAGGGGGTGGTGGTGCAGAGGGGCCTGTTGTGGCATGGCCATGGTGTGCTCATGGGTGATGGGGTGGCTGTGAGGGCCTCCAGTTGTGCAGAATAGACCACCACTCCACTGCCTGTTGTGCCTGGCCCATGTCGAGCCATTCAGTGGGCACATGGCCCACTGGTAGGGATGTGGGCAGGCATGGCTGTGGGCTATGGGGCACAGCCAGAAGTTTCAGCTCTTCCACTGGGCCCCCGGCTAGGTACCTGCTGGCTGTGTGCTGCACTGCAGTGGCATACCTGCTTGGAGGGTGGCCCCCTGTTACCCCCTCCATTCTCTTTTCCTCCTTCTCTGTCTCCCCACCCTGCCCCTGGCCATCCGAAACCTCCTCCTCTTCCTCTGACTCCCCGCCCTGCCCCTGCCCTCCGATCCCTCCTTCTCCTTCTCCTCCTCTGACTCCACATCCTGCTGCTGTGCCATGGCCCTTTCACTGCCCTCCCCCTCCATTGTGCTGTCCTCCAAAGCAGTGTTGCGGGACTCCTCCTCCCTGTCACTGCTGGAGGTACTGCTGGTCTTTGCATCCCTGGTCAGCTCTCCTGGTGCTGCACAGCTGCTCCTGGGTGGTGGACATGGTGGGCCAGTGGTGTATGGGGCTTCCCTGGAGTCAGCTGTGTGGGGGGGGTTATTGGTCCATACAGCCATGGCCCTGGAGTGGGACTAGCACACCTACAGGGGACCCACACATGCAGTGCACAACCCACCTTCAGGCCACAGGGGCATGCCACCTCCACAGTGCACACTGCACACCCTCCCATTTGTCTACCTTCAGCCAGCGCTGTTCTCCCCCGCGCATGCCCAGCTGTGTCTTGCTGGCCCCCCCAGTGATGGGCACGGGCCACCACTGAGGGGGTGTGCCCTTGTACCACCCATCTGTGCAATGCCCCGGCCATGTGTGCATGCACCTGAATGTATTGTGTGCTGGCTGGTACAAACATGGGATAGTGGCACCGGAGGATGGTACGATTGCCCAAAGCACATTCCCATCATTGCATACAGAGAATCCACCACCAGATGGTCTGCATGCACTTGTCCGTCAGCCATGGCTGCCATTCCCTGCATCTGCCCTGCTTCACTGTGCACCCAATTGATCTTCCTCGGCCGCCAGCCATTTCCTGATGCGCTACAGCTGGTTCAGTCACTTCTGGCACAGTGTGCAGTATTGGCACTTTAAGGCCTCCAGAGTGCCTCACATGCCATATTCACTGTGGGATAGAGGGGAAGAACACATATGGGTTCAGTTGGGTGCTTCCAAATTGCCTGTTGTGCATACCTATAACCTGCCTCAGTCTGATAACCTGCCCATCCGGGGGGCAGGGGCATACCCATGGGTAGCAGGTATGGGGTGCATGTGATGGTACACCTCTGGCATCTGCCACAGTATTCCTGCTCACCACTCCCCTGGACCTTTGACACATGCCCTGTGCCACCAGCAATGGTGCCATCTGGGCCCCTGCTTCACCTGTGTCACCCCTCTGGCCCCTTCAACCACCTCTGCAGTCCTCCCTTCTTCCCTTGCTCCTATCTGTTGCACACAAGCTTTCCTTGGCACCATGGTACTTAGTTGTGGGCTGTGCATGGCCTCAACTGTGAGAACGTGTCATGCCAGGGGTTATCCACTGTCTCAGGGGCAACATCACTGCATGGTTTGTTATGCACCGAGCAGGACAGGGTGTCACGGTTTTGCATGCTCACCATTGCACATCTGTCATGTTCTGTGGCATCACATCATTGACATGCTGCCACAGCCAGACAGGGGGTGGTAGACAGTGATGGCAGATCCGCTTGCAAAGACAGGTGGGTGACACATATGTGGATTCTGCCACTGGCCCTCTTGGACCTCTGCATCAGGGTCACAGGGGCTGGGGGGTGGGGCAGATGTCCAGGGCATCCACACTGGCTGGTGGGTTCCCATGGGGTGGGCAGCCTGACCACAGCTCCTCCTGTACCAGGCATGGCCATTGCTTTGCATGTCCTGTGGGGTTGTTGCCAACCACCACCAGGGGGTGCAGCGGCCTCCCCACCTGCTGTGTGTAGGTATGCCTCTTGCTGCGGGCAACCAGGACTGGAACCTGTACCAATGCATGGCCCATCCCCCCACCAAAGCCTGTTTGGCATAAATTGGGGCTTCCACCAGCATGTGGCTTGGCACCACAGCCCTGTCTCCCTGTGCAGACACACAGCTGTTCCTTTCAGGGTGTGTGTGGCCTAGCTTGGTGCTCAGCCTCCACCCTGCCCATTGAGGCCTCTTTACATGCACAGTCAGAGTTGGATGCCCCTCCATATGGCTGTTGACAGCTGCAGGTTTTACCGCTGTCCCCCTCCTGAGGTATAGTACCCCCTCGTGCCGCAGCATGGATCAGGCAAGGGTCTCACTCTCATTGGGGCTGAAATTCACGGTCCTCCTCGCCACCAAGCCACTGGTGTCTATCCACCAAGCCACCAGGGACTTTTGCACAGGCAGCCCACGGGGTCTGCATGATAGTGTCGTCTATGCACGGGTATACAAGACAGGCAATACATGGGTTCATGTATACTTGCCACCCTGCTTCTCTGGCCACTGGTTTGGACACATACATGGGTATTGCGAGTCAACCTTAGGCGCAGAGCCCGGGTTCCAGGCCCTGCGTCTACCCATCTATGCCACGATCGGCGCCAGCTACTATGCTCTGTTTGTGCTGCATTTTCGTTGCCTGCTCATTTTAGAGGTGCATGACTCACGATTCAAGCACTTTTCCTGAACGGGTAACTTTCTGCAGATATGGCAGGCCTTGGCACCTTGTTGAAAATCGGGCACTAGACTTCTAGCATTTGCATACAGGCATTTTAGAGGTTGTATTTTATTAGTATTAATCTGATTGTCAGTTGATAGAGGTAATTTGGAATATTTCAGCTCTATGCTCAAGGACATCTGGGTTATTTTATCTTTATTCAACCTCTCTGTTGGGATGCCCTTACTTCCCACTGTTGCTGGTATCCTTCCATGGGCTCTTGGGCGACTGTCATCTTTCCCCTATTATCTAGTTTATTAACTGCTCTATCTCCTTTTTGAAGGCTCATGCCAGCAGCCTGGTTCCATCCCAGTTAAAGTGGAGCCCCCCTTCCCCAGAATGTTTCCCAGTTCCTAACAAATCCGAAACCCTCATCCTTGCACCATCGTCTCATCCACGCATTGAGACTCCAGAGCTCTGGCTGCCTTTTGGGTTTTGCCCGTGGAACGGGAAGTATTTCTGAGAATGCTACCCTGGAAATCCTGGATTTGAACTTCCTACCTAAAAACCTAAATTTGGTCTCCAGGACCTCCCTCCCACATTGTCCTGTCATTGATACCAACATGTACCAAGACAACAAACTCCTCCCCAGCACTATCCAAAACCTTGACTAGGGAGCACGTGAGGTCTCTCTATCTTCGTAACCGGCAGACATGTTACCAAGCGATCCTCACATTAACCAGCCACTCAGCAATATACATGCCTAATGTTTGAATCGCCAACGATAACAGCCATCCTAATCCTTCCCTCATGGCCACATGTCCCTGGAGAAACTTCCTCGGTGTGAGAGGGTTTTATATCACTTGAAGGACAGGTCCTAGCTACAGGATCACTTTCTGCCACATCAAGGTGATGCTTTCCTTTTTCATGGCCTTTCTCCTCCATGGCAACAGAGAGTCTGCCAGACTGGAGGTGGGACATCAGTACTACATCCCTGTAGGTCACTATTCTTTAGCTCATCCAAGTCTGGTACTCTAGCTTCCAGAGGTCAGACTTGTTCCCTGAGAGCACCTAGTGAACATGTAAGACCTCTCACTGAGAGAAAATTATTCATGTGACACAACGCAAAAGATCGACTAGCACCCATCTCGCTGCTGGACTGCTGTCTGCATCTTAGTTTTAAGGTTTTGTTTAACTATTTATGTTATCTGCTTACTTAAATTTGCTAGGTATTTTTGTACTGATACAACTATGCCTAAAAGGTTTAAGGGACTTTCTTCACCTCAAGACTAATTAATTTTAGGGCCTTAATTAATCTATTCCTGATGAGGATAACCTGCTGAACCTGAAAGTGAATTTGACCATCTCTTTCCCTTTAATAGGTTTAAGAGCCTATAAAGCTAAGATTATGCCTGGGGTGGGTGGGAGGGAAAGCTGGTGCTGATGTCACGCTATATCAGCTCTATACACTTCTTTGCAGAGCACCGATAGCGCATGACTTCAGCATGAACATGCAGAAAGGGGATCCTACGCAAATTAGCCACGTTTTAGCCATGCATTAAATTTGGCACAAATGGCAGCATTAAACTGGTAGAGCAAGCCAAACGCATACGCACAGAAGTCGACACAAGTTTGACATGCTCTCCTAGAGAAACAGGGGGCTTTCCCTGATGCCTGGATCATCTGAGGTGAAGTATGAAAGGATGCCATCAAATTACTAAGAAAAACCCTGGTGGCCCAGCAATCCCAATCTCCCCACCATTAACCCCCCCCCCCCCCCCCAGTGCTCTAGCAGACCTAAATCACCCACCTCCCTCCCAGTACCTTCACAAAGGAGTTGTGCATATTAAAATGGCATGCTAATATTGTCTGCGCCGGATGCTGAGAAACATGTAGAGGTTTTTGTAACCAGCCTTATCGCCAATATCTCTATGCCTG
Organism: Ichthyophis bannanicus; assembly: GCA_033557465.1. Taxonomy (NCBI): domain Eukaryota; kingdom Metazoa; phylum Chordata; class Amphibia; order Gymnophiona; family Ichthyophiidae; genus Ichthyophis; species Ichthyophis bannanicus. The sequence continues at coordinate 362,126,843 of CM066037.1, read as the reverse complement.
GTCTTGAGGTGGTTTAAATGTTTAGTGTGTGCCCCCAACTAAAAATAAGCCTGGTGGCCCAGTAGCCTTGAACCCCCATCCTCATCTTGGTATCTTCACAAAGGAGCAGAAGCGCTGCTCCTGCACTCCCGCTCCTGCGCTGACATCTTGAAAAATGGCAGTGCCAGGCCCTGCCTGTTGCATCCTAATATAGCAGTGCTGGAGCGGAAGTGTGTGGGCAGCGCTCCTGGGCTCCATTTTGAAAGTACCAAAAGGAGGGTAGGGAGTTCGGGCCATTAGGTCACCAGGGATTTGCTTTCTGTCAGGGGCACCAGCTCTTAATAGTATTTTGATGAAGAGAAGTTTCATGCTTCACCTCAGATGATCCAGGAATTGGGGAAAGCCCCCGATGCCATCAAAATATTGTCCGGGTGCATATACATATTAGCCATGCAGTGCCCCTGTTTCTTTCGAAGAGCATGCCAAACTTGCACCACCTTCTGTGCGCATGTGTTTGGTTTGCTCTCCCAGTTTAACGCTGTCATTTGCGCCAAGTTTAGCTTGTGACTAATTTGCATATGAGTCCTTTTCTGCATGCCCATGCTGAAGTCATGCACTATCTCTGTGCTGCAAAGAGATGTACAGGGCTGATATAGCGCAACTTCAATGCCGGCTTTCTGCAGCGGCCTGCTGTTTGATAGAGGGAGCCTTTCAAATTGCCCATTTGATCTGTCACTTAGCTTTAATACCTGTTTAAAACAACTTCACAGGTCTCTTGCCTCCTAACTGGAGGGCCTCTTTGTAAAGGTCTCTAGAAACAATTTATTTATTTCTATTCACAGAATATTTACTGTATTCTACCTCTATGCTAAGCTATACTCTGATTTGATTTAAATGAAAAGCTCTCAAGTGGTACTAAGCCCTGACTAACTTAACAAAAATACACAGATGTATTAGCTTTAACCCAAGTAATTCCCTTTTCCCTAAGATTTAGAAAAATTCCCAGCAGGTAAACACTTGCAAGTGCAGATTTCTTTCTAGCAGTAGCAGTCCATTTTGGTTGTTCTTTAAGACCTTGAAGATTCATCAGATTCTGTATCAGCAGTGGATAAGTGCACCTGCTTCTCTACTCAGTTGCCTTTGCCTGTTGCTTCACCCCTCTCCCCCCACCCTGTATTGTCTCCAACTATCTTTGCCCCTTTGTAAAGATGAGAACATAGATCTGCTCTTTCAGCATTGTAATGGAAGCTGCAACTCTTTCTAATCCCATTGTAAACCCTGCATTGTATTTAGTTTCCCTATTTCGCCAAGTTATTCTTCCTGTTAAATGTAATGACCAGACATATGTAAACTGTCAGATGTTTTCTGTTCAATGTAAACTGCGCTGATGTCTAATAGTGCGGTATATAAGAATTGTTAATAAATAAATAAAATAAAAAATTGTAAAGGAATCTCTCTTTAGCTTTTTCTGGTGGATAAGCATACCCTGGGAATGAGCTATCTCTTTCTTTGCACTTGTGCCATTGCTGCTCTCAGCTTCCCTCCTTTATTTCTTTCTATGACCATTTAGTTTTCCACACTTATCCTTTCAAGCATTATGATATGATCAGACTCAATTGTCAGTTCTATGGGAGAGGGGACTGCCTGTCTTTTATAGCGTATCAATTACACAGTAACATTATGCAGTTTGGGGATATCATTACCCCAACTATGGTATCTCAAATATTTATCCTGGTGTTCCCTGCATAGCCTGAGGTAGATGCTAGAGTACCTGGTGCCCAGCCTTCCCTGCTGCCACTCTTCACCTCCCTTGGGAGAGGGGGACTTTGATGACATGGCAAACACTAGTTTCATATTGAATTTTTAGCTTCGCAGGACAGAGTTTGCTTCTCTTTGCAGTGCTCCACCACCCAATAACCTTTGCAGCTTGGGAATACCCAAACCCCAGCTATGTTGTTGCAGATATTTTCTCCAGGAGTTCTTGCACAGCCTGATATAGGCTCCAGAGTATCCCACCCTCCCTGCTTCTGCTCGTTAACTCACTTTGGAGAGGAAAATTTCGATCAAGGTGGAATCTTTTCTCAAATCTAGATAAGCTTTGAAAATTAAAAACATTCTAATTTCCTATAGACAACTTAATTTTTTTTTCTACTATACTTTATTTCTGATGGATTCTGACTTTTCTGTACAGCCAATAGATGAGAAAGATTTGTTAAGGAGAGATGCTGTGGAGCCCGAGGGGAGCAGATGCATGATTTGAGAGCTCCTGAAGAAAGAGACCTGTTTGAAATATAATCGATGGTAGTACTCACCAAATTCTCATTTTTGTGATCCAAATCACTTTTGGAAGAGCTATCAAGAAAGGATCCCTAATTTGAATTGTAATATGCAGTCTCCTCCATCTTGAAATGACACAAGGTCGATCCACTTACATGTGAGAAAATGGCAGCGCTGGAGAAGACTGCAGATCCTGATCCCATTTTCCAAGAGATTCTAAAGCTTAAAGAGCTTATGTGTTTCCAGTTAGAGATAACTAAGTTTATTCAAGGGAAACTTAAATCATTGAATGCAAGGTTAGTAGATTCACAACAAAGACTTGAGAACAGTGATTCCCATAAGAGGCAAATGGAGTGAGTAATGCCACAGATAAAGCATAACACCACAGCTATCGCCTGACCTAGAGGATTTATATATCAGAATAATTGGGCAATCCAGAAAGGATGGAGGGTGCAGAGATGGTGTGTTATCTTACTGCCCTCATTCCTAAGTTACTTGGTATTGTTTTCAAGACTCCAAGAAAATGAAAGGGTGCACCAGGTCCCATCCCAGCCATTGGATTCTAACAAAGGTCTGCTGCCCATTGTGGCCAACTCCTACAAATCTCAGTGCAGCGAAAGCAAACCATCACTGCTTTTACAGAGTCAGAAAATCCTTGTTGTGGCAGATTTGGCCTGTTCAACTGCTAAAGAGGAAACAGTTTACAGTAATGAGAAAGCAATTAAAATTCTTGAAACAATATATGGACTTTTTTATCCTGCATGACTGCAAATCATATATAACAGGACTGCCTGGACTGTATACAGCCCAGATAGGTTACAAAAATTTCTTGTCTAGCATATCATGTAGTCAGGGGCGGCTCAAGGCAATCTGCTGCCTGAGGCGAGGGATGAGATGGCACCCCCCCCTCCCCCCCCCACACCGAAGCAGCTTTCTCAAAACTCCTTCTCTGAAGCTGTGGGTAAGGTAAAACAAGTCAACATGTTTTTTAAATAAAATGGCATTGGGGGTTTGCCAGTGCTCCTGTGGCTGTGATTTGCAACTGCATTGTTTTTTTACTTCGCATATAAAAGAAAAAAAGAGAAAAATTTATTTGAGGCCTCGGGCCTATAGCGAGAGTCATGTTGTGGTAGCATGCCCTGCAGCTTGAATGGAAGTCATTGAGAGGTATGGAGCTGTGATTGGGAACATCGCTGCTGACCCCGATCACAGCAGGGAGAGCAGTAGAGCATCAGGGAAGGCCACGGATGTCATGGCTTTTCCCGGTGTTGGGGGCGGGGGGGGCGGGTGGAAATGGAGTCAGGCATGTTAGAGACCCCTTCCCCGATGCTCTACTGCTGTCCCTGCTGTGATTGAGATCAGCCGTGATGTTCCCGATCACAGCCTCAGACTTCCTGATGACTTCCAGTCATAAGAACATAAGATATGCCATACTGGATCAGACCAAGCCCAATATTCTGTTTCCAACAGTTGTCAATCCAGGTCACAAGTATCTGTCAGGTTCCCAAAAGATATACAGATTCCATGCTGCTTCTCCAATGGGTAAGCAGTGAATTTCCCTAGTCCTCTTTAACAATGGTTTATGGACTTATCCTCCAGGAATTTCACCAAGCCTCTTTTAAATACAGCTACACCAACAGCTGTTACTACATCCTCTGATAAGGAATTCCAATGTTTGCTTATGGGTTGAATGAAAAAATATTTTCTCTAGTTAGTCTTAAATGTGCTACATTATAGCTTCAATGCGTGTCCCCTAGTCTTTCTTCTTTTTTGAAGGAGTAAACAACCAATCTATATCGACCTGTTCCACTCCACCCACTACCTTATAGACCTCTATCATATCTCCCCTCAGCCATCTCTTTTCCAAGTTCAAGAGTATTGCCAGGTTGGACATAATATTATCTTTGTAGTAAATCACAGCAGAAGATGAGCAAATTTGCTCATTCAGTCTGCCCAGCTGAGATTCCGCTGGTTCTCCACTTACCTAGGCAAACCAACTCTAACTACCCCCCCCTGCCCCCCCTACCCCTGTCTTCCACACAAATCTTCAGCACTACTTAAGGAACAAAATCATCTGGAGATGGGCAGTAAAACAAAAGTAATTATAAGCTAACGAGAATTATGTTTACCACGAACGATGGCACAGATCCATACCTCTTCTTATTGCCCGCCCCTGAAAAATAAATGCAACACCCAGGGAGTAGGCCCCTTTTCTGTCCCTCCTCTCCAGCGAGAATGGGAGATACCAGGTGTAAATATGGGGTATGGGCACCAGGCAACAACCGCCTTGCTTCTCCTACCTTCCAACATTACTGGTCAGCTGTCTCAGTGCCTCTCCCCATGGATGTAACCAGGCCGCAGACCCCCGGGAAGTGTACAAACCACCCTGCAATAAAGTAGATGCCCCCTGCCCATATAAAATGAGATAACAAGTAAGACTCATGGTAGGAGAAAGAGGAAGAATTTGAACACTTGATTCTGGCACCCGGCCTTTTCTTCCTCACTCCATGCTGAATCGTCCCGAGCTTGAGAGGGGAAAGTAAAGTGGGGAGGGGGGAGGAGGGGGCGGCACTCCTGCAGTCACGGCTGTGTTTGTTTTTGATTTTGTCACCTCTGACCTGCCACTGCCTTCCCGTTACTTTTTTCTCTCTCAGATGAGCTTGAGCGGGAAAAATAACGACGGTAGACCAGAGGCGGCAAAATCAAAAACAAATACAGCTGCGACTGTCGGAGTGCCGCCCACCTTGAAAATGCCGCCTGAGGCGACCGCCTCAGGTGGCCTAATGATAGAACCGCCCCTGCATGTAGTGAGTCTGGGGTTCCACTTTGAACGAGGTTGCTGAGGAGTGAAGATCCCTTGGTTGAAGATGATGCCTGGGATCAGGCGCCAATTGACTATTTGTGGACAAAACTGTTTACTCTATTATGGATGAGCAATTATCAGCTATTAATATTTGGTTTTGTGTGAGTATGGAAGTTTATAGTTCCCTGTAAAATAATTATCTCCAAGTTATAATGCCCTGTTCAATGTAATTTCAGTTTGTTCAATGTAAACCGCCTTGATATCATGAAAGGCGGTATATAAGAAATGTTAAATAAAAAAAAAAGTATAGAGTGGTTTGGGTGTTGGCTTTATGTCTGATAGCTGGGTAGGTCAAATAGTCTGAGTGGGCCCGTTTTGAGAATGAGATTATGGATATGGGGGTTAAATTGACTGGCTGGGGTTAAATGTTGTGTGAATGGTTTAGTGGGTGCCTCTCTGTTGCCTTTTCCATTAGGTTATTGGAGAGCTGTGATAAAAACATAGAAACATGATGGCAGAAAAATACCACTTGGCCTTTCTAGTCTGCCCTTCCATATCAACTACTGCAACAGTTCCCTTTTTACCTTTAGAGATCCTCTGTGTTTGTCCCATTTTTTTTGAATTCAGATACTGTCCTCATCTCTACCACCTTCACTGGGAGACTATTCCACGCATCTACCACTCTTTCTGTACAGAAATACTTCCCCATGTTACTCCTGAATCTATCTCTTTTCACCCTCATCCTATGTCCCCTCATAACAGAGCTTGCTTTCAATCCTGTGCATTTATGCCATGGAAGTATTTAAACGTCTCAATCATATCACCTCTATCTCGCCTTTCCTCTAAAGTATACATATTAAGATTCTTAAGTCTGTCCTCATATGCTTTATAACAAAGACCACTAACCATTTTAGTAGCAACCCTCTGCACCACTCCAACCTGTTTATATCCTTTTGAAGGTGCGGTCTCCAAAATTGCACACAATACTCCAAATGAGGTCGCATCAAAGACTTAAATAGAGGCACTATTACCTCCTTTCTTCTGCTGGCCATTCTTCTCCCTATGCACCCAAGCATCCTTCTAGCTTTTGCCATTGCCTTTTCTACCTGTTTAGCTACTTTAAGATCATCAGACACAATTACACCTAGGTCCCCTCTTCTTTTGTGGACAGAAGTACGTCACCCTCTATACTATATTGCTCCCTTGGATGCTGTAGCCCAAATGTATGATCTCCTTTGTGTTTCCTTACCATTCATCCTAGATGTATTTTATGTCGACAGCTACTGTGTTGTCTGCCTTGACTAGATTGCAAGCTCTGTTGAGCAGGGACCATCTTTTACATGTATCGGTGCAGCACTGCGCATGTCTTGTAACGCTATACAAATGTTCAGTAGTAGTAGTAGTAGTAGTAGTAGTCAAGAGATCTGTTTGGCTATGATGTAGACTAAATGGTATCTACAGTATGAACATGGCTAGCCTACAGTTGATATCATGCAGTATTAATGGTCTTAATTACCAAGTTAAGTACAAATAAATAATATCTTTAAAAGACAAGCAATATCTTCTTCTTGCAAGAAACTCGTATGTCTCATGTACTGTGCTCTAAAGTTAGGATGGATTTTTTGGGTGAACATATTTTTGAGCTGGCACTTAGGAAGAAATGTGGGGTTTCAATATTTTGGAGGGAAATCTCTCCAGGTACATACAGATCATGCATAGGCTTGCTGATCCAGATGGCAGATGACTTTTGGTTATTGTAAATATTGAAGGCAGATGTCTGCTTCTTTTGAATTTGTATGCACCAAATATTGATATGCCATGATTCTTTATTCATCTATCTACCTTTCTAGCAGAATACAATGATATGTTGAAAATAGTCACTGGTAATTTCATCCAACTGCTGGATCTAATCCTGGACAGGCAGTCCAAGTGTAGGGCTATAGCATCTAAGTCTTTGAGAGAACTACATCATATGATGGAGATTGCTATTCTGGCATATACTTGGAGAATCTTTATCTAGCCAGGTAAGAATATACATTTTACGCTCCCCGCACAACACATACTCCAAAGTAATTACATTTTAGTTTCAAAATCCTGTTTAGGGTTTTTAATAGATTCTCAGATTTCTACAATTGTGTCAGATCATACTTTCATAGCCCTCGTACTGAAAATATCATTCAGTCTCTTGTAGACTAAATGATAGTCTCCTGGCTGATTTGCAGTTTATTTAGAGGATAGAGGCTTTTTTAAGTGCCATCAAGTTAATGCTGGCTCCTGGCAACACAACAGCCCCTGGGTTTTCTTGGCAAGGTATGACCAGAAGTAGATCATCAGGCCTTTTTTTCTGAGGAAATGGGCAATAAAGCAACTTGCCCAAAGTCACAAGGAATGCCAGTGGGAGTCAAACCCAGATTGTTTGGGTATTAGGTTATTGCTATAACCACCAGGCTACTCCAAGGGTTTTACTGGGGCATTATTTTCTTATAATAATATTTATATTTCTATTTAACATTTATAAAGCGCTTCAAACATACAAAGCGCTGTACATACATGAAGAAAAGACCGTCCCTGCTCATCAGAGCTCACAATGTAGTCAAGAAGATCACAAAATACAAATACGATTAAGTAAGACAAAGTATACAATAAACAAGAAGAGCAAAAACAAGAATCAAGAACAGAAAGCAATAGAGAAGAGATGGGTTTTCAATCTGGACTTGAAGAGGTCCAGAGAGGGCGCATTGCACACAGACAGAGGTAGATTGTTTCAGGCAAAGGGTGCAGCCAGGTGAAAGGATCAAAGTCTAGAATTAGCAGTACGAGTGGAGGGCATAGATAGACGAAGGCTGTTCGAAGAGCGAAGAACGCGAGAGGGGATGTAAGGAGAGATAAGAGATGATAGGTAGTGGGGGGATGAAGAGTGAATGCATTTATAGGTCAAGAGGAGTTTGAATTGGATCCGGAAGCGGATGGGAAGCCAATGAAGGGACTTGAGAAGAGGAATGACATGGGAAAAGCGATGCTGATGGAAAATTAGTCGAGCAGCAGAATGTTGAATAGATTGAAGTGGAAAGATATGGTTTGCGGGAAGGCCAGCAAGGAGAATATTGCAGTAATCAAGACAGGAGGTGATCAAGGAGTGGACAATCATTTTAGTAGTGTCATCAAAAACGAATGGTGAGGTCTCATTTACTAATGTTTGAGAGACCTATAAGGTATTTGTTGTCGAAGGGGAAAGAGGATGCTGCCCAGCTGCAAGTACTGGAGAACGAAATTGATAATTTAGAGAAGCTACATATCGCTCATGTGGACAAAGGAGTGATTAATAAATCATGCAAATTAAAATATGACTATAATGATAAGCTTAGTCAATACGCTCACCAGAATATATTTCTGAGGAATGCTATATATTTTACAACTAGCAATAAAGCTGGTAGAGTGTTGGAGCAGTACCTCAAATGCAGGTGTAACAGAATGTTTATCCTTTCTTAAAGAATTGCCAACAAGACTTATAATTGATGATAAGGATATATTGGATGCTTTTGCGCAATTTCATTTTACATTATACCAATTTAAATATGGAGGAGAGGATGCTCAAACTCTCTCAACATTACCCCCACTTCTCTCTTTCTGACAGGAAAACCTCTAACTGCAAGGAGTCTAAGAAAACAAATCTAGTACCCTGAAGTGCAACTAGGCACTTACAGAGATAATGCAAAAAGAAAGAAGCCCCAAGGGACATGATCCTGGGCTTCAGAGCTAAAAAAGCCCCTCTATGCATCTCTGTGGCCCTTGAGACACCCGGTCTTCTAGGGTCCTTTGTTGGTGTCCAGGGGCATTCTGCACAGTGCCTGCACTCCTCCAACAGCTTATCATCATGGCTGCTGGAACGACTCTCCCACGATGTCTCCTTAGGCACCCAGGCTTATAGGGTCCTTTGCTGGCATTCGGGGGCATCCTGCACAGTGCCTGCACTCCTCTGACAGCTCATTACATCATGGCTGCTGGAATGGCTCTCCCCATCAAGTTGCTTTTTTAGCATGATATGGGATGTTTTGGGTGCAACAATCAAAGACTGAAGATGAAAGCCTCTCCTGGCTGCAGATGTTCCATTAATTGTTCCTCTTCTACTTTCAATGTTGCCGGATATGAGGTTATCTAGTCAGACTCCCCTCTTTTCTCCTACCCAAGTCACTCATGAAGCCATGCAAAGATTGGATACAATATTTGACATCCCATGGCATGAGTCTTTGTGGGCGCCTCTGTGGTACAATCCAAAGTTTAAGATTAACAGGAAAATGTTGAACTGGCCGGTGTGGCAAGACTGTAAAATATGGACTTTTGATCACATGATAAATGATGCTAAGCTACAATCCTTTACAGAACTTCACGTGTGCTATAATCTTCCCGCTGTCTATTTCTTTAAGTGGGCACAGCTTAGAGACTGTATATAAAAAAATATTGCTGAGTATGGATAAATGGTGGAGGAGCCTGATGTGATGAGGTTTAATCCTTGGGTTTTTGTTAAGGGGCATTTTGTATTCTGATCTATAGGAAGTTAAGAGATGCTATCAGGCACATATGGGCCTGGAGCAGGTGTGGCCATGTGATGTACAACTGGAAGATAAACAATGAGAGGGTTTTTGTTTGCACACTAACTGGTCTTCCCAATCTGCAAACATAGCCCAATCTTTGTACTTTCTTACCCATGTTACTCTGTGGAAGAAGTGGAGGGCTGGGTCATCAGCAGGCAATAGATGTTGGTACCGTGAATCAGCACTGCGTACACTACTAATTATAATTTATGATTACCCTCTTATTAAGTCCTTTTGAACAGAAATATGGAAGAAATTTCAGGAAATCTTTCATGTTAAGCAGGAAAGCGTAGTTACTCACCTGAAACAGGTGATCTCCGGGAACAGCAGGAATTTAGTCTTCACATATGGGTATCATCAGTACCGATGGAGCCTGCACGAGAACGCTCCCCAGCGTCCAATAGGAACGCTTTGGGAGCATCCCTCAGCACATGCACGCCGCCTTCCTGCCTTTCCAACTGTCCCACTTCAGTTAAGTTTGTAGCTGAGTGAAAAGATAGAGGGAGAGAGGAAAGAGACAAAGAGATAGAGAGACAACTCCTAGAGGAGGTGGGTGGGTTGTGAAGACTAAATTCCTGCTGTTCCCGGAGATCACCTGTTACAGGTGAGTAACTACGCTATCTCCAGGAACAAGCAGGAATGTAGTCTTCACATATGGGGACTCCCTAGCTGAAGATGCCAGGGAGATAGCCCCAGGAAAGTGCCACCCTAGAAGATGGGAATCCTTCCTCCCATGGATCTCTGGCATTCCACCAGGGTTGGTGGGTAGGAGTTGATTTAGGTCTGAAAGAGATTTTGAAGAACAGCTTGGCCAAAGAAGGCATCCCGACGGGAGGCTTTATCCAGGCAGTACTGAGCTGTGAAGGTGTGTACCGAAGCCCAGGTGGCTGCTCGACAAATGTCATCGATAGATAGAGAGTGGAGATTAGCCATAGAAGCTGCCATGGCTGTCACATTATGAGCTGTGACATGGTCCTGAAGAGGAAGACCCTTACTCTCATAAGCAAAGGATATGCATTGGGCAATCCATTTAGATAAAGTTCTTTTGGAGACTGGAAGTCCCAAAAGACTAGGGTCAAAAGCTATAAAAAGTTGTGAAGACTTTCTGTGTTGCTGTGTTCTTTGTATGTAAAAAGCTAAGGCCCTTTTACAATCCAAAGTATGAAGGTTTCTTTCTGCATTAGAGGCGTGAGGCCTCGGAAAAAATACAGGAAGATAAATTGATTGATTTAAATGAAAAGGCCAAACCACCTTTGGCATAAAGTATGGATGCGTTCTAAGAACAACCTTACCATGATAAAATCGAGTATAGGGAGGATCAGCCACTAAAGCTTGCAATTCACTAATGCGACATGCAGAGGTGATTGCAATTAGGAAGATGACCTTCCAGGTCAAAAACCTAAGGGCTGTAGTGGCCAAAGGCTCAAAAGACAGCTTTATGAGCTGCCCGAGAACTAGATTTAGATCCCATGCCACCAGTGGTGGCTTGATGGGAGGTTTGGTTAATAGAAGGCCTCTCATAAATCTTGATATGAGTGGATGAGAGGAAATTGGTTGTCCATTCAGAGGCTTATAAGAAGCTGCAATAAAGAAGCTGCAATAGCACTAAGATGGACTCTTACAGAATTGGTCTTTAGACCAGAATTTGATAAGTGAAGGAGATACTCTAGTATCTTATGTTCTTATGTTCTTATCGATTCTAAGGGTATGACAAGGGAGTTTAATCCCTTCTTGGAGCACCATATAGTAAAACGTTTCCACTTGAAGGCATAAGATCTTCTTGTGGAAAGATTCCTAGAAGCCTGAAGGATATCCTTTACCTGTTGGGACAGGTTGAGATCCTGGAGGTCTAAGCCTTCAGCAACGAGGCTTGTGAGGTGCAAGGACTGGGGATTCAGGTGCCATAGTGTCCTGTTCTCTTTGGAAAGGAGATCTGGAGCATGCCGCTTGAGAGAGATGTAGAAGCAGGGGATACCACGTATGGCGTGGCCATCGTGGTGCTATGAGAATCATGCAACCCCTGTCTCTCTGAAGCTTGAAGAGCGTTTTGGGGATGAGGGGAATGGGTGGGAAGGCATAAAGGAAGTCCTGACCCCAGTGAAGGAGGAAGGCATCCCTTGCCTGACAATTGTGAGCTGGAATCCTGGAACAGAACCGGGGAAGTTTGGCATTCAGTGGACTTGCAAAGAGGTCTATGTCTGGAGTGCCCCAGAGATGAAATATATTTGCCACCTGGTCTAAGTGGAGGGACCACTTGTGAAGCAGCAGTACTCGACTGAGTCTGTCTGCCCAAAGGTTTTGAATGCCTGGAAGATATACCACTAGAAGGTGAATTTAATGCTCTCTGGTGAGGTCCCAAAGTCGTAAAGCTTCATTGCATAATGACAGAGAGCCTGTTCTGCCCTGCTTGTTCACATAGAACATGGCTACCTGATTGTCTGTCTGGACTAGGACTGTCTTGTATCTGAGCTGGGCGTGGAATACTCAAAGAGCTAAATAGATTGCTCTTAATTCCAGGAGGTTTATGTGCAACCCAGCCTCCTGTGGAGTCCAGATTCCCTGGGTAGAGAGATGATTCAGGTGAGCTCCCCAACCCACCTGTGATGCATCTGTTGTTAGGGTGGCCTGAAAAAGGGGTTGATGAAGAGGAGACCCCACTGTCAGGTTTTCTAGTGATTGCCACCATTGGAGGGACAAAATTAGTCATTGAGAGTTTATTATTTTGTCTGACAAATGACCTGTGGCCTGTGTCCACTGTGTGGACAGGGTCCACTGAGCTGCTCTCATGTGGAGGTGAGCATATGGGACTACATGAACTGTGGAAGCCATATGTCCTAGTAACTGTAGTAGCTCTCGAGCAGTGAGGGAGGATTTGCCTGCTGCTTGAGAAGCTAGTTGCATTATGCGAAGACACCGGGCCTGTGGAAGGAAAGCCTTTGCTTGTCTGGTATCTAGACAGGCTCCTATGAATTCCAGGCATTGGGAAGGAACAAGTTGGGATTTTGGGAAGTTTATTACCAATCCCAAGTATTGGAGAATTCACATTGTACGGGACAGTGCAGTGCTGGCCTCTGCAACTGTAGGGGCTCGAATGAGTCAGTCGTCTAAATAAGGGAAGACAAATATCCCCAGGGTTCATAGAAATGTGGCTACTACTGCCATGCAATTCGTGAATACCCTTGGTGCTGAAGCCAGACCAAAAGGAAGAACCCTCTACTGGAAATGTCTTCCCCTTAAAAGGAATCGTAAGAATTTCCTGTGATCTGGATGGATGAGAATGTGAGTGTATGCATTCTTTAAGTCTAGAGAGCAAAGCCAATCCTGGCTTTGAAGGTATGGCAGAAGAGTTCCTAGAGAAATCATTTTGAACTTCTCTTGAAACAGGTATTTGTTCAATTCTCTGAGGTCCAAAATGGGTCTGTGTCCCCCTGTTTTCTTTGGAATAAGAAAATAGGGGGAGTAGAACCCTGCACTCCGTTGAAGAATGGGCACTTCCTCTATTGCCCCTTGGGCAAAAAGTGTGGAGACCTCATGATCTAACAGATTGTCTGTGGAGATTTGAGAATTGAATTGCTTTAGAATTGTAGGAGGGGGCATGCTGTGAAAATGAAGCTTGTACCCTTCTCCTACAATGGACAAAGTCCAATCTTCTGCTGTTATTTGATGCCATCTGTTGGCAAAGTGGCATAACCTGCCTGGGATATTGGGGGTTGGGGACCCTTCAGAGGCAGGAAGGCAAAACTGTCTAGGAAGGAGTCAAAGCCCTTGAGGGGGCTGAACCTGGAGAGCTGGTTGGGCTCTCGGGCCTTTTGGCTTCTTTTGCTGTCTAGTTTGCCCTTTTTGGGCAACCTGACCCTGAGTCTGACTCTGCTAGGTATAGGAAGGATAAAATTTCCTCTTTTTGCTGAAAGAAGGTTTTTTATAAGGCTTCTTTTTGGCTGGAGTGGCTGTAGATTTTGACAATCTATCTAGAGTAGTATTGTCAGCATCTAACTCATTAGCCTTTTCCTGCCAGTTCTTGCCGAAGAGATTCTCCCCCTTGCAAGAAATGTTGCCTAATTTGTCCTGTACCCAAGTCTCCAAGTCTGATGCCTGCAGCCAAGCAATCCGTCGTGCACCAATGGCAATAGCAGAGGTTCTGCTGATGCATTCGAAGCAGTCAAAGGCTGCACGATTTACAAATTTGGAGATATCTTGAGCATGCTTAACTAGAGCAAGAAAATCTTGTCTCTTGTCATCTGGGAGAAATGGGCTCATAAGTTCCAAGTCTCCTGTGACTTCCTTAAGGAACATTCCCATATATAGAATATATGAACTGATCCTAGCTGAAAGCATGGAAGCTTGAAAAGTGCGGCGCCCAAAAGCATCCAGAGTCCTGCATTCACAACCTGGAGGATTGGATGCATGCCTCTTTGCACTTTTCATCCTACGCATGGCTGACTCCACTACCATTGAATGGTGTGGCAGCTGATTTTTCTGAAATCCAGGACATGGCGGAACTCTATACATAGTATCAAGTCTCCTAGAGTGAGGAGAAGTAGTCAGAGGTGTCTCCCACATTCTGAGCATTAAGTTATGCAGAATTTCATGGATAAGCAGAGTGGCTGCCTCCTTAGGAGCTTTAGGATATTGGAGAATTTCCAATTCCTTTGCTCTGGGTTCCTCTTCAGGAGCTACTGTGATTGAAAGACCTTTGGCCATATCACGGATAAAATCCTGAAAGGACATGTCCTCTGGAGGTGACATTCTGCACTGGGGAGAAGAGGGATCTTCTGGGAGAAACCCTCTAGTGCCAGCAGAATTGTCAGAGTCTTCAGAATCGGAGGAATCAAAGTATTCCTGACCCCGATGCTCCTGCAAAGCATGGTCCCGGTACCAATCGAAGTCAGTACCGAGCCGACCCGATACCGATGTCTCAATTCCAGCCAGAGATGACATGGGAAGAGTTCCCACCGGGGCCGGTACCGTCGATACTGGTATCATCGGTGTCGGTACCGTGTCTGTACCAGTGTTGGTACCGGCATCTGTGTCGATGTCGGTACTGGTGCCCCATGGACCACCGGTACCGCAGCTGAAAGGAGAGCTGCGATGCTGCGCTCGATAGCGAGGAACCTCTGGTCTATCGACACTGCCGATGCCTGGGTGTCGGTACCGGTAAAAGCGTCCGGAACCCCTGAGCATGGCACAGGTAGTTCTTGCAAGGTTGAGGCCTCGAGAACATCCTGAAGCCCCATCGATGCTTTGGAAGCCGAAGTCTCCCGCCGGGGCTGTTTTGCCGGTGTGCTTCCCTCAAGGGCAATGCCAATGGCCTCTCAATGCTTAGCAGGAGAGCTACCCTTTGAGGACCGGCTTTTATGTTTAGTTACCTGAGATCCATGGGAGGAAGAAGAGGCCCTTGACGATGTCGATGCAATGGATCTAAATGTCTAAGTCGCTAACTGAGCGATATGCAGAAAATGTCCAAAGTTGCGCTCAAAAATAACACAATACTAAATGTGTCTCAATGTTTCTCAGCTAGTTAAACAATAATCGACGCTCTCATTAGGGTCCCACTGCGGCGTTTCACTGTCCGCGGTTCATCAGGGGAACCTCATTACCTTCAATTCATGTACAAAACGATGCTGCCGGCCTTCCGTGGCTTCATATGGTTTGATTCCTAAATAGATCAGCTGTTGCGCGGCGCTTTTTCAACAGCTGATCTATTTAGGAATCAAACCATATGAAGCCACGGAAGGCCGGCAGCATCGTTTTGTACATGAATTGAAGGTAATGAGGTTCCCCTGATGAACCGCGGACAGTGAAACGCCACAGTGGGACCCTAATGAGAGCGTCGATTATTGTTTAACTAGCTGAGAAACATTGAGATGCAATGGATCTGGCATCCGAAGAAAAAAGGGTACCGAGCTTTGCAGACCGGTTCTGCCTTCCTCTTTTAGTCATCCCCATACAGGAGAGACATTCAGTTGGGGAAGGTTCAGGTCCTAAACATTTAAGACACCAATCATGGGTGTCAGTGACGGAGATGGTACCGCCACACTTAGTACATTTTTTAAAACCACTAATTGGCTTTTCCATGTTTTAGGAATATGGGACCTAGTGCCCAAAATGGCGCCTGGCACCAAAGAGAAAAGTTTCTGAAGAGAAACAGTCTAAAGTCTAAGTTACTTATTTTTTTTTAAAGAAAAGAAAAGAACCGGCGGTACCGGTAAGCATCGTGCGGCAGGCAAACGCGACCACAAGAAAACAAATTTAAAGACGGAATTTTCTGCGGTGACAGAGATTAGATCCTGTCGACTCCGTGGAAAATGAAGAACTGAAGAGGGACAGTTGGAAAGGCGGGAAGGCAGCGCGCATGTGCTGAGGGATGCTCCCAAAATCGTTCCTATTGGACGCTGGGGAGCGTTCCCGCGCAGACTCCATCTGTACCGGCGATACCCATATGTGAAGACCACATTCCTGCTTGTTCCTGGAGATCTACAGTTTGAGGTTATCATTATCATAGAACAAAGCACCGGGCATTAATGGCATTCCCACTGAAGTATTACAGCAATCAGATGCAGCTGTTATCAGACTTACAAGGCTCTGAAAGGAAATTTGGAATACAACATTATGGCCAACTGACTGAAAAAGATCTGTGTTCATTCCAATACTGAAGAAAGGTGATCTGACTGACTGTAGAAATTATCACACAATTGCTCTGATCCCACATGTCAGCAAGATTCTACTCAAGATCATTCAGTGGAGACTACAACCATACCTGGAACAAGAACTGCATGAAATGCAAGCAGGGTTCAGGAAATGGTGAGGAATGAGCGACATCATCTCGGATGTAAGATGGAAGCTTAAAAAGACCAAAGAACACCAAAAGGATATCTGTATGTGTTTTCTTGACTGCAACAAGACCTTTGTGTAAATCATGAGAAACTCTGGGCCACATTAAGGAGCATAGGTATACCAGGACACTTGATAGTACTACATTGAACAAGAAGCAACACTTTGAATGGAACAAATCAGCAAAGATGTACGATAAGCTTGCATACTTTTCCCCTACCTGTTTAATTTATATGCAGAACAAATTATCAGTGAAGCAGGAGTTCATGAAGACAACCAAGGTGTAAAGATTGAGTGAAGACTCATCAACAATCTTTGCTATGCTGATGATTTTTATTTGTTTACTTATTTATTTAACAGGATTTTTTATACCACTTTATCATTTTAGTCAAAGCGGTTTACATTGTAACTTAAATTTAATAATGTACATTAAACAGGGACATTGATAACTTGGATTCTTCTGAAGCAATGATATTGTATTACTGGCTGAAAGTGAAGATGATCTGAAACATTTGCGTCTCAAGATCAAGGAATACAGTTTTAAAATGAGCCTACACCTTAATGTGAAGAAGACAAAGATCCTGACAACTGTCAAAATCAATAAGTTAATTGTTGATAAGAAATAGAAATAGTAGACAACTTTAATCTGCTTAGATAATCAATAAAGAAATGATCAGCAGTTGAGAAATCTGATGACACATTGCTCTTGGCAGAATATCTTTGATGGACCTAGACAAGATTAACAAGAGAAGAGGTGTATCTCTCCACACAAAGATTCAACTTGTCCAAGCCATGGTAATTTTGATAATGTCATATGGATGCAAAGTTGGACAGTAAAACAGATTAATAGGAAGGAAATCAATGCCTTTGAATTATGGTGCTGGCAAAGAATACATACTGTACCATAGACTGCCCAAGGGAAAAAACAGTTGGTGCTAGAGGATATCAAACCTAAGCTTTCTTCAGAAGCTTAAATGACAAAACTTCAATTTTCATACTTTGGATTCATGCAAAGAGAGAGAGAGATCTTTAGAGAAAGACATCATGCTTGACAAGGCTGAAGGTCAATGCAAAAGAAGAAGGCCAGCAATGAGATGGATCAATGCAATAGCAGCAGCTATGGATGTCACTCTATCGACAATTAGCCATCTGAATTAAGACCGAATACAGTTTAGGACAACTATCCAGAGGGTCGCCATGAGTCGGCACCAACTCAACAGCACTTTACAACAACAGTAGTTAGAGGTTAGAACATTTCGATCCTTGCATATGTCTGATGATCTTAATGTTAGTCAGTGCAAACTGTTTGACCTGCTAATTGCATTTACTCTGCAAATGATCATTGATAACTGGAAAAATGCTTTCTTAATGTCCATTCCTTTTTGGTAGAGAATGGTGTGTCATGCATACAGGTATGAGAATGCGATGGCATTAAATCACAGACAATGATTGGAGTGCTTAAGATGTGGGAAAATTAGACACGTTTATTCAAAATGAATCTCCTAATGCATATTTTGTGTTCATGCTTCTCCACATGTAAGATGGTTTGTGATGTGAAGTGATACCATTTATTGTTCTGGCTTTCTTCTGCTGACTATATTGTTTTCTTTTCTATTATGTATCTTTTATTGTATATGTTTTGATATTTTCAAAAAACAATAAAAAATTGTGAACTAAAAAAAAAGACTTGTTTCAAATAAATAATTTCTCTAAATCCTCTGATTGTGGAATGGAATAAATACATACCTCCAGTTTCCTGTGCCTGCCCAAAATGTCTAGTCTAACTGTTGTGTAAATGTGCATTTTGTCTGCAGTGCACACACCTGTAACCAATGCTCACAAGTTAGGAAAGTGAGCATAGGTAAACTGTTAGCACACCTTTCTTAGCCTATCTCTTGCTTTCCTGATCCTCTCCCTTCAGAGATACTTTCCCTCCAAGACCAGGCATCCTTGCAAAACCCCATGAAACTGAAAGTGCAAAAAAGCAGACAAAAAAAAATCTGAACCCATCCACACCAACCAGTAATTACAACCTATTTCAAACACCCAACCATACATTCCCACAACCTGTAACAAGAAATCATGTAAATAATACCGTTAATACCCCTGTTCTCCAAGTTTAATGACCTTGTTCTATGTAATGTTTCTTGTTCATTGTTCAATGTAAACTGCTTTGAATACAAGAAAAGTGGTATAGAAAATTTGTTAAATAAATAAATGAAACAACAGCTCTTCTCTCCTTAAAACAGGGAGGCATTCTAGTCCTTGAAAGATGTTTTCCTTTTTTCTTCTAATGCTAAATCCTAAGCCCCAGCTGCAGTACCCTTTCTTCACTACCTCAAAGTCACACACAAAATGGTTCTCTTGGGCTTGTGCAGGGCTGTGTCTTCCAGCCCTGAAGCAACATTACGACCCATGTGATTTATATCACACAGGCAGGGATCATTTTCTTTTGTTGCTTGTCAAGGATTTCCAACATGCTTGGCTGAAGTGTTTCATGCTTCTTGCTTGTCATCCCTCCCTCCCTTTCTGCCCCTCCCAGAGTGGCTCCAGTGGGTTTGGCTGCACCATTCGCCATGATTAAAGTGAAGATAACCAATGGAGATTCATCAAAATCCCACACACATGCACATTTGGCTAGTTTGCCTCAAAACTAACTGAAAATACTGCAATTCATCTCATTTTACCATTAGTTATACAATGAATCCATGTCCCTAATATATATTTAAATTCTATCCAGGGCAAGTGCAAACATAATAGGCAGCCAAGGTGAAACTTCAGCTTTCCATCCCCTTGCAATTTTGCTTTTAGCTCCCTAGTGAGCCTCCCCCCCCCCCACTAAGATATTGATTATTAAACTCAAACTCAGTTGTAATCATCTTAACACCATCCATCTCAGAACAATCCAACAGGTCCGAAATTCAAAAAGCATTTACATGGTTAACAGTCAGTTAACTGTGTAAATGCCTACTCACTGGAATATCCCTAACTAAGTCCCCTACTCTTTCCGATGCTAGCCGGCTACCATTGGGGCGTGCCGGGGGTATTCTGGGTGGAGCCGAGGCACTAACTGTGCAGCACAGACATTGGAAGCTGCATGGTTAGCGCTCGGCGCCTATAAGAAAATTGAGGAAAATCCTTGCCTATCTTATAGGTGCTGAGGTTAACCATGCAACATCCAATATCAATGCTACATGGTTAGCCTTGGCGGCTTCAGGGCAGCATGGCCAGACCCGGATATTCACTTCCGTTGCCGTGGAAGTGAATATCCAGGGTTAGGGGGTTGGTGGGCAGGGATAAGTGGCTACAGTGCTTAGTGCTGCCCAGTTGAATATCGGGCACTACATTCTTAAATATTAAACTTTGTTTTGTAAATATGTATATAATGCAGAGAAATTTCAAAAAGTCACTTAGAAGAGTGCATATTGCCCATTCTCCCTGCATGTAAAAGTATGCACTGAGGACTCTTCAAGTTTTGTGGCTACCAGAACCTATTGCTTTGCTTTGACTGTAGCTGATCTTTGCTGCCAACCCTCCCCCCATCCCTCCAGAAGCTGCTGCCCTAGGCGACTGCCCATTTTGCTTAGTGATTGGGCCAGCTCTGATTCTATCCCAATGTGAAACATGCACACCACAAATGATCCAAAAGACTTCACAATTTAAAGGCAGAACATTTGGTTATAAGTGAGGTGTTTGAAATACAATAAATGATCTACTCTTTAATAAAACAATTAGTTTGCCCAAGGCTTTTGCAGGGCCTTCTGTATTGTTACCAGCCAGCATTTACAGCTGTATTTTCAAGATCTAATAGGAGGCTGAATTTTATACAGGCAGCGAAACAGATGATCAAATTCACAAGGGACCATGTCAGGCTTTTTCCAGTACCAAAGAACTGTATTAATCCTTGTCACTGTTTGCAGAAATGCTGTGACAGAAATAAACCTGTACTGTGTAACTTTGCCCTTTTAATGAGCTTCTGTAGTGTGGGCTTTCCACTCAGCACCTGAAAAACACAACAAAACACCTTTTACATTAAAGATGTGAGGTTGGCTGCTGGCTAAATTTGTACACAGAAGCCTATAAACCAGGGCTGAGCCAGCTGGGAAGCAAGAAAAGCAAATTCAGAGTCTGCCATGAACTTCACAGACCAATTATCTACTTGGAATCATGGGAGTTTAACAAACAAATACCAGCTCCTGCTGAGTCCTTTCAGTTTGTCAGCTTATGGGTGATTCAGTTGCATTGGAGGCCTTTTAGACTGATCAATTCTTAATCACAAAGCACAAAAATTATTCTCAGATTTGAGTCACTTTTCTTGAACACCTTTGTTAACAATCTGCCTGCAATCATTTTTAAAAGAACCGCAGACAGTGTTATTATTGACTCCCCACTTGCAAAATGTTTATGGCTTGTTAATTTATATTTACCCCTTTACTTTTGCCTGCAAATCAACAACACTTAGCACAGTTTGGTTACACTCTGTCCAAAGGAAATTACAGAAGCCTGCCATGGGGCTAAAATGAAGGAAAGCTGAGGAAAATCAATACACTGCTGATTAAATAGATCGTAGCAAATTCACGATTGTAAGCTTCAGCATGGAAATATCAGTGTGCTACCTATCTAACACTTAGGGCCAGATTTTCTGCCATTCTGCGTCTATGGGGATGGGGGGAGGTAACTTTTGATAAATCAGGCCCTTAATGTGCTTTCAGCCATCAGAACAACAGTTTCAAATCAAGCAAAATGGAATAAAAAGACTAAGCACTATAAAACCAGGAGTGCATTATGCCTACATTTTCATCTACAGACTGTTAATTTTAAACTGATACTCCTAGCTGTTATTATTGTGGCTGAAAGCACAAGAGAGGGGATACAATAGCAATGATTTTGCTAAACTACTTAAATCTTCACTAGATATGAAACTTATATACTATTCAGACTTATTTGGCTGAAAAAATGATGTTTGGACCGAGCTCATTTATTGCAAGAGGGGGGACTCTAATTAACTGTTACATAAAACTAAATCAAGATTATACTATAAATGCCAATCAATGTGTTAAATAAAGTGGTAGAAAAAAGTGTAACAAAATGGTAATATTTATATCATATATTATTTATGCTATTTTTATAATATTACATTAATGTTTTCATGTATATTTATTTGATCATATTTTAGTTTCCTTTATTAGGGCTGCTGCTGGTAGATCATTTTCATTTGATCTCTTCCAGAGGAGTTCTTATAAACAGGATCTGATAAATCTCTGGCCTTGTAACAAAACAGAAAGCTATGGGCACACTTTGGTACCAGAGATCCAAATGATCTCTCTGCAGTTTCATTTTAAATAAAATAAAACTGCAGAGAGAGCATTCAGACCTCCAGAACCAAAGTGTGCCTGTAGCTTTCTGTTTCATTACAAGGCCAGAGATTTATCAGCCCCCCTAGTATTCTGTACGAAGATAGCAAGTCATTCTCTTGTGATATTATACGCTGACATACTGCTTACCAGAGCTCAAGAATATACTTGATTTGGAACATTTGAATATTTATCATATAGTTTTCTATTTAATGTAATGATAGTAACACAAGGAAAAAGATTATTGATTAAATATTACTACAGTTTTAGTACCTATTGTTTAAGTGCTTTAGTGCATAGGTATACCAAACAAATGGGAGGCAGGGGGAGGCCAATGTGTTCAAATGCATTTGCCAGGCATCAGCACATCTCGTTTGAATGAACATGAGTCTATGCAAGCAACTGAAATTAAGGCCTTAGAGATTTCATGTAATTAGAAATTATCTAAAAGTAAAAGCATTCAAAGGCACTAATGGGTCAATTTTCAAAGATCCCGTGTAGTTATAAAGTACACGAGTGTCTTTAATGCATTGCTTTACTCTAACTTTCAAAGACAAACACCATGGGTAGTTTCTCTTTGAAAATCAGCATAAAGTGTGCACATTGCACATTAAAAGCACTCACATACTCTGCACCTGCTCTTTTCTTTAGGTGGCTGAGAGGGGTAAAATAATGTGCATACTTGTGAAAATATCACATACAAACACTACTTATCCCTTCCTCCCCCCTTTCCCTCAAATCTCAACATGCCTCTGGGAAAGCCTCCTCACAGTATGACTAAAGATACAGAGGTCATCAGAGTTGCCAAGTTATCGAGTTCCAGTTCTGGTTTTAAATTTGTATTACAATGCAGTATGGTATTTGTAGTCCCTGATTTTATCCCATTGAAATCAATGCTGCAGGTCCCATGATGCATCAGAATGAGATTGTCAGAAATCCTGAACTGGCTTAAAAAGATCACTTCTGGAACTGGGTAACTTGGCAGCTCTGGGTTATAGAAGACCATGCTTATTTTTAGCTTGACAGAGAACAAATTTCAAACAGTCCATTTTACCTGGGTAAATCACTATTTATCCGCATAAATGTATTTGAAAATTGTCCTACCTGTGTAAGGATTTGGGGAATGATATTTTCTACTCTACAAGACGTCAAAGAACATTCTGATTTCTTTATAAGTGTGATGAACTAGGTTTTAAGTATGTTTGGTAGATACCAGGTCCAAAACAGCGAAGCAATATATTTATTTTAAGTACAGTATTGCTGAACACATTTATATTCCCCCTATGATTTTGAAAGTTTCTAATGTATGACAAAAGTATCCATTCTATAGTAGTATCCTGCTCTTAAACTGAAGCCATTCTAATCAGAGGTGTAATATAGCTGAAATCAGCATCAATACCTCAGGTAGCTTTAAGAACAGTGGGAAAAAATGTAGGAATGTCAAAATCCAAGCCCCCTAATCATCCTGTGTGGATTTTTTGGTCAATGTTTCCTTGCTAGTTTTAATAGTATTCCTGGGGGAGAAGGATGGGGAGGGAGGGGGTGCAGGGTAAGGTTTTTAGTGGAGGATTTTCTCCTGTTCCTTTGTGGCATTGAAAAGACAGTGAAGGAAAGTGACAGCTCTGTTTAAAACATAACAATGGCAAGGAAAAAGCTGAATAAGCTCTATGTAAACTTGCCAAGAGGATAGGATTTCATTACAGGACACCCTAGAGTGCCCTGAGCCTGCTCACCTTTGTAATCTATTTGACCAGTAACTAAAGAGGTAATAACCAAAAGGCTTTTACATTGGTAAATACATCTTTGCCACTATAAAAGGGTATCTTGAAAATTGCCTTCCCCCTACTCCTGTATGTGAAATGGTGCATGTACTTCTACAACAAAATAGGTGGAATGAGATCATAGGAGTAAAATTATGCACCAAGATTTCAAAATTAAATTTCTGCATATATCTTCACACATGTACGTTGCACCTGCTTCCATGTGTTGCTCCTGTGTTGTGCATGCCAGACACATTTTCAAAGGGAAAGTCTTCAGGGGTTACTCTTTGAAAATAGACTTGTCTGCAAGCCCAGTGATGAGATTTAAAATCAGTGTGTAAATATGGACAGTACCCATACAAAATAATTTTCTATGCTAACCTGCTTTAAATTATCTGCAAAACATATTTCTTAGTTTACTAGATAACATAAGTATGCTATTTTCACTACTAATTTTTATAAACTATATTTTGTACTGTTGAGGCCTTACATTCAACATTTAAATAATGAACAGGTGTGAAATATGGTTTATGCAAGTATAATTTCTATAGAAAATGATGGTTGCTTCTCACAGCAAAAGTATGCCTTTAGATTACATAGAGGAGGGGGTGTTAGAGGAAATTAACTTACATGACTACACACCACAATCCTAAAAATATTTTTGTTTCAGTAAGGTTGAAATTGTGTTTCCCTTGCTAAAACACACTTGAAAACAGAGTTTGGCTAATCCCATGTGCCTGAAAATGGCATAAAATAAGAACTGAAAAGTTGAAAATAATGTGTTCAACGATATGCATGGTAATACTTGCTTCCATTCCAATAACTGTGAAAGTGTATCTTAAATTTAATTATGCAGGAATGCACATTACTGCTTTATGTGTGGTGAGAAATAAAGACAAGCTTCTGAGTGGGGATTTAACAATGAATTAAAATGAACCTTCATTTAGCAAGGGAAGAAACCAAAACTTCAAGGGCAAATGGAAATAAAATATGTCCAGATGCATAAGAAAACATCAGACATTTATGTATCAGAAAACTCTTGAATTAATGATATAAACAGGTAGAAGACTTAAAACACAGTAGCTTCTTATAGCATTATGCGTGCAAATATTGGAATATGAGATGTTTTGCTGTTATTTTAAAATAGATTGTTATGTAGGTTTTATAATATTACTTTTTTATATTATTAGCCTTACTCTCATTTGTGGGGACCCCCCCCCCCCCACACACACACACATACTCCACGTGAAAAGCAGAGTGTCACTAGATGTGGGTTTTACACTACACTAGATCAATCCCAATACCAGTAAATGGATATTATTAAACAGCATGGGGTAGTGCAAACTGGGAAAGAAAACTTGCAGTGTGCTGCCTTTCAGTAGGCTGAGCCTGCATGCTGTGACAGGGCAATTGTCGACATGCTTTTTCATGCCAATCTGCAGCTTTTTCAACTCTAGATGCTATGGCAACCAGGGTTTAACAGACTAAGCAGCTAACAAGCTTCCCTGATGGAATTGTCTGGTTGTATGATTGCCTTGTCTTAGTGCAAATACAAAACAGAATGAAGACACTCACACACCTTTGTCAAACTGATTTTAATTTGGACAGAAGAAATCTAATTGTCTGTTGAATATCATAAGGGGTTTTTTTTGTGATGTTTTCTTGTTTGTTTTTTATTTTTCTCTTTGAAGTGTATTGGTGTCTGGCTTAATTAAGCAGAGAATATAATACATGCACATATCTCTGCTGCACTTACACACATAGAAAGAAAGCACTCAGCAGGGTGATTATGAAAAGACTTTTCAGTCTTTTAGTTCACAGTGATGTGACTAGGTAAGTGAATAAATTCCCTACTTGCAATAGACATACTTTTTAAGAATTTGCAGGCGCTGCAATAAAAGGATATACGGGTGCCATAAATCATGCGTAGAATCGAAATGGTAAGAAAAAGGAAGAAAGAAGCTAAATTAATGGTGCTACCTGGCTGTATAATGGCCTTATCCTACTAAAAATAGCACAAGGACAGTTTCTTCTCCATAATGGGCTGAACATGCTCAAACAATTGAAGAAAGCAGCAGTGGAACATTATGCTTATTGCTCTCAAATATTTCTTCTTTTGCATCCTTAAATAGATCACACTTGAAAAACAAGGTGCTAAACCACTCTTCCCTTTCTGCTAAGAGTTTCATGATGGCAGGAGATCAAAAGAGGGAAATTATATTTTCTCTGAAGCTTGGCATTCTGTTTAAAATCCATGGTAAATATGTCATCATTTTGAGAGAGGAGGGAAAAAGTATTGGAGTAGATCTGTATTTTTTTTTTCTGCAATTGATACCTTCATATTCACATGAGTAGAGGAATAGTGCTTAAATCAATGAGGGCTTCAAAAGGATATTTAATTGCCTTTCACCTATCTTCTATGTGGCATCAGCACCACCCAAAATAAGGTAGCCTCATCTGTGAATCTCACATCTTATTTAGTTAGTTATATTCTTTACTTGACTAAAGCATAGACTCTGGAATAACAGACACAGGCTCTTTTATAAGAAGGCTATTTACTCTCCACATGTAGTAAAATACCACCACAGAGTATCTATACCATATTTGTCCTCTATTAGAAGTCATTTACTTTAAGTTGATCTTGATTTTCTGTTTATGCTCTAGCTTTTTTCTTTAAGAAAGATTAAAGATGACATTATGTTTTAATATATTTATAGGAGTCAGCTTCATGTTTCCATAGGCACCAGCTCTGCAAGAGCTGCAAATACTTGACTATCTCCAATATCATCTCTGCTCTCGCCCTGGTTGGGAACTGAGAACAGTGTGCTGGAAGGCTATAGGTGAACGCAGACAATACAATAAACCCTATTATTAAAAAACAAACAAACCACTAAAGGATCATAGAGAAAAATATATATTTTTGTCGGACTTTTAGCATCCACCAGCTCAAATACAGCCAATTGCACCTTAGTTCATTTTAATTTTATTTTTTTTTCTAAAAATGATATCAATAATACAAACATTTTCTTTATTGAACAATTCTTCATTTAGTCATCTTTCCAACACATTGCTGTATTTTAAACTATATCAAACTAAAGCAATTCTGCATCAGGGTACATTACTTATCTGCAAAAAACTTTTCTTCAGTCATGGTCGCATTCACATTTGTATCAAGAAGAAATATCTTCATCCAGCTTAGCTTCAAAATGGCTATGGAATTCATTTAAATGCTGACACAACGTCACTCCAAGTGACATCAAAACTAGTAGATCATATTAACAGATCATATTAACAAATGCAATTCCAGCTCCACGTTCAAACCACACGGAAACACTGCATTTAATTTGTATATCCAGAACTGCTTTCTAAAGTTCAGATCCCCTCTCCATTTTCTAGGAATGTAATCAATTATTCTCCATCATAGAAGCATGAAACATGACAGTAGGGAAGGACCATATGGCCTATCACAGAGCAAGCAATGCTCCACCATAGGAGCCAAAGGGGTATGTTTACTAAACTGCGTTAGTTTGATTTGCGTTAGGAGCCGCGGTAGAGCCAGAAAGGACATGGGCGGTACATCATTACCGATAACGCGCGTTACAGAAATTAACGAGCGTTAGAGGGCGCTGTGGTGCGTTACCGCGCATTAAACTTAAGAAGGCGCACAGACACAAAACACTGAAACAGAGCTGTAGCACAATGGTTACTGCACTGACTGATGATACATGTGTCATGGGTTCGATTCCCCAGTGTGCCTAATGCATAAGGCTGGCTGAAGCATCACCCTGTACATTTAAGTAGTGAATGAGGAGGCATTTTACGTTTATTTTCAGTAGTGTTGCCAGCAAACACACCCTCACAGTGGCGTAACCTAAGGTGCCGCAAAAGGCACCCCATAACGCACTCCATAGGCTACATTATAAAGTACACTGTCCGCTGAGGCACCCCATAATGTCCCCTATAGAACACCCTAAAAGGCACCTTATAGGGCGCCATATAAGGTGCCACATGGGGCACCTTATGAGGCACTGTATGGGTACAGTACGCTGAGGAGTTGTCGCTGGCAGCACTAATGTACATTAAAAATAGACAATGCTGCAGACAGCCCTATAAAATAACCCCACGGTGGGTTTGAACCCATGACCACTGGCCCCACAGATAGTGAAGGAACCACTGGGCTACAGCCCCATAGCTGCTAACAACCCCCTGGCTGCCTACTGAAGGGCGTCAGGCCACCACTCAAACCGCCCGCTGTGTTGGCCAAGATCTGGGTCAACGCACCCATACCCATGGTGCACTGCACATGCAGATCAGCAGTCCAGAGATGAACACAAGATGGGGTATGCACCCCCACAGCACCCTGGCCCGGTAGGGTGAGATGACCGTGTGTGGCACTGCCACAGAGTAGCCACAGACAGTCACATTGTGCGGGTACTGTGCCCACCCTGAGGTTGAGGTGGGGCGCCCAGCACCAGGTCCACAGCACCTTTCATGGCTGAAATACGCCATGCTGCAGGTCCCCATCAGTGTGTGATAGGTAGTTCCGTTAGACACACCTAGGATACATCTGTGTCCTGATGTATGTCTCGGTCATGTCTAGTCCCTATGGGCGATGATGCACCCAGAATAGTGCATATCCTGTGTTGGTGCCATGGTTACCTGCTGTAGGTGAAGGGGGGGGGGGGTGTATGGACCCATAGGCAGATTATGTACCACCACACAACCCACCCTCTGGGGCTCATGGTGGGAAACAGGAGCACCCACCAATAGATCCACAATCTACCTCCCTGCAATGGTGGCAGTAGAGGGGACCATCAACCCCAGCCCTGCTGGGGAACAGACAGAGCGCTACACATCCATAACGCAATGGCAGACAACGGCAGGCCTGGAAATGCTCAGCTGCCCCCCACCATTATCTGACATTCTCCAGCAGCAAGCCTCCAGCCGCTGCACCCTGCAAGGTGTTCCAGCAAGACACATACTAGCTGCAGACAGTCCGCCAGCTAGTCCATAGTGCATGGTCCGGGGGGAGATGCATGCACCCAGAACAGGGATGTCAGCATACACACCAAGCAGATAAGTCAGTGATTGGGCCCCAAAAGAGAACCCATAAATATCACATGAGAGAAATGACATGTAGCACTATTGGGGGAACCTTGCCATGCAATGGTCACTGCTCAGTCAGGGTGAGAGTGACCTCCCATAAGGACATGCTATGGCCACCCTGTCCGTGAAGGTGGTGGCCAGGCCCTACAATGTCCGAGCCATTGCCCTATGCCGTGTGCAGATGCATCCAGATCAGGCCACCCTACCCAGGCTATTCCCACGGTACCTTGCTCCTCATTATGCACATTGGCAGGCCAATACTGGCAACATTGCTAGCAGTGAGGGCTATGGAGGGTGTTGGCAGCCACCACACACTGGATAGACAGACACACACTCCCCACACCTATGCCAGCATTGTGAAACTATAGAGGTGTTGGGCAGCCCAGGCCACCACACCAGTCCTGGGCACAGTGCAGGCATGGCTATGGTACACAATACTGTAGGAGTCACTCCCCAGATTGGTAAACACTGTCAGACACCAGACCTGTAGCACACTCCACAGACATCAGAAAGGTTGCTATGATGCAGCTCACTCAGAAAATTGTACTTAACTTAGGAATTGCTATCTGCCAGTAATCATAGCAACCTTTTGATAGATGTGTACCATATTCCCCGGTTTAGGGTGGCATTACTAAGGTATGCAAGTGTTAGTATTGGGAGATGCACGCAGAGCCCAAAGTCCTGCCTCTCCAGGAGGCTTTGGATAATGGGACCTGTGGGTGCGGGTGTGTCTGCCCCTGTTGGCTGCTGCTTTACGGCGGAGGTTCCCAACTCCAGTCCTGCGGTGCCAAACACTGTTTGGGTTTTCATGCTGTCCCTCATGAATATGCATGAGATACATCTGCATACCATGGGGGTGGCACATAGAAATGCAGCACAGGCATCTTTATCAGAGGCAGCATGGATCCGGAATGGTGTTTGGACCTCCAGTACTGCATTTGGTAGACTCTGCTTTAGGTAATGTGCATGTTTATGGTGTCTGTGCTCTGTAGGGTAGAATGTAGGTGTTTTGGGCATGTTTACGTCATCTGCAATAAAGGTGCTGTCTGTATTAGCAAGTTGTAGTAGTGGGTAAAATATGGGGACTGGGTTGGCAGGAGCCACAGCTGGGACTTGAACCTGTGACCCTCTGCTTCTGAATACACTGGTTTTGTGCACTGCACCACCTTGTTGTCACAGAGTCAGTATATTCCTTGGTGATACCATGACTGTTCATCAGACAGGGCCCGTCTGTTGCAGTACACGGCACCCACCTACACAGGGCTAGGCCACGGTCTGATCTTGGCTGCTGCCACTGCCCCCTCCACCACCAGTATCCCTCAGCCACCATGCTGACATGCCCTTCTGCTGGTGGTGCGCAGTCTCAGGCCATCCAGTGTGCAGGTAGGAGGCTGCCTATGGTGCGGGTTTTGAGGTAGGGGTGCCTGCATAGACGTCACCGCTTCCCCCAGCCCCGCCTGCCAATGTTCCGTGCCCTTGGGGGTGGCTGTTGGGTACTATCCCCTGTGACACTGTGGGAAACACACTCGTGCCCATGTTGGTCTTCAGCAGTTGCTGTCTGGCTGCTCTGCTGTTTCAGCATTCGTATGGGCCACCTAGGCTTCACCCTAGTCCGCACTGTGGCCCAGCTCCACCACAGCATGTGCCGCCTGCGGCCCAGTGTATCCCCTTCTCCGGCATCTGTCCAGTTGCCGTTCCGACATGCTCACCCTGATGTTGCGGGACATGTGCATGCCATAGGAACCCTGAGCAGCGCTATTTCACTGTGGGCTCATTCACCTTGTATGGGGACGGAGTATAGACCCTTCCACGATTTCTATCTTTTCTATGCAGCT
Organism: Ichthyophis bannanicus; assembly: GCA_033557465.1. Classification (NCBI taxonomy): domain Eukaryota; kingdom Metazoa; phylum Chordata; class Amphibia; order Gymnophiona; family Ichthyophiidae; genus Ichthyophis; species Ichthyophis bannanicus. The sequence goes on along the minus strand of CM066037.1, from coordinate 362,096,306 downwards.
TACTCGGGGGGGGGAGGGAGGGATTGATGTTTCTCATTGATACCACTATTGGCCAGCTTGGTTATGGTTTTTTCCAGTTTGTTGCGCTCATTTTCAGTGTTTATGTGCCCTTTTGTTCTGTGCACATGTATCACACTTATCACTTTTTTTAGGTTTCCCTGCCTGGGCTGTACATTGCTGACACTGAGATGGTTTCTCTCCCCTGTAATGTGCATTTAACGGCAGGTTTTCATTCGTGTTGGAATTGAGCTCTTCAGATCAGCACGTTAGTGTGAATGGAGCCTCTCCCCGCCCACTCTCCGCCCATTGACCCCTTCTCTCCGCCCTCTCTCCACCTTCTGCGGTGTTTTACCGCGCCGCGGGAGTTTACGATCGTTAACGACGGTTAATGCGCTCGTTATGACGCGTGAACGATCGTTAACGTTACATTACGTGCGCTATTCACGATTACCGCAGATTAGTAAACATACCCCAAAGTGTTCTGAGCTCTAATCCTAGATCTGTGTTCTTGTAATTGAGTCTGAAAACTTTGCTTTGTTCTTCCCACATACAACTTCATAAAGGGACACTGTATCACATATACTTTATTCTGTAGGATGAGTTGTTGCAAATCTGATAATGAATCCTTCCACACTTCTCTTTCCAATGTATTTCCATACAGATCACATTGATTGCATGCAAAACACCCCTTCCTTTCTCCATTCGATCATACAGAATCCTACCACGTTGCAGCATTCACAATACCTCTCAACTGCTCTACATATGGACTGGCGGGCAGATAGAAAGTATGTCTGTTTTGCAGTGCCCCTCAAATCACTGTTCAGGTATTCAGTAGCCAGAGAATAGGCTTCAAGCAAGGCAACAACATTAGGAGACGAGACAGAAGCAAATCCTGCTTACTTTCATCTGAATTTTACAACACAATCCAAATGACGATTACTGTATAAATTTTCTAGCAGACAATACAATAAATACTAATATCAAAAAATAATCTGCTAAAGGATAATAGAGAAATATTTTCAAGGGATAGAATGTTTATTGCTAAACTATCATCTTCTGCCATCAATTTATTTTCTGAAGACATATATAGCATCCTTTCCCCTTGATCAACTTTGGTTGAGTTACTTTATGCTATTATTGATTTAAAAATTAGATTACCCTAACCTTAGTATTCCAGGGAATTTTAATATTCAATAGGGATGCAGCTGTATTTTCCAGAGGATTTGAAAGAATTAGGCCTATTCCAAGAGCCATCCCATACTCATCAGATAAACCATATATTAGATGTGAGGTTCCATTTTATATAGGTTTTTGAAATCAGAACTGAAACCGAGGTTGAGGCATGCTCAGCTCTGACATATTTTATTAAAGGCTCTGTCAAAAAAGCAGAGCCTTTTATAAAATACCTATGTATGAGATGAAAATGCATGTGTATTTGCTAGGACACCAAGGGGGAGAAACAATTTTAGAAATCCACACATATATCTCCAGTATTAAACTGTACATTTTAAATGTCTGTTATTTTTAAGATTAAGAATGATCAAGCAATAGCAGACTTAAGGACATCTTTACTAAGCCCTGCAATGGTAATGTGCCTTTGGGTCACGTTACCAGCACAGGGCTCTTTGGTAACTGCAAGGGGCATGTACATCCACCCCCCTGCAGTTACGATACTTCACCATTGTGAATCTGCCACAAGTGGAACTAATGCCATCCATTGAGGTGGCATTAGTTATGCCTGCGCTTCCAAGTGGGCCACTAAAGTTCACGCTAGCTGCGCTACACTGGGAATACTGTCATCCCGTTCCATTGCCGCCCTAGAGTAGCATGAGGGTAGTAGGACATGGCCCCATGCTACTTATTAGCATGGTGCCAAAACCACGTGTTAACCCTACACTACCCTGGTAGCACACATTAGTAAGCATGTCCCTTAATGAGCCTTATTAAATTGCAATATTCTTCAAGAAGCATTCAGTCTAGCTAGCATGATAAATTTGTGATTCCCTCCATTAATGTTGTATGGTTAGTGAAGATAAGGAAAATAATTCTTCCAGTGGTAGGACTACAATTTGGAATGTACTGCCATTAGATTTACAGAGTGAGTCAGACTGTTTGACATTTCAGAAAAAATTAAAAACAATGTTGCTCCCACTATTTATAATTAACCATCTTGTTATTTTATTGTTGCAGTCTGTTTATTGTATTTATTTGATTTTGTGTTTTATTAATTTATGAATGTTTTATTGTAACTTGCCTAGTAATTTATGACAGGTGAGCCAAAACTAAAATGTTTTATTTAATTTAGTTTAATGTTTAAACCAGTGCCTTCACTCAAGGCTTTATGTGTACACACCAACATGTACAAATAAAAGAACCAATTTTAAAGGAGTGTACATTTATTAGCATGACTTCAGTTTGGACACCAAATAATTTTTTTTTGTGTACACAAATTGCTTGTTTGTATATATATATATATTTTTTTTTTTTTATTTTTTTTTTGGGAAGTGGATGAGTAGCTTAGCACCCAGGAGATTTGGGTTTGATTCCCATTGGCACTCCTTGTGATCTTGAGCAAGTCATGCTATCCTTGATTGCCTTGGAAGAAAAGGCCTGGCAATCTACTTCCAATCATACCTTGTCAAGAAAACATAGGGGCTGCTGGGCACCAGGAGTCAGCATTGACTTAAAAAAAAAATATAAATATATATTATCAATTAATGTGCAAAACGTTATAACATTCATAAAAAAGAAATGTGTGACAGAGCACAAAAAACATGTAAAATTTAGGAAAAATTCAGAAAATCTGCAAACAATATGGATAGCTACGCATTTAGCTTGGGACAGAAAAAAGATTATCCTAATGGCTATCTGGATAGCCTAGTTATATAATGGTGCTGAAAATCACCATTATTTACATACTGCCCAATACCGTCCTGAACGTAGAACCCTCTGTACGTCCAGTCTGAACCGGACGCACAGACGGTATCATGATTCTGATACCACAGGGCATGTCTAGCCCCGTGGGATCAGAATCGTGATCAGTCCAGTATACGCAGGCCGGGACTGCGATTCAGCCTGGCTTGCACATACAAGAAAAGCCTGACTAACTCAGTCAGGGCTTTTAAATAGATATGCGGTGCCATGGCATCCAGTTGCCATAGCACAGTGGCTCCATGAAAGCAAAGATTCAAAAAGAGGAGGAAATAGCCAATGCAATAAAATGGGGGGGATAAGACATTTTTCAGATATGTTAGTGAGAAGAGGAAGGTCAAAAGTGGTATTGTCAGACTCAAAGGTGAAGGGGAAGAATATGTAGAAGCTGCTGAGGATAAAGTAGAATTGCTTAACAAATATTTCTGTTCTGTGTTCAAGATGAAGAACCAGGAACAGGACCTCAGAAAACACCCGCAAACAGGAACAGATGCGAGGGGCATCTTGAATAATTTTCAGAAGACTGTGTTCGTGAGAAACTAGCTAAATTTAAAGTAGACAAAATGATGGGACTGGATGGGATACACCCTAGAATACTGAGGGAACTTGGGGACATTCCAGCAGCTCCACTGGCTGACCTTTTCAATGCCTCGTTGGAGTCGGGAGTGGTGCCAAAGGACTGGAGAGAAACTCATTTGGTGCCTTTACACAAAAGCGGAAGTAATGATGTGGTTGAAAACTACTCACCGGTTAGTTTAACTTCGGTGGTGAGTAAATTATTGGAAACGCTGCTGAAAGAGAAAATAGTAAGGTTTCTGGAGTCCAGCGGATTACAGGATCTGAGGCAGAATGGATTCACCAGAGGCATATCTTGTCAGACAAATCTGATTAATTTCTTTGACTGGGTGACCAGGGAGTTGGACTGAGGGAGAGCCCTAGATGTGGTGTATTTAGATTTCAGCAAAGCCTTTGACACCGTTCCTCACAGGTGACTTATAAACAAACTGAGCACCCTAGGGATGGACCCTAAAGTTACTGATTGGGTTAGGAATTGGTTGAGTGGGAGGTGACAAAGAGTACAGGTAAATGGAGCTCACTCTGAGGAGAAGGAAGTTACCAATGATGTGCCCCTTGGTCCGATTCTTTTCAACATCTTTGTTAGTGATACAGCGGAAGAGCTGTTGGGTAAGGTTTGCCTTCTTGTGGATGATACCAAAATCTGCAATAGAGTAGACACCCAGGAAAGTGTAGATAACATGAGGAGGGATCTAGCTAAGCTTGAACAATGGTCTAGAATTTGGCAGCTGGGATTTAATGTTAAAAAATACAAGGTCATGCATTTGGGCTGCAGCAAGGGAGCAATATAGTATAGGCATGATGTAACACACCTGTTGTCCACTCATGTCTCTGAAATGATGTGTCATATTGGCCATTTGGAGCAATCAAGGACATGTGATATTCTGTGCAGGTGGCCATCTCAAGAGTGGGATGTGCCTACATGTACTGCATATATGTGATGGAGCAAAAGATGTGACTTCATAGTTACCACAAAAGTCTCCTGTCATGTCCAACTCATGTGTCATACATCTAAAGGTCAAGTTGTATGACTCTTTGCAATGTGCTGCAGCAGAGTCAATAAAGTCATGATGTCAGATGGCTATGATTACAGTGTGCATGCTTGCAGACCCGCTCTCATCATACATTTGTAGCCCAATAAATTAAAATCATGTGTGCTCTAAAGTCAATTTGGACTCCTGGTTTTGCTGGCAGTCTGACTGGAACTACATTGTCAGGCCTTTCTTCCAAGGTAATGAAGGGTTAACTGGCTTGTCCAAGGCCACAAGGAGTGCTAGGGGGAAAACAACCAAGGTCTCTTGGTTGCCAAGTCTGTGTTCTAACCAGTAGGCTATTCTTCCACATCCATGTGTTTAATATATGCATAGAAATAATAACTAGTAAAGGTAATCTGAGTATTTTCGTCCTTGTGTGACAAAAATGTCTTTCATTCCTATGTAGATGGTATTTAACAAGTATCGCTGCTTTGTTCCCATTGATTCTGTGAAGAGTGCTCAGAATCATTGTTTGTGGCACTGCCTGCAATTTGAATAAATTTGCATTTGAGAAGTGACATCCATGCATTGATGGCGTCTAACTTTTTCTGACTCATGATCAAATTACCTCTTTTCAGTCAATTGCACGCTTTAGTTGGAATACAAATACTTTCTTAGCATTTTAGATTTTACTAACTCTTGGGCTCATATAGCTCTGTTCTACATATCTTCTTCCGGAGTGCTGATGTCTATATGCCTCCTGAATGCTGCCCTGATAGCCAATGGGAGGGCATGTGCTGCGCTGTAATGTAGCACGTAACCACACAGCATCTCTTTATTTTTTATATATTATCTGCTGCTTTGTGATCATCATTACTGTGAAGTTGCATCCACCAAAGTGCTGCTGTGTGGGTAAAGGCCCAGTTCATGGATCACTGTATAAGGGATGCCCAGCTGAAGATACACATTCTGACAGCCTGTTGCAGGCGACTGCTATATCTTGCAGAAAGGTCATGTTCTGGCTATGTGTCCACATGCAGGATAGCCATCACATATGGATGCTGTCCAAATATCAGTTATGGGCATAATACACAGTCATGGGGAAAGTGCCCAGCCCTGTTCTTAGGTCATGGTGCTGCACATGGTGTCCAAATGTTGTCTCAAGAGTCAATATTGGCACAACATGTGCAGGTCCAGTCTGATAGATGTCATTCACTCCCACTGGAGCATGTCACCATGCCTGCACTTGTATCACTGAGTCTGCTGCAACTGGCAATATGCAGGCAGCTGCTGAGAGGCATATTGACAGGGCACCTTGAGGTGTATGTGAAATGAGTGCAAATGTATCTACCATAAACATGCTGTCATGTTAATGAACCCTTGCCTACACCTGTACACCAAAAACCACACATGTGAGGCCAAATAAACAACAAATGAAAAAATGTATTTAAAAACTATTTACATGGCAGTATATGTTGTGTTAAAACATTCATAAAAACATGGGTGAGGAGGGAAAGGAGGGGACAGGCATATGCCTTAGGATCCCTGGATGCAGAGGAGCCAACATGGAGACTGGGGCAAATACCCTCAGATATGTGTCTTCCTCCTGGGTGGGGATGGCTGATGGCCTAGAGCATCCCACCTCTCTTCCTCTTGCCTCTCCAGGGCATCAGCCACCCTTGCCACATAGGCCGTCAGCTGCTCCTCCTTCTTTTTTAGGTTGTGCTGTGTGTGTGCAACAGATGCTAGTGCAGCATCCATGACACTGTCTGGGCTGCCTATCCACACATGCCACCAACATGGTGTTTGTGTGGCAGTCTCTGACTGTGGCCTGGATGCTGCACTAGCTGCTGGCAATGGTGGGATGGCCACTGATGCAGGGAGACTATGGAGGAGCTGACTGGCCTCTTTGGAGTCCTCTGAAGCCAGAAGTCCTGGGGAAGAGGGAGGAGCAAGGAGGGGGCTGCCCATGCAACTGTGGATATGCTGGGTGCACCATCATTGGGCCAAGGGCCTGTATCAGCCACCACCTGTGTCCAAGGGGCTGCATGTCCTTGGACCTGGCCTCCCTCTGCTCCATTGGTTCTTGAAAGTGTGCCACCTCTGTTGCTGCCGTCTCAGCTGCAGGTTGTCGCTCCCTCTCTCTCGATGAAGGGTCAGGCTCTGTGCAATAAAGAAACACTGCTCAGCATCATCTAGATCTGCTAATGCCCAGATTATGTACCCTGAGAGTGGATTATGGCCCTGTTCCTATATGCCAATCACAATATTATATGCTTTACACACAACACCTTCAGGGTAATCCCATGGCAATCAACTGCTTATTCAAAAGTATGGTAGATGATGTACTCAGCTGTCTATGCAATATTCAGTGACTTCAGAAATCATACAAATGTCCTGTTGGTGCATTTGTGCCACTTTGTCTCAGATTTTGATACATGCCTCATGCTACTGCCCAACAATGGCAACTGCACAACAAAAATATTGAGTCAATCAGCTCAGCCTCTGTCTTTCTGGCTGGTTGTACTGCAGTCATAATCTAGCATCCACTCAATGCAGCATCAGGAAGCTGTCCTGCAAAATCTCATGATTGTCTATGGCAGTCCTTAACAATATTTTTCATTTTGTGACACACTTTTGAGTTTGTTCGTCTTCAAAACACACAAACATGGATTTGCTTGCAGTGCCCCTGCACGAGTAATAGGTGCCCTAGGCAAACATAGTAACATAGTAAATGAAGGCAGATAAAGACCAGCATGGTCCATCTAGTCTGCCCAGCACAATGGCAAGAGTAGGTGCACCTGCCGCTCTGTGCAGGCTCCTTCAGATTTGCACTATCTTGCTATTATTCTTTAGACCCCATAGTACCTTTCTAAGATTATGAATAACTAATTCATGTGTTATCTCAAAACCATCCTTCTTAGAACAATTCCAAGAAAAAATGTCTATGTGGACATCATACTCTTAAATATTAAACTTGTTTGGGCAATATATGTACAACAAAGAAGCTGTGACTGCTTGGTCCTTCCCAATAGCAGAAATAGAGCAGAAAGTTCAACCCAGGATTAGCTCCTTTTCATGGATTCAGTGACCATCTGAGAAAGCCTGGGCTTTCGACATAGGGGTGAGGGTTAATGGGAAGTGCAAAATTGCTATCTGTTGGGCTGCAATATGAGTTGCTGTATGCTGACTCACACATCTAGGGCCTGCTGTTGGGGCTTGTGTGTATGGCCGCTGTGCAATGATAACATAGACCTATTCTCAGACATGGTCTGCCATCACATATATGCATACAGAATGTAGATGCTTCACTGTACCAGTTAGGAAGAAGGCAAAATTGTACTGCTTTCAGGTATAGGATTTTCCCCAATTGCTGTACCATCTCTGACTAAGAGCTCAGCATCACATAGGTTCCCATAGGCACACCACCATGTATGTGACAATATCCATGCATTCATGGTATTTTGTGCACCATGACCATGCATAAACATAAGATATGCCATACTAGGTTAGACCAAGGGTCCATCAAGCCCAGTATCCTGTTTTCAACAGTGGTCAATCCAGATCACAAGTGCTTGTCATGTTCCCAAAAGGTAGAAAGATTCCATGCTGCTTGTCCCAGGGGTAAACAGTAGATTTCCCCGGTCCTCTAATAATGGTTTGTGGACTTTTCCTCCAGGAACACGTTCAAGTCTCTTTTAAATCCTGCTATATTAACAGCTTTTACTATATCCTCTGGTAACAAATTCCAGAGTTTGATTATGCATTGAGTGAAAAATATTTTCTCCAATTAGTCTTAAATGTGCTACAATGTAGCTTCATTGCATATCCTCTAGTCTTTCTACTTTTTGAAGGAGTAAACAACCAATCTACATTTACCCGTTCCATTCCAATATTTCATAGATCTCTATCATATCTACCTTCATGCTTGTAGTTGCATCAAAAAACCTGTGCATCACAGGTGGACCAAGGTAGAACAGGACCACTCAGGAGCCCAGATCTGTGGGAAAGCATGATAGGAGCAGGACTGGAGATGATGCAAGGTCTAGAAATGCTTAAAAATGCCAATTTACACAGATGTTTCTGTACTAGGCTGCTAATTAGCTGACCATGGTCACAGAGCTGTAGCATGACTATTACCACCGGGGCTTAGGATATAAGCATATGTCTCTCAACCCTACAAATGATGCTGTTGGGTACTGTGTGGGCAATATTGTCTCTTAAATGCATGGCATCCAGGAAGTATGGACACATCTCAGCAATGTCACTTTGCACTCCCTAAATCTGTTCACACATCTGTGTTCTAGGATTACAGTGGATCTCTGTCTCCTGCCAGTAGACAGCAGGTACCAATTAGATGCAAACTCACATGGTTTATGATATGAGGCCATCATGCCATGACTGATGTGCTTGACACATCACCAGGGTGACTCATGTCTCTGAGCTGCAAAACATATTCTCAGAGTTAACCTACATTTGAAAACTGCCAGGTCAGCCGTCATGTGGGGAGTCTCTCTTGGTGGCAGCTAGGGCACCCTGTCCCCTTCCTGTGCTCTGTGCATGCTTGTGGTCCCCTACCCTGGTGCAAAGGAACCTTCTCTGGGTGAACGAGCTCCGAGCTGGCCTGAATGACAAGCATTGTAGAACCTGTGTGCCTTTTTTGGGAACCTGCCAGGTACTTGTATGCTCTGCCTGGACGTACATCCCCGCTATTCGTCCCCTCCTTGCCGTCCCCTTGCAAGGCTGTAAACCATCTCATCCGTAAGCCGCTGTTCTGGGCAGCAAGTATCAACCTCTCAACATTCAGTTTCAGTTCACCCCTCCTTAACCATTCATGTGTCCGTTCTTGATAGACAAAAGGTTCCTAGAGTAACACTCTGTATTTCCCACTGTATTTGTGCATCTGCCACTTATTTTTCCTTGTTTGTTAATCTAATTCCTTGAAGAGCTTTTTCTCTTGTTTTGAAAATTCTGTTACTGCCTTCCCTGTGCATGCTTGTTGATTTTCACTCATTGCTTCCCTTCATTGGAACGCTTGTTCAAGTTTGATGATGGAGACAGATTCTGAATGTTTACTCTCTTATTCAGCACTTTTTGCGTATTTGGATACGAGGATGCAGTTAAGTAGGCCTGGAAGCCTATGATAGTAGTACTGTCTGTGTAATCAAGCTCTTTGAGGCCTATTTATTTATTTATTTATTTATTTATTTAACAGTCTTTTCTATACCGCCCCTTCCAGAGATCAGGGGCGGTTTACATTGAACATTAAACAGAACAATTGTATACTTCTGTATACATTTACAGGGAACATTATGCTTTAACTATGTACAGGTGTACTTACAGGGAACATATTTTGAACAGATTTTGAACAACATTTTGAACAACATTTTGAACATTAACTATAACAGAGCTTTTCAAACTATTTACAAGTTATATACATGGAGCGCATCTTAGTTAGATACAGTTACAGTGGTGAAAATAATCAACTGTTTGAGTGGTTCATTAGCGGGTTGTGTGGGGTTAGTGGGGTTAGTGAATTTTCCTGTGTTAGTCATTTGTTCTGTCTTGGGTACAGTGTATGTGTTTCTGTGATTGTATTGGCGAAGTTCTTTGTTGGTAGGGGATTTCAAAGTGTTTTGTAAAGAGGTAGGTTTTTAATTCTTTTTTGAATTGGTGAAGGTCTTTTATCATGCGGAGTGTTAATGGTGTTTCATTCCAGAGGGTGGGGGCAGCGAAGGAGAATGCCCTGTCACTTGTTGTCGCTTTAGTTTTTCTAAAATTTGTTTTTATGTTGAGGGAGTGGGTTGCATTCTGTCTGCGTGATCTAGTATCTGATGGAGGGTGTATTAGGGTGGATAGTTGTGTTGGGGAGATGTTGTTGACGATTTTGAAAGTAGTTAGGAGGATTTTATATTTTATTCGGCTGTTTATAGGGAGCCAGTGTAAGTCAAGGAGAATTGGGGTCACGTGGTCTGTTAGATTAGCTTTAGTGACCATCTTGGCGCATATGTTTTGGGCTCTTTGGAGATAGTATATGCTTTTTAATGGAAGTCCATTTAGGAGACTATTACAATAGTCGAAGTGGGGGGTTATGAGTGTATTAACTACAGATCTAAAGTCATCGGTGTTGAGTAGGGGTCTCAGATGTTGTGTTGTCTTGAGTTTATAAAATATGGTTTTTACTGTGTGTTTTATGTGTGGAATCATGGAGAGTGAGTGGTCTAAGATTATTCCAAGGTATTTTACCTCCTTTTTAACAGGTATAGGTGTATTGTTTATTGTGATTGTGTTGGGGTATATGTATTCAGTGTCTGATTTCCTCGTTATGAACATTGCCTCTGTTTTTTTGAGGTTAATGCTTAGGTGGTTGTCTTCAAGCCATTTAGTAGTCTCGTTCATACATTGGAGTAGGCTATCATATTCGGGATTGTTAGGGTTTATGGGGGTGGCAAGCATGATATCATCTGCATATATGAAATGGTTAATTTTGTGCTTCTTAAATATGTTTGTAATGGGCTGGAGGTATAAATTGAAGAGGAGGGCTGAGAGGGCTGATCCTTGGGGGATGCCTTGACCTTGTGGGAAAGTTTCGGATGTGTCGTTACCTAGTTGTATCCGTATTAACCTGTTTGAGATGTATGATTTGAACCATTCAAGGACTGTCCCTCCTATTTTTAGGTATTCTAGTCTGTTAATGAGGGTATTATGATTGATGCTATCGAATGCCGCAGATAGGTCTATGAAGAGGAGAAGGAAGCCTTTGTTGTTGTCATTGGTGCCTCTGATGAGTAGATCAGTTAGGGCGATTAGGAGAGTTTCAACTCCATGGAAGGGTCGGAAGCCAAATTGATGCTCATCAAGGAGTTTTTGTTCATCAATGTAGTCTTGTAGTTGGAGTTGTATGGTCTTTTCTATTATTTTGGCAATTAGTGGTATGCTAGCTATTGGCCTGTAGGAGTTGGGGTCTTTTGGGTCTAGTTTATTGTTTTTTATTATGGGACGGATCGAGGAGAGCTTTAGGGCATTGGGCATGGTTCCTTGAGAGAGTGATTGGTTTACTATATGTTGGATATTTTCTGCAAGAAATTCCTTAGTATTTTTGATCCATGATACAGGGCAAGGGTCAAGCGGTGAGGTTGTGGTGTTAATCATTGTTATAATATTAAGAATATGCTTTCTTTCAATCTTGTGAAAGGTTGTCCATTCATAATTACTGACTTGTTTAGATATTGTGGTGGTTGTAGAGTAAGGTTTTGCCTTTAGTTTCTCAGCAAAATGTAATGCTAAGGTTTGTACACTGATTGAGTCTTGGTTCAGTTCGGGGTTTTGTGTTTTTGTTAATGTATTCACAATTGAGAAAAGTTCTCTTGGCCGATTGATAGCATGATTTATTAGTTTGGAGTAGTATTCCCTTTTTGACTTATTGATTGCTTCCTTGTATCTATTAAGTATATTTATATATTTAGTTTTGTTATCGTGTGATTTTGTTTTTCTCCAAATTTTTTCTTGTTTCCGTAGTTGCTTTTTTAGCCTGGCAATTTCTTTAGTGAACCATTTTTGTGATTCCTTCTTTATCTTCTGTATTGTTTGAGTGGGGGTTGCTGCTTTTTGGATAGTTTGGTTCCAGTTCTCTATTGTTTGTTCTATGTCATTTAGACTTGTGGTGAGTTTAGGTAGTATGTTGTCAAGGAATGTGTCATTATCAAAGTGGGGAAAGCGTGAGATATGTGATATTGTGTTTGTGGACTGTGATGTTGTTTGTGCTAATAGGTGGAATGTTATCAAATGGTGGTCAGACCATGGTACTTCCCTAGCTATCGGGGAAGAATGGAGTTTATGTAGGTTAAAGGGGGAAGGGAGGAAAACAAGATCAAGTGAGTTTCCTTTATTATGTGTGGGAGTATGGACTATCTGGTTAAATCCTATGTGGGACATTGAGTCAATGAAGTTGTCTTTTTGGGATTGGTTCAGAGATGGGAGGTTAAGGTCACCTAAGATTATAAGGGGTTTTCTCTGAGATGTTGTGCATGCGAGTTCAAGGATGGGGGAGAGATTTTTGTGATCAGCTGATGGGGGTCTATAGATTAAGGAGAATGCTAGTGTTCTGTTTTCAATGTTTATTATGTCCATTCCTTCGACATTGTTTGAGTTCGTTAGGGTGTATTGTAGGTTTTTTTTAGTGAGGATGAGTGCTCCACCTCCTCTTTTTGTGTCACGGTGGCAGTTGAATACATCATATTGTGATGTGTGAAGTTGGTTTAATAATATTGTGTCTGTAGGTGTTAGCCATGTTTCAGTGATGAAGATAATGTCAGGTTGTTCGTCTCTTATTATGTCATTTACTATTGGTATTTTGTTCCTAATAGAGCGAATGTTTATTAGGATCAATTTTAGTTTGGTGTCCGTGCAAGTGGAGGATATTTTGTAGTCATGGTTTTTACAGTTTATTTGGATTACTCTAGGAGGATGTCTGTGGGAACTATTTGGTGGCGGGTTGTATGAGTGATGGTGTAGCGGAGAGCGTGTTAGATTGCGGTTGGGGTTGTGGATGATGGGGATGCTATTACAAGGGGGGTTGTTGAATTTATATGTGTATATTGGTTGCAGAAGGAGGGCTATTAGAAGGAGAGTGGTTGGTAGTGACTTTATTTTTAGGTAGGCCATTATGTTTTGTATTTTGTTTTGTAGGAGAGAAGTGTTTCTGGCGGGCTATGTAAGAGGGCTTAAGAGTGGTTGTGTTGAGTTGTATGTGATTAAGATAGAACGTGATTAAAATAGAACAGCAAAGTATCAGTTAGGAGAGTTAGAACAGTAAGTTAATTTTGGCTGGCTGTTTGTCACAATTGTATGAGATTGTTACAATTGTATGAGATTGTTACAATTGTATAAGATTGTTACAATTGTATGAGATTGTTACAATTGTATAAGATTGTTACAATGTATCAGCTATTTGTAACAGCAGTGCAGTGATTTGTAAGTGTAGCTTTATGAGGGTATTGCTGATTACAATAATGCCATGGGTAGTAACTATTACAGGCTGGTTACTAACATCCTTATAACATTAATAGTTATGAGTAAACTACTGATTACAATAATGCCATGGGTAGTAACTATTACAGGCTGGTTACTAACATCCTTATAACATTAATAGTTATGAGTAAACTACTGACAACAGTAATAAAATGATACCTATTGAAGGATGACTACTGGCAACTGGCAACAGTGCAGGTTGAAAGTATTCTACTGGCAGTAGTAAACTTTGTGCTAGATATCTAGTTGCAACAGTACTATATGGTGGTAATAATCTTTTGACAGTAGTAATAAGAATAATAATAATAATAGTAATAATGAATAGTAATAAGAATAGTAATAATAAGGATAGTAGCACAGTAACAATAATCTATTGACGATGGTAAAACACTGTGTGGGGCTACAATAGTAATAAACTATGGTGGCTACTAACAATAGTATCACAGTAACAATAAAATGTATTGTTTTGTTGCTTGTTAATGTTACTTAATATACTATCAGGCTAGCTTCTAGCATTGGTACCGTATGATGAAAATAAGGTATTCGCTGGTCTGCGATCTGGGAGATGCAGTAGAGAGAGGGATTCCTCCGGTGAGCTCTGTTGTGGGGTTACTGTCAGGGGCAGTCTTCTGATATTCGTCTGAGTATAGTTGATTGAGCTGCTTTTGTGGTTTCAGGTCGAGTGGGCTTCGCCAAAGGGCCACGCCTAAGGGCCCTCTGGCGAGGCCCTCAGGCGCGGGCCCGACAGGCGCGGGCCCGCCTGATGGCGGGTTGCTTTACAGCTGCTGCTGCCCCTCCTCCCACAGTCCCGATTGGACCGGAGCTCTCAATGAGAGTAGGCAGCAGCGATGATGGTGCTCTCAGCTAGAGCAGGGAAACAAAATGGAGTTCCCGCCGATCGCGGGTTGCTTTACAGCTGCTGCTGCCCCTCCTCCCACAGTCCCGATTGGACCGGAGCTCTCAATGAGAGTAGGCAGCAGCGATGATGGTGCTCTCAGCTAGAGCAGGGAAACAAAATGGAGTTCCCGCCGATCGCGGGTTGCTTTACAGCTGCTGCTGCCCCTCCTCCCACAGTCCCGATTGGACCGGAGCTCTCAATGAGAGTAGGCAGCAGCGATGATGGTGCTCTCAGCTAGAGCAGGGAAACAAAATGGAGTTCCCGCCGATCGCGGGTTGCTTTACAGCTGCTGCTGCCCCTCCTCCCACAGTCCCGATTGGACCGGAGCTCTCAATGAGAGTAGGCAGCAGCGATGATGGTGCTCTCAGCTAGAGCAGGGAAACAAAATGGAGTTCCCGCCGATCGCGGGTTGCTTTACAGCTGCTGCTGCCCCTCCTCCCACAGTCCCGATTGGACCGGAGCTCTCAATGAGAGTAGGCAGCAGCGATGATGGTGCTCTCAGCTAGAGCAGGGAAACAAAATGGAGTTCCCGCCGATCGCGGGTTGCTTTACAGCTGCTGCTGCCCCTCCTCCCACAGTCCCGATTGGACCGGAGCTCTCAATGAGAGTAGGCAGCAGCGATGATGGTGCTCTCAGCTAGAGCAGGGAAACAAAATGGAGTTCCCGCCGATCGCGGGTTGCTTTACAGCTGCTGCTGCCCCTCCTCCCACAGTCCCGATTGGACCGGAGCTCTCAATGAGAGTAGGCAGCAGCGATGATGGTGCTCTCAGCTAGAGCAGGGAAACAAAATGGAGTTCCCGCCGATCGCGGGTTGCTTTACAGCTGCTGCTGCCCCTCCTCCCACAGTCCCGATTGGACCGGAGCTCTCAATGAGAGTAGGCAGCAGCGATGATGGTGCTCTCAGCTAGAGCAGGGAAACAAAATGGAGTTCCCGCCGATCGCGGGTTGCTTTACAGCTGCTGCTGCCCCTCCTCCCACAGTCCCGATTGGACCGGAGCTCTCAATGAGAGTAGGCAGCAGCGATGATGGTGCTCTCAGCTAGAGCAGGGAAACAAAATGGAGTTCCCGCCGATCGCGGGTTGCTTTACAGCTGCTGCTGCCCCTCCTCCCACAGTCCCGATTGGACCGGAGCTCTCAATGAGAGTAGGCAGCAGCGATGATGGTGCTCTCAGCTAGAGCAGGGAAACAAAATGGAGTTCCCGCCGATCGCGGGTTGCTTTACAGCTGCTGCTGCCCCTCCTCCCACAGTCCCGATTGGACCGGAGCTCTCAATGAGAGTAGGCAGCAGCGATGATGGTGCTCTCAGCTAGAGCAGGGAAACAAAATGGAGTTCCCGCCGATCGCGGGTTGCTTTACAGCTGCTGCTGCCCCTCCTCCCACAGTCCCGATTGGACCGGAGCTCTCAATGAGAGTAGGCAGCAGCGATGATGGTGCTCTCAGCTAGAGCAGGGAAACAAAGCCCTCCTTCAGCTCTAAGGATGTGCACTGATTCTTGTAAATTAATTCATGGGTATGGAGGAGTTCTCTTGTTGGCACATCCAGTTATTCAAGATCGTTGAGAGGCCAGTCCACAACCCCAAAGCTGTATGAGAGTACAGGAATTGCCAGCTGATTAATGGCCTGTATCTTATTCTATGATGTTAAAGCACTTTTCAATAATGATTTTAATCTCCTGTAGTATTCTTTACTGATCATTTCTCTCAGTAATTAATTCATGCTCAGTAATTAATACTTTTGCCCCTATGGAGAATGCAATGATCCATCACATGAGCTCTGTAACAGCTGCCACATGTACAAGTGTCCCTTTTTACCGGCCACCCTGAATGCAAGGAAGGGCACACATCCCAGCCCATGCACCGAAATCATCACCTGGTCCTCAGCCCATGCACCGAAATGATGATCTCTCCAGGTTCTGAAAGAAGATCGATTTCACAGCCTGTATGCTGCAGCTATCGAATGTAGTATGTGATGCTAGCTATTTGGTATGCTGCACAACTGCAGCATGTTGGAGTGGCATGTTTTATCTGGCCCTCGTGTCCTGCATCCATTGTTGAGGGACCCTTGTTTAACATCTACTGTCATGCTTAAGGGCTGGGGCAGCTGTTTCCAAGAAACCTAAATGCAGTGAGTGTTGTTTAGGCAGGAAGGGGGGGTGCTGATGCCAACCCACAGGGCCTGTCAAGACCATGTCAGCATCACATTATCAGAAGCCCAATAAAAGCTGCTCTCCTCTCTTTCTTAGACATCTAATCAGCTAGATCAATCCCAGTCATCCTGCATATGTTGTGCAACAGTGGGCTGTATCAGACACTCGCATACCATCTGTGCCTGCTCTGCTAGTCACCACCTACTGCATGTACACATAGCTACCATGAAGATGTTGGCTTCATATAAACAGCATGGACATCCAGCAGCCTGGCTAGTGACTGAACTGCCATAAAGAAAAAGCACCGATGTCGCTACAGCTCAACCCTAAATAGTACTAATAGTAAAACAACCTTAATGGTACCATATCATTCTGACTGAGCCATGACATGAGCTCAGCTTAGTCAGAGTGAGCGTGGCCACTCAGGCCATGCTCATGCAAGACCCATGATAAGATGGCTCAGCTGTTTACCTAACCTCTGACTCATTTACATCTTGTGCAAACTGCTCTGTTTTGGACAATACCCAGAATCTTCTGCTCTTCGTGTACCCTTTTCTTTTGAACTTGGGGACAGCGAATGCAATGCAAAGAGCACTGCAAAGTGGCCAAGAGACAGGCTGTGAGTGCATGTTGGCTCACAGAGGCCTATGTCTGTCACATACCAGAGGACTGTGTCCCCCTACACAGCTTGTGACAGTGAGCATTGAACATAGTGCTATGCTCGTACTCCCATATGATGTCATGCTCCTGGCCATGGGCACTGCAAAAATGGCCAGTGGAACACATGCGCTCTCTCATGCTTCAGATGCAGTTCATCTACCCTAAGAGCACGTGGAAGCATGGCAGATTGTACATGGGGTTAGATGTTGGTACGGTTGCTGGCTGCACATATGCTGCCATCCCCAGCCTCTTTGTACTCTAACAATGTCCTTGTGGTTGTCACACTCAGTGCCCCTGGAGAGGGGGTTAGGCTGTCATGTAGGGCCTCTGATGTGAAACATGCAGAGACTGAATATGTCCTCAGAGCTTTTGTGCATCGGAACAGAGCCTCTGGTTGGCTATGCCATCTACCAGGGACACATTCAACACATGCATAGGACTGTTCCCCTCCCACCTCCACCCCAAAATTCACCTCCAGGCACTGCCTTCCCACAGGTTGGAAGGCATTGAAGAGACCAACATGATATTCTGTGGCACATTCCTCCAGCTGGAGTTGTGTAGGGACCATACAGAGGCCAATGTCTCATATTCACAATCAGTCAAACCAAAACATGTTGTCTCTGTAAACATAAGGCTGGTTGTTATGGAGATACATAACGTCATACTGACTGCTATGGTAAATGATTAGTAGCCAGTGCTGAGATAGTGTATATTATGTGCAGATGTGCCTGAGACGGACATACCTATATGTGAATACTGTGCATGGAGCTAAGAGACCCTCAGAGTTCACTCTGTGACTGCAGCTTAGGACAAGAGCACAGATACTTTACTGTCTCACCAACTCAGTGATTCCATTGGACATTCACAGAAGCCAGCCCTCCACATGAGCCTAGCTCTCAATAGGCTGCAGCTACACCATGGGGCTGACAGTGTTGCCACAGATACAGCTATTATGGCAGTTGGCATTAATCAGGCCTCTCACCTGTGCAACCAGGTGTGTCCTGAGGCCTGGAGGCTTAGTCAGAGATGAAAGTTGCTGCGCATACACAAGTGATGAAGCTCTCCCTGGTGAGACCATGTTTCCCCAGCTCACTCCAGTCAGACCAGAAGGCAATATGGGAGCTGTACAGCAGTGTCATGTTGGGAGGTAAGTGTAGTGGCATGCTGTGGGGATGGTCCTTGAGGATGGTGTAACTGGGAATGCATTTGAGTGTCAGAACTTTGGGGACAACATGTGTACAAGCACAGCTAGTCAGCCAGTGACTCCCACAGATTGCAACTACTTTATGAAAAAAACCTTCTGCCCTTAAATGGTGTCTCACACAGTTTGTGGCATTGCTGACTAACTGACCATGCAGCATGTTGTATG
Organism: Ichthyophis bannanicus; assembly: GCA_033557465.1. Lineage (NCBI taxonomy): Eukaryota > Metazoa > Chordata > Amphibia > Gymnophiona > Ichthyophiidae > Ichthyophis > Ichthyophis bannanicus. Next base: position 362,077,722 of record CM066037.1, on the reverse strand, counting down.
CAGAGCCATAAAGCCTGGGCATCACATGCATGCACAATGCATTGCTGCACCTCACAGTCTTCTGGTTACACACACATACACACACATGACCCTACTGTCCAAAATAAGTGTCAGTTGGCATTCTTACTTGACCCTTAGGCCTCCTTTAATGCTTGGATGTTGTCAACACTAATAGCACCAGCATGGTGTGTGGGCACTGCTAGCATGCTCTGCCATCCAGCAAGTATTGGTGCAGTTTCTCAGTGTGGCAGGACTCATGCTGGACTGCACATGCTGATACAGCTCTGGAAATGTAGGATAAAATGAACACACCTGGATTTATCATTCCTAATCCACAGGCTGGGCTTGAACCTATGATCTTTTTTTCTCACACACAGTGACTGTGTGTTTGGAACCACAGTGCAACTGTGTGGAAGTGTGAGTGCATCAATTCATGTGTATATAAGTGGTCATTGTCAGTATGCATGAGGGCATGAGCTGGGGTATGCTTATGGCTGCATAAATCTCTGCAAGCTCTTTGCCTTACTTGTCTGACAAGGTATGTGAGGCTGTTGTGGGAAAGGTACATCTTATTAGGTTTGTATGTAGAATTGCATTGATATGCTGCTGATAAAACTGATGTTCATTTATTTTATTTATTTTATTTTAACAATCATTTATATACCGCACCTTCCCATGTATCAGGTGCTGTTTACAAGGAACAAGTTAATGAACAGATTTGAAGTCTGTTTTTTTACAGGGAACATCGGTAAACTATGTACAGTGGGCAAATGCCTTAACAAGTAACTATTACGATAACATAAACTGAAACAGATACCATGTTAATGGCGACATTTCATGTCACATATGGGATCAGTCATGCCAGAGGGGCAGGCCAGGATACATGAACACACACATGCAAGACCCTGAGTGACCTAGCAGAATGATCAACATAACCATTTCATGGAGTGTGTTTATGAGCCAGTCCTGGAATAATCTCATGGTTGACAGACCAAGCTGAGTAGCTCAGACTCTGATGTGGCTCATATGGCTGTGGCATATAAGTAAGTGCATATTTATGGAAGGGTGACTGGTTCATACACAGGTCCTAGTCATCATTTGGCAACTGAGAAAGCAGTGTGGTTATTTTTCTTCTGAGATGAGCTGTTATCAAATTGCCTAATTTTCCAGCCTCACTGTCATAGTTTCCTCCTACATGTATATATCACCTCAATATGTGAATGTGGGTGGCATCCAGATCCAACCCTCCCATGTTGAAGTGCTGTGAAACTGCTGATTACTGCAGTCTGTAGGGGTCATGGGTGGACACAGAGAACCTGTGCACCACTTTGGGATTGGTGATGTAGCCAGGACACACCACATGCACAATCAGGACACAGAAGTGATAGTGGTTGGCAGACAATACTTCCCAGTCTCTGGGTATTACAGGTGCCACATGTGTATTGTATATAGACACCATTAAATGTGCTTGCCCATGCATTCTCTCACACTGCAGGTTACGGGTCACACACTGTTGTCTCTCAGGAAATGCATGGACAGTCCTAACTCAGTTGCTCATGGCTCACAGTACCCAGGACCGGTGCATCCACTAAAAAAACTAGGTGGGTATCTAGATCTTCTGATCATGGTGGACAGCATGTCAGCCAATTTCTCCCTCCCTGCAAGTGTGGTGCAGTTGCTTCTTCAGTGCTGAGGGCAGCCTTAGAGCAGTGGTGCACATGCAGCTAGTCCCAGAATGCCAATCCTGCCTCCCTCCAACAGGAAGTGTTGGAGGGGAGCAGGAGCAGCATACCATGAGCACACAGGCTGCTGCATTAAGCCTCACTACCACGGAAGGCAGGTATCACCATGGGCTCCCTTTATCTGCCAGTGACATGCTTGCCATGTCCCTGCCTATAGGCACAGCAGCATTGCACCTGTCAAGCAGGGCAGGGACTAAGGTATCTTCTGCAACAGACAGCAGCCACTGCCATCACCGTTCTCACCCCCACACACTTCTAACATAGCGGTGTGGTAACAGTGGCAGTGGAATGACCTCTTTGTGACAGCAGCGGCATGTATGTGTACCACCGCTGTCACAGCAGAGAAGTAACAGAAATTGCGGATGTACACCCTAGGCAGCTGCCTTGTCCACCTACAAGACTAACTAGCCCCATTCAATCACTCACATGGCACCACCTTTGCCACTTTGGCACCAGCAACATAGAGCCCTTTATTGAAAGGTCACCATGCTATGGCTGCCAATAGACTACAACTATCACTAATTTCAGGGATCCAGTCTGGTTGCTGCACACTGATTACATGTGAATGGGCTACCTGTGTTGTGATTAATGGCTGAGAATGGCTCTCTGGCTTCAAAATGAACCCTTAACACCAGCTTTTAGCTGGCATTAAGGTTCCCGATAACTATGCCTGTAACACATGATAAGAGAAGCAGCGTTAAGGGCACACACACTGTCTCCATCTATGCTTGACCCAGTAAACTCCTCTTCTCCACCCCTTTGCAACTTACTGGCCAGTAAAGTGTTACTGCCCATTAAGCTCGCGCTATTGATGCTTTCAGCAGCAGTAACTGCTACCAGATACTGAAAACGCATGCACATGGTACCTTTGTGCCCTTAGCAGTCCTTAATGAGCATGCTCCTTAGTAAAAGCTGGCTTGCTACACAATGTTATGACCTATGCTGCTATGGTAATCTCTTAACAATTTCCTGGGTGATTCAGACAGCCCTTGGTTTGATAGAGGGAGCCTCTCAAATTGCCCCTTTGATCTGTCATTTGACTTTAACACCTATTTAATACAACATCACAGGTCTCTTGCCTCCTAAATGGAAGCCCTCTTTGTAAAGATCTCTAGAAACAATTTATTTATTTCTACTCAAAGAATATTTACCCTATTCTATCTTCTTTTCTAAGCTATACTGTAATTTGATTTAAATGAAAAGCTCTCTATTGGTACTGGAATGGGTAAACATAGGTTGATTGTTTATGCCATCAAAATATAGAAATACTAGGGGATATTCAATGAAGCTACAGTGTAACCTATTTAAGATTAATAAGAGAAAATATTTTTTCACTCAACGTATAATCAAATTCTGGAATTCGTTATTGGAGGATGTAGCAAAAGCTGTTAGTGTAGCTGGGTTTAAAAAAGATTTGCACTAGTTCCTGGAGGATAGGTCCATAACCCTTTATTAAAGGGGACCTGGGAAATCCACTGCTTGCCCCACTACAAGCATTGTGGAAACTGTGTCTTTTGGGGAAACTGCTAGGTACTTGTGACCTAGATTGGCCACTGTTGGAAACAGGATACTGGGCTTGATGGACTTGGTCTGACCCAGAATGGCATATCTTATGTTCTTATGTTCTTAAATTTAAATGAAAGCTCTCTAGAAATAATGTATTTCTTTCTACTCAAAGAATATTTACCCTATTCTACCTTCTATGCTAAGCTGTACTCTGATTTGATTTAAATGAAAGCTCTCTGGTGGTACTGAGCCCTGACTGACTTAACAAAAACACTGAATTCTAAAATATATACATTTATCAGCTTTAACATAGAGAATACCTTTTCCCCAAAACTTAGAGAATTTTCCAGAAGGTAAATACCTACAAGTTCAGATTTCTTTCCAGCAGTAGCAGTCCCTTTAGGTCAAGGGTCTCAAACACGCGGCCCGCGGGAGAAGGTTGTGCGGCCCGCGACGGCTTCTGCTGCTGCCGTTGCCGCCGTGGCAACGGCAGAATCGACGGTCAATTTAAAAAAAATAAAAAACTGGCTTCTGCTGCTCTGTCCTGTGGCCCGTTCCCCTCTGCGCGAGAGCCCTGAATGTGCTTCCTCTGCGGCGTGCTTTTCAAGCCGCGAAGGGAGTATTTCCCTCTCGCGAGGCTTGAAAAGTGAATAGGCTTAAGCCGCGCAAGAGGGAAATACTCTCTTCGCGGCTTAAAAAGCATGCCGCAGAGGAAGCACACTCAGGGCTCTCGCGCCGAGGGAAAGGGGCCGCGGGACAGCTGATTTTCTGCTGCAGCAGAAGCCAGCAGCAGAAGCCAGGTTGTTTTTTATTTACCTGGGGGGGGGTATGACTGGAAATGGGCTATTGGCATGGGGGGGTATGACTGGAAATGGGCTATTGGCAGGGGGGGTATGACTGGAAATGGGCTATTGGCAGGGGGGGTGGGTATGACTGGAAATGGGCTATTGGCAGGGGGGGTTATGACTGGAAATGGGCTATGGTGGGGGCTAGGACTGGAAATGGGCAGGTGGGGGTTAGGAAGGACTGGAGGTGGGCTGATGGGGGGAGTTAGGACTGGTAATGAGCTATGGAGGGGCTGACTGAAATGGGGTAATGGGGGTTAGGGCTGGAAGTGGGCTATTGGCAGGGGGGGTTATGACTGGTAATGGGCTATGGGGGGTCTAGGACTGGTAATGTGCTGGGGGGGTTGCTAGGACTGGAAATGGGCTGAGTGGAAGGGGGCTTGAACTGCAAATGGCTGATGGGGAGGGGGGCTTGGAATGGAAATGGGCTGATGGGGGGCTAGGATTGGAAATGGGCTGATGGTGAGGCTAGGATAGGACTGGAAATGGACTGATGCAGGGACTAGAAGGGAGCGGATGCTGGGTGGGGCTGGAACTAGAAGGGAGCTGATGTTGGGGGAGGATTAGAATGGGATGGAGCTGGGAAAGTGAAATGGAGAGGGGAAAAATATTTTGTCTGGGAGAGAAGACAAATCTACAATTGGCCAGGTATTGTGAGAGTAAGTGGGGATTGAGGATGGAGGGGTAAAATTTGAATGGATGAAATAGGAATGAGGAAAGAGAAAAAGGAGAAAGATTAGTATGTTAAAGCAGATGTAGAGAGAGAATGGAAAAAAAACTAGGAGAGAAGAAAGGGCAAATGGAAGCAGATGATGGAGAGTTAGCAGAAGACATGAAGAAACCAGAAGAAAGTGGCTGGAACAATTGCAACTGAAAAAAATGCACAAAAGGTAGAAAAATATCTCTTTATTTTGAATTTATTAACTGGAATATGTCAGCTCTGGGAAATGTGCATCATTAATGTTTGCGCTTTGTTTAGTACAAGAGGAAATTAATTTATAGTTTTATTTCTACAGTGTTGTTGTACATTCCAAGTTTGGCTTTTGGGGTTCCCAGTTTAATTATTGTCTTCTTGTTTCTAAATCTTTTAGTCTTTCTTTATCCATACTCATTAAAGAGGCATGTTTACTAAAAGTTAGTGTATGGTAACATTATGCAAATATTTATGCAAATGAGGTCCCTTATGCAAATGAGGCCCCGCGTCTTATGCGGCCCCCGGGTTACTTTACAAGTCCTCATTTGGCCCTCAAAGCAATTTGAGTTTGAGACCCCTGCTTTAGGTAGTCCTTCAAGACTGAGAATGACAGACTGAACAAAGAATTTGTTTATTCTCTCCACTATGGTCTTATCCTCCCTTAGTGCCTCTTTTACCCTACTATCTTCTAATGGTCCAACTGACTCACTGAATTTTTGCTACAAATGTACTTGAAAAAGTTTATATTGTGAGTTATTGCTCTCATACCAAAATGATTTTAAAAAATGAAAGGAAGACAATGTGAAAGAAGAAGAAAAAAGAAAAGAAAAACACAGAAACTGAAGATAGTAATCAAACAACAAAAATAAAGGTTGGAAATTATTTTATTATAGGCTTGGTGAAGATTTCTCTGCTAACTGAGCTGGTTCAAGGATGGGAAGGGGCATCTGGCATATACTTTTCTACTTCAGCCTTATGATTAAAATTGAGCATCCACACTTCCAGTAATGCTCATGGTATTTTACCAGAAGAAAAGGGTGGGTGTGGAGGGGGGAGGAGGACAAAGAAAGGAAGTTGTGGCAGCATACATAGCTGTGAGCTGATAATCTTTCTCTTAAAAATTCTTCCCCTTGGCAGCTCCCGTATTCAGAGGACCTTCAAGCATGGGCCAAGTTGAAGGGGAATCAAGAGGAATACATTTCCTCTTATTCATAAAAATGAAAGAATTATTACCCTTGTGCTCAGATATCATCTAGGCAGTCTTTCTCAGTTGCCAGACTGTTAAATGGCAGCAGTCTGCAGCAGCTGTTTTGCTGACCTGTGGAGTAGTGATGGCTGCTCAAACCAGTGGAGGAGTAATTCAATAATGTGGCTGGCAACCAAAGAAGAAATGAAGCCAAAGAGAAATCAGCAGTGTGGCTAGCAGGGAACCTGGGCCCTTTCAGTTGAAGACTATAAAAGAGAGTAGCCCCCTGTTCTCCATTTACGTGTGATCTATTGTTCAAACAGCAGTTCTGAAGTTAACAAGAGGGAATGAGGAGATCATGTGGGAAAGAGATTGAGAGGAAGGAGAGAGAACTGAGTGGTTGAGGGAGGAAAGGAAGACCAAGTACTGTGGTGGAGGTGGAAAGGAATGTAATTTTAAAACAGGTGACTGTTTAAACCAGTCAGATTCTGGGTTTATAGACATCAATTTAAGCCATTGAATACATTATACTCCAGGGAAGGGGGGATACTGGAATGCATTTGATGTGTGCAGGCTGGCAAGTAAGATGGAGGAGACTCCTGAAGAAGGAGAGCATTTCCCCTTTCTTTATTCAAGGTGATCCCTTCCCCCCCTTTCATGAGTCTTTACCATTATTATTTGCCATCCAGTTTCTGTGGTCAGTGAATTGGTCGCTGGCAGAAAAGTTAACATATTAGGATATGTTTACTAAAAGGCCACTGTAAGCATGGAGGTAACGTGCCATTGGCATGCAAATTTAGCATGTCAGGGTTTAGCGGCCAAGGTAACAGTTGCTGGGCAAATCATTACCAGCACGCTAGGAGAGCACTGTACAAGTGTGCATATGCTATGAGTCATAGCTGCAGCAGGATGCTATGGGTACCTCAACACAATCCACTGGCCACATGGCCATAGCACATGTCAAGCTGGGTGGGACTCGGCAGACAAATAGTGGTGCATGGTGCCACCATACAGCGCGAATAGGGAATGCACGGTAATAGTACAAGTTCCCAGTGAGAACATCTGCAGTATGCCAAGCACCTCACCTAGTTCTCTGCCAATGTTTGTGGTAAAACCCTTCATTGCCAAGTACCCCATTTCAGGATAGAGAAAGTTGGCCAGGGCTTGCCATAGCCTGTTAGTGGTCTGATGCAGTATGGGACGAACCACATGTATGATCATGAGATAATTTACAAGAATCAGTGTATACCAAGACTGTACATTCCTAGAGCTGAAGGAGGCCTAGGCCTCATAGAGATTGATTACACATACAGAGCTACTATAATAGGCCTTCAGTCCTATCTAACAGCATCATTGGATTCAAATGCACAAAAAGTGCTGAAATATGAAAGTAATCATTCAGAATCTGTCTCCATCGTCAAACTTGGACAAGGATTCCGACAACTAGAGAGAATGAGCGAGAATCCACAAGTACACACAGGAAACGAAGCAACAGAATTTGCAAAACAAGAGAAAAAACTATTCAAAGAATTAGATAGACAAACAAAGAAAAACAAGTGGCAAATGCACAAATACTGTGGGAAATACAAAGTGTTACTCCAGGAATCCTTTTTCAATCACGAATGGACACATGAATGGTTAAGAAGAAGTGAACTGAAAAGGAAGGATGAGAGGCTGATAGTTGCAGCCCAGGACAGTGGATTACAGACTAGATGATTTAGAGAGAACATTGAAAAAACTGGCAACACAGACATATGTTGATTCTGTAAGAAAGACCTGAAAACAGTGAATATCCAGGGTTAAGCGTCGACAGGCATGGATCTGCATCGTAACAGTGAATAGCCTGCCCAAGTAAATATTGGACCAATAAAATACAGTGAATATAAGAGATGAAGGAAAAGATGGGGAGGGAAGCTTTGCTACATGGTATCAGAAGGCAGGCTACAGTCAGACAGCCTCTAGAAGCTGTTATGATGTGTGAGAGGATGCACAGCAGTGGCATATCACTGTTGTGCTGCTACACACCCTATCTCATCCATAGCAGTCCCTCCCACACATTGCTCTGGAGCCACTGCAGTATCACCTTCATGCCTCGCAGCTTGGCCAATAATACCTCCTCAAATGCTGACTGGCCATCCCCAGGCCTAGAGCCCTTTTGGACTGTTGCCTATGTCTGAGGCAAAGCCCTGCCCGTGGATTGCTTAATGGTCTTCAAGGAGACAGATTGGCTGAGTTATGAGGCATCATAGCCTTCCTGCTGCAGAGCCCTCTCTCCCAGTGTGGCTGGCTCCCTGATACCCTGCACCATGTGGAGAGTGGAGGGGCAGAAGCAGAGGAGTATGGAGTGCTGGATGCCTCCATAGGCATCCATGCCTCTGCTGCCTCCGTGGTGGCTGGGACAGGCTGCTCGGGCTGTTCTGCAGCACCTTCAGCTGATGGAGTTGTGCCAGAAGAAGCAGAGGAGGATGGTCCAGGGTGGACTGTTAGGAAGCTATAGAAACATAAAAGAAGATCCCATGGTAATTAATGTTCAAGTGAGTGCCCAAAATTGATATCTGCTGATGATGACAGTCATGGATTTGATGAGCATAAACATTGATATAGCTTTTCAGGGCCATGCATAATGCAATCACTGCCTACCATATGTGCTCTATCAGAGCTATTGGCAGTCTACATCTAATGCACCAAAAGCACACACATGCTAATATGCCCCACAAGTAGGTACATACTGCATGTCAGATGAGTATGCAGACAATCAATAGAAAGACCCCGTTGTGTTCCAGAAAAAATTTTTGTAAAATTTTTGTCGGATATAGATCATGAGGAGAAGGCACTATGGACCAACTCACTTACATGATACATGTCCCTTTTATTCCACCACTTGGGTATGAAACATAAAAGTGCTTGAACTAAGAAGGCCTCAAACCTAAATAGCACGATACTTATCAAATGTCTGCGCGACGTGCACGTTTCGGGGGAAAAAACCCCTGTATCAAGCGCTCGAAACTCTCCTCGTGAAGACAACCACTGCCACCATGGAACTGGCAAAAAACGCCGACTTGTTGGCGATTCATATAAACGGAACTGATTTTTAATTGGGCTAAACCAAATGCCTATCAAAAACAACCAACCAATCAGAAGAGGGGAATCCCCACCAAGCAGGGAACCCCCTATACATGAAAGGATGACATCACATCGCCCCCAGCCAATCAATTTCACTGTTCATGCCAGTAGGAGACACAGCTTTTAAAAGAAATATCCACCGTTGCTCTAATCGCCGCAGGTGAAAAATCCGGTCGCCCCCCCTAGGATCCTCCGGAACATGGTCAATCACGGACCAACGTAGCTGCTGAAATTCATGTTGTAATTGAGAGCAGTGTGAGACCATCGGAGCTGTAGAAACCAGATGGCGGAGACGACTAGCGTGCTCCGCTAAACGAATCCGAATCTGTCGGGTAGTGCTCCCCACATAACGTAAAGGGCAAATACATTGGATAAAATAAACCACGTGAGTAGAATTGCAAGTGGTTTGCCAATGGCGATGGAAAACCTGACCCGTGTGTAAGTCAGTCCAGGAACCCCCAGATACCGTGGTTGCACAAAACCCACAGGTCCCACAAGGCTCATGAAAACCAGATCTCGCAGGGGGTCGCAATGATCGATCCACTGATGTAGCAGAGATGACTAATTTGTCCCGAAGATTGGCTCCTCGTGAGTAGGCTATCCGCAAGGGCTTGTTGAAAACTGGATGGAGAGACAGAACTGGCCAATGTTTCTTCAAGATACCGACCACTCGGGATGAATTGGACATATAAGGTAGAACCCCCGTCACCATATCATCCGTTGCAGGGGAAACCCGATCAGTTGACCATTCCAAAAACCACTCCCGATGCGAGTATAGGGCCCGCCGATATGCACTCAAAACCACCGACCGAGGATAGCCTTTAACTAGCAGTCGGGCTGTGAGGTCAGCAGCATGGATTTTAAAATGTACAATAGATGTACACAATCTCCGAAGCCTTAAAAATTGCCCATAAGGCAAGCCTTTTCGTAAAGGCTCAGGATGGAAGCTTCTGTAGTTCAGCAAACTGTTGCGTTGGACCGGTTTGCGAAAAAGAGTGGTAGCTAAGGAATCCCCAGTCCGAAAAACAGTCATGTCCAAAAATTCCACACGATCAGTATCAATGTGAGCAGTATACTGAATATGAGATTTTAATCCATTAAGCCAGTCCCAAAACTCATGCAAAGAGGGTAAATCCGACGTCCAGATGAAAAAGATGTCATCTAAAAACCGCTTCCACACCAACACTGATGAGAATTTAGATGAACTATAAACCAGACGTTCTTCTACATCTGCCACGGTGGCGCCTTCGGTGGCGACCCTTTATATGGCAGATGTAGAAGAACGACTGGTTTATAGTTCATCTAAATTCTCATCAGTGTTGGTGTGGAAGCGGTTTTTAGATGACATCTTTTTCATCTGGACGTCGGATTTACCCTCTTTGCATGAGTTTTTGGACTGGCTTAATGGATTAAAATCTCATATTCAGTATACTGCTCACATTGATACTGATCGTGTGGAATTTTTGGACATGACTGTTTTTCGGACTGGGGATTCCTTAGCTACCACTCTTTTTCGCAAACCGGTCCAACGCAACAGTTTGCTGAACTACAGAAGCTTCCATCCTGAGCCTTTACGAAAAGGCTTGCCTTATGGGCAATTTTTAAGGCTTCGGAGATTGTGTACATCTATTGTACATTTTAAAATCCATGCTGCTTACCTCACAGCCCGACTGCTAGTTAAAGGCTATCCTCGGTCGGTGGTTTTGAGTGCATATCGGCGGGCCCTATACTCGCATCGGGAGTGGTTTTTGGAATGGTCAACTGATCGGGTTTCCCCTGCAACGGATGATATGGTGACGGGGGTTCTACCTTATATGTCCAATTCATCCCGAGTGGTCGGTATCTTGAAGAAACATTGGCCAGTTCTGTCTCTCCATCCAGTTTTCAACAAGCCCTTGCGGATAGCCTACTCACGAGGAGCCAATCTTCGGGACAAATTAGTCATCTCTGCTACATCAGTGGATCGATCATTGCGACCCCCTGCGAGATCTGGTTTTCATGAGCCTTGTGGGACCTGTGGGTTTTGTGCAACCACGGTATCTGGGGGTTCCTGGACTGACTTACACACGGGTCAGGTTTTCCATCGCCATTGGCAAACCACTTGCAATTCTACTCACGTGGTTTATTTTATCCAATGTATTTGCCCTTTACGTTATGTGGGGAGCACTACCCGACAGATTCGGATTCGTTTAGCGGAGCACGCTAGTCGTCTCCGCCATCTGGTTTCTACAGCTCCGATGGTCTCACACTGCTCTCAATTACAACATGAATTTCAGCAGCTACGTTGGTCCGTGATTGACCATGTTCCGGAGGATCCTAGTGGGGGCGACCGGATTTTTCACCTGCGGCGATTAGAGCAACGGTGGATATTTCTTTTAAAAGCTGTGTCTCCTACTGGCATGAACAGTGAAATTGATTGGCTGGGGGCGATGTGATGTCATCCTTTCATGTATAGGGGGTTCCCTGCTTGGTGGGGATTCCCCTCTTCTGATTGGTTGGTTGTTTTTGATAGGCATTTGGTTTAGCCCAATTAAAAATCAGATCCGTTTATATGAATCGCCAACAAGTCGGCGTTTTTTGCCAGTTCCATGGTGGCAGTGGTTGTCTTCACGAGGAGAGTTTCGAGCGCTTGATACAGGGGTTTTTTCCCCCGAAACGTGCACGTCGCGCAGACATTTGATAAGTATCGTGCTATTTAGGTTTGAGGCCTTCTTAGTTCAAGCACTTTTATGTTTCATACCCAAGTGGTGGAATAAAAGGGACATGTATCATGTAAGTGAGTTGGTCCATAGTGCCTTCTCCTCATGATCTATATCCGACAAAAATTTTACAAAAGGTTTTTCTGGAACACAACGGGGTCTTTCTCTTGATTGTTGTCATTTTGACCTTTGTTTTTGGGGTCCTTTTGTTATAGATGAGTATGCAGAGGCATAAGGGCAGACAGTCATAGGAGCTGTGCACTTCACACTCAACACATTCTTAACACCAAAGAATGGCATGACTGCCTGGCCACTGGCAACCGTTGGGTTCTCTGTTGGCCTTCCTCCCACAAACACACACAGTGCGGCAGTGCCTAGGAAACCCATGAAACAGATGGAGGCCTGGGATCTGTATGAGCTCTATATGTCTTCAGCTGTCCTGAAGGAAACAGCTCTTGTCTTAACTCTAAAGCTAAGTAGAGTCAGTCCCAGTTAGTATATGGACGGGTGACCACCTTGAAATACCATAGGCTATTAACTCTTTATGTAGAATTCAACCTCCAATTGTACCTTGCAAAGGAAATCCAGAGGCTGAGTTGCCACTACACAACAGTGACTAGAAAGCACGCAATGTATGTGCATGTGACACACACCCAGTGAGTGTTCATATTATGATGAAATGATGTGTGGATCATCCTGGGTAATGACCTTTGTGAGTGGAATATATTCACTCCCAGCTGTGACAGTAGACCAGTCTGTATACAGGTCACACTGGCTGTTTTGACTTGGTGTGAACAGCTTATTAAGATGTCATTTTTTTAGCATTGCAGATACTAATCATTTATGTCCCTGCTATGTCAGTGGCATAACCATCTCATCTTCCAACTTGTTACCAAGAATGCCTGCAATGATTATGCATGTGCATTTATTGGGATCACAATGGGATATAATACCCCTTGCAGATGTGGGCTTACTGAAAGATAGCACAGACACCTAAATATTTGTTGTTCCCTGTCCTATCACAGCCATCCAGTTCTTATCCTGTGACATTGAGGTTGGAAGGCATAGATATTGCTATTCAGTCAATGCCTCACCATGGACGTTGGCTTGAGGTGCACCGCTCGTTGCTCAGGAATTCATAGTGCTGTGCACCAATAACATGAGGATCTCAGATACCAACAGCTGGACACACAGAAACTAACCTCCTGCACCACCCAAATGCACCATATCTACCACCTGTATACCAAACCTGTACAAGTCAGAGCTGCCCATGGGGTTTATGGTAACATGTTTGCTGTAGATTTAGAGGTTTAGATATACATATAGAAATATAGTCATACGTATATATATATATATATATATATATATATATATATATATATATTATATATATATATATATATATATATATATATTGTGGCGCTGCACCCTGTCTAGGCGGTTGCCTTATAAGAGGCAGCGTGCCAACTGTTCTTGTTAAAACTTGACTTATTACCAGAGCAAATGCTGCTGGGACTTTATAGTTGCGGTTAATAAGCAGTCTGAGTAGTTTTATGCAATTCACAGGAAATTTATTAATTTTCTTTTGTATCATCAGCCTTAAGCAAAGTAAATCTTCTTTAGAACATGAACAAGGTATATCAGAAACAATAATGAACTCAAGTAGCTTTCTTCAGCATACAGGAACTAATGCTTCAGACAGTGTTAAGCAAAATACATTTGTAATCCTTTTGTTTTGCTTTCAGGATTCAAAAACCTCAGAGCATTTATCACAGTTCTGAAGTTTCTCTTTAGCTAGCAAATCAGCTTTTCCCTTTATGAAACATAAGCTGTTGAGCAATCCATTAGAGACTCTGTACCCTGCTCCAATCCAGTTAACTCTGTCTCCATGTCTTCAGTTTCACACTGAACAGCTCTGGGTCTTTATCTGCACAATCAGGTTTCAATCGTTGCATTAACTTAAACATTTCATCCCAGGAATTCCCTTTTCTCCCTTTAGGCTTCCTAAATGAGCTGCACGGCTTTGTATTTCTGGGCAAGACACTCCCAGGTTTCTGCTGTCTTCCCTGGCTTCTAGGAACATACTTTCTCTGCCATTCTCCAGAGCCTCTGGTCAGACTCCTCAGTCTTTCTCTCCTAGACTGTCCAATCTGCCTTGACTCTCTTGGCTTTGGCTTCTTGTCTCTCAGCCGTGACTCCCGTGTCTGCCTTGTCCAAGACTCCCGTCTTGACTCTGCTCCTTCTGTTCCTTCATCTGCTTCTCTTCCTGCTTCTCTCTCTAACTGCCTTTTATCCTGAGAGCTTAAATGTTTGAGTGTGAGACCCGTTTCCTTGCCCCATCCCCCCAGGTGTTTCTCATTTGCACTCTGTGTTGCCATGGAGGCAGGGTGTGGTCTGTACTCAGCACTCTCAATCATGTGGCTTTGCTCTCTAGGTGCTGTTTTAAATGAATGCCTGCCTGAGCCATGCTTTAGCTCAGAAGAAAAAGTTTTAAAACCAGCCCTTTTTCTATGCTTGTCAGTAGCCTCATTACCACAATATATATATATGTTCCTGTCACAGATATAGACAATAAGCCGTGCAACCGAACAGTGGTTATACACCACTATTCGTTTGCATGGCTATTATTGTGTATACCTTTGACAGTACCAGAGGTTAAAAACTATCTGAACCTATGCCTTACTCTATGTGCATATGTGCTAGTGGCATAGCACACAATCCTCCCTGAAATGGAAAGCATTGCTAAGTTAGATCAACAAAGTCCTGTACATATTCGGCCACATCTGTAGTCAAGTGTTAGTCAAGAGACAGGAATAAAGTTTGACACCTTTATTTATTTATTTATTTAGTGTACACTTGTATCCCGCTACTTCCAGCGATCAGCAGCGGTTTGCTATACATAAGGTGCGGCTGTACAGGCCGGGAATTAAAACATACAACATGATTTAGTGGAAATGTACAGGTCAAATCACTCGGATTATATGATTCACACTTGATTGCAGGCTAGTTATGTACACCTCTCTTGAACTCCCTCATCCTCACAACCCCTGTATATATGAGTTGCCATGAAAGTCCCTATAAAAGACATATGCAGTGTTCTCCAAAAAATTTCACAGCAGCGAGATCAGACAGATGGTATCCTGAACTCAAAACCAGGAGTTTCACCCATAATAGGTGCTATCTGTCCTCAAACCTGTAATTGTGGGAATGGGGAGATAGGCATCTACCAGAAATACACATCATTGGTGTTAATGTTGTAGGCCTGCCCCACAAAATCCAGTGCCCCCTGTGAGCCTGCTTGCCTTAGTTAAGTGTATGCTGGGAGGAATAGGGACGATCTTTGATGAAAATTACTAATATTCACACAGTAAAGCAGAATTAAGCACTTGTGAGTGGCAGTGTACTGTGACTTTCACCTAAGTGTGACAGCACCATGGCTGGAGGGTGACATCTGGAGTAGGTGGTTCACAGTGACACTGCACATGCTTTTTGTCAGAAACCTAAGGAGTACTATAGTTAATGATGATATATGTATACTGAAATCACGCTAGGGGGCACTTCAATTCATTCCGTGGGAGGGCAACTCATATATACATTGACCTCTGAAATACAAAGCTACACACATGCCCCATGTTTATGTTTATTAAAAGTTTGATATACCACCCTTCATGACAGTAACAGAGAGGTTTACATCATAAAAAAATTAAGAAAGTGAAAGGGACTCGATTGTTATTGATATGACAGAAACACACAATCACTCATAGAGAGGCAACGGGAGTTATAAGGAGGTCACAAGAGAAGAAATAGTAAGCAGCATATGTCAATCAGAGGGAAGGGGCATGTTAAAGCCTTCGAAACAGGGGTGGTGGAGGAGCCTAGTGGTTAAAGCAACAGTCCAAAACCCAATAGACCATGGTTCAAATCCCACTGTCACTCCTTGTAACCTTGGGTGAGTCATTTTGCCTTCCATTTTCTTGGAAGAAAAGGTCTGGTAATCTACCTCTGGTCATACCTTACCAAGAACATCCAGGGGGCTGCTGGCTTGCCAGGAGTGAGCATTGACTTGATTGTACTTAAAAAAAAAAAGGTCAATTGGGGGGGGGGGGGATATGTTAAAAGCTTTTTGAAAGTTGGGATTTGTATGGGGATCTGGGGAGAGATTATTCCAAAGGCTGGGACCAAAAAATAGAATGTGGAGTGGCGGTTGGACTCAAGGTGAACTTGGGATGCTGTAGGAAGGTAAAGGTGATTGCCATGGATTGAGTGAAGAGCACAGTGAGGTAGATGGAGGATGATAAGTGAGGAGGGATATTGGGGTTTGCCTGAATGGAAAATTTTATGGACTCGGGTGAGAAGCTTATATTGGACATGATATTAGATCAGAAGCCAGTAGAGGCAGATAAGTAGAGGGGTAGCATGGTCAAAGCAGGAAGTGTGAGCTAATAGCTTAGCATTGGTGTTGCCTGCTGCTGGCACATATTTCCACACATGGAAGAAATGTAGCAGGTTACACCCACAGGAGGTGTTTTTCTCTTTCTGTTTTGCTCTGAAACTGACTGGGTCAGTTTGGTGATGCACAGAATTGCATGCTACAGCTAGCACCAGGGAATAGATGTCTCCATGGCTTGACCCATTAGGGCCTGGCTTAGTATCCCCAATGTCACTGGTTCAGCAATGTGCTATGACTATGAGGAGAAAACGTGCCTGGGGTGATTCTAGGTGCAACCAATTCATAGCGACCTCTTTTCATTCCACTACACAGCCCTGAAAGTACCTAATAGAAATTATATAGATCATATCACATACAAAACTTAAAACACCTGCCAGGATAACTGCAATACTGTTTATGGACTGCACACCCTATCATGCATGCACCAGTGCAGAAGCCTACTCTTTCTCCTGGAAGGCATCAGTCTTAAACCTGTGACTTTGTGCATGGAAGGCAGGCATCTGATGTCACCCACCCACCCACGCATGCCATCTGCAACTATAGCTGTCCAGCAACAGCTAACAGTGATGCGCCCCAGTCTTCAAAACAAAAGATACACAACCACACCTGCAGTAACCAAACACAAAGTACAAGGAGCAGGGTGAAGATTCACACCGTGGAATGGTTAATAATGGTCCCACTCTACACAGGCCGTGTTTCGGCTGGTAGGTGCCTTCGTCAGGAGTAAATGGGACCTTATACAGATAAAAACATAATTTACATATAAATAAATTCAAATGCTTGTATATGCAATTTTGGAAACATATATAAAAAAGAATAAAATTATGTGAAAGATATCTAAGGAGATATATTGTATGAACATTGACTCCAAAATGATAAATTAACCTTTATAAGTACAGATTATTCATAGAAAATAACCTGGGTGGAATTGGGGGGGGGGGGGGTAAGGGGAAAAAAAAGGAGATAGTTATAACACCCCAAATAACCAGAAAACCAAACAAGGAAAGAAGACAGCAAGTGCTGGCCTGGGCATTATCCATTTATAACACAGTTAAGTCACTTTTCCAGGAGGAGCAATCCCTGATGGTATGGGTATCATGGCATTAATGAAAGCAGCTAAGTCGACTGGTTAAAAAATGATGTAATGCAGTGACTTATATAGGATTAAGTTACAAGGAAACTTTTTTTGTATCATTCTTTATTTATAGAAGTTGAGGATACAAACATTACGGCAAATATAAACAATGTAAACAAGGATGTAAACAATGTTTGCATGCTTATTTATACTGTTATATGTAAACCTGTTCCCTGTAAATGACTAGGACATGATTACTCATGTACCTTCAATTTTCTCTGTTCATTGTAAACCACACTTGATACTTGGGAAAGAGCGGTATATAAATGTGTGCTAAATAAAATAAAGAAGAAACATACAGAATGATAGATTAACATTCTGCACAAAAATATCTAATAATAACATCACAACTACCAATTCAATGCAGACAATTCTAATCAAACACATTCACACATCATCCATACCAAAACCCTAAGCCTCCATTACCCCCTCCTCCCCCACTCTCCCCCCCCCACCCTCTCCCTCTCTCTAGTACATGGACCATGGACTATGGGTCTATGGGGTTAGTGCAAATATACAAATGTATAATGAGCAGTGCCTAATTAAGGCACTCCAATGGGGGAGGGGGGTCCCCTAGCAGATTGCAGGTGAGGGCAGCAACCTCGAATCTTTAAAGATAGGCCCTGGTGTATGCCTTAGTGTGAAAGGGTTATAGACCCTAAACCTTCCACCTGTTCTTCCCTCACTGCCTCCATTCTCCATATGGAGCCCAGATCTTAAGATGCTTATCCCGCTGACCCTTAAATGCATAGGCCAGTTGGTCTATAAGCATCAAATCATCACACCACACCTTCCAGAGTGCTATAGTGGGACCTTTCACTAACTTCCAACTGCGCGCTATCACCATGCGTGTGCTTAACAGGAGCAGCTCGATTAATCGCTGAGTGCTTTGGGGTAAACTTATAGTCTCAGCCAGCAACCCTAACAAACAGAACAGTTGAAGGATTAATAGTTTGGCTGGTAATTGACTGATCTTATTAAGTACATCACTCCAAAAATTCTGGGCCTTAGGGCAGTCCCACCACATATGGAAGAACAAACCAACTTGCCCACATCCCCTCCAACGGGCGCTCCCCACCCCAGGTCCCATATGGCCTAGACGCACTGGGGTAAAGTAGGCTCGTTTAAGATTTAAATATTGGGTTTGCCTACAGTGCACATTTTGCATGCAACAATATCCCCTTTGGAGAGCTTTACTCCATTCTTCTGGCATTTGAGTTCTCCCCAACCATCTGGGCCATGCTTTATATTGGTGGTTCTCTCTCATTCCATAGATTTCTAACCACCCCTGATATAGTCGAGATACTAGACCCTTCCAGATCCCCTCTCAACAGTATAATATTCGCTCCACTTCCGTGGGGTGCCTGACCAACAACCTCTACTTGTTGGGGGACCTTATCAAGTGCCTTACCTGAAAGTATTGATAGAAGGGTACTGAGACCCCACCCCTCTCGTTAAGCTGGCTCAGACTCATACAAGTCCCCTGCCAGATTATATCAGTAAAGCATCTAATGTTCTGTGCCTCCCAGGCCTCCCATACCTTTCTGAATTCAGGGCCACTAAAGGGCCTAACGTCCCTAATCCACGTTCTGGGGCCCAATACCGAGCTATAACCTGCCTTAACCTGGACCTGTCGATGAATCCGCACCAACGGGGCTAAAAACACATTGCGCTACCCACTTCATACTCTCCAGCGTATCTTCAAATGCTGAAAAAGGGGCAATCCAGCTCCACTCCATAGCAACCCAATGAACATCTGGGGGGGGGGAGCACATAATGGTATCTAAGACCTCATAGAACTGCCACCTTTTACCATATTTTACCGAAGGAACCATCTACTTCCAACTATTATGGGCTTTCTTCCCCTTCCACACAAACCTACTGAGATGCATTCCTAGTTTCCAGAAAAAGTTCTGGGGAATCTGAATGGGCAGTTGAGAGAAGCGATATAACAACTTAGGGAGAATGTTCATCTTTAAAACAGCAAAATGACTCAACCACCTCATAGTAAAGCCGGACCACCGGGCTTATTTTTCTTTAATATGGGCTACTACCGGTGAATAATTGAGTCTAAATAAATCTTCCAACTTAGAGGGCACTCTAATCAACAAGTACTTAATGGAGCTGGGGGCCAACCGGAATGGGCACTCCCTGGGCAATGATCATCCGGTCAAATCCAGGGAGAGGACTTTGGACTTATCTAAATTCATCTTGAAACCAGAGACACCCACAAATTCCTGAAGTGCTCACTAAAGACCCAGCAATGTCTCCTCCAGCCTCTCAAGAAATATCAATGTGTCGTCGGCATACAACGCCACCTGATAGAAACATAGAAACATGACGACGGAAAAAGACCACATGGCCTATCTAGTCTGTCCTTCCATATCAACCACTACAACAGTCACCTTTTTTTCCATTAGAGATCCTCTGAGTTTGTCCCATGCTTCTTTGAATTCAGAAACTGTCCTCATCTCTACCACCTCCACTGGGAGACTATTTCACAGATCCACCATTCATTTCGTAAAAAAAGTATTTCCGCATATCACTCCTGAATCTGTCCCCTTTCACCCTCATCCCATGTCCCCTCATAGCAGAGCTTTCTTTCAATCAAAAGAGGCTCTCCTCCTGTGCATTTATGCCATGGAGGTATTTAAACATCTCAATCATAGAAACATAGAAAAATGACGACAGAAAATGACCACATGGCCTATCTAGTCTGTCCTTCCATATCAACAACTACAACAGTCCCCTTTTTTCCTTTAGAGATCCTCTGTGTTTGTGCCATGCTTTTTTGAATTCAGATACTGTCCTCATATCTACCACCTCCACTGGGAGACTATTCCATGGATCCACCACTCTTTCTGTAAAGAAATAATTCTGCTTATCTTGAGTCTATCCCCTTTCACCCTCATCCCATGTCCCCTCATAGCAGAACATGCTTTCAATCGTAAGAAGCTCTCCCCCTGTGCATTTATGCCAAGGATGTATTTAAACGTCTCAATCATATCATCTCTATCCCGCCTTTCCTCTAAGGTGTACATATTAAGATCCTTAAGTCTGTCCCCATATGCTTTATAATGAAGGCCACTAACCACTTTAATAGCCACCCTCTGTACTGACTCCTTCCTCTTTATATCCTTTTGAAGGTGCGGTCTCCAGAATTGACACAATACTCCAAATGAGGTCGCACCAAAGACTTATACAGAGGCACTATCACCTCCTTTCTTTCTGCTAGCCATTCCTCTCCATATGCACCCAAGCATCCTTCTAGCTTTTGCTGTCACCTTTTCTACCTGGTTAGCTACTTTAAGATCATCAGACCCTTTGGCAAGATGGCGGCGGTAACAGACAGCTGCTGACACTGCTCCGGTGTGCCTCCGTTTCTAACTCTTTTCCTCGTTATCTTTATTCTGCTTGCACTGGCAAGCCCTCCTGATGCCGCATGCAGGCAGAAAGAGGAAAGCTAAGCTGGTGGCAAT
Organism: Ichthyophis bannanicus; assembly: GCA_033557465.1. NCBI lineage: Eukaryota > Metazoa > Chordata > Amphibia > Gymnophiona > Ichthyophiidae > Ichthyophis > Ichthyophis bannanicus. Next base: position 362,056,863 of record CM066037.1, on the reverse strand, counting down.
GTCGACGGAGATGATCCCAGTCGCAGAAAAGTTGGCGGTTAGCGGGCCTATGGATGCATTTGTGAAGCCCGCTGGGAGAAGTGAGTTAACTCCAGGGCACCCGCTGCGCGCTGGTGGGGCGGAAGGAAGGTCTCCCAGCGCCGAAGGGCTAGAGGTCTCCCTCAGCCCGAAACTCCGAATACCGCCAGTTCAGCCGGAAGGGAAGTTCTTGCCTAGGATGCTGGTTTCTGGCGTGAGTGAGGTGGGAAGCCCACTCCAGAGGTCCCAGATGCAGCCATCCAGCCCCAGAGGAAGCCAACCGGTGCTGGTGTCTCCAGCTTTGCTTTCTGGAATGGAGGAAGGTATAAAAAGAGAGGCGGATTACATCTTTGCACGCTGCGGGGGAGCTGCCTCTAATATCTCTGGATGACTTAGCTTGGTGGGAATGGTCTCAAGCACATTCTGGTGAGACCTGATGTTGTTTCCTTTGATGGTCTCTGGGATGCCTTCTCGTCCATGCACCTCAATATTACAGCACAGCTTCAGTCTATATTGCAGCAGGAAAACAGCAGGAAAACAGTTAAGAAAAAACTAAAAGGAGCAGTTGCAAAGGTTAAAGACGTACATCAAGCTTGGGTGTTGTTGAAAAATACTATCTTGGAAGCCCAGACCAGCTGTATTCCACGCTTTAAGAAAAGTGGAAGGAAGTCAAAAAAACTGCCAGCATGGTTTAAAGGTGAGGTCAGAGAGGCTGTTGTTGCCAAAAAAGCAACTTTCAGGAAATGGAAAAAAGAGCCAAACGACGAAACCTGGAAACAGCACAAGCACTGGCAAGTCAAATGCAAGGCATTCATAAGGCAGGCAAAGAGAGAATTTGAGAAGAAGCTTGCTGCGGAAGCAAAAACGTGAAATAAAGACCTTTTCAAGTACATTCGTAGCAAAAAACCTGTGAGAGAGTCAGTTGGTCCATTAGATGATAAAGGGGTTAAAGGAGCACTAAGAGGCGACAAGGCGATAGCGGAGAGACTGAATGAATTCTTTGCTTCGGTCTTTACTGAGGAAGATGTAGGGATGTTACACATGACTGAAGTGGTATTTAAAGGTGCGGAAGAATTGAAGGAAATATCGATACATCGGGAAGATATCTTACAACTATTAGATAAACTGAAGAGTAGCAAAAACCTGGGCCGTATGGTATACATCCAAGGGTGTTGAAAGAACTGAAATATGAGATTGCAGACCTGCTATCAGTAATCTGTGAACTATCATTAAAATCATCTCTAATACCTGAAGATTGGAGGATCGCCAATGTAACACCAATTTTTAAAAAGGGTTCCAGGGGTGATCCGGGAAACTACAGACCGGTGAGCCTGACGTCAGTACCGGGAAAAATGGTAGAAACCATCATAAAGAATAAAATTACTCAGCATGTAGATAGTCACAACCTAATGGGAGACAGCCAACATGGCTTTAGACAAGGAAGATCTTGTCTTACTAATCTGTTATGTTTTTTTGAAGGAGTGAATAAACAGGTGGACAAAGGTGAGTCGGTTGATATTGTGTATCTGGACTTTCAGAAAGCCTTTGACAAGGTCCCTCATCAGAGACTTTTGGCAAAACTAAAGAGTCATGGGATAGGAGGCAGTGTACTATTGTAGATCAGGAACTGGTTAAAAGATAGAAAGCAGAGGGTAGGGCTAAATGGCCAATTTTCCCAATGGAGAAAGGTGAATAGTGGTGTACCCCAGGGATCTGTGCTGGGTCTGCTGCTTTTTGACATATTCATAAATGACCTGGAAAGTGGAATAAAGAGTGTGGTTATCAAATTTGCAGATGACACAAAACTATTTAAAGTTGTTAAAACCCAAGAGGATTGTGAAAAATTGCAAGAGGATCTTGATAAATCGGAAGACTGGGCATCAAAATGGCAGATGAAATTTAATGTGGACAAGTGCAAGGTTATGCACCTAGGGAAGAACAACCCAAACTATGGTTACACGATGCAAGGTTCCACATTAGGAACCACCACCCAGGAAAAAGATTTAGGCGTCATTGTGGATACCATGTTAAAACCCTCGGCCCAGTGTGCAGCGGTGGCCAAGAGAGCAAATAGAATGCTAGGTATGATAAGGAAAGGAATGGAAAATTAAACAAAAGATATTATAATGCCTCTATATCGTTCCATGGTGAGACCGCACCTTGAATATTGTGTGCAATTCTGGTCGCCTTATCTTAAAATGGATATAGCGATTTTAGAAAAGGTTCAGAGTAGAGCCACCAAAATGGTAAAGGGGATGGAAGGATACTCCTATGAAGAAAGGCTAAAAAGGTTAGGGCTCTTTAACCTGGAAAAGAGACGGCTGAGGGGAGATATGATAGAAGTCTATAAATTAATGAACGGAGTGGAACGGTTAAACGTAGATCGATTGTTTATGTTATCAGAATATAGAAAGACTAGGGGACATGCAATGAAGCTACAGGGTAAACTATTTAAGACTAATAAAAGAAAATATTTTTTCACTCAACGTGTAATCAAACTCTGGAATTTGTTACCGGAGGATGTAGTAAAGGCTGTTAGTGTAGCTGGGTTTAAAAAAGGTTTGGACAAGTTCCTGGAGGAAAGGTCCATAAACCATTATTAAGAAGTGACCGAAGATATCAATGCTTGACCCAGTACAAGCATTGTGGAACTTGTGTCTCTTGGGGAAACTGTTAGGTACATATCACCTAGATCGGCCACTGTTGGAAACAGAATACTGGGCTTGGTGGACCTTGGTCTGACCCAGTATGGCATATCTTATGTTCTTATGTTCTTATATTAGTTTCAAGTGTTTGGGCAGCAATTGAAATTATATGAAGTGGGACAGAATGAGCTGACTGCCAAAATGGCCTCTTTTGAGGGATGGTTGGGGCAGGTTCAGGACGCTTCCCAAGCCTTTGTTAAAGATTCCGTGGTTATGCATAGGACGGAGGATAGAATTCTTAGAAAATGCAGTAAGGAGCCGAAACCTAAGAATATTAAATTTTCCTAAGGTTCCTTCGGTTTCTGCCCTGGAACATTTTAAGAAGTTTCTAGTAACTACTTTAAAGGTATCGGCAGATTCTGTTCCACCTATATCTAAGGCCTTCTATTTGCCAACTGCAAAGTCTGGACCTGTCGGTAAAGATGACCATCTCTTGTTATCTTCGGACAGTTTGGACTTGTCTACCTTTTTGGAACGGTCCCCTTCGGATGTCGGGATGACAGCTACATTGTTGGTCACCTTCGCCCTAGAGGCGGACAGAGATTGGCTGTTTTTATTGGTTTTTAGGTCCACATGTAAAGTGTTTTTGGAGTCCCACCTAAGAATATTTCCTGATGTTTCTAGGGCAACCCAAAAGAGAAGGAAGCAGTTTCTTTTATATCATTCTGGGGTGCTCCAGTTGGAAGGGCTAGTTTTCCTTCGCTTCCAGTGTAAGTGCCTGGTGAAGTTAGCTGGACACAGTTACCTGTTTTTTGAACCCTCCCAAATGGCTGTCTTTATTGCCTCTAAGTTACGTGATGTGCAGGGTCCCTTTTTAATCTCCCTCAAAGTAGTTCTCCTAGAGAGGAGGGCTAGTTCGGAATGTATTGTTGCACTCCTTCCATGACTGTGTATTTCTTGTATTTGCATTGTAACAAATTGTTCCTTTATATTGTGACCTATCTTGCCATTCTATTGAGGACTTGTGGGCTATGTTTAGTTATTCTATCTTCACTGTGGAGATTTTCCTTTATGTTATATGTGCCCTTTCTGTACAGGTTTTTCTTGTAATTATGGTAAAATTGCATAAATTAAAAAAAAAAAAAAAAAGATCATCAGACCCAACCACGCCAAGGCCCCGCTCTTCTTTAGTGGACAAAAGTACTTCACCCCCTATACTATATTGCTCCCTTAGATTTCTGCAGCCCAAATGCATGGCCTTGTATTTTTTAACATTAAATCCCAGCTGCCAAATTCTAGACCTTTCTTCAGGCTTAGCTAGATCCCTCCTCATGTTAACTAAACCTTCCTGGGTGTCTACTCTATTGCAGATTTTGGTATCATCTGCAAAGAGGCATACCTTACCTGACAGCTCTTCCACTATATCACTATCAAAGATGTTAAAAAGAATCGGGCCAAAGACAGATCCCTGGGGCACACCACTGGTAACTTCCTTCTCCTCAGAGTGAGATCCATTTACCTGTACCCTTTATCACCTCCAACTCAACCAATTTCTAACCCAATCAGTAACTTTAGGGTCCATCCCTAGGGTGCTCAGTTTGTTTATAAGTCGCCTGTGAGGAACGGTGTCAAAGGCTTTACTGAAATCTAAATACACCACATCTAGGGCTCACTCTCGGTCCAATTCCCTGGTCACCCAGTCAAAGAAGTCAATCAGATTTGTCTGACAAGACCTGCCTCTGGTAAATCCATGCTGCCTCGGATCCTATAATCCACTGGACTCCAGAAAGCTCACTATTTTCTCTTTCCGCAGCGTTTCTAATAATTTACTCCCACCGAAGTTTTCAACCACATCCTTACTTCTGCTTTTGTGTAAAGGCACCACATGAGACTCTCTCCATTCCTTTGGCACCACTCCCGACTCCAATGAGGCACTGAAAAGGTCAGTCAGTGGAGCTGCTAGAATGTCCCCAAGTTCCCTCAGTACTCTATTGTGTATTCCATCTGGTCCCATAGCTTTGTCTACTTTAAGTTTAGCTAGTTTCTCGCGAACAGTTTTCTGAAAATTGTTCAAGATGCCCCTTGCTTCTTTTCCTGTTTATGGGTGTTTTCTGAGGTCCTGTTCCTGGTTCTTCATTTGTGAACACAGAACAGAAATATTTGTTAAGCAATTCCGCTTTATCCTCATCAGCTTCTATATATTCCTCCCCTTCACCCATGAGTCTGTCAATACCACTTTTGTTCTTTCTCTTCTCACTAACATATCTGAAAAATGTCTTATTTCCCCATTTTATTGCATTGGCTATTTCATCCTCTTTTTGAATCTTTGCTTTCCTGACTACTTTGCTAGCTTCTCTAAGTTTTTCCGAATATAGATACCTGTCTTCCTCTCTCTGTGATCTCTTGTATTTCATGAAGGCCTCCCTCTTTTTCTTCACCTTTTCAGCTACTTCTTTCAAAAGTGTTCTCCTTTTCCTTTTACCTTTATTTACCATTTTAACAAAAAGGTTGGTTGCCCTTAAAATATCCCCTTTCAGTTTTGCCCACTGTTTTTCTACATCCCCCAGCAGATCCCATCCTGCTAACAACTCCCTGAGGTATTGGCCCAACTTGGCAAAGTTAGTCTTCCTAAAGTCTAAGACCCTCGCTTTTGAATGGATTCTAACAGCCTAGTCCTAATAGTGAACCACACCTTCTGGTAATCACTGGATGCAAAATGATCTCCCTCTATAACATCAGAAACACTTTCACCATTGGTAAGCACCAAGTCCAGTATGTCCCCTTCACATGTGGGTTCTGTTACGAATTGCCTGAATAGTTCTCCCTATAGAGAATTCAGGATCTCCTTACTTAAAGATGATACTGCAGCAGGAATGTGCCCATCAACATCTGGCATATTGAAATCCCCTGTCAGTAGCACTTCCCCATTCCTTGCAATGCTGTGTATGTCTTCAATTAACTCTCTGTCCACCTCTTCCTCTTGTGAGGGAGGTCTGTATATCACACAAATGCAAATAGATTTCCCTTTCCCTATTTCTAGTTTAACCCACAGTGCCTCCTCTATCCCTTTTAGGCTCTGTAATGCCAAAGTTTTAATATTATTTTTTACATATAGTGCCACTCCTCCTCCCCTTCTTCCTCCCCTGTCCTTTCTGAATAAAGTATAGCCAGGTATAGTTACATCCCAGTCATGGTTTTCTGTGAATTATGTTTCTGTAACTGCTACTAAATCCAAGTCAGCCACTCCGACCAAAGCTTCAACATCAGTGATCTTATTTCCCATGTTACAGGCATTTATACTCACTGCTTTCCATGTGTTACCCCTCTTACCCATTTCCATAAAGGTATTTAATGTTTCACTTACCTGGGGTCTTTGACTTATCTGGGGGCTTTCTTTACCCATCCCCAGTGAATCTAGTTTAAAGCCCTCTTCAGTAGATTAGCCAATCTGCTACTGAAGACATGTCAACCTTTCTTGGACAGATGGACACCATCTCTGCTCTGCAACCCTTGGAACAGCAACCCATGGTCTAGGAAACCAAAACACTCTCAATGACACCATCCACGCAGCCATGCATTCATCTCTGGGATGCGAGCCTCTCTGCCTTGGCCTTTACCCTCAATGGGTAGGATTGAAGAGAACACCACCTGTGCACCTATCTTCTTCACCCTCTGTCCCAGAGCCATGAAGTCACTTTTGATATGCTCAGAGGGATACCTGGCAGTATCATTTGTGCCGACATGGATTAGCAACATTGGGTAATAGTCGGTGGGCTCGATGAGTCTCGGCAAACTCTCCATAACATCTTGGATTTTGGCACCAGGCAGACAGCATATCTCTCTTGACATCAAGTCTGGACGGCAGATGGAAGCCTCAGTATCCCTCAGAAAAGAGTCACCAATCACCACTATCCTTCATTTCTTTGTGTTCACTGATTCTGCAACTTTGGGGTACTTGGGCTCTTGTTCTTCCCTTTCGAAGGATGCTTTCACCTCCTCCACTTCCAGGGCTGCATAATGGTTCTTCAATTCAAGGGCTGTAGAAGTTGGATTGGTGATTCTGCAGGCCCTGGTGACTTCTGTCCAAATTTCGTCAATCTGTAGGCACCCATCTTCTCCTCCACTGGAGAGCTTGGTTGTTGCAAGAAGCATCTCATCAATGTACTTCTCACTGTCTTGAATGCTCCTCAGCCTCGTCACCTCCTATCAGAGTTCCTCCACTTGTTTCCTGATAGTTTCAGCATGCAAGCACCCAGCACATGGAACCTGTCCTTCAACTGGAATTGGGACCTCTGTCTGGACAGAAGCAGAATCTGTAATGGGGGCAACAGCTTTAGCAATACAATTTTTCCCAGCCATTGTTCAGTTTGTGGAGCTTAGGTGTCTGTTAAAGCAAAAGAGAGAGATCTACCAAAGTACCAGCCGGTTTCCCAGCTGTCCTTTCAGAGAAAAAGCAGTTAAATCCCTTTAATTATATTCAAAATGTGCATTCCTAGTCCCTGTGTTTTGTTAATTGGGGAGGTGCCCTATAAAGGAAGACTGCTCACTAGGGGTGGGTGGGAGTTGGGGGGGGGGGGTTTAGGGAGGGATCTAGGTGTCCGTAGCCCCAAAGAGCTGAGAAAGTTACTAAAGCAGAATTTTATTTTATTTTTTTTTATTTTTATTTTTTTTTATTTCAAACTTTTACACAAAGAAAAAAATAAAAGCAATAATAAGTAATTATACATTAAACCAACATTTCCAAACAAATAATAACACCCAGCCCACAATTTGGAGTGTGCATAAAAGAAACAATCAATGCTGAGAGGAAGAATATAACTTAAACAAAACAAAACCCCTGTTTACTAAGAAAACCCACAATCAACCAACATTCTGCAAAAATTTCTCTAATTACATGGATATTTAAGTAAAAAGGAGGCCCCTACTGCCAATACACGAGGACGAAGCAAAAGAAAAGCCTTCCTTTTCAATTGTGTGGCATGACACACATCAGGGAAAACCTGTATCAAATGCCCAAAAAACATTTCCTGCCTATGTTTGAAGTAAGAGCGCAGAGTCATCTCCTTATCTTGCTCTAATGAAAATACTACTAACAAAGTAGCCCGAGTAGATATCTCTTCTACTGAGGACTCCAAATAAGCTGACAAATTCAGACTCTGAGCTGATAAACAATCCATATCTTCTGCTATTGCACCACCAGTTTCTGAATCTGAAACCAATTTCCCTCTAGTAGCAGTAGGTAAATAATAAATTTTTGACAAAACTATGGATTATGGTTCAGAAACTTTTAAAACATCTTTTAAGTATTTGACAAATAATATAGTCGGAGAAAGGTAGTGCGTTCGAGGAAAATTTAGTAATCTTAAATTTTTAACCCTTAAGGCATTTTCAATTAATTCATCTTGAATATGTAAATGTAAAGAATCCTGGACAAAAGAGGCAACAGATCCTTGAATAGAAACAAGCTGACCGTCAACCTTAGCTTTATGAGACTCAAGAGAACACAATCGGTCCTGATGATTAGACAAAGAATTGACAGTTTCTTTAGTAAATGTAGACATTTTAACCAATGAAGTTTTCAAGTAAAGCTCAGTTCTAGAAACAATCCTCCATATATCCTGTAAAGAAACTTCAGCCAGAGGAGATAGATCCTCCAAAGATGGCAGGGAAAAGTCAATGGGGCAAGGCAGAGACACAACTTCCCCCTCTAGCTTCAAAAAAGCAGAATTTTAAACCTACCCCACTAAAAAAAATATTTCTCCTTTTAAACTAAAGCACCAAAAAGAATGTAACTTTGTTTTAAAAATGTACCAAAACCCTTTTAAGAGCTCCCAGTCAGAGAGCTAGCAATTTAAAAAGCCACAAATTCTTACTTTTGCTTGAAATGAATAGCCCTGTTAGGAATGCTTCAACAGTGCAGGGCTCTGAAGCCTTTTATGCAGGCCTCAGCTGCTCTCAGTTCTTTCACAGACTAATCAGGCCCACTAACTCCTGATGAGGTGTCAGTAGCTCCAAAGAGCTGAGAAAGTTACTAAAGCAGAGTTTTAAACCTACTCCACTAAAGAAACTGTTTCTCCTTTTAAACTAAAGCACCAAAAAGAATGTGACTGTTTTAAAAATGTACCAAAATCCTTTAAGAGCTCCCAGTCAGAGAGCTAGCAATTTAAAAAGCCACAAATTCTTACCTTTGCTTGAAATATCACCTCTATCCCGCCTTTCCTTTAAGGTATACCTATTAAGATCCTCAAGTCTGTACTCATATGATTTAAAATGAAGACCACCAACCATTTTAGTAGCCACCCTGTACTGACTCCAGCCTGTTTATATCCTTTTGAAGGTGCGGTCTCCAGAACTGCACACAATATTTCAAATGAGGTCACACCAAAGACTTATACAGAGGCACTATCACCTCCTTTCTTCTGCTGGCCATTCCTCTCCCCATTCACCCAATCATCCTTCTAGCTTTTGCCGTCACCTTTTCTACCTGTTTAGCTACTTTAAGATCATAAGACACAATCATGCCTAGGTCCTGCTCTTCTTTAGTGGACAAAAGTACTTCACCCCCTATATTATATTTCTCCCTTCGATTGCTGCAGCCCAAATGCATGACCTTGCATATTTTAACATTAAACCACAGCTGCCAAATTCTAGACCATTCTCCATGCTTAGCTAGATCCCTCCTCATGTTTTCTACACCTTCCTGGGTGTCTGCTCTATTGCAGATTTTGGTATCATCTGCAAAGAGGCAAACCTTACCCAACAGTCCTTCCACTTTATCACTAACAAAGATGTTAACAAGAATCGGACCAAGGACAGATCCCTGGGGCACACCATTGGCAACCTTCTTCTCCTCAGAGTGAGCTCCATTTACCTGTACCCTTTGCCACCTCCCACTCAACCAATTTCTAACCCATTCAGTAACTTTAGGGTCCATCCCTAGGGTGCTCAGTTTGTTTATAAGTCACCTGTGAGGAACGGTGTCAAAGGCTTTACTGAAATCTAAATACACCACATCTAGGGCTCTCTCTCGGTCCAACTCCCTGGTCACCCAGTCAAAGAAATCAATCAGATTTGTCTGACAAGACATGGCTCTGGTGAATATATGCTGCCTCGGATCCAGTAACCCACTGGACTCCAGAAGCCTCACTATTTTCTCTTTCAGCAGTGCTTCCAATAATTTACTCATCACTGAAGTTAAGGTAACTGGCCTGTAGTTTTCAACCACATCCTTACTTCCATTTTTGTGCAAAGGGACCACATGTGCTTCTCTCCAGTCCTTTGGCACTACTCCCAACTCCAACAAGGCATTGAAAAGGCCCCCCACTACTATTTGATAAATGTCTGGGGCTGTTCTCAAGATATCAGCCAGGGTTCTATTGCCAGCACAAAAAGAAGCTGCAAAAAGGAGCACCCTTTCCATGTCCCCCTATATAATCAAAATTGCTCTGACCTTATCCCATTCACAGTTATGGATGCTACTGGCACAGCATACAGGACTTGTATCCACTTTACAAAATTATGTCCAAACCCAAATCTTCCCAGGTATGACAACTCCACCTGGTCAAAGGCCTTTTCGGCATCTAGCGAGACACACCAGGCCTCCTTCCTAGCTCACGATACACTTTGAATGACATTCACCAGCTGACGGATATCATCTGTGGTCTGCCTTCCCTGTAAGAAGTCTGTTTGATCTGAATGTATCAAAGAAGGCAGAACGCCCTCCAAGCGGCTAGCAAGCACCTTTGCAAAAATTTTCACATCGCTATTCAATAACGATATTGGTCGGTAACTCCCACATTCCACTGGGAGATGACCCTCCTTCGGGATTAGGGTAGTCTCTGCTTCATACATACTCCCTGGAAGATGCCCTCCAGACAACGCATCATTAAATACTCTGCAACAGAGGGGCCAATGTGCTAGTAAGTCCTTTGTACCATTCCACCAGAAACCCATCAAGCCCCATGGCTTTTCCTGCAGCCAGTTTCCCAATTACTTGCTCAATTTCCACCACAGATATCTCCCTCTCCAAGGCTGCTCACTGTTTCTCTGAAACGGTCGGCAATGTGGTTTTGTCTAAATACGACGCAAGCTCTTCAGCAGAGGGGGAACACTTTGAGGAGTATAGCAAGGTGTAAAAATCTTTAAACGCCTGGCCAATTTCTTTGGGATCCCTCTTCAAACACTGGTTTCTGTTTTACACCGCCCCAAATAACTGGCTTGCTCGCTATTTATGCAATTGCCTGGCGAACAGCTTACCAGCCTTCCCGCCTTGCTCTAAGAAATTATGACGCATTTACTGTAAAAGAAATTCAATATGCTCTACCTCTATACTCTCAATATGCCTCCTTACGTCCACTAACTGTCGGTATACTTGTTTCCTCCCTGAACGCTTATGCTCCTTCTGCAATTCATCTAACCGCTCACGCAATGCACAAAGTTCTGCGTCTTTACGCTTCTTATTCTCTGAGTCTAACTTCAAAGGATGTCCCCTCATACATGTCTTCTCAGCTTCCCAAAGGACCTGCACTGATACCTCCCCCGTATCTTTCAGGTGTTGGTAGTCCTCTCACCAGGCCATCATCAGTTCCTGCACCTTCTTATCCTGAAGAAGACGAACATTCACCCTCCTTCTCCTCATCTCATTTTTACTGGACAGAGGCTCTAAGTCTAACTTCAGCCATACCATCCCATGAACCAGAGGACTTGATATCTGGCAATCTATTGTCTGAACTATACTAGTACTGGGATCACAGAACATATCCAATCGTGAGTACCCCTTCGTTTTAGCCGAGCAATGCGTGTAATCTCTTTCTTTAGGATTTGAAGTCCTCCAAATATCCTCCCAGCCCATAACCTGGAGTGCTTTCCTCAAAGACGTGTTTTCTGGGAGGGGGCCTAACCCCCTTGGCTGGCCCGAACAATCAAGGGTGCTCAGGGCACAGTTAAAATCACCTCCCACTCAAATTGACCCCTTAGCTTTTAACCCAGAAGTGGAGAGCGCCTGCCAGAAAAAGCACTCCTTGGGTCTGTTGGCTGCATATAAGTTCAGCAGAGAAATTTCCTGCTGTTCAATCCGCCCCACCACCCAAACTAAATGGCCCTGAGTCCCCACCTTGCTTGTTTATCAAAATGCCCCCCCCCCACACGCTTCATAGACGTTTGGGAGGACCTGTACACCTGCTCCCATTTCTCCCTGCCCAACTTCTCCATCTCTGGGAATGTTAAGCGCACCTCTTGCAACAGCACAATGTCCACACGCTCCTTCTGAAAATATGTCAGCACATGCTTATGCTTAATTGGGTAGTTTAACCCCCCAACATTTAGTGTGGCAATTTTAATAGACATCTTGGAGGTGAAATGCAACTGACATTAGCTTTCAATTCCATTACCCTGCCTTTTAACTCTCTTATTCTCTTGTTACCCTCCTCCACATCTACTCCCAGCCCCTGTCCAACCTCCAGCATTCTCGACTCTCCTCCACTCCACAAAGTCCATGCGCCCCAATCCCCACTGCCCCTCCCACCAAACTTCCATAACGAGAACCCCAACCCACACCCGTACAGCCCATTTCACCCATTCGCTTACCCATTTCACGCACTCCCCCCCTACTCAAACTCTCTGTCACACTCATTCAAAGAAACTATCCTCTTTTGTAATATTAACTCAGTTATGGCTTCAAAAAGGAAAAAATACAGTTCCAGGCCTGGCATCCCCGGGCCCCCGCCATCGCAATATGGCGCTTCCAGTCCTATAGATTAGCCTAGACCACTAGAGGGCCATCTTTGTAGGCCAACACTTTAGATCCGGAGCTACCCATATAACGCTCGCTGGCATTAGGTCCAAAGTATCTGATCTACTCATGTGGCATGTCCAAACAGTCTCAAGCATATTCAAAAGCTGCCAGGATCCTATATGCGGACAATCCATTCAATTATTTGGTTAACTTCCGCGACTTCATCCTCCTCACATTGCTACATAATCTACTTTAGGGGACCTTTCTCTAAGTCCTGTGGGTTGTGTTCTTCAGTCTCCATCCTTCAGCTAAGGTATTGGGCTCTCTTGCCTGTCAAGAGCTATATCGCTGTGAGGAGGCTCAGATGTTTGTACTTCATTCTTACAGTTCTCCGAGATACATAAATTCTCCGGCGTACTGGCACTGGAGTCAGATGAGCATGCCGGTGTCTGGTCCTCCGGTGACTTCCCTCGGATATCGGATCTAGGCGATACTTCTGAGGAGCTTGTTCCCCTGCCTTTCCCTGGCTCCATTTGCGCCTGAAATTTCTTAACCTCCTCTGGAAAGTGAAAAAAGGTCCTCTTCCCATCTCAAATCATCGTGAACCACACTGGAAGCAATTCCTTTCTTTTCCAGGCTGTTCAGCACTCACATCAGGAAACACCACTATCGACCCGTTCTTATACTGCACTTTCTTAGTCTTACGCACCTCTATAATAATATGCTCCTTTTCCCGGTATCTCAGCAGTTTTACTATTAGAACACGTGGTTGCTGACCATCTTTAGGACAGGGGCTTGTTTCCCAATGGGCCCGCTCTATTTCATAAGCTGGTTCAGACAGGTGAGCGGGGAAGCAAGATCTTAACAACTGCTGCACAAATCCCCAAGTGTCTGGAAGTTCTGCTCCCTCTGGTATGCCAAAGATTCTCAAATTTTGACGATGATATCTATTTTCCCTGTCCTCCACATTGTCCTCAGCCATCTCACTGCTTTGTACAGTTTTTCCAAGTCTTTTGAGTGAGTGGCCATTTGATCCTCTATCAATCCCATATGCTCTTCTACTTCTACTACCCGCATCATAACTTCATCAAATCTCTGATCAAATCGGGCTGAGACTTCTGTGATAATCTCTACCTTCGATGCCCTGATCTCTGCCAGCAAGCTATTCAGATCCACTGTCTGAGCTCTGCTTTCCACGGACCACGTGATGGATTCAGCGTCAGCCATTTTGAAAGCACTTTTAGCTCCCGGCGGCTGTTGTTTTGTTACCTTAACGCTGCTCACACCACTGCATGATGTCTCGGTTCATTCACGTCGAGGTCACAGCATCTTAGGCATCATGGACTGCACGGATCCATCCTCTGGGAGCACCCCACTGTCTTCTCTTAGTGCTTTTATAATTCAGGTGCCTGGAGCTTCATGCCTAAGCCTCCGCTCTCATAGGTACTGGAACTGGAAGCCTACAAGGATACTTTAAATGGAAAAAAAGCACCTAATTTCAGTACTCCTGGCTTCAAAGGAGAAGAGTAGGTATCCGCAGAAAACAGGGTGAGGCAAACCAGAAGCGGACCCTAAGGACCAGGCCTACACGTAGGTATCTTAATGCAGACAAAGTTTATTGAGGACCCAACTAAAATGTTTCGGCCGGAGGACTTCTTCAGGGGTCTAAAAATAAATAAAATATACATTAAAACACACATATTAAAATATGAATGAATATTGTACATACAACATAACATTAAAAGGCAAAGGGTCTTGAAATATGGAAAGGACAATACAGAAAAAGGACATCTATGTGAGGGCGTTACATAAAAATACACAACTGGTGAAAGCGTAGGATATATTACCACAGAATGTAGCACCATACAATATAACATTAAAGAGCCGCAAAAGGTCTTGAAATATGGAGAAGGACAAACAGAAACATCTGTGTGAGAGCGTTACATAAAAATGCACAACTGTTAAACCCCTACCAAGATCTCTCCAAGCTCCCTACCTTCTACTAAAACTCTACAATGTACCCTCACAATGTAAATACTAAGGAGTGTATTCCGATCTGCAAATAGCAGGGATGGATGTCCCATTGTCCTGTGAGTTAGTCAGGCAAGGCATGTATAGGCCTGTTCGCGATTCTGATCCTGCAGGGCTGGACGTTCCCTGTGGGATCAGAATCGTTACTCCCTCTGTGCATCCGGTTCTGACCAGCTGCATAGAGGACCTGGACTTTGGGTATGGAATCGGGCTCTATATGTTTAATTCTCAGTTAATTGTCCCAGTTCATTGGAACCTGTTGTTGTTGAGATGTGAACTGTCTTGAATGGATGATGAGGCAGAATAAAAGACCTGTTAAATAAATAAATATATAAACCCAGCTATTGCAGCCCTGGAGGCTCCTACAAAAGGATCCATTGGACCAACAACAGGCTCCGAGGGTTGCTTCCTGGCCTTCCCTTTGCGTTTAAGCATGGAGGAAGTTCGGAGTACCATTACTACACAGTCATCTTGAACCACACCCCCGGGAAGCTTATTTTATATTATGCCAACACTCAGACAATGTGCATACATATACCCATACCTGCCACCAATCTCAGTGTCACATAATGCATACAAGTGTGGCATAAAAGGGATCATCACTGTCTCCCCTCTTTCACCACACACTCCAAGTTCAGTTCATCCCCCCACCCAACTGTTCAGCCATCATTCTACCATGTATTCAGCACACCTCTGAAAGGCATTAAGATCTACCCCGAGGCATAGTGTTAAATGAGAATCTACCCCTTCAAAGGAGACATCCTGGTGCAAGATAATCAGAAGTGCATAAGGAAGACCCCATGTGTGAGAGATAGCTGATAAGAACATAAGAACATAAGATATGCCATACTGGGTCAGACCAAGGTCCATCAAGCCCAGTTACCTGTTTCCAACAGTGGCCAATCTAGGTCATACATACCTAGCAGTTTTCCCAAAAGACACAGGCTCCACAATGCTTGTACTGGGTCAAGCATTGATATCCTGGGTCCCTTCTTAATAATGGTTTATGGACCTTTCCTCCAGGAACTTGTCCAAACCTTTTTTAAATCACCTTACCGCTGCGCTACAGCCACAAGAACATACCCAGGAATCACCATAAACGCTAACTGGACTACATTCAATGACACCTCAAAGGAAGAAATATCCTCCACCATCTCCTGCCTGAACACCACTACCTCCCCACTGGACCCCTGCCCTACTGAATGGATAAAGAAAACCAAGGAAGACCTAAGTACCCCACTAACTCACATCGTAAATGAATCCTTTAAACAAGGATACATGCCAGATGCCCTCAAAACATCAATCATCCGACCAACCATAAAGAAGAACAACCTGGACCCCAAGGACCCCACATCCTACAGACCAGTGGCAAGCCTCCCCCTCGCCACCAAGATAATAGAAAAGATAGTCCAACACCAGCTCCAAGATCATCTAGACACCAACGACATACTTGACCCACAGCAACACGGTTTCCGACCACTACATGGAGTTGAGACCCTCATGACCATCCTAATGAACACACTCATCATCGGAACACAAGAGAAAAATTCAGGGTACATCCTGATCTTCCTAGACATATCAGCGGCCTTCGACACAATCTCACACGAAATCCTCATACACAGACTACAAACAATCGGAATCAAGGACACTGTACTCCAATGGTTCAGATCCTACTTAACTAACAGACAGCAACGGATTCGCACCCTCTCCACAACCTCGCCCCCCTACAAACAACTTCAAGGAGTACCCCAAGGATCCACCCTATCAGCCATGTTGTTTAACATATACCTACGTCCACTATGCTCGATCATACGCACCCATAACATCAACTTCCACATCTACGCGGACGACATAATGCTCTACGCACCAATTACAACCAACAACCCAAAAAACGAACAGCTATCAGCCTGCTTCAACGACGTGACCAACTGGCTACAGGAGAACAATCTATCCATCAACATAAAGAAAACCGAAGCCCTAATAGTAACAAAAGAACCTGACTTCAAACCACCTACCCACCTCAACATGGGAACCACACAAATACAAATCCAGCCTCAAATAAGATATCTAGGCGTCATCATTGATCAAGCTCTCACCTTCAAACAACAAATCAACAAAACCGCTGGGATAATATTCCACAAAGCTAAAACTATCCAACGACTCAGGCCCCTCCTAGAACCTCACGACTTTAGGACAGTGATGCAAGCTGTGACACTCCCTCATCTAGATTTCTGCAACATAATCTATCATGGACTTCCTGCCTCGCACACCAACCCACTCCGTACTGCCTTAAACACCACAGCAAGGATTATTCAAAATACAAAAAAACGGGAGCACATCACCCCAATCCTAAGAGACCTTCACCTCCTTCCACTGCAAGCAAGAATCAAGTACAAAGCCATCTTACTCATCCACAAAACTATCCACCAAACACGGAACACCTCACTACACTCATTACTACCTCGACCATCCCACAACAGACCAACCAGACATTCCTCCAATAACTCTATCGTTGTCCCCCACAAAAGAACCAAATCTACACAACGGACCTGCAACAGAGCATTCGAACTTTATGCTCCATCCCTCTGGAACTCTCTACCAAACCACATCAAGAACAACAACGACATCACATCATTTAAGAAACAGCTAAAGACAATCCTATTCCGTGAACATCTTTCAACGGAAACACCACCATGACCTCACACTTAGATTTTAGCAGAAGTAAATCATGTCCATGTTCACCCATAATCATTAATTGTTGACCCTGGTGATGGCCCCATCCTAAAAGAAATTACCCCTCCCTATGTTACATGTTACACCGCTTTGACCCGGTGAAAAGCGGGATATAAATGCAGTTAAATAAATAAATAAATAAATAAATCCAGCTACACTAACAGCCTTTACTACATCCTCCGGTAACAAATTCCAGAGTTTGATTACACGTTGAGTGAAAAAATATTTTCTTTTATTAGTCTTAAGTAGTTTACCCTGCAGCTTCATTGCATGTCCCCTAGTCTTTCTATATTCTGATAAAGTAAACAATCGATCTATGTTTACCTGTTCCACTCCTTTCATTAATTTATAGACTTCTATCATATCTCCTTTCAGCCGTCTCTTTTCCTGGTTAAAGAGCCCTAACCTTTTTATCCTTTCTTCATAGGAGTATCCTTCCATCCCCTTTACCATTTTGGTAGCTCTTCTCTGAACCTTTTCTAATAACGCTATATCCTTTTTAAGATACGGCAACCAGAATTGCACACAATATTCAAGGTGCGGTCTCACCATGGAACGATATAGAGGCATTATAAGGAATGTAAATAGGAATGTATATAGGAATATAGGAATATAGGTATATAGGTATATAGGAATATAGAGGTATTATATAGGAATGTAGGTATATAGGTATATAGGAATATAGAGGTATTATATAGGAATATAGGTATATAGGTATATAGGAATATAGAGGCATTATATAGGAATGTAAATAGACAAAGCATTACTAGCTAATGTTAAAATGTAAATAGTTCTGTAACAATAATCCATGTTAAACTGTATTTAGTTCTGTAACAATGTTCCATGTTATCGTTTATCATGTTAACTGTACATAGTTATGAAAAAAACGATGTTCTATGTAAAACCATGTTCACTAAATGTTACCTGTAAACCGCCTTTGATCTTTGGAAAAAGCGGTATAGAAATAAGCATAAATAAATAAATAAATAAATTATAATATCTTTTGTTTTATTTTCCATTCCTTTCCTTATGATACCAAGCATTCTATTTGCTCTCTTGGCCGCCGCTGCACACTGGGCCGAGAGTTTTAACATGTTATCCACAATGATGCCTAAATCTTTTTCCTGGGTGGTGGTTCCTAATGTGGAACCTTGCATCTTGTAACTATAGTTTGAGTTGTTCTTCCCTAGGTGCAAAGCTTTGCACTTGTCCACATTAAATTTCATCTGCCATTTTGATGCCCAGTCTTCCAATTTATCAAGATCCTCTTGCAATTTTCCACAATCCTCTTGGGTTTTAACAACTTTAAATAGTTTTGTGTCATCTGCAAATTTGATAACCTCACTCGTTATTCCCTTTTCCAGGTCATTTATGAATATGTCAAAAAGCAGCGGACCCAGCACAGATCCATGGGGTTCACCAATATTCACCTTTCTCCATTGGGAAAATTGGCCATTTAGCCCTACCCTCTGCTTTCTATCTTTTAACCAGTTCCTGATCCACAATAGTACACTGCCTCCTATCCCATGACTCTTTAGTTTTGCCAAAAGTCTCTGATGAGGGACCTTGTCAAAGGCTTTCTGAAAGTCCAGATACACTATATCAACTGACTCACCTTTGTCCACCTGTTTATTCACACCTTCAAAAAAACATAACAGATTAGTAAGACAAGATCTTCCTTGTCTAAAGCCATGTTGGCTGTCTCCCATTAGGCCATGAATATCTACATGCTGCGTAATTTTGTTCTTTATGATGGTTTCTACCATTTTTCCCTATACTGACGTCAGGCTCACCGGTCTGTAGTTTCCCGGATCACCCCTGGAACCTTTTTTAAAAATTGGCGTTACATTGGCGATCCTCCAGTCTTCAGGTATTACAGATGATTTTAATGATAGATCACAGATTACTAATAGCAGGTCTGAAATCTCATATTTCTGTTCTTTCAAAACCCATGGATGTATACCATCTGGCCCAGGTGATTTGCTACTCTTCAGTTTATCTAATAGTTGTAATACATCTTCCCGATGTATTGATATTTCCTTCAATTCTTCAGCACCTTTAAATACCACTTCACTAATGGGTAACATCCCTATATCTTCCTCAGTAAAGACCGAAGCAAAGAATTCATACAGTCTTTCCGCTATCGCCTTGTCGCCTCTTAGTGCCCCTTTAACCCCTCTGTCATTAATGGGCCAACTGACTCTCTCACAGGTTTTTTGCTACGAATGTACTTGAAAAAGTCTTTATTTTGCGTTTTTGCTTCCACAGCAAGCTTCTTCTCAAATTCGCCCTTTGCCTGCCTTATCAATGCCTTGCATTTGACTTGCCAGTGCTTGTGCTGTTTCCAGGTTTCGTCGTTTGGCTCTTTTTTCCATTTCCTGAAAGATGCCTTTTTGGCAACAATGGCCTCTCTGACCTCACCTTTAAACCATGCTGGCAGTTTTTTGGACTTCCTTCCACTTTTCTTAAAGCGTGGAATACAGCTAATCTGGGCTTCCAAGATAGTAGTTTTCAACAACATCCAAGCTTGTTGTAAGTCTTTAACCTTTGCAACTGCTCCTTTTATTTTTTTCTTAACTATTTTCCTCATTTTATCATAGTCTCCCTTTTGAAAGTTAAAAGGTAGTACTGTGGATTTCCTTACTATCCCTCCTCCACTAAATAAATCAAATGTGATCATGCTATGATCACTATTGCCAAGTGGCCCCAACACCCTTATCTCTTGAACTTGATCTGATGTTCCACTATGGACTAGGTCCAATATTGCTTCCCCTCTGGTCGGTTCATGAACCAGCTGCTCCAAGAAGCAGTCATTTATTTCATCTAGAAACTTTATCTCCCTAGCATGTCCTGCCGTAACACTGACCCAGTCTATACTGGGGTAATTGAAATCACCCATTATTATTACAGTGTTGTAACTTTTGTTAGCTTCACTGATTTCTTTGAGCATTTCATCATCCATTTGTTCATTCTGGCCAGATGGTCAATAGTAAACCCCCACTGCCATCGCCTTCCCCTTTTTACATGAAATTTCAATCCATAGAGATTCTACAACAAATTTTGTTTCCTGCCAAACTTTAATCCTTTCTGACTCAATGCCCTCTCTAACATAGAGCGCAACTCCTCCACCAATTTGATCAGCTCTATGATTACGATATAGTTTGTAGCCCGGTATCACAGTGTCCCACTGGTTGTCCTCCTTCCACCATGTCTCTGATATTCCAATCATATCTAACCTCTAATTTAGTGCTATATATTCTAACTCACACATCTTATTTTTTAGGCTTCTAGCATTTGCATACAAGCATTTTAGAGACTGTATTTTATTCATATTAATCTGGCTATTGATAGACATGGGTAATTTTGGATCTTTAAGCCATGTCTGCTCCATACTCTAGGGCATTTGGGCTACTTTACTCTTTTTTGGAACCTCTCTGCTTTTGGTAGTATCCTTCAAGGATACATTCTTCCGAACCATGCACTCTTGGGCGACTGTCGGCTTTCTCCTATTATCTAGTTTAAAAGCTGCTCTATCTCCTTTTTAAAGGTTAATGCCAGCAGCCTGGTTCCATCCCGGTTAAGGTGAAGCCCATCCCTCCGGAAGAGCCCCTCCTTTCCCCAGAATATTCCCCAGTTCCTAACAAATCCAAACCCCTCATCTCAGCACCATTGTATCATCCACGCATTGAGATTCTGGAGCTCTGCCTGCCTTTTGGGTCCTGCGCGTGATGTTGCAATACCGCAAAATCAGCAGCCAGGGGCGGCTTTATAATGAGGTGAAGTGAGGCTGCTGCCTCAGGCGGCAAAGTTTTGAGGGTGGGAAAATATGCCCCCAGAACAGCCGCCTCACTTCGCCTTCAAAAGTTAAAAAAACAAAACAAAAATAAAAGCGCACAAGTTGCTGCCGCTGCTGAGTCCACTTCTCGGCAGTGGCAAACTCACCACCTCCTTTTCCTGTAGCTGTGGATCCCTGTCTCTTAGAGAACCGTGGCTGTGCTGCTAATTGAAATTGAAATAAAAAAGAAGCCAGTGTGGAGTCTTCCCGCCTCTCGAAGAACTCTGTGTAGCTTTGTCCTGTCCTCAAAGGAAGTTGTTACAACTTCCCACAATCACAACTTCCTTTGGGGGCAGAACAAAGTTGCATGGAGTCCTTCGAGATGCAGGAAGGCTCCGCACCAGCTTCTTTTTATTTGAATTGAAATTTCCAGCACAGCCGTGGTTCTCTAAGAAACAGGGAGCCGTGGCTGCAGGAAAAGGAGGCAGTAGAGGAACTAGCATGGGGGAAGGTGGGGGCTGGTAGCAGACTGACACAGGGAGAGGGGAGAAGGGGGCAGGGAATTGACAAGGGAAAGGTGAGATCTGCAACGGGGCTGACAAGGGGGGGAGGGAGGGGGTGGGGAGGAATTGACAAGGGAAAGGTGGGGTCTGCAACTGGGCTGACAGGGGGGACTGGAAGGGAATTGACATGAGGGGAAGATGGGGTCTTCAACTGGGATGACACAGGGGGAGGAGGGAGCTGGAAGGGAATTGACATGATGAGAAGGTGGTTTGCAGCTGGATTGACACTGGGGGAGGAGGAGGCTGACACTGGGGGAGGAGGAGGCTGGAAGGGAACTGACAAGGGTTCCCACTCATCCGGCGGGAACAACCGGAGTGCCGCCAGCATCAGACAAATCAGCCTGATCGCTAGCAGGAACCCTGCAGGTGATCAGGCAGATTTTTGCGGTGCAGAGATGCTCCGATTGTTTTCATTTTAGATTTTTACGCCTCTGGCCTGCCTCTGCCTTCCAGCTGCTTTTTCTTCTTTTTTTTGCTGCAAGCATTCTTGAGGAAAAAAACGCGACGGGAAGGCAGAGGAGGGCAGAGGCGGCAAAATCTAAAATTAAAACAGCCAGAGTGCCCCCGCCGCTGCCAGATTAGAGGTGCAGGTGGAGGGAGTGGGGACAGGAGGACAAGGAGAAACAAAGGTGAGAGACAGGGGACATGCTGGACAAAGGGGGAGACAAGGGGACAAGTGCTGCAGAAAGGGGGGAGACAGGGGCAAATACTGGACAAAGGGGGAGACAGGGGGAAAATTATGGACAAAGGGGAAACAGAGACATACTGGACAAAGGAGAGACAAGGGGGACAAGTACTAGACAAAGGGGAGAGATGGGGGGGGGGGCAAATGCTGGACCAAGTGGAGAGACAGGGGGACATACTGGACACACAGGGTATACATGCTGGACAAAGGGGAGAGACAGTGTGGGTTAGGATTAAAATGAGCTGATGGGGGGGGGGGCTAGCAATGGTAATGGGCAGATCAGGGGGGCTAGGACTGGTAATGGGTTGATTAGGGAAGGCTAGGATGGGGAATGGACTGATGGGGGGGGCTGGGGCTGGTAATGGGCTGATTAGGGGGGCTAGCACTGGTAATGGGCTGAGGGGGGACTAGCACTGGAAATGAGCTGATTAGGGGAGGCTAGGACTGGTAATGGGCTGATGGGGGGGGTAGGACTTGTAATGGGCTGATTAAGGGAGGTTAGCACTGCTAATGGGTTAATGGGGACTAGCACTGGAAGTGAGCTGATTGTGGGGGCTTCAACTGGGAATAGACTGATGGTAGGGTGGAAAGGGGAGGATAGAGCTGCTGGCCCTGGAAGAAAACTGGGGGCTAGAGCTACAAATGGGCTGATGCGAGGGGATGGGAGAATGGGACTAGAAGGGAGTGGATGCTGAGAGGGGCTGCCATGGTATTTGGACTAGAAGGGGCTGGATAGTGGGGAAGGAGGGGGACTGGAACGGAATGGACACCAGTGGCAGTCCTGGGAATGCAAGTTGACATTGGAAGGTACTGGGAAGGAGGGCTGGAAAGGGGCTTATACTGCGAAGGGTTACTGGGACTGGAAATAGGCTGATGGAAAGAAGTGAAGAAAACAAAAGAAGAGAGAAGAAATGGCAGAAGGACCATAGACCACAGAAAGAGAGCTAAGAGAAGACAGGAAAGCAGAAGCCTCAGATCGGGACCAGCATGATCAGAGAATAAAATGGTCAGACAACAAAGGTAGAAAAAATAATTTTATTTCATTTTAGTGATTGTACTTTGTGCTATCTTTATATTTTACACTGTATGGGGGACATGAATATCTTATTTATCTGATGTTGCACTGCTTGAGGCTTCTTAGGGTTTCAGTTTAGATGCTGTCTACATATTTTTATTTTCACTTTAGATTGTGCTTACTTATTCCGTATTTGGTGAGGGTCTGTGTTCTGAGTGTGTGACTGATCCCAGGTGTTCTGTTAACATGGAGTTTGTACATAAAGATCTATATACTGTACTGTAGTAATTTGACATGTTCAGCTTTTCAAATATGTGTATGGATGTTCCAGGGCTCACCGTAGTATTTACAGTGACGCGTTTTTTGGATGGCTCCTTATGTGAGTTTTGGAAGTTGATGCTGATATGGTATGGTATGGTTGATTTGCTCTCAGTGACTTTGTTGTAGGGTTTTGTATTAGTTCATAATATGCCTGGTACTGGAGAATGTTTGTTGTTAGTGAGATGATCAGAATCAGATTTTTTTTTAATGATATTGAGTTCTGTGGGTGAATGTCCTGGTTCTGCTCTGCACCCACTGTTGAAAGCGGTTCTGTGGATGCAAAATAAATGTTGAAAAAGAAAAAGCAAGAACCATATCGCAGTTTAACACAACAAATAAAAATGAGTTATAATTTAGTGTTATAAACTGTGCTGTTGTTCTCGCTCTTTTTTAGTTCCTTGGTGTGCAAATATCTTGCATTTCCTCCATATAATCTAATCAGCTTTTTGGTTCGGTTTAGTCTCTGATTGGAGTTTTGAAAAAGCTCTGTTCCCTCTACGGGGGGAGGGGAGGGTGAGCACAATCTCATCTTTCGCCTCAGGCAGCAGATTGCCTTGAGCCGCCCCTGTCAGCAGCCCACAGAATTGGGGGGATAGCACAGGAGGTACACCTGGCACTGCCACAACCCTTCCTCTCTGCATATAAGTTTGTCTAGCTACATCCACCTGGCATAGAGTACATGATACACCATTGAATATACTAGCCTTCTGACACAAAGATCACAAGTCCTACATGATTGAAGGCTGCTATCAACTGTTTTTTTTCCAAGTTGTGTTATATATCCAACAACAAGAATGTTCAAGAAAACTATCAATAGTGGTCAAACACTCCCTTAATTTGCAAACACACTCAGCCCTAAAGCCTCAAACTTAGCCTATCCATAGCCTTCTATGTAGGGGAACATCTTGCATCCTATGAGAATGCATGTCTCTGAAATCTAATATTGGGGTTCTCAGACATATCTACTTGCCATGAGGCAGCTATCATATCCCCTGTATGTGTGGTGGGAGGCTTTGTCCATAGCATATGTCCATGTGTGTACCTACACAGCAGCTCTCCATGATACAGTAGGAAACCATCCTGCAGTGATAGAAGGGATGTCCATACATGTCAGAGAGAAATGGCCACTCTCAACTAAGGGCCTGATATTTGAAAGGCATTTACATGGCTTACAGTCCTGTAATCCACACACAACCAACAAGCTCCGCACAACAAAGTTTCATTCACCAACCTATTTCAGCTATCATATAACAAAATCCGCAACAAATCACTAAGGCTAAGAGGACTTCAGGATGGCTAAAACCCACACATAGTGAAAAATCACTATAGGGAATAGCAGACGCTTACATCACAGGTCCCATAGCCACCTAACCTTACCACCAATTTCACCTTTTCTACAATTTCAAAAACACCAAAACTACCATTGGGAATACAATACCAAATCTACATAAACCTACTATCATACACCATTCATACACCATTCATACAACATACAAAACAAAATTACTTTAAAAAGCGTCTCAATAATAATGAATATGCTGATGGAGACAGCGCAGGAACCTTCAACGCTCTTCCTAAATTAAAGAAAAACAAAAATAAGGGCATACAGAATTATTTCATGTCCAAAATAAAGAGCATACAGCACTTATCTGTAAAAGACAATACAACAGACAGCTCGTAGGGAAGGTCCGAGCGACGCTCAATCGCATAACATTCAACTTCTAATCAACACCGGAGATCGTTTTCAGTCCAGCAGATCTTCGATAGTAGCACTCGAGGCTTCCGTTTCGCCACAAAAGGGCTTCTTCAAAGGGCCAATTCAGAAATTCAACGACCACAGTTGTCCATGTGAGTAGCCTGTGGTCGTTGAATTTCTGAATTGGCCCTTTGAAGAAGCCCTTTTGTGGCGAAACGGAAGCCTCGAGTGCTACTATCGAAGATCTGCTGGACTGAAAACGTTCTCCGGTGTTGTTCTGGATTAGAAGTTGAATGTTATGCGATTGAGCGTCGCTCGGACCTTCCCTACGAGCTGTCTGTTGTAGCTCTGTGTGTGGGGGTAGCTTGTGGGTACATGGCTCACTGATGCACTGTGAGGTGCTGTGTTGACTGCCAGTCCGACATTGGTGGGGGGTGGGGGGGGGTCTACAGTGTTCCTGAGGAAGGCTATTCTGTCATCATGGAGGGGAATGGAAATAGACCTGTGCATGTGGGTGGGCACCCCAAAGAGGTGCCTAGCACAGCTGCTCACTAGCCAGCTGGTGGGTGAGTACTATCAGGAGAGAGGCAAGAGGCAGCCCAGGAATCAGGGGTGCATGGTGGAATGGGGAGGTAAATGGCAGGTCCATCCCATACATATGAGGGGGTGTTCACTGCCAGGGGATGTGGTTGTGGAAAGGCATCAGCCAAGAGGAGTTAGCATGAGGCACCTAGACATTCTGTGACAGCTTGACTGCAAGAAGGGGGAGTTAGAGCAGGTCATGTTTGGGGGTAAACAGAGCAGGAAGACCTCCCACACTCATGTTGCTGAGAAGGACATTAATGGGCCCCATGGTTTTCAGATGAGGAGGATGAGGTCCTAGTGGACCTTGTGCTAGAGCACAATGATGTCCTTTATGGGAGGGGCAATACTGGGACATCTGTGGCTGCCTGTCATGAGATCTGGTTCACAATAGCAGCTGCTCTAAGGGTTGTTGGTGGTCTCCCATGGGATCATATTAAGCTGGTGCACAGATTCTGGGACATGCATCTGAGTGCAAATAAGAAGCTCTCCACAGCATGCCAGTATGCTAGTAGGACTGGTGGGGGGGGGGGGGCTCCCCTGCACCTGGAACTGACAGCCCTGGAGTGCCAGATGTATGATGACCAGGGACCCAGCTTGAGAGAGGTCCTGCCCAACAAACTAAACCTTTCTCTGGTATCTTAAGATAAGGTTCACCAGTGAAAAACATGGTTTGGACTTTTCCAGGCATAGAAGAGAAGGGAGAAGGTGTGGGTGTGGTTGTTCCAACTGTCAGAGACTTGGAGGGAGCCTAGGTGTCTGCAGTAAGGGTCTGTCCCGCCACTGTTGACAGAGCTGTGGAAGCTCAGTACATTCCTTTGCTATTATCACTGCACTGTGCTATGAAGTCTGCAGTCACATCAGGAGCAGATACGGGGCATGGGGCATGGGTGCAGATAACCAGAAAAATGGTGCCATGGCTTTTATAATTCTGCATTTGTCCATGTTCACATATCGCTGCAACATCCGCAAAATCATATAGTTGTGCGCATTGAGTGGCACAGTTTGCTCACTCCACCTCCAAAATCGTCATCAACATAATCAGGAGGGCAGCCTAGGGTTTCAGTAGCTGGGAAAACCTGACAACTAGGGTCTTAGCAACAAACATAGCATTTCAAGGACATTTGCAGCCATGGCAGTGCCTTGCTTTCCCCTAAGAAGAGCACAGTCCTGGATGCTCATTCATGTTTGGGGAGGGGGCATAGAATATAATTGTGACCTAGGAACGTCTCTTGCCAAGGATTCTGGGGCCCCTCATGATAGGCTCCTCCAAGGAGGGTCCTCTCGCAGCCCAGCTCAGCCCGCAGCAGCTCTCTCAGGCGGAGATCGAGCAGCTGGGGCTGCTTCAGACCAGCAACCAGCAGTTTTTCCCGCCGCAGCTCGGCTGCCCAATCGGGGCAGAGGCAGGCACCTTAAAAGGAGCACCATCCGGAGCACCCGTGCCTTGTGGGCACACGCCTGAGGGCCTCACCAGAGGGTCCTTTGGCGTGGCCCTTAGGCATGGACCGAAAACAAAGGACACCTGCAAGCCAGCCCAACTCCTAAATACTCCACAACCTCATGTGCAACACGACAGAAACCTCAATGCTGATCAGACACTTACTGGGAACCTCAGAAGATCTCAAGACCTGAACTTAAGCAGCTCTTAAAAAAAAGGTACTCACTACAACTCTCCCTGTCCTGTCAGACAAATTGCAATTACATCTCTCTGTTACCATTTTTATGCTTACTAGATGTTACCACTATTGTCTGCTACCATTATTGTCTGTTACCATTACTGTCTGTTACCATTTTTATGTAAACTAGATGCCAAACCTTCTCATACCCTTCCTCCCACCTCAGCAACTGCTTAATACTCTAAATCATCATACAAAGTTCCCCCCTAGTCCTATCTATAACATACACTAGCCCTCACCTTCCTCCTTCTACCCTAAGTTCTCTCCTCTCACCATCCACCTAAATTACCTAAAATGGAACTAACCATATTTCATCCTCCTACCCTGTGGGCTAGTCTCCTCACACTAGACATCACTTCTCTCCTCCTCTCACATGCTCTAATAGTAAACTATAATACCCCAATCCCTATAATCCACTCCCTTAGATACTCTAACATACAATCCTCTCCCCCACTCCACACTCATACCAGCTTGACTCCAAAGATAACTGCCCAAACTATAGCCAACCACCTTACCTCAAAATTCCCCCCACCCCTCTCTACTACTAACTCCCAACCAATACATGACCACAGTGTCCGACCTCACAATCTCACCCCCTCATTTACCTGGAATGACTTTGAACCCCTTACTGTGAAAAACATATCCAATACCATTAAAGAACTAAATGCCTCAATGTCCGCCCTGGACCCTTGCCCTGTATCCTGGCTCAAGACTACTCATAGCACCATTAGCCCTTACATACTCCACATTGTACAGTCCTCCCTCCAGACTGGCTCCGTGCCAGCACCCCTAAAATGTGCCTCTATCCGCCCCATCCTAAAAGGATCAAAACTTGACCCTACCTCACCTACCTCCTACAGACCTATCTCCAGTATCCCCTTTCTTGCTAAGATAACCAAAAAACTAGTCCAAAACCAACTCCAGAATTTCATAGATGAGCACTCTCCCCTCGACCTACTCCAACATGGCTTCAAAAAGAATCATGGAGTAGAAACCCTCCTAGCTTCTCTCTTAGATTCACTATACCTACTTACCCAGAATTCCACCCAAGGATGCCTCCTTATATTTCTCGACTTATCCTCAGCTTTCGATTCCCTTCCCCACCACCAACTTCTAGATAGGCTCTATGAAATAGGACTGAGAGATACAACACTAAAATGGTTCCACTCTTACCTAGAAAACCAAACTCAACAGGTCCGTATAGAGAATGACATATCCCTCCCATTTACCCTAAGATAGGGAGTTCCCCAAGGATCTAGTCTATCTGCGCTACTATTTAACATATTCCTTCAACCAGTCTGCAAGATTTTTCAAAATCATGGAATTAATTATCAATTATACGCAGATGACATTATGTGTTTCACCCCTTTCACCTTAACAAACCCTAATTTTTCAAACCTAATTGAATGCATCGCAAACCTGAAGACCTGGCTCTCAAATCACAACCTCATAATTAACCAATCCAAAACTGAAGCCCTTCAAGTATTCACCAATGCTGCCTATACCCCACCTACTAACCTTACACTTGGAGATTTCACCCTCACCATTAAAAATCAAGTGAAATATCTCGGTCTTATTCTTGATCAGCACCTTACATTCCATGAACAGATAAAAAAAACCTCTAACACAATATATGCAAAACTACGTACCCTTCGGAACCTCCAACCTCTTCTAAACCCAGACTCCTTTTGCACTATCTGCCAGGCCCTCACCATCCCAGCGCTCGACTACTGCAATCTCATCTATCATGGCCTTCCTAAGAACAGCCTACATCCCATCCAAATGGCACAGAACACAATAGCTCGGCTCACCACTAGTAACCCCAGACGCTCACACATAACACCAATCCTCTACGATCTACATTGGCTCCCCATTCAGTCCAGAGCTAAATTCAAAGCAATCACCCTCATTCACAAAATCATTTCCAATGAGTCAGCTTCTTGCCTCTCCTTGCTCCTATCCAACTCCAATAACAATAGAACACGCCGCACCATCACCAAAAACCTTCTATCCATCCCAACATCTAAGAGAACATGTAGCCAAACTACTTGTAATTGTGCATTCTCCCTTTATGCCCCCTCTATCTGGAATGCCTTACCATACGAATTACGGAACTGTCCCAATCATTCCGAATTCCGGAAGAAATTGAAAACTCATCTCTTCCAGGAACACTTTTCCCTACTTACATAGCTCCCTCTAACCTCTTATATATTCCTCCATGTAAATAGCCCTTTAAGCCTCCATGTAAATAGTTCTTAACCCTCCGCAAGGAGTACGTTTCTTGTTAATCATTTATACTGTGATCCTTATTGTTACAATGCATTCAGTTGAAATATACTGTCTGTTGTGTTCCTTGTAAACCGTCTTGAATTGTAGAAAGTCGGTATATAAAACCTATTAAATAAATAAAATAAATAAATAAATAAATAGGGCCACCACTGATTGTGAGCACACAGAGAACACAATAAGATGAGTCTTGTGGAATCACATCAAATACATGGGAGTGTGTCTTCCATATTGCCATTACAGGATCACCAGAACCCTGGGTCTTCTGGAGGTGTATATAGAAGGCTCTTCCTACCAGGTGCATAGTTGTGTATGTTGGGACATGGAATGTAGCTTCTATCAGCCAAATGTGTCATATGTACTGCAAGGGGAGGCAGATAGTGGGCTGGATGCAGGCTGAATGCTGACACAATATGTGACACCTGCAGCCTATTTATGATTGTCCAGAGGTGCCTTGCTTTCAGAGGGTATAGATATGCAGCATATGGATTATGCGGGGTGCAAAGGCCTATGGTGTTCTTAAGTGGCCCCAGATTTAGACCATGTGCGTGGTACAAAACATAGATTGTGAGCCCTTCAGGGACAAGGGAAAAAAATATATATACAGTACTTGAATGTAAACCACTTTGACTGGTAGAAAAGTGGTATATAAGCTTAGTTAAATAAATACAATGTTACAATACGCTCAGTAGCAATATCCATGAGGTGGCAGAGCTTGGTTTCTCATGTTGATTTATGTGCCAGGGGTCTGTGAAACACTAGCCACTGAATGCCTTGCCCTAGCCAAGAGCAGTGTATGTGTATGTTGTTGTTGTTGTTGTTAAGTGCCGTCGAGTCGGAGTCTACTCATGGCGACCCTCTAGACAGCTATCCTAAATTGTGTTCGGTCTTGAGTCAGGGGGCTCTTTGTTGACAGACTGGTACCCGTAGCTGCTGTTATTGTCTCGATCCATCTCATTGCTGGCCTTTCTCTTTTGCGTTGACCTTCTATCTTGCCAAGCATGATGTCTTTCTCTAATGATCTCTCTCTTCGCATGATGTGTCCGAAGTATGAAAGTCGAATTCTTGTCATCTGAGTTTCTAAAGAAAGCTTAGGTTTGATCTCCTCTAGTACCGACTGGTTTGTTCTTCAGGCAGTCCATGGTATACACAGTATTCACCGCCAGCACCATAATCCAAAGGCATCAATTTTCTTCCTGTCTAGATTTTTCACTGTCCAGCTTTCACATCCATATGATGTTATTGAAAATACCATAACTTGAACAAGTCAAATCTTTGTATGGAGAGAGACATCTCTGCTCTTGAGAATCTTATCTAAGGGGTATGTTTACTAAATTGCGGTAAACGTGAATAACGCGCGTTGTACAACGTTAAGGATCGTTAGCGCGCTATAGCGCATTAACGATCGTTAGCGCGCTATAGCGCGCGTTATCACGCGCTAACGAGCGTAATGCTCCGCGGCGCGGTAAAACACCGCAGAAGGTGGAGAGAGGGCGGAAAGAAGGGGTCAATGGGTGGAGAGTGGGCGGGGAGAGGCTAACACGCTGATTTCCAGAGCTGAATTCCAACGCGAATGAAAACCTACCGGTAAAAGCACTTTAAAGGGGAGAGAAACCATTTACGTGTCAGCAATGTACAGCCTAGGCAGGGAAACCAAAGAAGGTGATAAGTGTGATACATGTGCACAGAACAAAAGGGCACAGAAACACCGAAAATGACCCCAACAAACTGGAAAAAAACATCAACCAAGCTGGCCAATAGTGGTAGCAATGAGAAACATCAACCCTCCCCCCCCCGAGTAAGCCCCATAGAACAGAGATAATTCGTGGAAGGGTCCATACTCCTTCCCCATACAAGGTGCATGGGCCCACAGTGAAATAGCGCTGCTCAGGGATTTCACCACCATCGGACAGGGTTCCTATGGCGTGCACATGTCCCGCAACATCAGGGCGGGCATGTCGGAATGGGCAACCGGGCAGAAGCTGGAAAAGGGGATACAGAGGGCTGCAGGCGGCACATGCAGTAGCGCAGCTGGGCCACAGTAGGGACTAGGGTGATGCTCAGTTGGCCCATAGGAATGCGTAAACTGTAGAGCCAGACAGCAGCTGATGAGGGCCCAACATGGGCACGCGTGTGTTTCGCAAAGCGTCACAGGGGAGAGTACCCAACAGCAACCCCCAAGGGCACAGAACCCTGCAGGTGGGGCTGGGGGGAGCGTGGACGTCTATGCAGGCACCCCTACCCCAGAACACGCACCATAGGCAGCCGCCTACCTGCACACTGGATGGCCTGAGACCGTGCACCACCAGCTCCACCAGCAGAAGGGCATGTCAGCATGGTGGCTGAGGGATACTGGTGGTGGAGGGGGCAGTGGCAGCTGCCCGGAGCAGACCGTGGCCTAGCCAACAGTCATGGTATCACCAGGGAATGCACCATCACTGTGAGAACATGGTGGTGCAGTGCACAGAACCACTGTATTCAGAAGCAGAAGGTCACAGGTTCAAGTCCCAGCTGTGGTTTCTGCCAACCCAGTCCTCATATTTTACCCACTACTATAACATGCTAATACAGGCAGAACTGTGCTTGTGCAAGAGTACGATCAGGTGTTCTGGTGTACCCATGCTTCTTAATGTGGCCAAGAGTTTCTCATGGTTTACACAGTCAAAAGTCTTGCTATAGTCGATAAAGCACAAATAGATATCCTTTTGGTATTCTTTAGTCTTTTCAAGGATCCATCTCACATCCGCAATGATGTCTCTCATTCCTCGCCCTTTCCTGAACCCTGCTTGCACTTCAGGTAGTTCTTGTTCCAGGTATGGTTGTAGTCTCTTTTGAATAATCTTCCGTAGAATCTTGCTGGCATATGGGATCAGAGCGATTGTGCGATAATTTCCACAGTCAGTTGGATCACCTTTCTTTAGTATTGGTATAAACACAGATCTTTTCCAGTCAGTTGGCCATGATGTTGTCTTCCATATTTCTTGGCAGAGCCTTGTACATACAGCTGCATCAGATTGCTGTAATACTTCTATGGGAATGCTATGAATGCCTGGTGCTTTGTTGTTTGATAAGGCTTTCAATGCTGCTTCAACTTCTTCTTTCATCACCAATGGTTCCCGATCATAAGGTACAGGTTGAAATGGCTGTTGGTCCACTTGATCTTTATCATATAAAAACTCTGTATATTCCTTCCACCTTTTCTTGATCTTCTCAGCATCATTCAACATAGAACCTTGAGCATCTTGTAACATTCCAATTCGAAGCTGGAACTTTTTCTTTAACTCTCGTAGCTTTAGGAAAGCCGATCTTGTTCTTCCTCTAATAGTTTCTGCTTCTATTTCCTTGCATGCATCGTTGTAGTACTTTTCCTTATCCTGTCTTGCTGCACGTTGGAAATCTCTGTTGAGTTCTGTTATTGTCTTTCTTTCTCCTCTGGCTTTAGCTTCTCTGCGTTTCTAGGCAATTTTCAGAGTTTCTTCCGTCATCCATTTTGGTTTTTGCTTTTTCACCTTTTGTAGAGACTTCTCGCTTTCTTCCAACACAACCTTCTTGATGTCATTCCATAACTCTTCTGGAGCTCTGTCATTTGAATCTAAAGTAGCAAATCGATTTTGCAGGCAGTCTTTAAATTCCAGTGGTATATTCTCAAGGTCTTATTTTGCTGCATTCATGAGTGGTTTGCTCTTTTTCAACTTTAGCTTGAGTTTGCATACTAGTAGTTGATGATCTGTACCACAGTCAGCTCCAGGTTTTGTCTTTGTTGATGTTATAGAACTTTTCCATCGTTGACTTCCACAGATGTAGTCAATTTGATTTTTATACAATCCATTGGGTAAAGTCCATGTGTACAGTCGCCACTTGTGTTGATGGAAGAAGGTGTTTGAGATGAATAGATCGTTGGTCTTGCAGAATTCTATAAGTCTTTCTCCAGCTTCATTTCTGTTGTCAAGTCCATATTTTCCAACTACTTTGCCTTCTTCTTTGTTGCCAACTTTTGCGTTCCAGTCATGCATGTTCTGTCAATTTCAGCTTGTACTTGTTCATAGAACTCTTCAATTTCATTCTCTTCTGCAGCTGTTGTTGAGGCATATTTGTGTTGATAGGCATTCCTTGTAGACGAATAGAGATTAAGCGTTCGCTGACTGCATTGTATTTCTTTACAGTTCTTGCAAGTTTCTTCTTTATTATAAATGCAACACCATTTCTTCTTTGTCTTTTATTTCCAGCATAGTAGACCATGTGATCATCTGATGCAAAGTGCCCGATGCCAGTCCATTTCAGTTCTCTGACACCCAACAGATCAAGTTGTGCACATTCCATTTCATTCTTGACCACCTCCAACTTCCCTTGGATCATGCTTCGTACTTTCCATGTTCCAATGCGTAAGACATCTCTACAGCTTCTGACTCTCATTTCATGCGCAGCTACATCAGCAGTCAGATGTCCCGAGGGCTTTGATCCAACCACATCATAAATGCTGGCTTTACTCTGAAAAGTCTTCAGCTCTTCCCCAGTAGCTAGTTGAGTGCCTTCCAACCTGGGGGTGTCATCTTCCAGCACTATAGCACAATTTGTTTTGTTGTAACTATCCATTGGGTTTTCATGGCAAGATACAGAAGTAGATTGCCGGGTGAGATCTCCTGATGAAACTGTGGCCGTGAAACGCCACAGTGGTGCCCAGGTAGAGCGTTGAGATCCTCACGGAGATGAACTTCAATTGAAAACCAGTCCTCAATCACAAGAAAGCTAAGTTGCATACCATTCTAAATAAGGACATGAGATTGAGAAGTAAAGTTTCAGCAGCATAGTACGGAGAGAAGTGTTGAAGTTTTTTTTTAAAAAGTTACAACTCTACTATGCAAAGTGTGGAATTTCGTAGATGCACGGAGTAAATTGAGTACTTATTAGCTCTTGTGATGAGTGCAGTAGTTTAATTAAATAACACAACAAAAAACGGCGAAAAGTTTAAAAGAAAGGTCATTGATGTTCTAAGACACCATATCAGCAGACGGAAGTCTCTTGGTGGCTAAAAGTTCTGAGACCTGTTTTTCGCTGGTTAATTGTTGGTTTTGAAGTGGAATTTTGAAACCCAAGTTTCCCGTAGTTTTGTTTATATTGAACGTACCCATTTTTATAGTGACAATACACGTTCAGAGACAGACCGCATTTAGTGGGGCCTTTCTTCTGCGCAGTTTAAGTTTGGTGTTGTTGCTGTTGTCACAGAAATGTGATCCTCCGCCGTCAAAACTATCCCATTCTGCTGCTGCCCAGATGGGTGGTTTGTCTTGGTCTGGCACCTCAGCTGAGACCTGTCCATCTTGGGAGACCCTGCCAGTAGTTAAACTACCGATAGATCAGCTCTCAGCATCACTGATACACACAAGCCCTCATAGCATGACACGCTGAAAACCAAGTGAGGGGTATGTGTTTGTGTATGCAATTATTGATGTCCCTCCATTCAAATGGATAATTCTGACTCTCTGTACAAATACCTGAAGAATCCAGCGAGCATGACACAGGGGATACATCACTAGCCATTTAGGATGTAGGACCATATGAGCAGCAGCAGCAACAACATGAAGTGAACAGTAGGGAGACCATGGAACCTGTG
The DNA here is from genome assembly GCA_033557465.1 of Ichthyophis bannanicus. Taxonomy (NCBI): domain Eukaryota; kingdom Metazoa; phylum Chordata; class Amphibia; order Gymnophiona; family Ichthyophiidae; genus Ichthyophis; species Ichthyophis bannanicus. The sequence goes on along the minus strand of CM066037.1, from coordinate 362,021,493 downwards.
GTAATGTACCACAGCATGATGTATGCAGAGCTGCAGGGCCGGCCCGTCCATTGAGCGAGAATGTTTTTTGCACAGGGCCCCGCGTTTCAGAGGGCCCCACGCAAAAAACATTCTTTTGTAAAAGTAAAATTGAAAAAAAAAAAGAAAACCTGTCTCCTGCCGCTGTCGGGGCCGCCGCGGCAGAATCGAGCGTGCCGCGGGGCCCCCCTGTACCCGGCACAGCCTCTCCTCCCTGTAGCAACTCTCTCTTCTGAGCTGCAGTCAGACGCGCCGGCTTGCAGAGCGCGAAGGGAAGAGTTTCCCTTTCGCGACTCTGTTAGGCCCGCGGGGGCTGATGGGAACTTCCCATCAGCCCCCGCGGGCTTAACAGAGCAGTGAGGGAAAAACTCTTCCCTCGCGCTCTGCAAGCCGGCGCGTCTGACTTCAGCTCCAACGAGAGAGCTGCTACAGGGAGGAGAGGCTGTGCCGGGTACAGGGGGGCCCCGCGGCACGCTCGATTCTGCCGCGGCGGCCCCGACAGCGGCAGGAGACAGGTTTTCTTTTTTTAAAAATTTGCCCGGGGTTGGGCTGGGGGTTTGGTGTGGTGGGGGGCTGGGGGGGGCGGGGCTGGGCTGGGGGTTAGAAGTGGTGCTGGGCTGGGCTGGGCTGGGCTGGGGGGGGGGTGTTAGGAGTAGTGATGGGTTGGGCTGGGCTGGGCTGGGCTGGGCTGGGCGGGGGGGGGGGGTGTTAGGAGTAGTGATGGGCTGGGCTGGGCTGGGGGGGTTAGGAGTTGTGATGGGCTGGGCTGGGCTGGGCTGGGGGGGGGGAGGTGTTAGGAGTAGTGGGATGGGCTGGGCTGGCTGGGGGGGGGGTTAGGAGTGGTGATGGACACTGGGCTGGTTGGGGGGGGTTAGGAGTGGTGATGGGCACTGGGCTGGCTGGGGGGGTAGGAGTGGTGATGGGCACTGGGCTGGCTGGGGGGGTTAGGAGTGGTGATGGGTGCTGGGCTGGGGGGGTTAGGAGTGGTGATGGGCGCTGGGGGGGTTAGGAGTTGTGATGGGCGCTGGGGAGGGGTTAGGAGTGGTGATGGGCGCTGGGGGGCTTAAACTAAAAATTGGGTGATGGGGGATTAGGACTGGAAATGGGCTGGTGGGATTAGGACTGGAAGTGGGTTGATGGGGGGTTAGGACTGGTAATGGGCTATGGGAGGGCTTAAACTAAAAATTGAGTGATGGGGGATTAGGACTGGGAGTGGGCTGATGGGGAGGTTAGGACTGGTAATGGGCTATGGGGGGGCTTAAACTGAAAATTGGGTGATGGGGGATTAGGACTGGAAATGGGCTGGTGGGATTAGGACTGGGAGTGGGCTATGGGGGGGCTAGGACTGGTAATGGGTTGGGGGGTTGCTAGGACTGGAAATGGGCTGAGTGGAAGGGGGCTTGAACTGCAAATAGCTGGTGGGGATGGGGCTTGGAATGGAAATGGGTTGAGGGGAAGTGGGGGGCTTTGAACTGCAAATAGCTGATGGGGACGGGGCTTGGAATGGAAATGGGCTGAGGGGAAGTGGGGGGCTTGAACTGCAAATAGCTGTTGGGGATGGGGCTTGGAATGGAAATGGGCTGAGTGGAAGGGGGCTTGAACTGCAAATAGCTGATGGGAAGGGGGGCTTGGAATGGGCTCTTAGGGGAGGGAGCTAGGACAGGAACTGGGCTGATGGATGGGCTAGGATAGAACTGAGAATTGGGTGTTGGGGGAGCTAAGATTGGAAATGGGCTTTGGTGGGGGCTTGGATTGAAATGGACTCATGGAGGGGCTAGAACTGGAAGTAGGCTCATGGGGGGCTTGGTTTAGAAATGGGCTGAGTGGAGGGGAGCTAGGATTTAACATGGGCTGATGGTGGGGCTAGGAAAGGACTAGAAATGGGCTGATGGGAGGCTGGTATTGGAAATGAGCTGATGAAGGGACTCGGATAGGACTGGAAATGGATGGGGGAGCTAGGACTGGAAATGGGCTGATGTGGGGACTAGAAGGGAGCGGATACTGGGTGGGGCTGGAACTAAAAGGGAGCTGATGTTGGGGGAGATTAGAAGGGGATGGGGCTGGGAGAATGAAATGGAGAGGGGAAAAATATTTTGTGTGGGAGGGAAGAAAAATGTACAATTGGCCGGGTATTGGGAGACTAAGTAGGGATTGAGGATGGAGGGGTAAAATTTGAGTGGATGAAATAGGAATGAGGAAAGAGCAACAGGAGAAAGATTATTATGTTAAAGCAGATGTAGAGAGAGAATGGAAAAAACTAGAAGAGAAGAAAGGACAAATGGACAGCAGACGATGGAGAGATAGCAGAAGACACAAATAAACCAGAAGAAAGTGGCTGGAACAATTGCAACTGAAAAAAAAATGCACAAAAGGTACAAAGATATCTCTTTATTTTGAATTTATTAACTGGAATATGTCAGCTCTGGGAAATGTGCATCATTAATGTCTGTGCTTTGTTTAGTACAAGAGGAAATTAATTTATAGTTTTATTTCTACATTGTTGTTGTACATTCCAAGTTTGGCTTTTAGGGTTCCCAGTTTAATTATTGTCTTCCTGTTTTTAAATTGTGATTCCTTGTTTGGTGATAGTCTATGTTCTGCATGTGTAACTGAGCTGAGGTATTCTGTTTATGTAATTCCTATTTGACATTGTCACTTGTTCTCTTTCCCCAGTAGGTCATGTATTGTTATTCTCTGAAATGTATTGGTTTAATATTTGCAGTGTTGCCTTTTGATAGGTAGTGTATGGTGCTTTATGAGTCCTGGTAGTGCTGTTGGGATACGGTGGGTTTGCTATGGGTTCTAAATGGGCAGTGTTTGTAGTAGTTCCTAATGTGCCTGGCGGTTGGCACTGGATTATAGTAATGTAGAAATCTTTGTCTTTTTTTATCCATACACTCATGAAGAGGCATGTTTACTAAAAGTTAGTGTATGGTAACATTATGCAAATATTTATGCAAATGAGGCCCCTTATGCAAATGAGGCCCCGCACCGAGTCTCCGCACATGGCCCCGCACCCCCCTTGGGCCGCCCCTGCAGAGCTGCCACAGCGGCCACAACTGGAGCTGATATAAACTTTAACTGCTGGTTTTACATTCACTTCTGGGAATATTCTGACTGCCTACATTCTTTGTGTAGCCCTCAAATCAGAAATCTAAGTGTGCCCTAAGTTCATGTAAGGCCTGCTGGCCAAGGACACTTGGGATACAAAGCTACTTGGAATAGAAACACATTGCTCTGCAGAGACCTGGTCATACCTGTGTCTCCTAGTTTTTAGAAGCAAAGGTATCATTTAATTTTACAGGGACCTTTGCACAATAGGAAGATAGAAAGACGTTAAGGATTCAGATTGACTAATTCAGCTTCCATTGTTTGAATTGTCTGCAAACTTACTGGCAGGGAGGGGCTGGTTACAAACTTGCTGACAGGGAGGGGCTGGTGAATAATGGAGGTCGTGCAGATACCTGGTCAAACCTGGGCTCCACAGCTTCTCCTGCAAACAGATAAGCTCCAGCTTTGTATCATTTACCTATCCTGTTGGTTGTGTAGCTGATATAACATTTAACTGCTGTATTACCTATCTGTTGTAGCTGATATAAACTTTAACTGCTGGTTTTACATTCACTTCCTGGAATATTCTGACTGCCTACATTCCTTGTGTATCCCTCAAATCAGAAATCTAAGTGTGTCCTCAGTTCATGTAAGGCCTGCTTGCCAAGGACACTTAGGCTCCCGCCCACCCCACCCCTCACCCCACCCACCCCAGGGCTGCATTGCCTATATAGCAGTCATATACGTTGACATCTATCCTCTTAATTTGGTGTTAGGTCCACCTTCTCTTCTCCTTCTAGGACCACACATGTCTTGTATTCAGTGTAATAATTGTGGTTCCTTCATTCTGAGATGAATCATCTGGAACTTAAGCGCTTGCCTTATATGCCTCAAGTTAGCAGCCATACATAAAGAATTGACTCTATTAAGAGAGGTAGCTGCAATAAAACACACCTCTTCTAAGATACAAACCAAACAAAGTCCTCTGCCACTCCCACAGAGAATCAAACATCCCAGGAACAAATGGACCACAGTGGGCTCTGGTAGATTGTGTCCTGTAATGCAGAAACACACTGTACATCATGAGATATCACTGCATAATGCCTTCTCAGCTTTGGTTAATGAGGATGCCCAATCCAGGGAAGCTGAAGTGACCTTAAATGAGACAGTCAATGCCCAATCTCCTGATAAAGCACCAAATATGAAGAAAAACTCAAAGAACAGAAAACTACTACTACTTGGTGATTCCATCATCAGAGGCACCAACTTGGGGACACAGTTCAAAGGAGAGAAGTTAGTCAAATGCCTCCCAGGCTCTTCATCTAGCAATAATACAAACCAAATTGTTGATGTACTTAGCGCTGAAAGTGAGCACTCCAAAATTGATGTTGTCATCTACTTGGGCACAAATGACCTGGCTAGAAACAGTGCCACTACAGTTCTGTAGGGATTATTAGTAGCACAAAAATAAGTTAGACTCTCTGTTGTCCAGGGGGAATGGCTACTATTACCCAGCCCAAAGTTCGGTGAGTTATTCTGGCAATGAGCCACGAAAGAAGTCTGGTCTGCAGATATATATTAGACTTTATTATAGGCAACCAGGTAGAAAAATATACAAACACACATATAGCTAATTAGAAACATGAGGTAGAAATTTGTTATAGTACAGATGTACAATTGGACAACGTAATAAATCACTGATTAGTAACCAGACGTCACTGATTCGCTCTGCACTGAGGAAAAGTAAGAAATATATTGCTAACCCCTTGCCCATCCAGGAGAGGAGAGATAAGCCAGTACCTTAGCTCCATCGGGCACTCAGGAACAGCACAGTCCAAGGAGGCGGCTGCTGGCTAATGCAGGCTCCAGCCCCGTCAGGCAAGCCGCAGTAAGTCCGAACCGGAGGTATCTGTGAAAGTCTTATCTCAGACCTTTGGAGGACGGCCTAGCCCACACATAGTGGCCGTCTGGCGGAAGGCTCAGGGCGCAGGAATCAGGTACGCAGTGCACAGCAGGGAGGAACTGGTGCAGAAGTCTGTATGAACTGGTGGGAAAAGCCCCCAACTCCCTTACTAAAGTTCCAGTGCAGACTGCATTATTCTCTGTAAGAATTCTCCATCATAGGTCCGATGATTGGTTGGCACCAGGCAGTCTGAGGTGTTCTCAGCGAATCAGGAGGTAGATGATGGGCAGCTTCTTGCAAACAAAGGAGCCATAGTAAGAAGTCAGGCAGAGGCAACAGTATGTAACTTCTGGGCATGTACAAGTGTCCAAGGCCAGCCACAGACAATAGCTTCTGTATGCACACTTAGAAACGCTGCGCAAGCAGTTGCTTAGAGTTTGTTTGTAGCTGAACACAGCAAAAGTGTAGTGAAGAATCCATCTTGTCTGTTCAGTTTGGTTCAGGCCTGAGTTGCTGAGCAGGCCGGAGATTTGCATGTAGAATTGCAGGGGTACCAGCCCTACATCTCCCCCCCCCCCTTGTAAGATGGAGGATGCTACAAGGGAGTACACTCCATCGTACAAAGCCTAACTAGCATTACTACCGTGCAGGTCAGAACCAAATGACAAATGATTGACTAATACATGATAAGCAGATAATACTGCAAGCACAAAAGATGCATGAAAGCAATACTGCATGAGGAATAATACAGTGAATACTCTGAAGCAATAAAAGAAGTCAAAATAAAATGACATAGATACAGTCAAGTCAAGTCAATGAAAATAAGGCAGGTGAACATCAAACTCAAGAGTAGATAGTGTACCTTAACCAAATAGGCATATCAATAATGCAATATAATGTGTTAGTGTAACACCAAGGTGAACCATCAAAAGTAATGAGAAGCCATGTGTAACTGTGTTAGTAAAATAAACACATGCTATCTATGAAAAAAACACAACTCAATCAAGAGCAATGGATAACTTTCAAAGAAAATGGTGACACTTATTCAAAAGTGTGACGTTCCAGCAAATCCTGCAGACGCATGGCAGGTAGCAGAGGTGCAGGATGCATAGAGCGACGAAGAGTACGAATCTGTCTCTGTTGATACAAAGAGATAAGAAAACTGGAGCACCAACAGAAAGAAAAGACCAGGAACAATGACATGTGACATAAAATCAGTTTGTAAAATGTCCACATCTCGTGAATCAAAGTTATAATCAGCAATGGCAAGGTTGTCCTGGTCAATGGACAGTTCAACTGTGTGAGAGTCCTTATAGTCCAAAAGATAGGTCAAGGCTGCAGTGAAGTCAATCTCATGACCGCGAAACACATCCAATATCTGGAGCTCTGTCGAAACAGGGTCAGCATCTAGATAAAACAAGGAAACTCCACCAACATTAACAATGGAGTTCTTGGGAACATCAATCAAGCAAACATTGCAGGGTAGAGGAACTCTATTATGAATGTCATGTTTATTCATGGTGACCAGGAGTTCACTCAAAGGGGTACTAACCAGCCAAACATTGTTGACAACAGCAACTTTTGTCTCTGAAAAGTCATCGTACTTGGCATGGTAACTTTACATTGTTCTTTCACATTTTCAGCAGACAACCCACAAAGAGCCGTAGAAGTGTCCTTCAGGAAAGGTTTACCAGGACACAACCAATGAATGTCTTTAGAGCGTTGGTACATGCTGAGATTAGGTACTGTCGTATATTAGTGGTGCGTGCAACAGACGATTCAAAATGCTTCTGTAACACATGTCGGGGATCTAGGGACACAAAAACATTCTGTGTGACAGTCTGGGACTGTGTAATCAGGAAACTAGGCGCATCCTGTAGCACGACACCAGAAAGAGGGCCAGGCTCAATCAATCTGGCAACCTCGGATCCCGCTAACAGCAAAATCAGGAACAGGACCTTCAAAGTCCGGGACTCCATCTGTAAAAGAAGACAAACAGGCTATGCTGCCTCAAGGTTAGCATCACTCACTCCAGCAAGAGGTTCTTCAGGAAGGAGCTTACTGGGATGACACGGTCTAAGCTGATTAATGTGGACCCATTTAAGGGAGCCTTCCCTCTCAGTACTGGACTTCATTCGAATTTGATAAGCAACAGGGGAGGCTTTATCCACAATAGGAAATGGACCGTTCCAGCTAGGTAGAAATTTACAGTCTTTGACCTTATTCTTACCAAAATTGTAGTAGAATACCTTATCGTCAATCTGGTATTCTTTAGAGGTAGTCCTCAAATCATAGTAGGCCTTCCTACCCCTAGCAGCAGTGTCCAAATTCTTTTGGGCAAAGGCAAAGGCACTTTGCAAGCGTTGTCTTAAATGGGCAACATATTCATGAGCAGTTGTAGCAGCAGCGAGATTCACATCATTAGTCCTGTAAAGAAGATGAAGGGGTAAAACCATGTCCCTACCTGTCATCATCTCAAAAGGGGACACACCAGTAGCACGATGACGCGTGGCTCTGATAGCCATCAGGACCAAGGGCAGTTTGATGTCCCAGTCCTTCCCAGAGGAAGAAACATACTTGTTCAAGATACTGATGATAGTTTTGTTTGCTCTCTCCACTTGTCCAGAGGATTGTGGACGATAAGCAATGTGGACTTTGGCCTTCACACCTAGTACCTTCCACAGATGCTTAATGACTAGTCCCGTGAAGTGGGAACCCTGGTCGGATTCCACTCGCATGGGGAGGCCCCACCTGCTGAAAACATGGTTTAACAACAAGGTGGCCGTGGTCTCGACGGTACAGTTGGGTGCTGGGATGCACTCGACCCACTTAGTAAATAAGCAGGTAACTGTCAACATATATTTGTTGCCTCGAGAGGATCGGGGCACGGGGCCGATCCAATCAATCTGGAGATCAGACCAAGGCATGGTCAGACCTCTGTTTCTCAGAGGAGCTCTATGAGAAGGAGCCGCAGGTTGAAATCTGCAACAGGTCAGACAACCTTTACTATACAATTGGACATCTTGGTACATGTGGGGCCAGTAGGCCACTTGTTTCAACGTTTCATAGGTTATTCGGTCACCTCTATGACCGGCACAAGGTTCATCATGAGCGTGCTGTAACATAACTCCTCGGAAGGCCCGAGGTACCACCCATTGCACAATACCATGCTTACTCGTCCATATCAACAGATCTTTCTGGAGATGGAACATGTCCTTGGAGATGTAGAGGATCCTCAGTTCCTCATCGTCCTGACAATCCTCCAGAGTTAATGGGTGTTCCTGGGGGTTCTGCAGAAAAAGGTAGAAACGTCCAAGAGTAGGATCTTGTTTCTGGGCTTGCACGAGGTCAAGATCTGTGCTCTCGCCACACCATTGAACCACAGGGGGCATGGTGGATAATTGAGCTTGTCGCCAGGTAACTGCCGTCACAATTCGAAGCCCATTGGTCTCGGGGGCCTCCAACTGCCAGAGGTCTCCAGAGACAGCACCCTCCTTGGCAAGCTGATCAGCTAGATCATTTCCAATCTTGTCAGGGTTATCAACACGGGAATGACCTTTCACTTTCTTCCAGTAGATGGTTATGTCATTTTCACGAGCTACCTTGTCCAAGGCCAGAATCAATCCGGCATGTTTGACAGTTTTCCCTTTGGAATTCAGCATATTGTTAGATTTCCAAATAGGTAAGTGGGAAACAAAATTCTGTCGGACGTAGTCTGAATCAGTACAGATGGTTAGGATGTGAACCCCTTCCCGAGCAGCGGACTGGAGAGCTGCCAGGGCTGCAGCTAGCTCTGCATACTGATTAGTCTTGGTACCCAGACGGTACTTGAAGGGTTCACAAGGGTGGTTCTGGTTCCAAACTACACCTATACCTGCTACCAGTTCATGATCAGGCTCTCGACGGTAAGCACAACCGTCCACATACACCTTGGGGTAGCCTTTACAGAGGTTCTCATCATAAGGACGATGACGGGAAGGCTCAGGCGTACATGACTCCATTTTGGTGTCTAAATTACCCACTAAAGGTTCTCTGGCAGTGCAATCGTGCAATTCAGCCAGGCCCTGTGCGGCGGCATCCTTGCGGTTTTGAGCATACCTGACCTCCAGGGGCCAGCCCTGAAGTGCTAAGGTCCAGGAGACAATGCGACTGTTTAACACTTGTCCCGATTTAATCCGATCACTGCCTAGGAACTTGATGGGTTGGTGATGAGTCTCAACAACCAACCTCTCACCTTGGATATAACTGCGGAAATATTGGAGGGCCCAGACTGTGGACAACAAGGATTTCTCACAGTCAGAGTATTTCTTCTCCACTTCCATTAAAGCTTTGCTGGCATAGGCAATAACTTTCCTATCTGTGTCATGCATCTGGTACAGAACAGCACTCATAGAGTGATCGGTGAAACCTAGTTCCACGAAGAATTCTCTGCCACTCTCTGGATAGGCAAGACAGGGAGCGCGACTCAAAGCTGCCTTCAGCTCTTCTAGAGCTGCCTCTTGGTCGGGATTCCATGCCCAAGGTTCATCTCTTTTGAGGAGTTTGACCAGGGGTCGGGAAATCTCCGCATATTGATCCACAAATTGGCGTGAATAATTACAAATGCCCAAGAATGAGCGCAGCTCACTCACGTTGGTCGGACGTTTGAGTTGTTGCAAGGCCGCAATTCTCTTCCTTTGAGGCCGCAGTCCCTCAGCAGAAACTTCGTAACCCAAATAATTGAGGGATTTCCGGCACATTGGCCCTTTGACAAGGACAGCTTTGCTCCCGCAGCTTTCAGTTGCTGGAAAACATGCTCTATTTCTTGCAAATGGTCAGTGAAACTGGCGCTCTTCACCAGAATGTTGTCTACATAGACGAGGGTGCCTCTAGTCTCAGCATCAGGCAAAGCCTTATGCAGGAAAATATTGAAGTCTGCTGGGGCATTCAAATAACCAAACGGTGTCCGATTCCAAGTATATTGTCGCCTACCAAAGGTAAAAGCCAGCTTATGCTGATTGCAAACTCTGGGGGAGAAACCTAAAGCCCATTGTTAACACTGTAGCATTCTCAGAAGTTCTACCTGTTCTTGGTAAGGGGGAAGAAAGGCTACATTGCATAAACAGCTTTAACGCATGGCTCCAGACCTGGTGCAAAGAGGAAGGATTCGGATTTATAGGCAACTGGGGAAACAAATGGACCAACAAGAGGCTATACTGTGCTGATGGACTACATCTCTCTGTTGCAGGGAAAAGAATCCTAAGTGAAAAATTCAGGCAGTATGTGGATATGCATTTAAACTAGAAAAAGGGGGTGACGGATGGGGAAGGTCAAGATCTGGACGTCACTCCCTGCAAAAGCAGAATAACATCAGAAACAGCCACACTTTTAAACCACACATCAAAAACAAGTGGGAAGAAGTGGGCAGAACAAAATCAATGCAAAATACACGCAAGCCAGTTAAATGCTGGAAAGCAATGAGAACAAATGCTCGAAGCTTAACCAAGAAAGTTCCGGACCTGGAAGCCCTAATGGTGGAAACAGACTTGGACATTGTGGCCATTACAGAAACATGGTTTAATGAATCGCATGATTGGGATATAACTGGCTATAATCTATTCAGAAGAGACAGAGAAAATGGAAATGGAGTAGCTTGTATGTCAAAAGCAATATTAAGCCAAATAATAAACAATTACTCTAATTATAACACGAGAATGTCTAAGAGACAAATTCTAACTTCCCTTCTCAGATATTAAAGTGGTTTGCACCGGGTCTCAGACTTGAATGAGCTATGGTATTGTATTTCTTAACCAAATGCTCAAATTTGCATCAATGACCCGTCATTTTCATTATATTGTTGTGCTAATTTTCAGGCATTTAAAATACACGTAGTTCTAAAGGCAAATAAGTCAGGCTTAGCTTTTGTTGTAGGCTCCCAACGCCAGTCTGAGTGCCACTGCGTTTCACGAGATATCGTTTTGTCAGGGGTTACTGCACTGACTTGTTTTATCATCAAATTTTAACACATGTTGTGCTCATCAATCAATCTTATTATCTTGTGAAAAAACGCACAGCATGTGTTAAAATTTGATGATAAAACAAGTCAGTGCAGTAACCCCTGACGAAACGATATCTCGTGAAACGTAATTGTTTATTATTTGGCTTAACGGTGTATTACTCTGAAAGTATCAGACCAATTTCTGATTGAAAAGCAATATTAAAGCTACTGAAATGCAGGGGGCATGGGGAAAAGAAGAAGCGCTCTGGATTGTGTTGGAAAGAGGAGATGCCACTGTCATCCATACTGCTGCAATCTACAGACCTCCAACTCAAATCGAAGAGATAGATAATGAATTGATTATAGATATTGCCAAGATAGGGTGATGGTGAAAGCCCTATGGAAAGCCTGAAAGGGGATGAAAATCCTGAAGTCCCCGTTGAAGGCAATGATAATGCACTGCTACAAGGAAAACTCAGCCTATGTCAGAGAAAAAGGCAGTTCCCTGTAGGAAGCAAACCACGCCCTAGTGCAAGGGTGGAGACTAACCCCCTTCCTGATTGGTCACAAGGAAGCAGGAAGCCAGGGTTAAAACACATGTGCAGAGGGAAGGGGGAGAGACCCGATTGGAGACCCGAGGAGAGACCCGATTGGAGACCCGAAGAGAGAACCGATTGGAGAACCTACAAAGAAGTTGGTCAGGAAAATATCCAGAGAGCCAGGTGGAAGGCAAGAGAAAGCCAAGACCAGAGTCTGAGACCAGAGAGTCCAGGCAGAACAGCCTGCGTGAGAGAAGGTGCCAAGGGAAAGGCACGCACTCAGACAAAGCCAGCATTCAAAGGTAAAAGCACAGACAATTGGAGAAGCCGGGCAGGCCAGTCAAACAATTGCTACAGCTGGGAGGATTGGAGTGGTGGAAAGAGCACCAGTGCTGACACAGAGAAACAGCCTTAAGGTAAAACTGACCATTTTATATCTGATAAATTGGCAAAAGAGATAAAGGCTAGTTTTATTGAGCAGGAGCTGGAACCCTCCCCCTCTACTGTGAAATGTTGGATTGAAAGCCTAGTACCTGCTGCAAACTCCAGACCAGATAACTCTGACGTTTGTGAAGCTTCTAAATTAGGGGCACTGCAGAGACTATTCTCTAGTGAGAGGATTCAAACCCCTAATACAAAAACACCTGAAAAGGCTGACTTGCTGTGGGATCACTTCCACCAGTTTCTAAAGAGAGAGAAGCTAAAAGAAGTCCCCACATATGAGAAAGACTTTGGTAATTCTAATGGCATTGAGGAAATGCAGATAGAAACCACTGTGCCTGAATGTGATGATTTTCCTATACCAATGGACTGTTGTTTAACTCACAAGAATACCACAGTAAGAAAGTGAAACAGGAAAGAGTTTTAAAAGACTTTTAATAAGGTAGCTTTTACCTGTGACTCAGAAGAAAACAGTGCTGTGCTGTATTCATTGTTGAGAGTAATGGAGTTTGGGAAGATGTTGTTTGGTAAAAGTGAAACCAGCTGTGTTTAGTTCTGCTGCAGTATAGTGTGTGACCACACGGAGCAGTGCAGAGAACAGCAGAGAAGAAAAGTTTTGTTTTTTCATTTTCTCCTGGTTTTTCCTGTGTTCATCCTTTCATTTGGAGACGTTATCCTAGTGCATTTGTTGTGTTTTGAACCTCTGCGTGCCTTTGAAAATCCCCATTGTATAAATAATAAAAATCTTGCAAAGCCTTACCACCTGCCTCAACTACAATTCATTCCTACAGAGTAAAGAACTTTTATTCTAAAGGACAGTAAGGCCGCCTATCAGCTGTCAGCCTCTTGGCCCAGCCGGTGGGTGTCGCAATAGCCACAAAGGGGGAAGTGATCATATTGGATGACTTTAATCTACCCGATGTGGATTGGATTACTCCTTCTGCAAATCTGGAAAGAAGCAAAAAAATTGTGGATGCTCTCGAAGATGCGTTACTTAGACAAATGGTGATGGAACCAACCAGGGAAAGCTCAACGCTGGATTTAGTGCTCACCAACGATGATAGCGTGTCGAATGTCTGGGTGGATGCACTTGTTAGCAACAGCAATCATCACACAGTGTGGTTTGAGATAAAAGCCAAGGTGCAGTCCAATCATAGCAAGCTCAAAGTTCTAAACTTCAAAAACACTGACTTCAATAAAATGGCCAAGTACCTAAAGGAGGAGTTGACAGGGTGGAAGGAGATAAGGGAAGTGGAATTGCAATTGGCTAAAGTAAAGGTGACAATAAAAGGGGCAACAGATAAATATGTAAGAAAAGTAAATAAAAACAAGAGGAGAAGGAAACCTATTTGGTTTTCCAAAGAAGTGGCTGTTCAAATAAAGGCAAAAACCACAGCTTTCACAAAATTCAAAAGTTTGCAAACAGAGGAACAAAGACATGAATATAGGATCAAACTCAAAGAGACAAAAAGAGAAATAAGGATAGCAAAATCAAAGGCAGAGGAAAAGATGGCTAAAGATGTTTCTTCAGGTATATTCGGGAAAGGAAGAAGATCAGAGGTGGAATTGCAGGACTCAGAAGTGCTGGGAATTGACTCGTGAAAAGTGACATTGAAAAAGCAAAATTGCTAAACAAATACTTCTGCTCTGTTTTTACTAAAGAAAATCCTGGAGAAGGACCACCTGTGTCTCCCAAATATAAAAATGGGAATGAAGTAGATACCACACCATTCACAGAAGATGAGGTGTTAGAACAACTTGCAAAACTGAAAGTGGACAAGGCCATGGGACCAGATGGGATACATCCCAGGATACTGAAAGAGCTCAGAGAGGTTCTTGCAGGGCCGTTAAAGGATGTTTTCAACAGATCCTTGGAAACAGGAGAAGTTCCTCAGGACTGGAGAATGGCTGATGTCGTACCTCTACACAAAAGTGGTGACAGGGAAGAAGTGTCAAACTACAGGCCCGTGAGCCTTACCTGGGTGGCGGGAAAAGTAATGGAGGCGCTCCTGAAAGAGCGAATAGTGAACTTTCTCAAAACCAACAGGCTGCAAGATCCGAGGCAACATGGTTTTACCAAAGGACGATCTTGCCAAACAAATTTGATTGAGTTCTTTGAATGGGTGACCAGAGAACTAGATCAGGGGCATGCGATGGATGTCATCTACCTGAATTTCAGCAAAGCCTTTGAAATTGTTCCTCATAGGAGGCTTATCAATAAACTCAGTAGTTTGGGGATGGGTCCCAAGGTGGTAAACTGGATCAGAAATTGGTTGACTGACAGACGACAGAAGGTGATGCTAAATGGAGCTCACGCGGATGAAAGGAAAGTGATTAGTGGGTTGCCCCAGGGTTTGGTCCTGGGCCAGGCATTGTTCAATGTATTTGTGAGTGATATTGCTGAAAGACTGAATGGAAAGGTTTGTCTTTTTGCAGATGACACGAACATTTGTAACAGAGCAGACTCCCCCGAGGGAGTGATTAACATGAGGAAAGATCTACAAAAGCTGGAAGAATAGTCTAATGCTTGGCAATTAAGATTTAATGCAAAGAAGTGAAGTGCAGAAATCCAAGGGAAATGTGCGCGATAGGGGGCAAGAGGTTGGTGTGCATGGATCAGGAGAAAGACCTTGGTGTGATTATTTCTGTAGATTTAAAGGTGGCAAAACAGTGCGACAAGGCGGTGGAAAAAGCCAGGAGGATGTTGGGCTGCATACAAAGAGGAATTACCAGCAGAAAGGAAGAGGTACTAATGCCATTGTGTAAGTCACTGGTGAGGCCTCACTTGGAATACTGTGTTCAGTTTTGGAGACCATATCTTGCAAAGGATGTAAAAAGAATGGAAATTATTCAGAGGAAGGCGACCAAAATGATTTGGAGCCTGCATCAGAAGCCTTACGAGAAGGGACTTGAAGACCTAAATATGTACACTTTGGAGGAGAGGAGGGATAGGGGAGATATTATTCAGACCTTTGAATACTTAAAGAGAAATAATGAACAAACAAACCTCTTCCAAAGACGGGGAAGCTGTAAAACTAGAGGACATAACATGAAGCTGCAAGGTGGTAAATTGAAAGGCAATGTCAGGAAATACTTTTTCACTGAAAGGGTGGTGCATGCTTGGAATGCCCTCCCAATAGAAGTGGTGGGGGCAAACACAGTGACGGAATTCAAAATGGCATGGGACAGACACAGTGGATCCCTTTACAGCAACAGGTTAAAATCAAAATAAACTGAACCATCTAATTTCTCAACAAATAGGGGTGTCCTACATGGAGCGGTGGGTTCACCCCTAAACACAGACATGGGGAGGGGTGGCCTGCACAGAGTGGCAGATGCACCCCTGAACAAAGACATGGGGAGGGGTGCAAGTACTCCTGGTAGGTGCACCCCTAAACAAAGGCATGGGGAGGGATGCACCTACTCCTGCCATCATACTGGGCAGACTAGATGGACCATGCTGGTCTTTATCTGCCGTCATTTACTATGTTACTATGTTATCTCTTCCCAATGAAGCTACAATGGAGCAGTAGAGTGGGGTCATTGAGATCCCATGTGAAGATGGAAGAGCCAGCCCCGGGTATTGAGTATGGCACAGGGTCAACCACACAGATGTCACCTGCCAACCACTCCCACCAGGCCAATGCCAGATCTGTTTCATGAGCACATGGACTTCCTACTCTAGGACATGAACAGTCTTTGGGCAGAAGTGGACCAGCAAAGCTAGGCAATGCAACAGCATACAGAGACCATAGACAGGCACACTACAGCCTTTTCTGCAGGGTTCTAATAGCTGGCGGAGACAATGAGAACTGGCTTTGCTGCATTGACCAGTGTCATGAACAATCTAGTTCAGATCATATCAGGGAGGCAGAAAGCTGCAGCTGGCGCAAATGATGGCACTATTGCAGAGAACAGGGAGCTGTCACATGGATGAGCTAACAAGAGGGGTAGGGGGTCAGCTCCAGAGAAACCCCATTATCTGAAGAAAAGTTAGCAGGAACTGTGCCAGTGGTAACAGTCATGGTGAAGGACTTGAACACACTTTCCATATTTGCACAACACCAGAGGTTCGCCATACACCAGAAGTTCAAGGGACTGCCATAAATCCCTAACAAGATCATGAGGCACCCTGTACTTCAGAAATCTGGGGCCCCATTTCACCCCAGCAACATTCAAGAACTCACTGTTGGGGCTTTCTGGATGCCCTGGTCTCATCTAGCACCCTATCTGTACCTAAGCCCTGTGCCTCTGAGAAATCCAGTGCCCTCTTCCACCCCAATAAAATCCAAGGACTCACTGTTGAGGTTTCCTGGATGCCTTGTTCCTATCTCAGTACTATATTTGTACCTGCTCCCTGTGTGTCCACACCTCTCACACAACCCTTAGTTCAGTCCAGGACAGCAATGCTGTATACAGACTTATCTGTTCACTGGTTCCACAATGGCATCATATCTGCCCCATATCAGATATCACATGGACTACAATGTAGCTTACCCATCACATTGACAGATGGGCCCTTTGTTGATACCCCTCAAATAATGGAAAACTCCATGCTGCACTGAAAGTGATGGCAATACAGCCAGGCCCAGCCAGTCTGTTCCTAGAATCCTGGGATTTCATAATGGGCCTTCATGAGCTCACCTGAGAGCAGGTATGGATACGGGATGACTCTCATCCTAACCAAATAGGGCTTAGAACCAAAATGTGTCAGACAGAAATTCCAGCTGGTTACCCAGAGACAATATGAGGCTCTGATGTGTAAGTGGAACCCTATTGCCTCTGCGCTCTCATATCTGGGCATTCATTGCAGAGTCTGCATCAGTGGCTCATTCTTGTATGACTGATTCCTAGACCAGTGATCTGCTATCCAGAATGTCACACTATGGACTGGCTCATGGGTTGTGTATATGAATGATGTGTGTGTGTCTCCAAGCACTCTAGTGTCACCCCCCTCAGACAATAGCCTGCCTCCATCCTGTTCCTGTCAGCCACTGGGCATGCTTCCACTGCTGCAGCTCCCTTCCACGCTGGTCTTCACAAGGATTGTGATCACCAGTGTTGTTTATTGTTGTTGTTTGTTTATTGTTTAGGTACTTGATATACGGTCCTTTACTATGTGTATCAGAACTGTAGCAGCTGATAAACATGCAATAAATAATACCAGGAGTCAGTTCAAAGATCCAAGCCAATTTATTGTGCACAAGGCCCAGACAGTCAAGCTTCAAAAAGGACTGAGCAAAATTCTTACAGAAACATATTCATTTTATACCAAAATTCATTTTAAACCAAAATGAGCACATGACCAGTTTGTGAATTGTATATATTGTTATTGTTTATTGTATATAGTTCCCCTGTTAGCCAAGTTGAATTTCCTGTTCATATGTAAACACAAAGTACTATTGGAAATGTGTGTTTTCATTGTTTATTGTAAACCGCGCTGATGCTGAATAGCGCTGTATAAAAAAGATTATAAATAAATAAATAAATAAATATACATTTCTTTTCAGTTTGATACATGCAGACTTTCTATTGGTCCCAACACCCCCTGCATTTGTCCAATCAGAGACCCTTTCTGGGCCTAGCACCCTTCTCCCTCCTCTAGGATTGTTCTAACAATGGCACAGTTTCTAGGTATTGATACAATTCTACTGCAAGGTCATTAGGCTCAGAGAATGGGAGAATGCAGAACACTGGAATATATCTATCATCAGCATGGAAGAAATGAATAGAGGATTCATACAAACTTATCAAAAGCAGTTTAAAGCGGATTCTCAAACTTCTACTGACTTTGGTCTTTCTCAGCATTTATTATTTCCAAGTGGGGGTGGGGAACTCAGGCCTAGTTTGCAGGCCTCTCATACGTTCTAAAGGCTATTATAGGCCATAGCCTACCACATTCCCCGCTTTGATTATTCTCACCCGCAAGTGAGAAAGGGTGAGAATTAAATCACATATTATACTTGCGTAAAATCATCATTTTGGGGTATAGGGTAATATTGCCACATAGCTAAAACTTTTGTAGCTGCCTTCCATTCTACAGTGCTATCAATGGCTGCTGGCTTTACTCAACTGTGATGAATCCAGGGTTCGAGTTCTGCAACTTTAACTGCTGTTGGAGTTGATAAGATAACAACATAAGGTCCCTTCCATTGCGGTATCAACGGTGTCTTTCTCCACTCTTTAATCCACACCGAGACTCCAGGTTTGAGAGGATGCAGGGGTTCTGTTAGATGGATGGGGCAGATTATCTTGTACTCACGTATGAAGACTCTGCAAAACAGAACTTAAAACCAATAGTTCTTATCTAGTAATTTCAGATCCAATCTGTTTCATATCACCTTTTATTCCTTGTACAATAGGCGGGGGTCGCCTAAACAGAATCTCAAAAGGGGAAACTCCTAAAGACTTAGTAGGGGCTAAGCATATCCTAAGAAGGGCTATAGGAAGAACCTGGGGCCACTTCAGGTGAACTTCTTGACAAAGTTTAGACAACTGAGATTTCAGGGTTCTATTCATACGTTCTACTTTTCCTAAATTCTGAGGTCTGTAGACAGTATGCATCTGATAATGTCAGTATCTCGGGGTCATACTTAATGGACGTGCCTCCTGAGGTTATCAACCCTCATTCTTTGTACAGGGCCCCATGTGCGTGCAAAGTTGTGAAGGCATACTTGGAATCTTTGTACACATTTAGACGGAGCCTTTTTCCTATTATCAGTGCTCTAGTGAGAGCTATCAGTTCAGCTTTCTGTGCTGAAGTCCCCGGGGCCAGAGCTGAGGACTCAACTACCAGATCAAGGGTCACTACTGCATACCCGGCACAATGATGTCCATTGATGACGAGACTGCTTCCATCCACAAAGAAAGTCCGTTCTGGATTCTCCAAAGGAACATCAGTCAAATCTGGGCGACTTGAGAATACAGTGTCCATAATTTCTAAACAGTCATGATCAGGGGTGGCCAGGACCAATTGGGAGCAACGTAGCAGGATTCAGAGTTTGACTGACCTTCAATTGTAATCGTGGATTCTCACACAGCATACTCTGATACTTCAACATTCTTGAATTTGTGAGCCAGAAACTTCCTTTGTGTTCCATGAGGGTCAGAACAGAATGTGGTACAGTAACTTGAAGATTCTGTCCCAGAGTGAGCTTGTCTGCTTTGCTCACTAGGAGGGCTGTAGCTGCAACAGTTCTCAAACAAGGGGGCCAACCTTTTGCAACCACATCCAACTGTTTTGACAAATAGGCTACTGGCCGTTGCCAAGATCCAAGAGATTGAGTCAGCACCCCTAGAGCATTTCCTTGTGACTCATGAACATAGAGGTGGAAAGGTTTCTGGACATCTGGTAGACCCAGAGCTGGTGATGACATCAGAGCAGCTTTTAAAGATCGAAATGCTGCATCCTGTTCAGGTCCCCATTCCAATGGAGACCTCTCCATTCCTTTGGTAGCTTACTACAATGGCTTTGCCAACAGAACAAAATTGGGGCTCCATATGCAACAGTACCCTGCGGCCCCCAGGAAGGCTCTTACTTGCCTCCTGGTGGTTGGAGTGGGAATACTGCATACAGCTTCTTTGCGTTCCGGTCCCAAGCGTCGAATTCCGCTGGACAACTGGAATCCTAGATATTTAACTTCAGTCTGACATAATTGCGCCTTGGCTCTTTAGACTTTGTATCCAGCCTCATTTAGAAGGTGCAAGAGTTCACTGGTGGCTTGTAGACATTCACTTTCTGAATTTGTGGCTATGAGCAGGTCGGCCACGTACTGAAGAAGAACCCTTTGTCCTGGGTTCACTGAGTAGCTTGAGAGATCTTGATTTAAAGCAGCACTGAAGAGAGTAGGTGAATTCTTGAATCCTTGATGTAATCGAGTCCAGGTAAGTTGGCCCCGCCTTCCTGTTGTGGGGCCTTGCCATTCAAAAGCGAACAAAAGTTGACTGGTGGGGGCTAGGTGTATGCAGAAGAAGGCATCTTTCAGGTCCAGGACAGTGAAATGAGTAGCTTCGGCGGGGATCAGTCCCAAGAGAGTATAAGGATTTGGTACCACTGGGTGTATAATTTCAGCTGCATGATTTACCCACCTCAGATCTTGTACTGGGCGGTAATCCCCTGTCCCAGGTTTCTTGACTGGGAGAAGGGGGTTATTCCAAGGTGACTGGCACTCCTTGAGAAGTCCATACTTCAGCAGTTTCATCAGATGGCAGTGGATACCTTCAATAGCTGGTCGAGGAAGAGGATACTGCTTCACATGCACTGGTTCTGCTCCTGGCTTGAGGGTGACAATGACAGGGGCCATGTTCTTCGCTAGGCCAGGTGGATTATCCTCCGCCCACACTCCAGGAGGAGCCAAAAGATTGGTGGGTATACAGGAACTAACTGGCTTGGTTGGAGATACATTATAGAACCGCCATTCTTCTTCTCGGGGGACAGTCAACACCATTAATCCAGCAGGCTTTACAGTTATCTGCATTTCTCCTCCTTCAGCAAAGGATATTTGCGCCTGAAGCTTAGTGAGCATATCTCGGCTCAAGAGTGGAATAGGGCACTCAGGCATATACAGGAACTGGTGCGTAATTTTCTCTCCCCCTAGTTCACACATGTGGTTCTGCAGGAATGGCTTAGTGGCCCTAGCCCCAGTGGCCCCAACAATGGTGACAGATCAAGAGGACAAAGGGGCTACTGGCTTTGCCACCACTGAGTGTTCTTCTCCTGTATCCACCATAAAGTCCATATATTGGTCCCCTATTTTCAAATTGACCATAGGCTCCTGGGGACCCAGGTTGAACTTGGAGCCCGGTCTGGCCTAATCTTCATCCATGTCATAGCCTGTTGCAACTGCCACTCCCTCAATAGCTTCTTCCCTCTCTCGCTGGAACTGTGCTCGGGTCATTCCTCCATGACTCTGAAATCGACCTCCTGTTCTCCCGGGACTCCCTCCTCCCCTCCTGGGGGTGGAGTCAAGATGCGGGCATTCACTTCTCCAATGTCCTTCTTCTCTGCAATGGGTGCACTGATTCGGACCCAGTGGGGTCCAATTATTTTCACGACCCCTTCCACGTCCTCTGCTCCTTCGATTAGGAAAACCTCCTTTACATTGTTCAATTAAAGCGGCAGCAAGAAGATCTGCTTTCTTCTTCATTTTACGTTCACTTTCTCTGTTACGTTCATTTTCACGATTCACAAACACTTTCTGAGCAACTTCCATTAACTGTGCTGTATTCATGCCCACAAATCCATCCATTTTCTGTAATTTTCATTTTATATCTCTCTGGGACTGACTGACAAAGGCTGCATTTACCATATGCAAATTCTCCTGGGCTGCTGGATCATGTGGGGTATAGAATCTATAGGCTTCAGATATTTTTCCAATATTCATGGCTTTCTGGCCTCCCTTCTTTAGGCTTTGCATGAGGGCTTGGCAGAACCGATTGAGGGCTGTCTGCACCATTTGGATCCCACTTGGGGCCATCAAGGCTGATGGGTCTGCATAATACTGTTCATTAGTTCAATCAAATCCTAAGGTTTCTCAGTGTAGGAGGCATAATGCGTCTTTCAGTTCAGTAAATCAGTGGTGGAGAAAGGCACATAAACAAGGCTGGTCGGCCCTACCACAACCGGGCCTTCGGTATTAAGGGTGGGTAGGCCTTGGACCTGGTGCAATGGTATGACGTGACCATCCCTTTTACTGGTAGTGGTACTTCTGAAGGCATATGGCAATCGGGACTGTCGGGGTTCCACTTCATGTTCTTGGGCGCTGGCTGTGAGTGACCCTGAACTGGCAAATGAATCCCTGCTTGTAGTGTCATCGGTGGACTGTGGCCCACTCGGAGGCACTCTGAACTGAGCCGGGGCTTCCGGTCAAGAGGGGGTGCGCGTCCTCCTGCTGCGGAGGTGGCTGGTGAACTACTTGGGGTACATCTGCAGAGAGGTGTCCCCCCCTGCCCCAGGCTCTGCCCGGGGTGGTGGCAGAGTTGAGGGGACTAGCCTATAATGTCTGAAGATTCTGGGGCAGAATAAACGGGCAGGTTTTTTTTTTTTTTTATAAAAGATCCAGACTTCCGGGCCCCCCTCCCTTGTGGTTGCTACTAATCTCCTACACTGTTCCTCATAGCAACGCTTTATCCAGGAGGGGTTTTTTTTCCCTTCACAAACACTTAACCAGGAATCAATATAGGGGAATTGATCAGGGAACATTTTCTGTACAACCTGATAAACAAGGGAAACTATACTAATATCAAAGGTGCCATCATGGGGCCATGAAGTAGCTAACACTGGCCACTCCTTTTCACAGAGCATTTCTAATCGGGACGGAGACATTCTATTCCATAGCCTCCAGCAAATCCCTTGCTAAAATTCCTAGTCATACATTTCAACAGAATCTGCATGGCTCCGACCCCCCCCCCCTTGGTGACGTACTTGACAACAGACAAAGGGGGCGGGCAGTCAGGCTGCATTTTCCTGTGGACTAAGCATAATGGATGTGTGTGCTCATTCTAAATAGGAACAATTTAGATAAAGTCCTTAAAATATAAAACTATTATTTCCTAACATGACGGTCGCATATCTGTTACGTATGACTAGAATAAAAATACTTGGCATGAAACTAACTGCCAGCCATAATCAGCACTTAAGCTGAACAATGTCTTTGAAAAAAAAATTACTTTAAATCTTACAGTTTAGAAAGCAGATATTCAAAGGACATGAAACGGTTACTTTTTCATAAAGTTGGTAGATATCTGGAATACATATACTCCCCTTTTTCTTCTTTTTTTTATATATATATAAACAATAAGTATGTCCTCCATGAGGTGCTTGCCACAGTATATAAAATCCCATTTTACTTTTTAATTTTGCTCAATAGCATACGCAGTCAAAACCAAATATATATATATCAAAAATAAAATTCAAGCACGATTAACTCCTCATTCACTCAGGATTTAGATCATTTTCAAGTTGTGATCTGGTAACTACTGGCTCGGGATGCTTCATAGTCCTGTCAGGGTTCTTAACCTCTACTTCGTAGGTCAAAGGAAAAACAAAAGCAGTTTCCTTAATTTCTCTATCATTTCTATTTGGACCATTACAGTGTTTGCTGAAGACTGAAACATAAAAAAACACAAGACAAGGCTAAGCCCACAAATGCATTATACCTAACAGCCTATCTGATCAGGTATTTCTTTTTTAAGGAGTCTCACCCTGCACACTAAAAACTGAACTAAACCCTTCCCCCTGGATAGTTCTGAAAGGTAACATACCATAACAAGTAATACTAGCTCAACAGAATCCTCCTCGCTTGGTCCCTACTCGATATTTACAAGAACAGTTGAGGAGCTCGAAAGGGGTTAATAAGAACTTAACCCTTTCCAGGTTGAGCCCAAAACTGTCGGGATCCAAAATTCTGACTAAACATTCCTACCAAATGATATATAATACATGACCATAGCAGAAGGAACATCACTATTAGAACATATTGAATAAAGCAGGTACAATTTTCCTGAAATAAGCACAAATTAACCCAGCTGCAGAATGTGGATTAAAAATTGAAATTAAGCCTTCAAAGGGTTAAAGGATAGTAAACATTCCTTTCTATGGGCTGTGTGAAAGACACACCCCTTCTCTCTGCTTGCTAGAGACTTGCTGTGCTGGAAAAAAAACTGAAATCAGTGAGACAGCTGTCTTTGTACTTAAAAGTGACTCCTGAGTTGGTTTTTCCTTCTTCTTTCTTCTTTTCTTAGTAGTATTCCTTAATCGGTAAACTGTTTCACAAATTACCCAACAGAATAATCTTACATTATACCAGAAGGGAAATCCGCGGTTTCAACAGATAACAAAAATCAGATACAAACAACAGACAGTAAGGACAGGTAGGATGGCTGCAGGAGTCCGTGCAGCCCACAGAACAAAAGGGAGACAAACACCAAACGCTTCCTCCTTTTCGCGACCTGGGCGCGGTCGCCCGGCCAGGAACTGCGCTACTCAGGAGTCCGCTCTCACTTGGTCTATTTCAAGACCTCTCATTCACACACACAACCAAACATGCTAGCAACGTTTCCCCCCAAAAATTCCCAGGCCTACCTTACTAACCAACAGCAGCCAGTCTCGCGCATACTCGTGCGAGACGTACTCGGACTGCTGATTAATCAAGGGCAGTGGTTTGGGCCTCGCGCATACTCATGCAAGGCTTACTTGGACGTGCCCTGAGAGGTGATCAGACTCTCGGTACCGTATTCCCATACCAATTCAGTCTTGCACATACTCATGCAAGACTTTCCCAAAACTAACTGAAGAACAGAGAAATATCTACTCACCGGATCCGGTTCTCGATACCAAACCAGTTCATGGGTTGGATCCTGGACTCCCCTCGGGTTCGGAGGTGTTGGCCAGCTGGACCCAGTGGTCCGCCGAGGCAATGCGGAACCCTCCCCAATACAAGAGGACCAGTGGCGCCTGAGGTTTCCCCTGCGGTCAGACAGACACGGTTCCAACCGGGCTAAACCTGGAGGCGAAAGTACGTGGTATATTCACTTGAATACCATCCACTACTCGCACATTCCCGGCCAAACGCTCCAAGAATATGTAGCAGCTGATAAGCATGCAATAAATAATACCAGGAGTCAGTTCAAAGATCCAAGCCAATTTATTGTGCACAAGGCCCAGACAGTCAAGCTTCGAAAAGGACTGAGCAAAATTCTTACAGAAACATATTCATTTTATACATTTCTTTTCAGTTTGATACATGCAGACTTTCTATTGGTCCCAACGCCCCCTGCAGTTGTCCAATCAGAGACCCTTTCTGGGCCTAGCACCCTGCTCCCTCCTCTAGGATTGTTCTAACAATGGCACAGTTTCTAGGTATTGATACAATTCTACTGCAAGGTCATTAGGCTCAGAGAATGTGAGAATGCAGAACACTGGAATTTATCTAACATCAGCATGGAAGAAATGAATAGAGGATTCATACAAACGTATCAAAAGCAGTTTAATGCGGATTCTCAAACTTCTACTGACTTTGGTCTTTCTCAGCATTTATTATTTCCAAGTGGGGGTGGGGAACTCAGGCCTAGTTTACAGGCCTCTCATACGTTCTACAGGCTATTATAGGCCATAACCTACCACAGAACGGTTTACATATATATATACTAACAGGCACTTTTTTATTTCCTCGTTCACAGAGGGCTCACAATCTAAGCGTAACTGAGGCAAAGGAGGGTTAAATGGCTTGCCCAAGGCCACAAGGAGTAGCCATGGGATTAGAGACCCCAGGCCCTCAGTCCCTCCAGCCTGAGGTTGCTTGTCCCTTTATGGGAATTGAACCCCTGGCCCTCCGGCCTGAGGTAGCCTGTCCCAACCACAGTGCACTGTTTCAACATCTCACCCTCTTGGGTTTTCCCACTGATGTTTTTTGCCCCACCTTCTGCATTTCCTGCACTGCTCTGGCAATCTCTTTATAGCTGGCAATTGCTCTGTGGGTCTAGGGTTGCCAACTGGCCGGTTTTCAGCCGGCCTGGCCGGTTTTTACATGGCCAGGCCGGCTGCCGGCGCAGAGGCAAAACCGGCACTTGAAAAGCCGTTTTTTTTGCTCTGGCCGCAAGATCGGGCGTGGCCAGAGCAAAAAAACTGGCTTTTCTCCCCCGGAGGGCTTCAGAGGGAGCCGGGGAAGCCCCGCGAGGCCCCGGCTCACTCTGAACAGCCGCCAGCATGAAGAGCCTTTACCTTCACGCTGTCAGCTGTTCCTGTGAAGCCGCGATTGGTGGGAAAGGTTAAAGGCAATGCCCTTTAACCTTTCCCAGCATTCGCGGCTTCACAGGAACAGCCGCCAGCGTGAAGGAAAAGGCTCTTCACGCTGGCAGCTGTTCAGAGGGAGCCGGGGCCTCGCGCGGGCTTCCCCGGCTCCCTCTAAAGCCTCAGACAGCCGCGGTTGTGGGGAGGGGGGGGAGGCCAAGGACTGCATGGTCTGTGATGGGGGGAGGGGGCTTGGACTGGAAAAGGGCTAGGAGGGTGGAATTTAACTGGAAATGGGTTGTGATGGGGGGGGGGACCTAGACTGGAAAAGGACTATGGGGGGGGGGGGCACTTGGACTGGAAAGAAAGAAACGGGCTGTGATGGGAGGGGACCTGGACTGTAAAAGGGCTATGGGGGGGGGGGGCATGGACTGGAAATGGGGTTTGATGGGGAGGGGGACCTGGACGGGAAAATGGCTGGGGGGGGGGACATGGACTGGAAATGGGTTGTGATGGGGAGGGGGACCTGCACTGGAAAAGGGCTATGGGGGGGGGGAACCTGGACTGGAAAAGGGCTATGGGGGGGGGGAACTTGGACTGGAAATGGGCTATGGTGGAGGGAGGGGGAACGGACTGGAAATAGGCTATGAGTAGGGGGACTTGGACAGGAAATGGGTTGTGAAGGGGGGGGGGGACCTGGACTGGAAAAGGGCTATGGGGGGCATTGGACTGGAAAGAAATGGGCTGTGATGGGGAGGGGGACCTGGACTGTAAAAGGGCTATGTGGGGGGGGGGGACATGGACTGGAAATGGGTTTTGATGGGGAGGGGGACCTGGACTGGAAAAGGGCTATGGGGGGGGGACATGGACTGGAAATGGGTTGTGATGGGGAGGGGGACCTGGACTGGAAAAGGGCTATGGGGGGGGGGACTTGGACTGGAAATGGGCTATGGTGGAGGGAGGGGGAACTTGGACTGGAAATAGGCTGTGATTAGGGGGGCTAGGACTGCAAATGGACTGTGATGGTGGGGGGGGGGGTAGGACTGCAAATGGGCTGTGATGGTGCAGGGGGACTCGGACTGCAAATGGGATGTGATGGGGGGGCCTAGGACTAGAAATAGGCTGTGATGGGGGGGGCTAGGACTCGAAATGGTCTGTGATGTGAGGGCTAGCACTGGAAATGGGCTGATGAAGAGCTGGAATAGGACTGGAAATGGGCTGATGTGGGGCATGGGAGAATGGGATTAGAAGGGAGTGGATGCTGGGTGGGTCTAGAACTATAAGGGAACTGATTTTGGGGGAGGACTAGAATAGATGGGGAATGAGCATGGAGAGGGGAAAAAATATTTTGTGTGGAAGAAAAGTCTATGATTGGCTGGGTATTGGGAGAGTGAGGGGCTTGAGAATGGAAGGGTGAAATTTAAATGGATGATAAAGGAATAAGGAAAGAATTGGGGGAAAGAGCAAAAGGGAAACAATCAGTATGTTAAAGCAGAAATAGAGAGAGAATGGAAAACATCTAAAAGAGAAGAAAGGACAAATGGATAGCTCGCAGAAGACACGAAGAAACCAGAAGAAAGTGACTGGAGCAATTGCAACTGAAAAATAAAACGCCCAAACAGAAGGTAGAAAAATACTTTTTATTTTGAATTTATTAGCTGGAATATGTTTGGTCTGGGAAGTGTGTATTGATAACATCTTTGCGTTTTTGTTTAGTGCAAGAGGAAATTACTTTATAGTTTTATTTCTCCAGTGTTGTACATTTCATGTTTGGATTTTGGGGTTCTCAGTTATTATCTGACCAAGGAAGTTAGCCTACACGTATCCTCGGTAATTTTTGTGGGTGGGGCTGGGGGCGTGGCAGGGGTGGGACTAGGGGCGGAGAATGGGTGGAGTATGGCAAGCCACAGGTGTCGGGTTTTTCTCGGTGAAAAAGTTGGTAACCCTATGTGGGTCTGACCTCTACACTGTGATATGAACTTCCAATAGCATGCCCCTTTGTCTCAGGCGGGACCTTCAGTATGATATATTGTCCTTCCTCCACATAGAGAGCACAGAGTGCAGCTCCTGCCCCCATGGCCTTCCAACTACAGGCACATATGCAAATTACACTGCCTCTTACAGACCAGATCTGGGGAGATTTTGGATCTGCTGTTGCTGACTAAGCTTCAGCGATTGTATATGACATGCACCAAGCATCTATTTTCCCACATGTTCACACATATGTATACGCTAGGCTTCTCTCTCCCAAACCACCACCATACAAGCCCCTCGGCAGACAGGCAACATCTGGTGGATGTGTGCACATGTGTACTGGCTTGTGGTCTACTCTGCCTATCATACTGGTGCTCCATCCATCCTGTGTTACCTGCTGTTTGCACTTCCATACCCTAGTCTCTCAGAGGATGGGGATTCCCCTCCCCCCAGAGATGAATAACTGCCCATATACATTGCTCATAAATTCAGACTATATGTGACCTACTGCAACTCCATGTCTCTTTTTCTTTTGGGGGGGAGGGGGGATTTGCATTGATGTGGTATATGTGTTTTCCTCTCCTGTGACAGAAATATGGCTGGTGTTGTACTATGTGGTCATTTCACTAGGTACCACTGTCCCTGTCTTAGCACACAATGTTGCAGGACCACTACTTACATTGTGATAGTATATTGACATACGACTGGCAGCTTCCAATACCTGCAGTTGTAAGATCGGATCCATGGTTACATGGTTTTGCAACCTTCCAAAGCAGATGTGACCCTGCATGGCCTGTGGTTGTGGACAGTGGCATCAATCGTGGAATAGGGGCATATGGGCTTAGCTATAAATCCCTACATTTGTTCCACTGATATTTTGTGCAAGCAGCAGCCTATGTCCATTATGTGTGCAAGGGGCAGACTTCTACTGCCACAGCCTAGAGGCACCATGTTTATAGGTGTCCCAAGGATGTTTCTGCTGGATTCCAGATCATCATCTCTGGTGCTCTATTTCCAACACCATGTGTAAATTTGACATGGTGCACATGAGCAGCTGGGCACATAGCACATAGATGACCCGGGAAATTACAGACTGGTGAGCCTGACGTCAGTACCAGGGAAAATGGTAGAAACCATCATAAAGAACAAAATTACGCAGCATGTAAATAGTCATGGCCTAATGGGAGACAGCCAACATGGCTTTAGACAAGGAAGATCTTGTCTTACTAATCTGATATGTTTTTTTGAAGGTGTGCATAAACAGGTAGACAAAGGTGAGTCGGTTGATATAGTGTATCTGGATTTTCAGAAAGCTTTTGACAAGGTCCCCCATCAGAGACTTTTGGCAAAGCTAAAAAGTCATGGGATAGGAGGCAGTGTACTATTGTGGATCGGGAACTGGTTAAAAGATAGAAAGCAGAGAGTAGGGCTAAATGGCCAATATTCCCAATGGAAAAAGGTGAATAGTGGAGTACCCCAGGGATCTGTACTGGGTCCGCTGCTTTTTGACATATTCATAAATGACCTGGAAAAGGGAATAACGAGTGAGGTTATCAAATTTGCAGATGACACAAAACTGTTTAAAGCTGTTAAAACCCAAGAGGAAAGTGGAAAACTGCAGGAGGACCTGGATAAATTGGAAGACTGGGCATCCAAATGGCAAATGAAATTTAATGTGGACAAGTGCAAAGTCATGCACCTAGGAAAGAACAACCCACACTATAGTTACTCGATGCAAGGCTCCACATTAGAAGCCACCACCCAGGAAAAAGATTTAGGAGTCATCGTGGATAACATGTTAAAACCCTCCACCCAGTGTGCAGCGGTGGCCAAGAAAGCAAACAGAATGCTAGGTATCATAAGGAAAGGGATGGAGAATAAAACAAAGGATATTATAATGCCTCTGTATCGCTCCATGGTACGACCGCACCTTGAATATTGTGTGCAATTCTGGTCACCGTATCTTAAAAAGGACATAGCGTTATTAGAAAAAGTACAGAGAAGAGCCACCAAATTGGTGAAGGTGATGGAAGGCTACTCCTATGAAGAGAGGCTAAAAAGGTTAGGGCTCTTTAGCCTGGAAAAGAGACGGCTGAGGGGAGATATGATAGAGGTCTATAAATTAATGAATGGAGTGGAACAGAAAAACGTGGATCAATTGTTTACGCTATCAGAATATAGAAAGACTAGGGGACATGTAATGAAGCTACAGGGTAAACTATTTAAGACAAATAAGAGAAAATATTTTTTCACTCAACGTGTAATCAAACTCTGGAATCTGTTACCGGAGGATGTGGTAAGGGCTGATAGTATAGCTGGGTTTAAAAAAGGTCTGGACAAGTTCCTGGAGGAAAGGTCCATAAACCACTATTAAAAAGGGACCCAGGATATCAATGCTTGACCCAGTACAAGCATTGTGGAACTTGTGTCTTTTGGGGAAACTGCTAGGTACGTATGACCTAGATTGGCCACTGTTGGAAACAGGATACTGGGCTTGATGGACCTCGGTCTGACCCAGTATGGCATGTCTTATGTTCTTATGTTCTTAGATGGTTTTAGCAGACAGGAGGACTGTTAAATGTATCAGAGCAGCAGTCAATGGGCAATCAATGGGAAGCTTATCTCTTGGGCTTCTGCAATCTAGTATGATAAACTTTGTATTTCTCCAGGTTATACTGTGTCTTTGTAACTGAAAAAGACATTTCAGCACCCACACTGTGGCTTTCTTCAGTGCAAATAGTTCAAACAGTGGATGCCTGTTCATTTTTATAGTAGTCCCTAAACTAGATTGGTGGGATTGAGGTAGAAAATTAGAATTTTGGAGGGAAAGTCCATTGGAGAAAGGCTGGAGACTTCTCTTTTATGTATTTATTTATTTAACAAACATTTTTATACCGCACTTTCCATGTGATCAAGTGTGGTTTACAAATAACAAAGTTCTGAAAAGTACACTATACATGGTCTTATTCAGTTACATGGAACAAAAATAATTATTTACATTGATGAAGTACAATCATAACAGGGTAGGTGCACCCTTTAACTATATACAATGGAAAAGCATAGCTGTTTTATTTGCTCTATCAGTCCACTGCCAGTAAATTTCAATCTTATATTTTACTCACTGTATGACTTGCTAGTTGGCTTGTTATTTGACTTGTTGTGACATTGGCTTGAGCCATAGTGGGAGGTGAATAGGAATGTTTTGAGTTTTTTGCGGAAAACTTTAATGTCATTTTGTTCTCTGATGTCCTCAGGGAGCTCGTTCCAGAGGATTGGTGCAGCATGATAGAATGTTTTTTTTTATTTTTTTGGCATTTCTGAAGTCCTTTGGGGTTTCAAGTTTGTGTTTATTTTTGCTTCTTTGGGTTCTTTTTGAGGTTTTCAATTGTGATTAGGTTATTGAGGAAAGATGGGTCTATGATGTGGATTATTGTAAAGGTGGTAATTTATGCGGCTATGTATTGGTAGCCAGTGTAAGTCTGATAGTATGGGAGTGATGTGTTCTATGGCTCTAATGTTTAGGACTGATCAAGCTGCCACATTTTGGGCTAGTTGAAGTCTTCTAAGGGTTTGTTTTGATAGTCCCTGTAGAATGGAGTTCGCAAAGTCAAAATGAGGGGTGATGATAGATTGTATGACAGATTTAAAGTCTGTGGTCGGAGCTGTTTTAGTAGCTTTAGCTTGTAATGTACTTTTTTCACAGTATTTTTTATGGGAGTTTCCATACTGAGGGTCTGGTCCAGTGTGAACATAAGAACATAAGATATGCCATACTGGGTCAGACCAAGGTCCATCAAGCCCAGTTACCTGTTTCCAACAGTGGCCAATCTAGGTCATATGTACCTAGCAGTTTCCCCAAGGGACACAGGTTCCACAATGCTTGTATTAGTTCAAGCATTGATATCCTGGGTCCCTTCTTAATAATGGTTTATGGACCTTTCCTCCAGGAACTTGTCCAAACCTTTTTTAAACCCAGCTACACTAACAGCCTTTACTACATCCTCCAGTAACAAATTCCAGAGTTTGATTACACGTTGAGTGAAAAAAAATTTCTTTTATTAGTCTTAAATAGTTTACCCTGTAGCTTCATTGCATGTCCCCTAGTCTTTCTATATTCTGATAAGGTAAACAATCGATCTACGTTTACCCGTTCCACTCCGTTCATTAATTTATAGACTTCTATCATATCTCCCCTCAGCCGTCTCTTTTCCAGGTTAAAGAGCCCTAACCTTTTTAGCCTTTCTTCATAGGAGTAGCCTTCCATCCCCTTTACCATTTTGGTGGCTCTTCTCTGAACCTTTTCTAAAATCGCTATATCCTTTTTAAGATACGGTGACCAGAATTGCACACAATATTCAAGGTGCGGTCTCACCATGGAACGATATAGAGGCATTATAATATCTTTTGTTTTATTTTCCATTCCTTTCCTTATCATATCTAGCATTCTATTTGCTCTCTTGGCCGCTGCTGCACACTGGGCCGAGGGTTTTAACATGGTATCCACAATGACGCCTAAATCTTTTTCCTGGGTGGTAGTTTCTAATGTGGAACCTTGCATCGTGTAACCATAGTATGGGTTGTTCTTCCCTAGGTGCATAACCTTGCACTTGTCTACATTAAATTTCATCTGCCATTTTGATGCCCAGTCTTCCAATTTATCAAGATCCTCTTGCAAGTTTCCACAATCCTCTTGGGTTTTAACAACTTTAAATAGTTTTGTGTCATCTGCAAATTTGATAACCTCACTCGTTATTCCACTTTCCAGGTCATTTATGAATATGTCAAAAAGCAGCAGACCCAGCACAGATCCCTGGGGTACACCACTATTCACCTTTCTCCATTGGGAAAATTGGCCATTTAGCCCTACCCTCTGCTTTCTATCTTTTAACCAGTTCCTGATCCACAATAGTACACTGCCTCCTATCCCATGACTCTTTAGTTTTGCCAAAGGTCTCTCATGAGGGACCTTGTCAAAGGCTTTCTGAAAGTCCAGATACACAATATCAACCGACTCACCTTTGTCCACCTGCTTATTCACTCCTTCAAAAAACATAACAGATTAGTAAGACAAGATCTTCCTTGTCTAAAGTCATGTTGGCTGTCTCCCATTAGGTCATGACTATCTACATGCTGAGTAATTTTATTCTTTATGATGGTTTCTACCATTTTTCCCGGTACTGATGTCAGGCTCACCGGTCTGTAGTTTCCCGGATCACCCTTGGAACCCTTTTTAAAAATTGGTGTTACATTGGCGATCCTCCAATCTTCAGGTATTAGAGATGATTTTAATGATAGTTCACAGATTACTAATAGCAGGTCTGCAATCTCATATTTCAGTTCTTTCAACACCCTTGGATGTATACCATCCGGCCCAGGTGATTTGCTACTCTTCAGTTTATCTAATAGTTGTAATACATCTTCCCGATGTATCGATATTTCCTTCAATTCTATCGCACCTTTAAATACCACTTCAGTCATGGGTAACATCCCTACATCTTCCTTAGTAAAGACTGAAACAAAGAATTCATTCAGTCTCTTTGCTATCGCCTTGTCGCCTCTTAGTGCTCCTTTAACCCCTTTATCATCTAATGGACCAACTGACTCTCTCACAGGTTTTTTGCTATGAATGTACTTGAAAAGGTCTTTACCTCGCATTTTTGCTTCCGCAGCAAGCGTCTTCTCAAATTCTCCCTTTGCCTGCCTTATCAATGCCTTGCATTTGACTTGCCAGTGTTTGTGCTGTTTCCAGGTTTTGTTGTTTGGCTCTTTTTTCCATTTCCTGAAAGATGCTTTTTTGGCAACAACAGCCTCTCTGACCTCACCTTTAAACCATGCTGGCAGTTTTTTGGACTTCCTTCCACTTTTCTTAAAGCGTGGAATACAGCTGGTCTGGGCTTCCAAGATAGTATTTTTCAACAACATCCAAGCCTGATGTATGTCTTTAACCTTTGCAACTGCTCCTTTTAGCTTTTTCTTAACTGTTTTCCTCATTTTATCATAGTCTCCCTTTCGAAAGTTAAAAGGTAGTACTGTGGATTTCCTTACTATCCCTCCTCCACTAATTAAATCAAAGGCGATCATGCTATGATCACTATTGCCAAGTGGCCCCAACAACTTTATCTCTTGCACTAGATCTGGTGTTCCACTAAGGACTAGGTCTAATATGGCTTTCCCTCTGGTCGGTTCATGGACCAGCTGCTCCAAGAAGCAGTCATTTATTTCATCTAGGAACTTTACCTCCCTAGCATGTCCTGACGTGACACTGACCCAGTCGATACCAGGGTAGTTGAAATCACCCATTATTATTACTGCACTGTAACGTTTGTTAGCTTCCTTGATTTCTTTGAGCATTTCATCATCCATTTGGTCATTCTGGCCAGGCGCTTGATAGTATACCCCCACTGCCATTGCCTTCCCCCTTTTACATGGTATTTCAATCCATATAGATTCTACAGCAGATTTTGTTTCCTGCAAAACTTTAATCCTTTCTGACTCAATGCCCTCTCTAACATAGAGAGCAACCTCTCCACCAATTTGATCAGCTCTATCATTACGATATAGTTTGTACCCAGGTATCACAGTGTCCCACTGGTTGTCCTCCTTCCACCATGTCTCTGATATTCCAATCATATCTATCCTTTCATTTAGTGCTATATATTCTAACTCTCCCATCTTATTTTTTAGATTTCTAGCATTTGCATACAAGCATTTTAGAGAATGTATTTTATTCATATTAATTTGGCTATTGCTAGACATGGGTAATTTGGGATCTTTAAGCTCTGTCTGCTCCATACTTGAGGGCATTTGGGCTACTTTACTCTTTTGTGGAACCTCTCTGCTTTTGGTAGTATCCTTCAAAGATACATTCTTCCGAACCATCTGCTCTTGGGCGACTGTCGGCTTTCCCCTAATTTCTAGGTTAAAAGCTGCTCTATCTCCTTTTTAAAGGTTAATGGTATTTCACCTATTTTTTTGCCGTGATGTTGGTTTCCTGTAGGTAGATGTTGGTGGTACAAAAGTTTGATTTCTAGTGACGTACAGTATTTCTGTTTTGGAGTAATTAATGTAGAGATTATGGTTTTTAAGCCACTATGTAATCTTTTAAAAACACTCCGATAATATTTTTGTTGGAGAGTTTGGGATGGTGAATGGAATGTAAAACATAATGTCATCCGCGTATATGTGGTAGTGTTCTCGGAATCTCTTTAAAATTAGACAAATAGGCTGAAGATATAAGTTGAAAAGAAGAGCTGATAGGGTGAAGCCCTGGGGGAGACCTTGTTCCTGGTTGAAAGTTGTTGATGTTTCTTGGTTGATCTCACTGTTTGGGTTCTGTCTTTTAGGTATGAAGTAAACCAATTGAGAACTGAAGCCTTTATACTGATCTGTTGCAGTCTGTTTAGCATTAATAGATGGTTTACGCTATCAAATGCTGCAGTAATGTCCAAGAATAGTAGGATAAATGCTTGTTTAGAGTTATCTATTCCTCTTGACAGTGTGTCAGTTACAACTGTAAGAAGTGTTTCATCTCCATGATATGGGCGGAAGCCATATTGGTGTTCATCAAGGGGGGCCGATGCATCTATGAAGTCCTGAAGTTGAATCTGGACTGCTACTTTTTCTGTTAGTTTGGCCAGAAAAGGTATGCTTGAAATTGGTCTGTAAGAGTTAGGTGAGCTTTTGTCAAGACTTATTTTTTAAGGTCTTTTCCCATAGATAGGAAGGTTCTCTGCTGAATTTAAAGATGCTCAAGATGCTCTCCCCATAGAGTTTCTTTAAATGTTCTCTTGGGCTTCCACAGCTAGTATGATAAACTTTGCAGTTTTCCAGGTCATGCTGCGTCCTTGTAACTGGAACTGATGTTTCAGTCACCATACTGTTGCTTTCTTCAAGGCAAAGTGGTCAAGCAGTGGATGCCTGTTCTTTTTTATAGTACTCCTAAAACTGGATTGGCGGGATTGAGGTAGAAAATTTGAATTTTGGAGGGAAAGACCATTGGAGAAAGGCTGGAGACCACTCTTTTCCCATAGATCGGAAGGTTCTCTGGTGAATTTAAAGATGCTCTATGTGGAGAGCTGTGCTCACAGGTTGCAAGAGTGCCATTGGTATCAATTCTTTGGTCGATTGATGACAGAGATATTGATGGGACCGGTTCTGCACTGGGTCCTTCACAATAATAGTGCCATATCCATATGTGCTGTGATGCACTATGTCTCCATGGTGTCGCAGCTCTGACCATTATTTATTTTATTAATTTATTTATTTACATTCTCTTATATACCACGCTATTCTGCATCAGTGCGGTTTACATTGAACAAACTGAAATTACACTGAACAGGGCATTATAACTTGGAGATAACTATTTTACAGGGAACATGGGCTATGGAGGGTTAAGTGGCTTGCCCAAGACCACAAGGAGTACCTGTGGGACTAGAAACCCCAGTTCTTCCGGCCCAAGGTTGCTGTCCTCTAGTGGGATTTGAACCCCCGACCTTCCAGCCTGAAGTACCTTGCCCCAACCACTAGGCCACTCCTCCATTATGACCTATGGAAGGATATAGAGACATGTGAGATGTGTTTGCTTGACATCTTTTCAAAGACATGTGTAGCATCAGTACATTGATTCATGTTGGGCTACTCTCACCAATAGGAGACATTGTGGCCATAACAGCCATACACCAGCCATATACACTCACATTATATGTGTGGATCACATGTAAATTAGACATTACAGTCTACTGTCACACATGATTTTGGTGCATCCAAACTACCTCTTATGTGAGTCCACAAGCTCACATTGACAGCCAATCTCTGTGAGGGTGGAGACAGATGTACATCAGTGCTGCCTATGTCTTCCATACTGGACAGGAGCAGGGTAGCTAGCAACATTGCTGATTGCCCAAATGCTAGCCTGATCTCTATCACTGTAAAGAGGGGCAATGTTTTCCCATGGCTTCAGCTGCCATAGGACCTCATGTGCAGGATTTGTGGCCGAACAGCTAGCAGATACAATTATTGTACAGTGCATCCATATGTACCTGCATATATGTTTAGGGTCTGCAAAGGGCAGTCATAGCTGGAACTTGGCAGCCTACTTTGGTAGTTGCTTACTGCTAACATGTCGCAGGTACAGCAAAGGCATGGCATTGAGCTCATGCTGTCAGTTTATGAAGGGAGGACTTGCAGTTCAGGCATGTGCTGCAGTTGCAGGTACTGGTGGCAGATGAACTGATTGCAGAATGTACAATCCAGCTGCATAGACCTGGCATCACTCACTGGGATGTCATGCACAGATAACAGCCATGGGACCCACAGTTTCCACATATGATGGCATCCAGGCTTGGTTGGCACTTACAATATGGCAGCCAGTGATGTGTGTACCATCACCTACCATCTTGGATGACATGAGAATGTGCAGGTCATAGAGTCAGGCATGTTCTAATTCAGCTTCTGTGCCACACTTGATAGGTATATCATCTCTTCATTCTCTTACTTCACAGACATATGCAACACACCATATACCAGACCCCATACAGTATTGCCCACCTATAGACTACTCCCATTTCTGAGTGGAAGTTGTGCCAGGTTGACATTACACTGCAGTGGAGGGTGTGGAAGTGACACCCCAAAACAGGGTACCAGTATACTATCTAGGTTGACCATAGCAATGGCTACATACTTCCACCAATACATTTCTCCCAGGAATAAACAATGATATGGGGACAACACCATTTCATTGCATGGGGCACATTACTGACAACCATGGCATTGCAGATAATATCCATGATGGCACTCACCTTCCTCTATTCCATCCGGCAGAGACAAGAATCTTGGGCTCTTACATATTGCAGGACAAAGTATCAGCAGACAACCTAGTACCACCATGCACCTACAAGGACAGATAGTGGTTAGGTAGTCAGGATATTTTATGGCATTGTAGAAGGCCTCAAGTCCATGGTCTGGCCTACAAGCCACACATACTGTCTGGAGGTCTCAAAAGCCTGCTGGCATGTAACATGCTGGGGAGCAGTGCACATATGATGTCACGCTGATGTTCATGGTAGAGGCTCAGGGCTAACATTTTCACCAACAAATTACAAACTATGCTGAATCATATGTATGTTACTAGATTAGCATATCTCTATCAGCATCTTATTCCATGACATCTCTCACCTCCTGCTGCTCCACATCCACCCCTACCTCAGTTACATCCCTTGTGTCTACATGTTGCCCATCCCAATGTCAACACATAGCAGATCTTTGACATTTCTACATAGGTCATACCCCACCTTGGCATTTCTGCTGCACAATGCATACACATACCCTCCTTTCATATATATAAGGAGCTGTACCCAAAATTCACTGTGTCATCCAAACGACTTCCTTAAAGCAACCAAAACGACAAACAAAAGAGCCTTCTCTCATTATGTCCCAACATTTTGGAATGCCTTGCCTTCAGTCATAAAGGACCTTATTGACTTCAGAAAAAGATTAAAGATATACCTTTTCAATGAACACTATGCCACTCCCACCCAGAACCCCGTACCACATATCAGAAGGGGCCTTAACGCCACTTCATATACCACCCTACCCTTCACTGGTCCTGCACAATTCAACAAATACACATTTCACACCCAGCCTCTCTCTGGAAGCCCTAAATTATCATTGCATCCCTAGTCCTATCAGACCAACCAATGTAAATCGTTTTACAGTCAAACTCTGTTATTGTACATAGTTAATTCTGTTCGATGTAATTGTTCTGTTGTTTGTAAACCGCCTTGATTGTCAGATAAGGCGGTATATAAGAATGATAAATAAATAAATAAATATCTTCCCCACATGAAGCAATAATGGTCAGCAGATATATGAATTGATGTCAACATTTGTGCACGTGCACCTGTACGGACAGAAACACTAACAGGGCCTACATCCTATGCTCACACCTATTCCACATATGCCACTAAAGGACTTGGGTGCTTGTGGGCAGATGCCCTCAGCATTGCGCAGCTGTACCATTTTTAGGCTGTCGGTAATTGCTAGCAATGTGGCACTGGGCATAGGCACAGCAACATTCCTGTATGGGCTCTGCAAGTTTGTGTATCTGTGTGAGGAGCATATTCCACAGCCCACAGATGTGTTGTACATGGGTTTATGCAGCTATTATGATATTGCTGCTGCATACACCCTGAATAGTGCTTCAGTGATGTGCAGGACAGCTCTGTCATGCAAGCATCTTGGCAGAGTGAAGATGAGATATATCAACATCTCTGATATTCACAACTTGGGCCTGAGAGTGATGCTGCAGCATAATGCTTCAGCTCTGCCAAGAATTTAAGGGGGTGTAAGATTCAACACACTGCTTCCTTGCACTCTCCTGGGATCTCAGTTGACATACTCCCTCTGTACACATGTTATACATATGCATAGCAGCCCATCACAGTTGTCACACATGCACAGTACATACATATTCATCACCCTTGTATGACAATGGAAGACTTTCAGGGGCAAAGGCCTCATGTAGTGTGGATATGGTGGACACATTCAACGTGCAGATCATTACAATGTTCTAATATGTGTGCCTCTACCAAATGATTCAGAAAGCACCTCTGTGACTATTCCTATACAATGCCTGAAATTTATTTTATTTATTTATTTACATTCTCTTATATACCGCGCTATTCTGCATCAGTATGGTTTACATTGAACAAACTGAAATTACATTGAACAGGGCATTATAACTTGGAGATAACTATTTTACAGGGAACATGGGCTATGGAGGGTTAAGTGGCTTGCCCAAGACCACAAGGAGCACCTGTGGGACTAGAAACCCCAGTCCTTCCGGCCCAAGGTTGCTGTCCTCTAGTGGGATTTGAACCACCGACCTTCCGGCCTGAAGTACCTTGCCCCAACCACTAAGCCACTCCTCCACTCCACTTATTTAACATGTTTTATATACCGTCTTTCTACAAATCAAAACGGTTTACATAGAACAATAAAAGGCAGTATATTGCAACTGTTTACAAGGAACGAATAACAGGGTACAGAATAAAACATGAAAAACAAAATTATACTATACAATTAATTACAGTGAACAGTGAACAACTATTTACATATTTACATATGTATGTGCATAGCTACGGATGGGAGTATTGAACAGTTTGAAAATGGGACAAGGGTAGGGAGGTAAAAAAAGAGGGGTTTAGGTATTAGGGTGGGAGAGAAAAATGATCAAGGAAGAGATAGGTTTTTAACTTTTTCCTGAAATCAGTGTGGCTCATGCAGTTGCGCAGCTCATGTGGAAGGGTGTTCCAAAGGGATGGAGCATAGAGGGAAAAGGTCCTGTTGCATGTAGATTGTTTACAGTGTTTTTTAATTGTAGGTGTAGTCAGTAAGTTTTTAGTGATAGAACGGTGATTTCTAGTGTTGTTGGAGAAGGTAAGGAGAGGGGAGAGGCATGGAGCTGACTCCTTAGAAATAATTTTGTGTATTAGAGTGAGAACCTTGAATTTTACTCGGTGATGAATTGGGAGCCAGTGGAGATCATAGAGGATAGGTGTAATATGA
Organism: Ichthyophis bannanicus; assembly: GCA_033557465.1. Taxonomy (NCBI): domain Eukaryota; kingdom Metazoa; phylum Chordata; class Amphibia; order Gymnophiona; family Ichthyophiidae; genus Ichthyophis; species Ichthyophis bannanicus. The sequence continues at coordinate 361,981,297 of CM066037.1, read as the reverse complement.
TCTCGTCTAGGGTTGCTTGTTATGAGATGCGCTAATGTATTCTGGGCTAATTGGAGGGGTTGAATAGAGTTCTTGGGAAGGCCCTGATAGATCAGATTACAGTAATCAAGCGAAGGGGTTGTAAGGGCCTGACAGACAGTGCGAAAGGAGTCAGGGCTTAAGAGAGGTTTGAGGTTCCTGAGTGTGCGTAGCTTAGCATAAACTGTGTTAGTAGTTTTCTTTATTTGATCTGAGAAGGATAAGCTCTGATCGAGTATGATACCAAGATATTTCACCTGGCTTTTTATGGTGAGAGTGAGATCGTCAAAGGTGAGGGTTGTAGGGGGGATGTAGGAGGAGTTAGAGAAAACTTGGAGTGCTTCAATTTTGGATTGATTGATTATTAGGTTGTGTTGAGAAAGCCAGGATTTGAGGCTGGTTAGACATTCATTTAGCTTAGAGAAATTAGGGTTAGAGAGGTTAAATGGGGTGAAACACATCATGTCGTCTGCATATATTTGATACTGGATACCATAATTTTGGAAGATCGTGCAAACGGGTTGGAGGAAGATATTAAAGAGTAATGCTGATAGACTGGATCCTTGAGGTACGCCTTGTTTTAGTGTGAAGGGGAGGGAAGTATCACTTCCAATACGGACCTGTTGTGTTCTGTCCTCAAGGTAGGATTTGAACCATTTAAGGGTTGTGCCTCTCAGACCTATATCATGAAGTCTGTGTAGGAGTTGATGGTGGGGGAGGGAGTCAAAAGCAGCGGATAAGTCTAGGAAAATGAGTAGACATCCTTGGGTGGAGTTCTGGGTGTGTGCATAAAGGGAATCGAGTAAGGAAGTGAGGAGGGTTTCAACTCCGTGATGCTTTTTGAATCCATGTTAGAATAAGTCAAGAGGGGAGTGGTCATCAATGTAGTCCTGAAGTTGGATTTGGACAAGTTTCTCAGTTATTTTTGCAAGGAAAGGGATAATAGAAATGGGTCTGTATGAAGATGGCGAAGTGGGGTCTAGTTTTGTACCTTTTAGGATTGGACGGATAGAGGCACTCAAGTGAGGGTGGAACGAAGCCTGACTGGAGAGAGGTTTGTACAATATTCAAAATGTAAGGAGAGAGAGAACTTCTGGTAGATTTAATCCAGGGGACAGGACAAGGGTCAAGGGCAGAAGTTGAGGCATTCAGTTCTTTAATAACATCAGATACATTGGCTAATGTGATGGTATGAAACTCATTCCATGAGTCTGGAAGGGTTGCCACATGAATGTGGGTGCCATGGATAGAGGTGGGTTGAGAGTTATCGGTTAAAGGTGGGAGGAATTTAGAAGTACGATGGTTAGCTATAGTTTGTGCAGATATATTTGGTGGTTGGTCATGTTGTAGAGGTTCATTAATTAGGGATTTGGTGATAGAGAAGAGTTCTCATGGTTTATTAAGAGCTTTTTGGATGATATTCTCATTATATTCTCTTTTGTGAGTGAGTGTTTCTAAGCAGTAGGATTGGAGTTTAGTTATGTAGTCAATATGTATATTGGGGTCTTGAGTACGTCTCCATTTACGTTCAAGACGTCTAAGTTCTCTTTTAAGGTTTCTCAGATTTGTGGAGAACCAGGGGGTTCTTCTTCGGTGTTTTTGAGGAAGTTGCTTGGGTGGGAGTAGGGAGGCTGAGGATAAGATTTCATTCCAATTAGCTATGAAGGACTCTTGGTCTAGGTTGGTATTGTCTAGCTGGTCAAGTGAAGGGATAGATTGCTCCAAGAAGTTGGCTGCATTAAATTGCTTGAATTTACGGGTATGTTGGAGCTGGCTGTGTGGTTGGCTTCTATGGGCAGAGTAGGGGACAGAGAAGAGGATGAGTGCATGATCGGACCAAGGCATGGGTAGAATGGAGTGTTGGATCTGATCATTGAGACAAGGATGTTGTGGGATAAATATAAGGTCAAGGATGTTTCCTTTAGAATGAGTAGGGAGTTGCAGTATTTGAGTGAAGTTAAGTGACTTCATTGCTTGTAAGAAGGGGGATGATTGCATTGAGGATGTGGAGTGCAGATTTAAGTCTCCTAAGATGATTAGGGGGCGTGAGGAAGGTTGAGGAGAGCAGGCTATGTCTAGGATAGTGGTGAGATCAGATGAGTCGGACTGGGGGGCACGGTATAGCAGGTGCAGGGAAAGCATGGAGCTAGAGACAGTAATAGCGTCCATTCCTGAGGTGGAAGTAGATTCAACAGAGGAAAATTGTAAGTTTGATCTGGAGATAACAGCTACACCTCCTCCTCTTCCATGTAGTCTGTTAGATATATTTATAGAAAATTCTTTGGGGCATAGTTGATTTGTTAGAACTGTGTCAGAGTCTTGAAACCAGGTTTCAGTGAGGCAAAGAATATCGAGGTTGTGATCAGTAATAAGGTCAGTAAGTAAGGGAATTTTGTTCCTGGCAGAACGGGCATTGAGTAGGGCGCATTTAAGGGGGGGAAGAGGGAGCTCAGATGAGGAGTAGGGTTTAAGGTTTGAGTTTATAGGAATAGCCTTAGGTTTGCTAGGACGGTAGTTAGTATGAGAGTTATGATAGGTGTAGGGGGGAGGTGTTATGGAGTATAGGTGCCTCACTCACACCTTACTGGCATCACTCATACCTTACTGGCCTCTAAGACCCATGTTACCACTGTATACTAATTGCTATAGCATAGCACATCATCCATGTTGTCAGCACACTATATAATCAGGTCCAGTCATATTGCAACTATCAATGTTGGGGGGGGGGGGGCTGTTGGAGCCAGCACAGACAATTTGGTAGACACCTGGACACAGCACTGTGACATCAGGGCCTTGCCTGTAACAAGTTCCATGTGTATGTACCATAGAGGGGCTTTACAGCATAGTGATTGGGGACAGGCAACAGTGCCACTGCCACAGGACACTTATCACATAGGCCTTGGCCATCCCAGTTGCTGACCTGTTTTCCCAGTCACCTCCATCATTTTTCTCGTGACACAGCCTCAGAGATATTAACAAACAATGCAGCATACATTTCAATGCCTGTGTTTCCTTGCAGTGCAGATGCAGACCACCTGAACTGCTATGGATCAATTGCATACTTGTCCTCTGTAGCTCTATCTCAGTACCCTTGCTGTTCTTATGTTCATTCATGCAGAGATGCAGACCCTCTGCAACAAAGATACTTGTTAGCTGTTGAACACATCAGTGTCATAAATGACATATGTTTGGCTTTGGGATGGCCATCGCCATGAACTACATGCCAGTATATGTCATTACCCACACATCCCGAGATGTTTTGGTGAGCCCACCATCTGATTTTGTAGCAGGCTTGTAGCACATAACACATACAATAATTATCGTGCCCTTGTATTATCGAACTCTGTGGGCAAGCTTATGGAAGGCTATGCCCTTCGCTATGGAGGTAGTCTCTAGCCTGCAGCCCTCCATTATAGATGCTTGCTTTGTCTGTACACTGCTGGGTGCTGGGTACTGGGGAGAAGGAGTTGACTCTCCTTTCTGTGGGTTTGCAGTCTGGCAGAATATGAGGTGCAGTGACTGCAGCTGAGCTCTACTTGTTTGGGAGGACCAAAGCTAATGCCACACCACCTCCAGCTTGAGCTGGACTACTGTACATGAGGGCACCATGACGGATGTGAGACCTCAGAGGTAGTATCTATTCCCAACCATGCACATATGAGGCATACATTAGGAGTAACACAGAGGCTGACAGAGTGGCATTTAAAGATTCCCACACACAATTATTGGATCTATCTTTCCACACACAGGTATGTGTCTCCAAGCAGCCATCAATACCTGGAGCAGCACAGTGGGATCCTCTCCCAGCAACAACAGATATGTACGTAGGAAACTGATTAATGCTACCTGTGTGCATATGATTTCCAGCAGCCCCCTTCCCTGTTTCTTTCTTGTCGGGATGATAACCATGACTCACATATGAAAAACTTCTGTATTAGATCCCTCTGGACTTGATTGCCAAGCCATGTGTTGGCCTGTTGCGTCCTGACTGCAGTTTTATGCAACAGGCCAATATAATCTCATCCACAGTTTGTAGGGTATACTGTAAGGCACCACTCTGGCACAGGATGTCCAGGCCACCGTTGATAACAGTACCTCATCACATCTGTGAGCATGTCTGCATAGGAGATATATTGTCATGGCAGGCTGTGATTTCCTAGCACCATCATGTCTGGAACCAGCTCCACTGACATATTGACTACAACTGAAATGCTATGTCTGCAAAGTATGCCCTGAGACAATACATAATTGAAGGACTACAAAAGGGGAAGCTACTTCTGGAGAGAGATCTGCAATAGTAAGTATATACTTCTGGGAATTTTTCTGAAGATAATTCTTAGGATTAAAGCTGATTAATCTGTAAACCCAGTGTATTTGTTAAATCAGGCAGGGCCTAGTAGCAGCAATTTAAGCTTAAATTTAAAACACAGAAGAGAGCTTTCTGGTTAAATTTAGAACCCAGCAGAGAGCTTGTAGTTTAAATTTAATACTCACTCAGGGCCTAGTAGCAGCAAAGTGCTCTTAGTTTAAATTTAAAACACAGAGTTCTCTGGTTAAATTTAGAACCCATCAGAGAGCTTCTAGTTCAAAATTTCATACGAGGTCAGAGCCTAGCAGAAGCAAAGAGCTTTAATTTAAATTAAATCAGACTATAACTTAGCATAAAAGGCAAAACAGGGTCAGTATTTTTTGAGCAATAAATAAAGTCTTCTAGAGATCTTTACAAAGAGGCCTTCTACCTAGGGGGACAAGAGACCTGTGAAACTTTTTAAATAGGTGTTAAAGCCAGGTGGCAGGTCAAAAGGCCATTTTGAAAGAATCCTTCTGTCCAAGCAAGGACTGTTAATCAACCAGAAAGTTGGTCACAGCTTACCTCAGTAGCACAGGCATAAATAGTTCAACCAGAGTTCTGTGAGCCTCAGTCTTGAAGACTACAAAAGGGGAAGCTACTTCTGGAGAGAGATCTGCAATAGTGAGAACATACTTCTGTGAATTTTTCTGAAGGGAATTCTTTGGATTAAAGTTGATTAATCTGTGAACCCAGTGTATTTGTTAAATCAATCAGAGCCTAGTAGCAGCAGTTTAAGTTTAGATTTAAAACACAGAAGAGAGCTTTCTGGTTAAATTTAGAACCCAGAAGAGAGCTTCTAGTTTAAATTTCATACTAGGTCAGAGCCTAGCAGCAACAAAGAGCTTTAATTTAAATCAAATCATACTATAACTTAGCATAAAAGGCAAAACAGGGTCAGTATTTTTTGAGCAATAAATAAAGACTTCTAGAGACCTTTACAAAGAGGCCTTATACCTAGGAGGCAAGAGACCTGTGAAATCTTTTAAATAGATGTTAAAGCCAGGTGGCAGGTCAAAAGGCCATTTTGAAAGACTCCTTCTATCCAAGCAAGGACTGTTAATCACCCAGGAAGTTAGTCACAGCTTACCTTAGAAGCACAGGACAGGGTACCCTCTTTTAATAAGTCTTATTTCCCTCCCTCCCTCCCCAACACCCACCCACCCCTGGGATAATCGTAGCTTTATAGGTACTTGCACATCTTAGAAGAAAGGAGCTGTTCTCAGGTGCAGCTCTTTATCCAAAACAGTCATACATTAAGGACCTGAGATTAATTAAGCTTCATGTGAACAAGGTATATTAAACGTATTAGATACACTTTTATTAGAATAAGCATCCACAGCAACCCTTAGTAAGTAAAGAACTTAAAGATCTAAACACAAGCTTAAAACTAAGATGCAGACAGCAGTCCAACAGCGAGATGGGGGCTTTCCAGTCTTTTGCATTCAGTGTCACATGTATGATTTTCTCCCAGTTGGTGAGAGGTCTTACGTGTGCACTAGGTGCAAAGAGCTCTTTGCTCTCAGGGAACGAGTCCATTCTCTAGAGGCTAGAGTAGCAGACTTGGAAGACATAAGAAAGACAGAGAGGTACATAGACAAGACCTACAGGGATATAGTCCTGAAGTCCCACCTCCAGTCTGGCAGCATCCCTTTTGCCATGGAGAAGAGAGGTCACGTGACAGGAAAGCATCACCCTGGTGTGGCAGGAAGTGATCCTGCAACTAGGACCTGTCCTCCAGGTGATGTAAAACCCTCTCACACTGAGGAGGTTTCTCCAGGGCCATGTGCCCATGAAGGAAGGGTTAGGACAGCCATTATAGTTGGTGATTCAATCATTAGGCATGTAGATAGCTGGGTGGCTGGTGGACGTGAGGATCGCCTGATAACATGCCTGCCTGGTGCGAAGGTAGCGGACCTCATGCGCCACCTAGATAAGGTCTTAGATAGTGTTGGGGAGAAATCTGCTGTCTTGCTACATGTTGGTACCAATGACATAGGAAAATGTGGTAGGGAGGTTCTGGAGGCTAAATTTAGTCTTTTAGATAGGAAGTTGAAATCCAGAACTTTCAGGATAGCGTTCTCCAAAATGCTTCCCATTCCAAGTGCAGGACCCAAAAGGCAGGCAGAGCTCTGGAGTCTCAATGCGTGCATGAGATGATGGTACAAGGATGAGAGTTTTGGATTTGTTAGGAACTCGGGAACATTCTGGGGAACGGAGAGGCTCTTCCGAAGGGATGGGCTTCACCTTAACCGGGATGGAACCAGACTTCTGGCATTAAAATTTTAAAAGGAGATAGAACAGCTTTTAAACTAGATAATAGGGGAAAGAGTGGAGGAGTAGCCTAGTGGTTAGAACACTGGCTTGGTAACCAAGCAACCAGGGTTCAATCCCCACTAGCACTCCTTGTGGCCTTGGGCAAGTCACTTAACCCTCTACTGCCTCAGAAGAAAGGCCTGGCAATCTACTTCCGGTGACACTGCCAAGAAATCCCAGGGGCTTCTGGGTTGCCAGGAGTCAGGACTGACTCAAAGGCACACATTGCATTTTTTTGCAATAGGGGAAAGCCGACAGTCGCCCAAGAGTGCATGGTTCGGAAGAATGTATCCTTGAAGGATACTACCAAAAGCAGAGAGGTTCCAAAAAAGAGTACAGTAGCCCAAATGCCCTTGAGTATGGCGCAGACAGAGCTTCAAGATTCCAAATTTCCCATGTCTACCAATAGCCGGATTAATATGAATAAAATACAGTCTCTAAAATTCTTGTATGCAAATGCTAGAAGTCTAAAAAATAAGATGGAAGAGTTAGAATATATAGCACTAAATGAGAAGTTAGATATGATTGGAATCTCAGAGACATGGTGGAAGGAGGACAACCAGTAGGGCACTGTGATACCTGGGTACAAACTATATCGTAATGATAGAGCTGATCAAATTGGCTCTATGTTAGAGAGGACATTGAGTCAGAAAGGATTAAAGATTTTCAGGAAACACAATTTGCTGTAGAATCTCTATGTATTGAAATTCCATGTAAGAAGGGGAAGGCGATGGCAGTGGGAGTGTACTATCGACCGCCTGGCCAGAATGAACAAATAGATGATGAAATGCTCAAAGAAATCAAAGAAGCTAACAAAAGTTACAGCACAGTAATAATAATGGGTGATTTCAATTACCCCAGTATAGACTGGGTCAGTGTCACGGCATGACATGCTAGGGAGATGAAGTTCCTAGATGAAATAAATGACTGCTTCTTGGAACAGCTGGTTCACGAACCGACCAGAGGGGAAGCCATATTGGACCTAGTCCATAGTGGAACACCAGATCTGGTGCATGAAATAAGGGTGTTGGGGCCACTTGGCAATAGTGATCATAACATGATCGCGTTTGATTTAATTAGTAGAGAAGGGATGGTAAGGAAATCCACAGTACTGCCTTTTAACTTTCGAAAGGGAGACTATGATAAAATGAGGAAAATAGGTAAGGAAAAACTAAAAGGAGCAGTTGCAAAGGTTAAAGACTTACTTTAACCTTTGCAACTGCTTGGTGTTGTTTAAAAATACTATATTGGAAGCCCAGACCAGATGTATTCCACCCTTTAAGAAAAGTGGAAGGAAGTCCAAAAAACTGCCAGCATGGTTTAAAGGTGAGGTCAGAGATGCTGTTGTTGCCAAAAAAACATCTTTCAGGAAATGGAAAAAAGAGCCAAATGACAAAAACTGGAAACAGCACAAGCACTGGCAAGTTAAATGCAAGGCATTGATAAGGCAGGCAAAGAGAGAATTCAAGAAGAAACTTGCTACAGAAGCAAAAACGCGTAATAAAGACTTTTTCAAGTACATTCACAACAAAAAACTTGTGAGAGAGTCAGTTGGACCATTAGATGATAGAGGGGTAAAAGGGGCAATAAGAGGGGACAAGGCTATAGTGGAGAGACTGAATGAATTTTTTGCTTCGGTCTTTACTTAGGAAGATGTAGGGATGATACCCATGACTGAAGTGGTATTTAAAGGTGATACTGTAGAAGGATTGAAAGAAATATCGCTATACAAGGAAGATGTATTTCAACTATTTGATAAATGAAAGAGTAGCGAATCACCTGGACTGGATGGTATACATCCAAAGGTGTTGAAAGATCTGAAATATGAGATTGCAGACCTGCAGTTAGTAATCTGTGAACTATCATTAAAATCATCTGCAATACCTGAAGATTGGAGGATTGCCAATGTAACACCAATTTTTAAAAAGGGTTCCAGGGGTGATCCAGGAAACTACAGACTTGTGAGCCTGATGTCAGTACCAGGAAAAATGGTAGAAACCATTATAAAGAACAAAATTACTCATCATGTAGATAGTCATGGCCTAATGGGAGACAGCCAACATGGCTTTAGACAAGGAAGATGTCTTACTAATCTGTTGTTTTTTTGAATGTGTGAATAAACAGGTAGACAAAGGTGAGTCATTGATATAGTGTATCTGCACTTTCAGAAAGCCTTTGACAAGGTCCCTCATCAGAGACTTTTGGCAAAACTAAAAAGTCATGGGATAGGAGGCAGTGTACTATTGTGGATCAGGGACAGGTTAAAATAGAATGCAGAGGGTATGGCTAAATGGCCAATTTTCCCAATGGAAAAAAGTGAATAGTGGAGTACCCCAGGGATCTGTGCTGGATCCGCTGCTTTTTGACATATTTATAAATGACCTGGAAAAGGGAATAACAAGTGAGGTATCAAATTTGCAGATGACACAAAACTATTTAAAGTTGTTAAAACCCAAGAGGATTGTGGAAAATTGCAAGAGTATTTTGATAAATTGGAAGACTAGGCATCCAAATGGCAGATGAAATTTCATGTGGACAAGTGAAAAGCTATGCACCTAGGAAAGAACAACCCAAACTATGGTTACACAATGCAAGGTTCCACATTGGGAACCACCACCCATGAAAAAGATTTAGGCGTCATCGTGGATTACATGTTAAAACCCCCCTCCCAGTGTGCAGCGGCGGCCAGGAGAGCAAATAGAATGCTAGGTATCATAAGGAAAGGAATGAAAATAAAATAAAGGATATTATAATGCCTCTGTATCGTTCCATGGTGCGACCGCACCTTGAATATTGTGTGCAATTCTGGTCGCCGTATCTTAAAAAAGATATAGCGTTATTAGAAAAGGTACAGAGAAGAGACACCAACATGGTAACGGGGATGGAAGGCTACTCCTATGAAGAGAGGCTACAAAGGTTAGGGCTCTTTAACCTGGAAAAGAGACGGCTGAGGGGAGATATGATAGAGGTCTATAAATTAATGAAAGGAGTGGAATGGGTAAACATAGATCAGTTGTTTATGCCATCAAAATATAGAAAGACTAGTGGACATACAATGAAGCTACAGTGTAACCTTTTTAAGACTAATAAGAGAAAATATTTTTTTCACTCAACATGTAATCAAACTCTTGAATTTGTTAACGGAGGATGTAGTAAAAGCTGTTAATGCAGCTGGGTTTAAAAAAGGTTTGGACAAATTCCTGGAGGAAAGGTCCATAAACCATTATTAAAAAGGACCCAGGATATCAATGCTTGACCCAATACAAGCATTGTAGAACCTGTGTCTTTTGGGGAAACTGCTAGGTATTAATGACCTAGATTGGCCACTGTTGGAAACAGGTAACTGGGCTTGATGGACCTTGGTCTGACCCAGTATGGCATATCTTATGTTCTTATGTTCTTATGTGGTAAGTGCATTTCTAGCCCCTCTCCCCAGCTACTTTGAGATACCAAATTCTCTACATGCCATCCTGATGGTGGTGTGTGCACATGCTGTTCTCTCAACTTTTCTCCATGTGCGTTATAGGCACTTTCTACACCAACCTTACTCCACCGCGCGATGCACAGTTAACATGCATTTCAGCAAACAGTAATTGTCCCCACTGCATGGTAACACTTACCGCGGGTCCAAGGAAACAGGTAATGATTGTTGAAATGCACATTACCTACATATACACTTTAATAAAAAGGCCCCTGAGTCTGTTGATGGGCACACACTCTAAAATGCCTGTATGTGTATGTAAATGCTGGAAGTCTAAAAATTAAGATGGGAGAGTTAGAATATATAGCACTAAATGAAAGGTTAGATATAATTGGCAACTCAGAGACCTGGTGGAAAAGGACCATCAATGGGACACTGTGATATCTGGGTCCAAACTATATCGCAATGATAGGGTAGATCAAACTGGTGGAGAGGTTGTTCTCTATGTTAGAGAGGGCATTGAGTCACATAGGATTAAAGTTTTGCAGGAAACAAAATGCGCTGTAGAATCTCTATGGATAGAAATTTCACGTGAAAAGGGGAAGGTGACAGCAGCGGAGGTGTACTACTGCCCGCCTGGCCAGACTGAACAAATGGATGATGCAATGTTAAAAGAAATCAGGGAAGCAAACACAATTTACAACACAGTAATAATGGGTAATTTCAATTACCTCAGTATCGACTGGGTCAGCAAGACATGCTAGGAACATAAAAGGTCCGATGTTTATCTGGGCAGGCTATGCATTGCATCAGTGTATAGCCCTGCCTGCCGACCCTTAAATCTGGATATTAAATTCCTGTGGTATATGCAGCCCCAGCATTGATTATGTGGTTATCGCCGCACAACCCAGAAGCTGCAATATTGCATGCTGCTCAGTTAGCGCCTCTGGAACTCCCCGACACACCCCAATGCTAGCCAGATAGCATAGGGCCACTTAGGGAACATAGATGGGAATATTCAATGGCACGATCCGCGTATGTGCCGTTGAATATTCCCATTTAAGGCATTTACATGGTTTACTATGCTATAAACTGTGTAAATGCCCTTCGAATATCGGGCCCAAAGTTTCTAGATGAAATAAACAACTGCTTTTTGGAGCAGCTGGTTCATGAACTGACAGGAGGAGAAGCAATTTTGGATTTAGTCCTTTGTGGAACACAGGATCTGGTGCAAGAAATGGGGGGGGGGGGGGCACTTGCCAAAGAAATCCATAGTACTACCTTTAAACTTTCAAAAGAAAAACTATGATAAAATGAGGAAAATAGTTAAGAAAAAACTAACAGGAGCAACTGCAAAGGTTAAGAATTTGCATCAAGCATTGGAGTTGTTTAAAAATACTATCTTGGAAGCACAGACCACATGTATTCCATGTTTTAAGAAAAGTAGAAGGAAGGCCATAAAACTGCCAGTATAGTTTAAAGGTGAGATCAGAGAGGCTGTAGTAACCAAAAAAAACAAAAACATTTTTCTGGAAAATAGACAAGGATGCAAATGGCAAAGACTCGAAACAACATAAGCACTGGTAAGATAGATCCAAGGCATTGATAAGGCAGGCAAAGAGAGAATTTGAAAAAAAAGCTTGCCATGCAAGCAAAAGCGCAAGAAAAAAACTTTTTCAAGTGCATTCGGAACAAAAATCTGTTAGAGATCAGTTGGACCATTAGATGATAGAGGGGTAAAAGGGGCACTAAGGGAGGACAAGGCCATAGTGGAGAGATTAAATTAATTATTTGCTTTGTCTTTCACTGAAGAAGATGCAGGGAGGATACCCATGCCTGAAATGGTATTTAAAGGTGATGTATCAGAAAAATTGAAAGACATATCAATAAACCTGGAAGATGTATTACAACTATTTGATAAACTAAAGAGTAGCAAATCACCTGGACTGGATGGTATACATCCAAGGGCGTTGAAAGAACTGAAATATGAGATTGCAGACCTATTATTAGTAATCTGTAAACTATCATTAAAATCATCTGTAGTACTTGAAGTCTGGAGAATGGCCAATGTAATGCCAATATTTAAAAAGGGTTCTAGAGGTGATCCGGAAAACTACAGACCAGTGAGCCTGATGTCAGTACCTGGGAAAATGGTAGAAACAATTACAAAGGAAAAAATTACTAAACATATAGATAGTCATGGTTTAATGAAAGAAAGCCAACATGGATTTAGCCAAGGAAAGTCTTGTTTTACTAATCTGTTATATTTTTTGAAGATATAAATAAACAGGTAGATCAGGGTGAGCCAGTCGATATAGTGTATCTGAATTTTCAGAAAGCCTTTGACCAGGTCCCTCATGAGAGACTCTTGGCAAAAGTAAAAAGCAATGGCATAGGAGGCAGTGTACTAATGTGGATCAGGAACTGGTTAAAAGATTGTAAGCAGAGAGTAGGGCTAAATGGCCAATTTTCTCAATGGAGAAAGGTCAGTAGTAGATTACCCCAGGAATCTGTGCAGGGACCGTTGCTTTTTAACATATTTATAAATGACTTGGAAATGGGAATAATTAGTGAGCTGATGAAATTTGCAGATGATGCAAAATGCTTTTGCTCAACTGCTAATCAAACTCTGGAATTTGTTACCGGAGGATGTAGCAAAAGCTGTTGGTATAGCTACGGTAGATTTAAAAAAGATTTGGACAAGTTCCTGCAGCAAAGGTCCTTAAACCATTATTAAAGAGGACCCAGGAAATCCATTGCTTAACTCAGGACAGGCATTGTGGAACCTGTGTACCTTTTTGGAAACTTGCCAGATACTTGTGACCTTGACTGGCCATTGTTGGAAACAGGATACTGGGCTTGATGGACCTTGGTCTGACACAGTATGGCATTTCTTATGTTCCTTTGTTCTTAACCCTTCTGTCCTCCTGCAGAAGCATGTCTATGGAACAGGGCTGCAACCCACATGGGGGTTACATTGTTGGCTTTTGAGCACGCTGTCACAAAGCCACCCCTTCCCAGTTGACACATAAAGTGCATAAAGTTGCCTCATTACACAGGGCTGCAGGAGCTGCTTGCTCAATGATTCTCTGGTGGTTGGTGTGCCATATTTGACAGGGGATAGCATTTGTGGTCTTTTCTCTCCATTTCCCATGCTTGTACATCCTTCACCATTACCTGATCTCACATGCTGCTCTATTTTGAGACTGTATGCATCTTCTACCTCATGGGGGGGGGGGGGCATTTACTTACAGACCACATATACACATTGACAGTCATCTCTACTATAACTTTGCCATCCACCTTCTTGGCCATTTCCCTATATTTGTATCCTGGGCTTAATTTGTAGACAAAACTGAAGTGGAACTGTGGGCGGGGCCGGAAGTGACCGGTGGGGGCAGGGCCAGTTCCAGAATTGTTTGCGTACTTTTGCTACAGCATTGGTGAATATATTTAGGCTAGTCCTGCTATTTGGCAGGCCTAAGCTTAACATGTAACTTACCTAAAAAGTGGCTGAATATGGTCACTATCTGGATAATTTTCTGGCTCCTCCTCTAACATGGGCCACAAATTATGGATAATATCTGGCCATTTAGCCTTACATTTTCTGTATATTTTTTGAAAAGACATAGGCTAATTATGCATTTGCCAGCAAACACATAATTGCCTTTGAATGGGGCATATTTATTCATTTGCCTAATAGTGTAGAATTATTCATTCATATAGAGCACTCCCAGATTCACCATTAAAACTCTCCCAACAATAGATGCAGAGCAGAAGTAGGGCTTTTCACTTCACAACTCAGTATATTGAAAACGATTCCATTCAAATTCTGGTCTCAAATCAGTGACAAATGTGTGCCATAACATAAAACCCTGCAAAAGGACACTTAACACCAGCACTAAATCTAAGAACTCAACCTTACCTAGGAAAAATCAGCACTGCAAATAATTTAGAACACCAGTAACCTCTAGTTGGAAAAAGAGAACAAGCCAAACTACTAAAGATTCCTACACAGAACCAAGATGTTAACAGAATCCTTCATCTCAACTACCCGTGGAAAAAAACAGACCATTACCTAGTAAAGAATAAGAAACTACATATTAAAAAAAACATACACAGACCAAAACTCAAATGGAAAATCCCCAGACACTGAAGAAAGAGAAACAGAAATGCATTTTCTCCTCTACTGAACATAAAGCGGTATATAACAACAAACAAACAAATAAATAAATAAATGAGAAATGCACAGTTTCAAAACTGACATATTTTATTCTCTAAATACTGCCACTCTTTTGTACCTTTGTTGTCTGATCATTTTATTTTTCTAGTTGGTAGGTCCTAGTCTCTCTTTTCCACTTCCTCTTGTTGGTTTTCTTCTAAGTCCTTTTCCAGGATCTCATTTTCATTTTCTGTTTCTTCACACTCTCTGTCTTCGTCCTTTCCTTCCCTCAATCTCTCTCCAACACTGATACTTCTGGTTCATCTTTTCTCCATTTCTCTCATCTGCCTTTTACTCAAGTATAGATTCATTCCATTCCTCCCTCCCCCTTCTTCAATCTTCAATCTTCAGCCTTCATCTTTTCGCCTTTCATCTTCTTATCAGCTTTTCATTCCTAGCTTTACTTCCCTAGTTCTTCCATTCCCAACCTGTCTCATTCCTTTCCAGCTTCCTATCTCTCCATCCTTCACTCACTTTCTAGTTCCCCATTTCACCAGAGTTAGGCGCAAGAGCAACTGGGAGGCAGGAGCAGAATGGCGAGCGGTAGAAAAGGACTTCATTCGGGGGCAGCAGACAAGGTAACCAAGGCAGGTCGGACCCGGTGCCACCCCGCTCCCCCCTCCCCCAATCGCTTCCCACCCCGATCCCCCCCCAACCACCCCCCCACCCCTCCCGACCTCAAAATAACCTGTCCATACACAAGGAACTTTGGCTCGTATGGTCGCAGCTTTATTAACAAACATAGCATTCCAAAACATTTCTTTGCAAAATCCAACTTCTTAACATAATAACCCACAAGCGGAATGAGCCCTCACCAGCCGTACCACTAGCAAGGTGACCTCATTCCACTCCCGCCGCGGCCAAGCCAGCGGCAAAGCCGACCCCCCCTTTCCCCGGCCTCGCCATATTACTAGCAAAGACCGGCCAGGGGTCATCCGGGTTGGGGGCGACCGCCCCCGCCCCAATTCCAGCTTAAGGCTCCGGACCCCGGAAACCTCCGGGATCCCACCCCCCCCCCAGCTGCGACAACCCTTTCAAAACCACACCGAAAGAAGGGCGGGCGGGTGGGAAGCCAGAGCCCTCGCACCCGCTGCTGGTCCCGCCGAAAGAGACCGATGACGACGCGTGCTTCCTTTAAAACCCCCCCCACAGTCAGCTCTTCTCATTGGCTTGAGCCCGCTCTGGGCCCGGGTGAGCCAATGAATTCAAATGATGCCCTGCGTGCCCCCTCCCCAAAACAAAGGCCACGGGCAGGGTCCCCACACCGGGCCGAGCGCCTGGTTACCTTCGGCCACCAGGGACCCTGCCCCGCGGCCTCAACATAACCAAGGCAGGTCGGACCCGGTGCCACCCCACTCCCCCCTCCCCCAACCGCTTCCCACCCCGATCCCACCCCAACCACCCCCCCACCCCTCCCGACCTCAAAATAACCAGCCCATACACAAGGAACTTTGGCTCGTATGGTCGCAGCTTTATTAACAAACATAGCATTCCAAAACATTTCTTTGCAAAATCCAACTTCTTAACATAATAACCCACAAGCGGAATGAGCCCTCACCCGCCGTACCACTAGCAAGGTGACCTCATTCCACTCCCGCCGCGGCTGAGCCAGCGGCAAAGCCAACCCCCCCTTTCCCCGGCCTCGCCATATTACTAGCAAAGACCGGCCAGGGGTCATCCGGGTTGGGGGCGACCGCCCCCGCCCCAATTCCAGCTTAAGGCTCCAGACCCCGGAAACCTCCGGGATCCCGCCACCCGGCGTAGGGCACGTTCACGCCTCTACGCCGCCCCCCCCCCAAGCTGCGACCATTGAGGCTCCCACTGAACCACATATTCCAAGGCCTCCTGCCAGTCATTCAATAGCAGGTCTATACCCACGGGGGATAAGTGAACCCCGTCTTGCCGATACAGTCCTGCACAATCGACGTCCACCCAGTGGTGCAAAATTTGATATCCCCCGTGCTCACAAACCCACCGCCCAATCTGCCGATTGACCTTCGCCAATCCCCTTGACCAGCACCGCTGCTGCCGACAGACAGGCCTTGGAATGATGTCTGACCACAAGATAATAACATGAAGGAACAGCCGGAGAACATCTGCTAGATCCCTCTTTGCCGCTCAAATGATCTGTTTACAAGTCCATCCACTCAGATAATTTCCTCCCATATGCAGCAGGATCACGGCGGGCTCCGTCCTCACCCGGTTATGGTGCCGAAGCAAAGGTAAAAGCTGTGGCCAACGCAGACCACGCTCACCCAGCCATAGTAGAGACACCAAAGCCGGGTCGAGTCCTAAATTGCAACCCAATGGACGTTCAGCTGCCTGCAGTCCTGCCCAATGCACAAATGAATGTCCGATCATCCAGCATACATGCGGGCACCGCACAGCATCTGAAAAAGAAAACAGAGGTTATCCCCACGCCCACCAGCACCCATCATAAACGCACATAACCTTTAAAGGCCTGTGACCGCCACCTGCCAATGCTCTGAATCGCCGCCTCTGAAAGCCCCGCCGCTGCTGCACTTGTCGCCGCACCAATACGAAAAGAATGCGGCGCAAAGCGCGTAGGATCCAAGCCCAAATGCTGTATAGCCAGTCTCAGCACAGCCGTCACCTGAAAGCGGGTCACGCAACATGAATTCTCATGCAATAAAAACAAACGACCCGCAACCGGACGCATTGATAAATAGTCCCTAACTGCCGACATTGGGCAAGTCGACAGGAAAACTGCTTCATGAAGAACCACCCACAACCCTTTGCCCAACTGGTCAGTCTTTGATCTAGCCAGCTTAACCCGCAGTTGCCCCCCCCGATCTGCACATGACTAGCCAACAAGCCGCCAGCCCGCAAGGCCCTGCCAGCGCTAGCCACCAGCTCTCCGATCCGAAAAGCCCCAAAAACGGCCAAGCAAAACAATGCCTTAAAAAGAACAGCCTCATAGCGTGATGACGCCACACTCGGCAGTGTCGCACAAAGCCGGACAAGCAGGTCGTGTGTCACTGGTAACCGTGCATCCCCAGAAGACGGGCAAGCTCTCTCCCAGCCCCGTAATAACTTCTGAGCCAAAAACCCAGGCCTCGCAAATCCCCAGCCGGCAGCCCTGGCAAAGAAGGTAAATCCCGCCAACCGACTCCGAACTGAGGCCCGGGACAAACCATTGCATATAGCCAACACTATGTACTGTCCCAGCAAACTGTCGACAGCAACTCCGGGCCGCCATCCCTGAGACTCGAGGTACTCCAAAACAGCGTCAAATCCTCTCCGGTAGGCCGACCACGTCGCAGGTGAAAGAGAATTCTTCAGCAGACGTACCATTTCCACTGGCCAATCCTCCACAATTGCTCTGGAACTGCCAAGCCCTCCTCGCTCGCTTCTGGGGCCAAGGTCTGGAAAAGCTCCCACTTGAAACGAGAGAGAGCATCAGCAATGGTATTAGTGCAACCCGGAATGTGCCGAGCCTTCACAGCTACATTCAAACGCAAACAGGCTAAAACTATGTCCTGGATTAAACCCGCAACCTGCGCGCAACGCGGCATAAACCGATTGACCACTGCAACCACAGCCTCGTTGTCACACCACCAGACCACTCTGCAGTTTATCAACCGTTCGGGCCACAAGTGCAAGACGACCAACAAAGGAAACAGCTCCAAGAACGTAATGTTACTAGTCAAGCCAGCTGCGTGCCACGCTTGAGGCCATCGTGCCGCACACCAATCCCTCACAAAGTAAATACCCAAACCACCGCTGCCTGCCGCATCCGTATATAGCTGCAAATCAACACTGGACACCTCCACCTCCATCAAAACCGACACTCCATTAAAATCCTCCAAGAAAACTTCCCAAACTCTCAAATCGGCCTTCATGACCTTGGACATTCTGATACGATGATGTGGCTTACTAATCCCCGCCGTGGCCGCCGCTAATTGACGCATAAAAACACGGCCCATCGGGATAACTCTGCATGCAAAATTTAAAGATCCGATCAAGATTTGCAGCTCACGCAAGGATAACTTAGCGGACGCTAACCCATTAGCGACAAGGACCCGCAATTTCACCACCTTATCCATCGGGAGGCGCGTCACCATTTCAACCGAGTCAATCTCAACCCCCAAGAAAGTAATACAAGTGGCGGGGCCTTCCGTTTTGTCGACAGCCAACGGGAGCCCACACGCGCTAGCCATGCATAGGAAACCATCCATCAACTGTTGACAATCCTCCGACCGCGCTGCCCCCACAAACAGAAAATCATCAAGGTAGTGCACAACATTCCCACAGCCCACCCTCCGTACTAAATTCCAATGCAAAAAGGTACTAAACATCTCGAAGTAGGCACACGACACCGAACAGCCCATTGGCATGCACTTGTCCACATAGAATTCATTATCAAAAGAAAAACCCAACAAATAAAACGACGACGGATGGACGGGCAACAACCGAAAAGCCGATTCGATGTCTATCTTCGCCAACTGGGCCCCCGGGCCGCAACGTTTTACCAGATTCACTGCCTCATCAAACGACGCATAACTAACCGTGCACAGTTCCTTTGGGATATGATCATTCACCGAGTCCCCTAACGTGAAAGAGAGGTTATGTATCAAACGAAACTTCCCTGCCTCTTTCTTGGGCACTACCCCCAATGGGGAAACCACCAAATTCACCAAAGGCGGCTCAGCAAAAGGACCCGCCACCCTACCCAAACGCAGCTCAACTGCCAACTTCTCGCGAACCACCGACGCCAAGCGCCGCACCGAGGGAGAGTTGCGCGCCGATCTACCTACTATAGTACCTTGCACCGGAATAATGAACCCCTCCGAAAACCCCCGCTCCAACACCTCCCTCTCCCGCCTCCGCGGATAAGCTCTCAACCATTCGCATATCACCTTCCGTAAAATTGGAGTGGGAGACAACCTCATTAAATCGCTATTGCTTGGGGGCCGTGGTAGTAAGAGGAGCGCCGCCCTTTTTGAAACATTTGAGGGCAGAATGTCCGCCCTCACAGGCCGAGCACGCGTGCCGGAACTTGCAGTCAGGGAAAAGGCACGAGGACCTATTGAAACGCCAACAGATGTCCCCTGTACCCCCTCCCCCTGCTTTCTGCGGCAGAGTACCTCCGTAGGCATGAAAGGGCCGCCCCACTCACACCGCGCTACCCGCCCCAGGACGCACCCCCGCCCCACCACTCCCACCCGCCCCAGCCGACATCTGGGTTAACCATAGATTGATATCCTGCATACCCCAGGACAGCCCCTTACTCTCCTCCATCTTGTCCCGAAACTTCTCGTCGTAATTCAACCACGCAAAACCGCCATGAGTCTGCGCGGCTTCCAAAATAGAGTCCGCATATGCCAACAGCATTCCATAATCCTCCGGAGCCTGGCGACCCCAGACGCTCGCTAACCTTAAAAAAGCTCTAACCCAATTGAGAACATTGCGCGATACTTTTTTGACCCGAGCCGCCTTTTCATCCTCCTTTCGCTTCTTCCTACTCTCACCCGACTGCCTCCTGCCCTCCAGCAATCTGAATATATCTATGTACTGCCTCTTCCATATCTTACGCCGCAAATGACGAGGGACCCCTTCCCATAACTCCGCGAATGCAACCAGCGTAGGCACGCCCTTCCCTCCAGAGGACCCAACTGGCACCTGGTCAACCCCTTGCCCTGAGCGAGAAGGCGCAAGCGAGGATGAAGAAGCAGAAGAGGTGGACGATGAGGAAGACTCCAAACTGTGATGCCGCCGACTTGAATGCCTGCACTTTCGTTTAGCCTTACGCCCACCCCCCCTTGCCCCTCCGACAGATCAGCCCCACCCCCATTGCCAACTGACAACTCACCCAAAGCTCCATCGACACCAGCCTGCATATCCTCCGTCCGCACCTCGGGCTCCCGCGTCCCAGAGCCGGATGACTGCGCTCCCGCGAGGCTCGCTGGGCTGGCCTCGCGCATCTGGGATCCTCCTGATGCCGCCCCAGACCCATCTTCCACTGCTGCGTGCTGGACACCAGACATCTGCCCCGCTGTCTGAGCCAATGGGGAAACCTGTGAAGACAAAAAAGAAGAAGAGGGGGGAGAGAGGACGAAAGGGGAGCCACACGGCTGCCAAAGAGACAACCACTCGGCCCTCGAAGAGCCTTGGCCCCCACCCCGCCAGTGTTCCCAGGGCGCATACCCACCCGGGGTTCCAACACTCCCATCCACCCCCCTCTGTAACGGGGGGCCCTGCCCAAAATTATGGGCCCCATGCCACGGAGCGGCCCAACCTGACAATACTGGCCCCCCACCCCATTCCACCAGCCCTTGTCCACCCCAAACGTGCCCCCCCACCCATGCCGCCCAACCCCAACAAACCCCTGCACCGCCCCGCCCCCATCCCCCCCATCAATCACCTCCACACCGGATAACCCATCTGTTGCCATACCCCTCCCTCGACCATGCGGCCCGGTTTCCCCTACCCGCTGCACTGGGTCCAATTCCACACACCCCCCTGCGCCCCCTGATAAGAGACCTCCCCCTTTGCCTCCCCACTGAGGCTGCCTCCCTGCCCCTCCTTCCTCCAACCCCTTTACTGCCGATAGCACCCCTGCCCCTGGCCCCAAGAGCCACCCTTTGTCCAGGCCTACCTCTAGCAGCTCCCCTACTGGCCCCATCAGACTGCCCCCCCGATGGCCCCGACTGCCCTCCTGGCCTACCATCCACCTCAATCTCTCCCCTGCCACGTCCCCCAACACTGGCCTGCTTTCCTTTTCGCAGCGGCATTCTCCCCTCACAGGCCCCGCTCACCCGCAGCTGACGACAACAGAAAGAACGCCACAAAACCTTCTCCTCCCCTCTTCCTGCTGCCTCACCCGCTCGTCTTCGTCTTGCCCCCGTTTTTTTGTTGTTTTTTTAAGTTAGCCGCGGGCCCGCAAACAGCCCCGCAATCCCACACCCTACCGGTAAAGCAGGCTCCGGATCTGCAGGGCACCCCGGCCGAAGGATTCCTCCACCCGAAATACGCCGAGGACCCAGAATGCACGCCGCTCCAGCCAAGAGGTAAGCCCGTCAAGCCCGAAGCCAGAGCCCTCGCACCTGCTGCCGGTCCCGCCGAAAGAGACCGATGACGACGCGCGCTTCCTTTAAAAACCCCCCCAAAGTCAGCTCTTCTCATTGGCTCGAGCCCACTCCGGGCCCAGGCGAGCCAATGAATTCAAATGATGCCCTGCGTGCCCCCACCCCAAAACACAGGCCACGGGCAGGGTCCCCGCACCGGGCCGAGCGCCTGGTTACCTTTGGCAGCCAAAGACCCTGCCCCGCGGCCTCAACATTCTTGTGAATGCAGGAGAAGTGACTGGCAATCCGGGGCACAGATAAAAGGGGCCTACAACCCCAGTGCACTGGGATCGCTGCCATAGTTGGGCAGGCATATGCAGACATGAAGAATGTGGAAACACAAGTGAAGAGGACACAGTAGAAGCTGATTCCTATGACAAAAGGGGCCTGAGTGTACAAAGGGATTATTACATCCAGAGAAACGGCGTAAGGTGGAAGGCCGATGTCACCGGAGTCACCCCAAGGAGCTCGCCCAAGGATCACGTCCTGCTCCTTGGACACACACCGCCGCGGCGTGGACCACCACAGAAGGCTCACTTAAGTACCAGTGGTGCAATGTGTAATTACCGTGCCATTCGTGTCCACACTCAACACTGCCATGGCCACCTCACTTCCTGAGGGGAGGGGTTTGCTTCAGAGAGGGAGGACAACCTGTAGAGACACCAGACAGAAAGGGCTATAGCAGCATTCAAAACACTCAAAAACCAGCATGCAAAGGATATCAAAGCAGGTATGGCAAGAAAGATCTTGACGGCCGCAGAGGGCTCACTTAAGTACCAGTGGTACAGTGTGTAATTATCTGCCATTCGCAGCCACAGGAGCATGGCCACATCTCTTCCTGAGGGGAGGGGTTTGCTTCAGAGAGGGAGGACAACTGTGCTGTTTGTGGCCATGGGAGTGCAGCCATATCACATCCTGAGGGGAGGGGTTTGCTACAACCACTGTACAGAAACATATAAAAGACGGTCCCTGCTCATCCATTTGCAAACTCAGACATGTCTGAAGAGGGTGGAAGAGTTTGAAGAGAGATGATAAAGTGGGTATTACAATGGTAGGAGAGGCTGTATGAGGCATATTTAGACAGAAATATATTCCTACCCCTATCCTCCATAACCCCCATCCTCCCTTTTTTGTTTTTTTAATTTACTGCCCCTTTAAATGTAACTCACAAATCATCTTGGACATATAACCTAGCCACTCAAACAACAACATGATCCAAGTCACCGATTGTTGACCCATAGCAATGGACTAGTAAACAGTAAATATGATGCAATAAATTGTATATAGTTTTGTTATACTGTCATGACCATGTACATTGTTTCTCACATTACCTTTTCCCCCTACTTAATGTTCAATTGTTCTTTGTATAATGTTGGTTACTGCTCCACTGTTCTATGTATAATGTTCAAGTTGTAATGTAAACCACTCTGAGTGAAGGACAAAGTGGTATAAAAAATGTTTAAATAAATAAATAAATAAAGGTTTGATGCATCACTCCCCTCCCCTTCCCTCTCCTCCCCTCCCGTCTGGCCTTTTTTTCAGGGGGCCCCAGACCTGGCTATCCTCTGCCTGTGGGCAGCACACTGCCTTCCAGTCTGCCCTCCTATCCTGTCCTGTCCACGGGGATCAATCTCCCATGGACATACAGGAGGGGCTTTTACTGTGATCCCTCCTTCTCTTCTGCCCATGGGAGATGTGATCCCCATGGGCAGCCTGCTGCTTCCAAGCTGCATATCCTGCCCATGGGATTTGATCTCTTATGGGGAGACAAGAATGGCCTTTGCTGCAATGGTGGCTTTCTCCTCCTCTTCTGCCTGTGGGGATCCAATTTCCCATGAGCAGAAGAAAGTCACGATTGGAGCAAAGTCCCCTTCTGTCTGTTCACAGAAGATTGGATCCCTGCAGGCAGACAGAAGGGGTCTCATTCTTTGCTGCCTGAGATCATGGGTTTGTGTGTGTGTGTGCGTGTGTGTGTGTTTGAGGAAGGGGTAAGATAGGATCCCCGTGGGCACATGGGATTTGTCAAGTCCTGCTTCTGCCTCATCAAAAAATGTCAGAACGCTGTTCCACCCCGTTCTGGCACAAATTAAGCCCTGTTTGTATGGAACTCTTGTAAAAGATGACTAGTCCATCTCTACAGGCATGGATCTCTCCATGTCACGTATCTATTGGCCTTTTGTCACAGATCAGCACACAATGAGAGTTATGCTTGTAGGGTGCAGACTGAAGTAACAGTACAGCAGTTGGCTCTAGGGGTTATAGTGCATCACCCACTTGCTTGCTTCCATGTGTCTACAGCCAGGATCCTATCACCTTTGCGACCCCACCTGCCAGCAGACATTGTTTTCCCATACCAAGGGCCCAGTTGAAATCCCTTCAGCTACTAGCACCTCATAGAGCTCATCTCCTGATGTGTGCTCCTTTCACAGGTATCATTCACCTTCACTAAGGCATTGTATCTTGATGCTGTGGGAATGTGTATATTGAAGTACAGTCTGTGGAGGGGGGCATTCATAATGCCTATCTGTCACTTGGATCACCTGGGCCTATCCTCCCACAGAGGGTCATACTCTATAGACTGATTGCCATGCTGACCCATTGCCACATAAACACTCTGGGGGTTATTCTGAGACACGAATAGAGAGGATCTCTACTAATCGTGCCGGCAGCAGTCCCCAACTAACTTCCCCGTGGTTAAGAACATAAGAACATAAGATATGCCATACTGGGTCAGACCAAGGTCCATCAAGCCCAGTATCCTGTTTCCAACAGTGGCCACACAACAGTGGTTGTGCAGGGAAGTTAGTTGGCGGTAGGGAAAAGGTGGCCCGGGGGCGGAGAGTGGGCGGGCAGTGGGCGGTTGCCATCCTGGACATACAGGGCCAATTCTAATGTCAACCCTATGCATCCAGGGCTGGTGAAATGGCCGGGGAAGTTATTCCACCTCTGAGGTGGAATAACTTCCCTTGTCATTTTTTAGCAGCCTGGAGCACAGAAGGGGCTGGGGGGGGGGGGATGGGCAGGGTTTATTCCCTGTAGCCTGATCCTGGCCTTAAGAGGCCAGATCAGAGGTCAGGCTGCAGGGAATAAACTTAGATTTCAGCGGCCGGCATTGCAGCATTTAAATGGAGCCGCAGTGCCATGGCAACATGACACAATAGTGCTGCGGCTCCATTTAAATGCCTGAATGAGTTAGCCGGGTACAGTCCTGCATGTGCAGGCCATACAGAATCACTGTCCCAGCCTGCACGTGCAGGACTGTTCGTGATTCTGATCCTGCGGTGCTAGATGTACAAAGGAGATCTACATCTAGGATAGAACCGAGCCCTCGGTGGATAGTTCTAGGCCTGCATTGTGCATAGCTCCCATTGTGTATGTACACCTGGCCATTATGGCCAAGGAGGAAGCTGTGCATCCCCACACATAGGCCCTCATTTTGCTCTGACACACCACTATGCTGCAAGAGGTGTAGTTGTGTGCTATAGTTACCTACCTAGCAAACAACCAGAGCCATGACTCTCTCCTACAAACTGCTGGAAGATTACTGGGTGATGTATCTTATAGGAATTGTAGTTTGACCCTGGAATCAGGCTACCACATTTATGATGGTCATTTGTGCATCACACGCCACCTGCACATTCAGGGAGTGAAAATGTCTCCATTTTCGGTATGCTACTATCCTTTTACAGGGTGATATCAGCACATGAATGCAATCTAAGGCACCCATCACATGTGGTAGCCCTGCTAAGGTGTAGAAACATTCCATCAGGGCCTCCCACTGTTGTCTACTGGTAGGTAGAATAATGTAGTTCCCTACCCATCTCCTTATGGCCTGTAGTACTTTATGGAGGCATCTGAAAAAGCTGGCATGACTAATGCCCTCCACTACAGCCACAGATGTATGAAAGGAGACTGAAGCAAAGAAATATAAAGCACTCAGGCGCTTCACAAGGACAGATATTGCATGGGACCTGTCTGTGAAAGGATCCAGGTCTGGCCTGAGATCCTCATATAGGGCTATTATAGCCTCTGAGCTAAGTCAGTAGAGGGCAACCACTCGGTCCTTAGAAAGGATGAAGAGGCACGCATGTTGTTGAAATATGTGTTACCATCTAGGCCAGCGATGGCGAACCTATGGCACGCGTGCCAGCTGTGGCACGCGAAGGCCTTGCAGCTGGCACGCGG
Organism: Ichthyophis bannanicus; assembly: GCA_033557465.1. Taxonomy (NCBI): domain Eukaryota; kingdom Metazoa; phylum Chordata; class Amphibia; order Gymnophiona; family Ichthyophiidae; genus Ichthyophis; species Ichthyophis bannanicus. Next base: position 361,955,699 of record CM066037.1, on the reverse strand, counting down.
GAAGGTCCGCAATCGAAAAAAAAAAAAAAAACCCTGTCTGCTGCCGTTGTCGGGGCCGCCGCGGCAGAATCGAGCGTGCCGCGGGGCCCCCCTGTACCCACCCGGCAGAGCCTGTCCTCCCCGTAGCAGCTCTCTCTTTGGAGCTGCAGTCAGACGCGCCGGCTTGCAGAGCGCGAAGGGAAGAGTTTCCCTTTCGCGACTCTGTTAAGCCCGCGGGGGCTGATGGGAACTTCCCATCAGCCCCCGCGGGCTTAACAGAGCAGCGAGGGAACTCTTCCCTCGCGCTCTGCAAGCCGGCGCGTCTGACTGCAGCTCCAAAGAGAGAGCTGCTACGGGGAGGACAGGCTCTGCCGGGTGGGTACAGGGGGGCCCCGCGGCACGCTCGATTCTGCCGCGGCGGCCCCGACAGCGGCAGCAGACAGGTTTTCTTTTTTTTTTAATTTTCCCTGGGCTGGGGTGGGGTGGGGTTTGAGTGGTGATGGGCTGGGCTGGGCTGGGGGGGTTAGGAGTGGTGATGGGCTGGGCTGGGCTGGGCTGGGGGGGGGTTAGGAGTGGTGATTGGCTGGGCTGGGCTGGGGGGGTTAGGAGTAGTGATGGGCTGGGCTGGGCTGGGCTGGGGGGTTATAGGTGTAGAGATGCGCTGGGGTGGGGGGGTTAGGAGTGGTGAGGGGCACTGGGCTGGGGGGTTAGGAGTGGTGATGGACACTGGGCTGGCTGGGGGGGTTAGGAGTGGTGATGGGCACTGGGCTGGCTGGGGGGGTTAGGAGTGGTGATGGGCGCTGGGCTGGGGGGGTAGGAGTGGTGATGGGCGCTGGGGGGGTTAGGAGTGGTGATAGGCGCTGGGGGGGCTTAAACTAAAAATTGAGTGATGGGGGATTAGGACTGGGAGTGGGCTGATGGGGAGGTTAGGACTGGAAATGGGCTGGTGGGATTAGGACTGGGAGTGGGCTATGGGGGGCTAGGACTGGTAATGGGTTGGGGGGGTTGCTAGGACTGGAAATGGGCTGAGTGGAAGGGGGCTTGAACTGCAAATAGCTGTTGGGGATGGGGCTTGGAATGGAAATGGGCTGAGGGGAAGTGGGGGGCTTGAACTGCAAATAGCTGATGGGGACGGGACTTGGAATGGAAATGGGCTGAGGGGAAGTGGGGGGCTTGAAGAAGGGAATGGATGCTGGGTGAGACTGGAACTAGAAGGGAGCTGATGTTGGGGGAGGATTAGAATGGGATGGGGCTGGGAGAGTAAAATGGAGAGGGGAAAAATATTTTGTGTAGGAGGGATGAAAAATCTACAATTGGCCAGGTATTGGGAGAGTAATTGGGGATTGAGGATGGAGGGGTAAAATTTGTGTGGATGAAATAGGAATGAGGAAAGAGCAAAAGGAGAAAGATTAGTATGTTAAAGCAGATGTAGAGAGAGAGAGAATGGAAAAAAAACTAGAAGAGAGAAGAAAGGACAAATGGACAGCAGACGATGGAGAGTTAGCAGAAAACATGAAGAAACCAGAAGAAAATGGCTGGACCAATTGCAACTGAAAAAAAATGCACAAAAGGTAGAACGATATCTCTTTATTTTGAATTTATTAACTGGAATATGTCAGCTCTGGGAAATGTGCATCATTAACATCTGCGCTTTGTTTGGTACAAGAGGAAATTCCTATTTGACGTTGCCACTTGTTCTCTTTCCCCAGTATTCACTGAAATGTATTGGTTTAATATTTGCAGTGTTGCCTTTTGATAGGTAGGGTATGGTGCTTTGTGAGTCCTGGTAATGCTGTCAGGATACGGCGGGTTTGCTATGGGTTCTAAATGGGCAGCGTTTGTAGTAGTTCCTAATGTGCCTGGCGGTTGGCACTGGATTATAGTAATGTAGAAATCTTTTAGTCTTTCTTTATCCATACACTCATTAAGAGACATGTTTACTAAAAGTTAGTGTATGGTAACATTATGCAAATATTTATGCAAATAAGACCACTTATGCAAATGACGTGCTGGCACTTTGAGGAAATTCTTTGGTTTTGTGCGGCAGTTTGGGCACTCGGGCTCAAAAAGGTTAGCCATCACTGATCTAGGCAGTACCGCCCTTCTCCGGGGATGCTGTGGCCTCCATGCTGGCTGCTTCACTATGTGGGGTACAATACTGCCCCCTGCTGCCACTGAGGCTGCTGCTGTTGCAGTGGAGGTGCACTGGGGTCTCTCTGCTGGGGCTGCATTGCCATCCACCAGGTCACAATCATGGCCATTATGGTCTATGGACACTGGTTTCCTTATTCCAGGGCAGTTATTTCTGCATTTCCCTTTTTATCAGGTGATCTTTACAATGCATGCTGACTGCCAAGCAGCCAGTTCCACAATGCACCAGTGGGAGGCTCAGAAGAGCTGGACTGGCCTGACCTTTTACTCATGTAATGGGGTTTGCTAGCACCTTAGCTGCAGGGCAGCTGGCATGGTGGAATGTGATTGGACTCAATAGTAGTGGTATAGTGCCCCAGCACAGCGCTGGTGGCTTGTCAATTTATTTATTTATACTGCGCTCTTTAGAATCAGTGCGGTTTACATGTATACTAACAGGTACTTTCTATTCCCTTGTCCCCGAAGAGCTCACAATCTAAGTGTACCTGAGGCAATGGAGGGTTAAGTGACTTGCCCAAGGCCACAAGGAGTGGCCATGGGACTAGAGACCCCAGTCCCTCCGGCTGGAAGTTGCTTGTCCCCATGTGGGATTTGAACCCCCAGCCTTCTGGTCTGAGGTAACCTGTCTCAACCACTGAGCCACTCTTCCCTTTCTTGTCAAGGCTTGTCAAGTCTGCTCACCAACTACAGATGTCAGGCAGTTGCCTAGGGCACCAGCAACTAAGGGCTGCTGGGCTCTGGCCATCCCATCATCCACACTAGATGGTTCAAGGAGAGCACATTGTATTTGCCATACCTGAGGTCTTGGGTCTCTCGCACTTTCACTATTGAGAGATGTTATGGAGAAATGTTCCCTGACATGCTTTGTACAACACCAACAGTGCAGAAGCGGCTAGAGCTTGCTCATAGGCTAATACATAACATAAGAATATATGATATGCCATACTGGGTCAGAGTAAGATCCATTAAGCCCAGTATCCTGTTTCCAGCAGTGACTAATCTAGGTCACAAGTACCTAGCAGTTTCCCCGAATTACACAGGTTCCACAATACTTGCACTGGGACAAGCAGTGGATATCGTGGGTCCCCTTTAATAATGATTAATGGATCTTTCCTCCAGGAACTTGTCCAAACCTTTATTAAGCTCAGCTACACTAACAGCTTTTACTACATCCTCCACTAATTCCAGAGTTTGATTACGCATTGAGTGAAACAATATTTTTTCTTATGAGTCTTATATGGGTTACACAGTAGCTTCATTGCATGTCCCCAAGTCTTTCTACATTTTGATGGCGTAAACAATTGATCTACATTTACCCGTTTCACTCTATTCATTCATTGTGTTTGTGTTAGTTGCAGATATGCTAGCAGCGTGGTTGCAGCACTAGCACATGCTTAGTGCATCAGCCCCCTACCAGGTGCTACTATCCAACTTAACCCCACTTAATCATGTGCTGCTTAGGTAGCATGGCTTTTTTAGCCTGCTCACATTTGTGTCTTGTACTACTGTCTAACGCATGGCCAAGATACACATTCGCCCCGCTCTAAGCCCCATACTCCAACATACCAAGCTTTAGTAAACATGCCCCTTTTATTTGTAATGTAAAGAACTTTATGGCTGAATTCATTATAGAGGACTCACAACTCCATAATCTTAGGGCCCAATATTCATTTAGGCAGGCTATGCGCCACATCAGTGCATAGCCCTGCCTGCTGACCCAGATATTCAATGCTGCAGTAATAGCATTGAATAGCCAGGTTTGGCACTGAGTGGATTTACCCACAAAGCCTAACCAGGTAGCGGTGATGTTGGACTGCTACCCGGTTACTGGTAATTCCTGTCCCTGCTCCACCCTGCTCCACCCCAGCACATCCCGATGCTAACCGGATAGCATCGGGACACTCAGGGGCGGCCCAAGGGGGGTGCAGGGCCATGTGTGGAGACTAGGTGCGGGGCATCATTTGCATAAGGAGCCTTATTTGCATAAACATTTGCATAATGTTACCATACACAAACTTTTAGTAAATATGCCTCTTAATGAGTGTATGGATAAAGAAAGACTAAAAGATTTCTACATTACTATAATCCAGTGCCAACCTCCAGGCACATTAGGAACTACTACAAACACTGCCCATTTAGAACCCATAGCAAACCCGCCGTATCATAACAGCACTACCAGGATTCACAAAGCACCATGCTCTACCTATCAAAAGGCTACACTGCAAATATTAAAACAATACATTTCAGAGAATAACAATACATGACCTACTGGGGAAAGAGAAAAAGTGGCAATGTCAAAAAGGAATTACACAAACTGAATACCTCAGCTCAGTTACACATGCAGAACATAGACCATCACCAAACAAGGAATCACAATTTAGAAACAAGAAGACAGTAATTAAACTGGGAACCCCAAAAGCCAAACTTGGAATGTACAACAACACTGTAGAAATAAAACTATAAATTAATTTCCTCTTGTCCCAGAGCAGACATATTTCCAGTTAAAAATTCGAAATAAAGAGATATTTTTCTACCATTTGTGCATTTTTTTCAGTTGCAATTGCTCCAGCCACTTTCTTCTGGTTTCTTTGTGTCTTCTTCTAACTCTCCATCGTCTGCTGTCCATTTGTCCTTTCTTCACTCTTCTAGTTTTTTTCCATTCTCTCTCTACATCTGCTTTAACATACTAATCTTTTTCCTTTTGCACTTTCCTCATTACTATTTCATCCACTCAAATTTTACCCCTTCATCCTCAATCCTCACTTACTCTCCCAATACCCGGCCAATTGTAGATTTTTCTTCCCTCCCACACAAAATATTTTCCCCTCTGCATTTCACTCTCCCAGCCCCATCCCATTCTAATCCTCCCCCAACATCAGCTCCCTTCTATTTACAGCTCTACCCAAATCCTTAGCCTTCTAGTCCCCGCATCAGCCCATTTCCAGTCCTAGCCCCCTATCAGCCCATTTCCAATCCTATCCAAGTCCCACCATCAGCCCATTTCCAGTCCTAGCCCCACCATCAGCCCATTTCCAATCCTAGCTCTCCCATCCATTTCAGGTCCTATTTGAGTCCCTCCATCAGCTAATTTCCAATCCCAGCCCCCCATCAGCCCATTTCTAGTCCTTTCCTAGCCCCACCAACAGCCCATGTCAAATCCTAGCTCACCTCCACTCAGCCCATTTCCAATCCAAGCCCCCCCATGAGCCTACTTCCAGTCCTAGCCCCTCCATGAGTCCATTTCCATCCAAGCCCCCACCACAGGCCATTTCCAATCTTAGCACCCCACAACAGCCCATTTCCAGTCCTATCCTAGCCCCTCCATCAGCCCATTTCCAGTCCTAGCTCCCTCCCCTCACAGCCCATTTCCATTCCGAGCTCCCCTCCCCATCAGCTATTTGCAGTTCAAGTCCCTCTTCCATTCAGCCCATTTCCAGTCCTAGCACCCCTCCAGCCCATTACCAGTCCTAGCCCCCCATAGCCCATTACCAGCTCTAAGCCCCCCAACAGCCCACTTCCTGTCCTAACCCTCCCATCACCCCATTTTCAGTCTTAGCCCCTCCATAGCCCATTACCAGTCCTAACCCCCCATCAGCCCATTTCCAGTCTTAGCCCCCCCATCAGCCAACCTCCAGTCCTAAACCCCCTATCAGCCCACCTCCAGTCCTAGTCCCCCCATAACCCATTACCAACATTCTTTTTGCCCTTAAAATATCCCCTTTCAGTTTTGCCCACTGTTTTTCTACATCCCCCAGCTGTTCCCATCTCACTAACGACTCCCTGAGGTATTGGCCCATCTTGGCAAAGTTAGTTTTCCAAAAGTCTAAGACCCTCGCTTTTGAATGGATTCTAACAGCCCTAGTCTTAATTCTGAACCACACCATCTGGTGATCACTGGATGCAAAATGATTTCCCACTACAACATCAGAAACACTTTCACCATTGGTAAGCACCAAGTCCAGTATGGCCCCTTCACGTGTGGGGTCTGTTACCAATTGCCTGAATAGTTCTCCCTGTAGAGAATCCAGGATCTCTTCTAGATGATACTGCAGCAGGAATGTGCCAGTGAGCATCTGGCATACTGAAATCCTCTATCAGTAGCACCTCCCCATTTCTATCAATGCTGCATATGTCTTCAATTAACTCTGTCCACCTCTTCCTTTTGTGAGGCAGGTCTGTATATCACGCCAATGCAAATAGATTTCTCTTTCCCTCTTTCTAGTTTAACCCACAGTGCCTCCTATCTCCCTTTTAAGCTCTGCAATTCTATAGCTTTAATGTTATTTTTTACATATAGTGCCACTCCTCCTCTCCTTCTTCCTACCCTGTCCTTTGTGAATAAAGTATAGCCTGGTATAGTTACATCCCAGTCATAGTTTTCTGTGAACGAAGTTTCTGTAACTGCCACTAAATCCAAGTCAGCTACTCCCACCAAAGCTTGAACATTAGGGATCTTATTTCCCATGCTACGGGCATTTATACATGCTGCTTTTCATAAGTTACCCCTTTTACGCATTTCCATAAAGGTATTTAATGTTTCACTTACCTGGGGGCTTTCTTCACCCATCCCCAACAAATCTAGTCTTCTGGTTTGGGGAGTGGTCAGAGGTGCTGCAGTGTCTTTGCTTGTAGTAAACTGTACGGGATGTTTTGTTTATGTGGGTTTTGAATGTTAGATATTGGTTGAGGGTGACTCCAAGATACAGTATCTGACCTCAACCTTGGTTTTGATTGTAATGTTGTTCAGTGTTATTGTAGAGGGAAGAGGGACAAATTTGGTATCATTCATTATGTAGAGGGCCTCCATCTTGTTGAAGTTAATTTGCAGGTTGTTGCCTCTTAGCCAGATGGTTACTTCAGTGAAACATTGCTGGTGAGTGGATAGAGTGGGTTGGTTTGTGCTAATTGGTCCATATATCATAATATGATCGGCGTAGATGTGGACATTTAGGTTGTGTGATCTTATGATTGTGCAAAGTGGTCACAGGTAGAGGCTGAAGAGTATTGCGGAGAGGATAGATCCTTGGGGGACTCCTTGTGTTTGCTAATATGGGGTGGAGGTGTTATTTCTATTATTTATCTATTGGTGTCTATCGGTGAGGTAGGATGTGAACCATTTGAGTATTTATTTATTTATTTAGCTGCATTTATATCCCGCTTTTCACCGAGTCAAAGCGGTTGGGGGATACATTTAACACGAGGGGATATGAGACACATACACTAATACTTACAGGGAACATGGGCAATGGAGGGTTAAGTGGCTTGCCCAAGACCACAAGGAGCACCTATGGGACTAGAAAGCCCAGTCCTTTCGGCCCAAGGTTGCTGTCCTCTAGTGGGATTTGAACCACCAACCTTCCGGCCTGTGGTACCTTGCCCCACCCACTAGGCCACTCCTCCCTCAGGTACAGTGCCTTGAATTCCATTGTTGTGGAGACATTGCAGTAGAATTTCATGGTTTACAGTGTCAAAGGCTGACAACATGTCCAAGAAGATTAGAAGGAAGCCTTGATTGACTTGTTGCATACCTTGAGTTAGTGTATTTATCAGGGTGGTTAGTAATGTTTCCACTCTATGATGAGGGCAGAACCCATGCTGCTGTGGTTCTAGTAAGTTGTGTCTGTCGATATATTCTTGAAGTTGGTACTGTACTGTTTTCTCAACAATCTTTGCTGCGAAAGGTAGGCTTGCAATGGGTCTGTATGATGATGGGTCAAAGGGGTCCAGGATAGGTTTTTTTTAGCGTTTGGCATATGGAGAAGGTTTTCAGAATATGGGCATGAGAGTATGGGTATCGACTGCATGATTTTTTTTTAATTTTTATATTTATTAGTTTATACATACATTCAAGAATACATCTTGAAACGGAAATTGAAAAGGGTACAAGCAAACAATATTACAGACTAAACAGTCCCAGCAATAAAAAAACAAGAAATTATGTCAAGTACACAACTCAATCTAGCCCTCGATTGGGGAATACCAAGAGGAAAGAGGAAAAAGAAAATTATAACCCAAATTCCAATAGGAAATAGAGGTGTGAAAAGCAGCTAGAATCACATACTCAAACAGCAGAAGATGGGAAAACACCCATTACCCCTTAATGACGGGCATTAATGAAGTCCAGCAATTGTGAGGGTTCAAAAAAAACATAGGATTCCGACTGATATTTAATCAGACATTTACACCCTGGGGTTCGGCAATTGGGGGGGCTCTTTTTTCTAAAATTTCGACTGCATGATTTTGATGATTACTCCACTGAGTTCCGTTTTGGTTGCCTTAATCCAAGATGCCGGGCAGGGATATAGAGGGGAGGTTGTTGTATTTAGAGATGTTATAGTGTCTTCTATTCGGCTTTCAGTAATTTTGGTGAAGGAGATCCAGGGATCAGGGTGGGTGTCTTTAGTGGAAGGTGTGGGGTGGACATTTGATTGGGGATAAAGATTTTTGCAGTGTTGAGCTAGTTGTTGGGAGGTGAGCATATTTTATTGGTTTTAAGAGGATGGTGTTTTAGTCAGCTCTCTTGGTCAGTTGATTGCAGAATTTAGTAGTTTAGTGTGGTGTGCACGTCTAACATTGTCCATTGCAGTGTGGTAGCGTTTCATCAGCTGTAGATATTTTAATTTGTCTTCATTGTGTTTAGTTTCACACCATTTTCTTTCATGTTTACGGAGTTGCCGTTTCAGGTTGCGGCGGGTAGGATTGTACCAGTCGGTCTTAGGTTGCTTCATGTGTATGGGTGCGGGGGCATTGGTAGCGATGGTTGCATTTCTGGTAATATTGTTCCATTTCTCCATAAGGATATCCAGGTCAGTGGAGTCTTCAGGTAGTTGTGCGAGGGTGTCCTGAATGAACGTTTTCTTGTTGAAAGGTTTAAATCTTCTGGTTGATGAGCACTAGTTGTGATTTTTCATGGTGAGGTTCTGCGGGATGGAGAACCTGATGAGTTTAGGGTCAGACCATAGGACTGGGTGGACTTGGTTAGAGTGGGGGGGGGGGGGCTAGACTGGGCCTTATAGTCATTGAAGAAGATTAGATCTAGGGTGTTGCTTTTCATGCGTGTGGGAGTGTTAACTAGTTGTTTTAGGTCCATTGCTGACATTGCTTGGATGAAGGAGTGTGCATGGTTTTGGTGCAGTGAGGAGAGGTTAAAGTCTCCTAGAACTAGAGGGTCCTTTCCAGTTTTTGATGTTGCTATTATTGTGTCCAGGATTATTGATAGGTCATTGGTGTTGGAGGTAGGTGTCTTGTATATGAGACAGATGGTGGTCATTCTGTTGGTGTTGGTGTTGGTGATGGTGATGGAGTCAGATTTGTTGGTGCTGTCACTTGCATGGCATCAGAAGTTGAGATTTTTTCTGGTTAGGGTCATTACTCTGCCACCTCTGCATTGAGGTCTTGGGCAATGGTATAGGGTGTATCCACTTGGTGTGAGTTGGTTGAGTAATATGTTATCTGTTTCTGTGATCCATGTTTCAGTTATGCAAAGTATGTCTAAGTTATGAGATAAGAGGAGGTCTTTGATGAACTAGATTTTGTTCCAGATCGAGCAGCAGTTTATTAGAGCACATTGTAATATATGTGTGTGTAAAGATTTGGGTGAGTTTGGGGTGGTATGGGAGGAGGAGTTCTTTATGTGTATTAAGTGTCAGGGGTTCTGTATGTGTTGTAGGACAGTGATATGAGCGTTTGATTGGGTAGTTGATTGTTGGGCCATAGAAGGGATATTGAGGTAGAGTGGGGTTTATGTGCAGTTGTGAGCAATAAGAGTGTGAGCAGCATGTAAAGCAGTGGGTATATTGTAAGCATGGTGCGTAGTGGGAATTTCAGAGGTTCGGGATTAGCTGTGAGTGTATGGTGGTCAAGGATCCGTGTTGTTTGTGCTGGTGGGGTTATCTTTTGGTGGCTGTTCTTGTTAAGGCTCTGTGTCTGGAGAGTATCTGTTGTGTGAGAGTATGCCTGGTGTTGTGCTGCCTTGTCAGGTAGTGGTGATTCTCTATATTTCAGCCGGACAATGTTAGCAGGAGGGACTGGAGATCGGTTGTTTTTCGGTGTGCTTTGTTGTGGGGGCAGAGGTTTCGGAGGTTGTGATGTTATACCTTTAAAGTCGCATTGGAAGTCCTTAGTTGAGGTGATGTTTGTGATGTGATGAAGTCCCTTGGCGTAGTGGAGTCCTTTGCCATGGTGGTGATATCTGCGTGCGGTGGGGCTCACCTCATGGTCATACTGGAAATTCTTCATGAAGTTAGAATGTCGAACAGGAGCCAGTTGGTTGTTGTAGATGGCTGCGGAACTCGTCAGGGTGGTGTTGATGTCATTAGTGTTTGGGCTGTTCGGAGTCTCATGAGCAAATGATATTATGTGGTTCCAATTGGTAGGAAATGTTGCGCTTAACAATTTTGATGCTCACAGGGTTGCATTGAGTGGATTAGCTATTGTCATTATTTGCTTTGTTCCACGTCTAAGGGCCAGGTGTGGGCACGAATGGAGGCACACTGCTTTTAACTGTCCAGTTGGCTGATCAGTCTTGTGGAGGAGGGCAGGGAGGCCTTGTCCTTTCAGATCCCTTCCCCGATGCTGATCAGGTGCTGGTGCTGCTGTTGGTAATGGCGCGTGATCTGTTCCCTCTTTTGACTCTTTGGGAAATAAGCAGAAAAAATCCATAACTTCTCTTCCCCCAAATCCCCTAAAATTCCAAAATAATGCCACTCTTCCAGATTTTTTTTTTTTGTTTGTTTATTTAGAAAACTATTGGCATAGAAGCATAAATTGTATCCTATGGTAATAAAACAGGTTGGTGCCTAGCGCAGCTGCTACAACATATGATTTACACCAGTGTGAAATGGAGAGGGAAAGAGGCATTACTCAAATGAGGCATTCACAGTGTTTCTTAATTATTATAAGTCTCACTATAAAGGAAACAGAGTTGATGTTCTGCAGGTGAAGGAATATTTTAAAAGATTAGGGTTGCCAAAGTTAACTGAAGAGGAGAGGGACTGGATGAATGTCCATAAGAACATAAGATATGCCATACTGGGTCGGACCTAGGTCCATCAAGCCCAGTATCCTGTTTCCAACAGCGGCCAATCTAGGTCATATGTACCTAGCAGTTTCCCCAAAAGACACAGGTTCCACACTGCTTGTACTGGGTCAAGCATTGATATCCTGGGTCCCTTCTTAATAATGGTTTATGGACCTTTCCTCCAGGAACTTGTCCAAACCTTTTTTAAACCCAGCTACACTAACAGCCTTTATTACATCCTGCGGTCACAAATTCCAGAGTTGGATTACACATTGAGTGAAAAAATATTTTCTTGTATTAGTCTTAAATAGTTTACCCTGTAGCTTCATTGCATGTCCCCTAGTCTTTCTATATTCTGATAACGTAAACAATCGATCTACGTTTACCCGTTCCACTCCGTTCATTAATTTATAGACGTCTATCATATCTCCCCTCAGCTGTCTCTTTTCCAGGTTAAAGAGCCCTAACCTTTTTAGCCTTTCTTCATAGGAGTATTCTTCCATCCCCTTTACCATTTTGGTGGCTCTTCTCTGAACCTTTTCTAAAATCGCTATATCCTGTTTAAGATACGGCGACCAGAATTGCACCCAATATTCAAGGTGCGGTCTCACCATGGAACGATATAGAGGCATTAAAATATCTTTTGTTTTATTTTCCATTCCTTTCCTTATGATACCTAGCATTCTATTTGCTCTCTTGGCCGCCGCTGCACACTAGGCATAGGGTTTTAACATGGTATCCACAATGATGCCTAAATCATTTTCCTGGGTGGTGGTTCCTAATGTGGAACCTTGCATCGTGTAACCATAGTTTGGGTTGTTCTTCCCTAGGTGCATAACTTTGCACTTGTCCACATTAAATTTCATCTGCCATTTTGATGCCCAGTCTTGCAATTTTCCACAATCCTCTTGGGTTTTAACAACTTTAAATAGTTTTGTGTCATCTGCAAATTTGATAACCTCACTCGTTATGCCACTTTCCAGGTCATTTATGAATATGTCAAAAAGCAGTGGACCCAGCACAGATCCCTGGGGTACACCAATATTCACCTTTCTCCAATGGGAAAATTGGCCATTTAGCTATATCCTCTGCTTTCTATCTTTTAAACAGTTCCTGATCCACAGTAGTACACTTCCTCCTATCCCATGACTCTTTAGTTTGCCAAAGGTCTCTGATGAGGGACCTTGTCAAAGGCTTTCTGAAAGTCCAGATACACTATATCAACCGACTCACCTTTGTCCACCTGTGTATTCACACCTTCAAAAAAACATAACAGATTAATAAGACAAGATCTTCCTTGTCTAAATCCATGTTGGCTGTCTCCCATTAGGCCATGACTATCTACATGCTGAGTAATTTTATTCTTTATGATGGTTTCTACCATTTTTCCCGGTACTGACGTCAGGCTCACCGGTCTGTAGTTTCCCGGATGACCCCTGGAACCCTTTTTAAAAGTTGGTGTTACATTGGCGATCCTCCAATCTTCAGGTATTAGAGATGGTTTTAATGATAGTTCACAGATTACTAATAGCAGATCTGCAATCTCATATTTCAGTTCTTTCAACACCCTTGGATGTATACCATCTGGCCCAGGTGATTTGCTACTCTTCAGTTTATCTAATAGTTGTAATACGTTTTCCCGATGTATCGATATTTCCTTCAATTCTTCCACATCTTTAAATACCACTTCAGTCATGGGTAACATCCCTACATCTTCCTCAGTAAAGAGCGAAGCAAAGAATTCATTCAGTCTCTCCGCTATCGCCTTGTCGCCTCTTAGTGCCCCTTTAACCCCTCTATCATCTAATGGACCAACTGACTCTTTCACAGTTTTTTTGCTACAAATGTACTTGAAAAAAATCTTTATTTCGCATTTTTGCTTCCGCAGCAAGCTTCTTCTCAAATTCTCTTTTTGCCTGCCTTATCAATGCCTTGCATTTGACTTGCCAGTGCTTGTGCTGTTTCCAGGTTTTGTCGTTTGGCTCTTTTTTCCATTTCCTGAAAGATGCTTTTTTGGCAACAACAGCCTCTCTGACCTCACATTTAGACCATGCTGGCAGTTTTTTGGACTTCCTTCTACTTTTCTTAAAGCATGGAATACAGCTGGTCTGGGCTTCCAAGATAGTAACTTTCAACAACGACCAAGGTTAATGTAAGTCTTTAACCTTTGCAACTGCTCCTTTTATTTTTTTCTTAACTATTTTCCTCATTTTATCATAGTCTCCTTTTCAAATGTTAAAAGGTAGTACTGTGGATTTCCTTACTATCCCTCCTCCACTAATTAAATCAAAGGCGATCATGCTATGATCACTATTGCCAAGTGGCCCCAACACCCTTATCTCTTGCACTAGATCTGGTGTTCCACTAAGGACTAGATCTAATATGGCTTCCCCTCTGGTCGGTTCATAGAAACATGATGACAGAAAAAGACCACATGGCCTATCTAGTCTGTCCTTCCATATCAACAACTACAACAGTCCACTTTTTACCTTTAGAGATTCTCTGTGTTGGTCCCATGCTTTTTTGAATTCAGTTACTGTCCTCATCTCTACCACCTCCACTGGGAGACTATTCCATGGATCCACTACTCTTTCCGTAAAGAAATATTTCCGCATATCACTCCTGAATCTATCTCCCTTCACACTCATCCCATGTCCCCTCATAGCAGAACTTGCTTTCAATTGAAAGAGGCTCTCTCCCTGAACATTTATGCCACGGAGTTATTTAAACATCTCAATCATATCACCTCTATCCCGCCTTTCCTCTAAGGTGTACATATTAAGATCCTTAAGTCTGTCCTCATATGCTTTATAATGAAGCCCACTAATCATTTTAGTAGCCACCCTCTGCACCGACTCCATCCTGTTCACATCCTTTTGAAGGTGCGGTCTCCAGAATTGCACACTATACTCCAAATGAGGTCGCACCAAAGACTTATACAGAGGCATTATCACCTCCTTTTATTTGCTAGCCATTCCTCTTCGTATGCACCCAAGCATCCTTCTAGCTTTTGTCGTCGCCTTTTCTACCTGTTTAGCTACTTTAAGATCATCAGACACAACCACGCCTAGGTCCCGCTCTTCTTTAGTGGACAAAAGTACCTCACCTCCTATACTGTATTGCTCCCTTGGATTGCTGCAGCCCAAATGCATGACCTTACATTTTTTAACATTAAATCCCAGCTGCCAAATTCTAGACCATTCTTCAAGCTTAGCTAGATCCCTCCTCATGTTATCTACACCTTCCTGGGTGTCTACTCTATTGCAGATTTTGGTATCATCTGCAAAGAGGCAAACCTTACCCGACAGCCCTTCCGCTATATCACTAACAAAGATGTTAAAAAGAATCGGACCAAGGACAGATCCCTGGGGCACACCACTGGTAACATCCTTCTCCTCAGAGTGAGCTCCATTTACTTGTACTCTTTGTCGACTCCCACCCAACCAATTTCTAACCCAAGCAGAAACTTTAGGGTCCATCCCTAGGGTGCTCAGTTTGTTTATAAGTCGCCTGTGAGGAACAGTGTCAAAGGCTTTACTGAAATCTAAATACACCACATCTAGAGCTCTCCCTCGGTCCAACTCCCTGGTCACCCAGTCAAAGAAATCAATCAGATTTGTCTGACAATACCTGCCTCTGGTGAATCCATGCTGCCTCGGATCCTGTAATCCGCTGGACTCCAGAACCTCACTATTTTCTCTTTCAGCAGTGTTTCCAATAATTTACTCACCACCGAAGTTAAACTAACTGGCCTGTAGTTTTCAACCACATCCTTACTTCTGCTTTTGTGTAAATGCTCCACATGAGCCTCTCTCTAGTCCTTTGGCACCACTCCCGACTCCAACGAGGCATTGAAAAGGTCAGTCAGTGGAGTTGCTAGAACGTCCCCAAGTTCCCTCAGTATTCTAGGGTGTATCCCATCCAGTCCCATCGCTTTGTCTACTTTAAGTTGAGCTAGTTTCTCACGAACACAGTCTTCTGAAAATTGTTCAAGATGCCCCTCGCTTCTGTTCCTATTTGTGGGTGTTTTCTGAGGTCCTGCTCCTGGTTCTTCATCTGTGAACACAGAACAAAAATATTTGTTAAGCAATTCCGCTTTATCCTTATCAGCTTCTACATATTCCCCCCCCCCCCCTACACCCTTGAGTCTGACAATACCACTTTTGCCCTTCCTCTTCTCACTAATATATCTGAAAAATGTCTTATCCCCCCATTTTATTGCATTGGCTATTTCCTCCTCCTTTTGAATCTTTGCCTTCTTGACTACTTTGCTAGCTTCTCTAAGTTTTTCCAAATACAGATGCCTGTCTTCCTCTCTCTGTGATCTCTTGTATTTCATGAAGTCCTCCCTCTTTTTCTTCACTCCAAGAAGCAGTCATTTATTTCATCTAGGAATTTTATCTCCCTAGCATGTCCTGCCGTGACACTGACCCAGTCGATACCGGGGTAATTGAAATTACCCATTAATTATTACTGCGCTGTAATACAAGAATTTTAGAGACTGTATTTTATTCATATTAATTTGGTTATTGGTAGACATGGGTAATTTGGGATCTTTAAGCTCTGTCTGCTCCAATACTCGAGGGCATTTGGGCTACTTTACTCTTTTTTGGAACCTCGTAAAAGGCTGTGCCTCTTCAACTTGGAAGAGACGACTGAGTGGGGATATGCTAGAGGTTTCTAAATTAATGAATGGAGTGGAAAGGGTAATCTAGATTGATTGTTGACACTATCAAAAAGTAGAAAGACTAGAGGGCACATAAGGACTCATTCTGTATCCTTCCATCCCCTTTACCATTTTGTTGCTTTTCTCTATACTTTTTCTAATTCTGCTATATCCTTTTTAAGATATGGTGACCAGAATTGCACACAATATTCAAGGTGCGTTCATACCATAGAATGATACAGAGGCATATAATATCCTTGGCTTTATTCTCCATTCTTTTCCTTATGATTCCTAGCATTCTATTTGCTTTCTCTGCCGCCACTGCACACTAGGTGAAGGGTTTCAATGAATTACACAGGTACACTAAAAAAATTTTTTTTAAACTGCCTCTAATGTTTCGATTGATTTTTACGTTTTTTGGTGCGCTGAATCCAAATCTGGTAACCAATTTGCTCCATCACGTACAGATTTTTTGCTACATTGGGTTAGCAGTTTGAGGTGAACGTTTCAGATTGAGTGCGATCGAGATAAAAGTTTCTTGGATGAATTCTTTATACTAATTGTTTAGTAGTTATTCAAATAAGAATAAAGAAAATTGTAACAAGGCAGCACATAAGAATAGAGTAATGTCAACAAAACACACTGTGATGGTAGCAAAATTGTCTGCACTTAAAACAGCCACATACATGTGCACAAACATTGAGCATATAAGAGCGAGGTTAGACACAAAGCAAAGCAAAGAAATGTGCAAAAAATGTTGTACAGGTATGTATGTAAGAATAGAAAACGCAAACCGCACCATTGCAATACATGAAGACAAACACCCGATGGTGTGAAAATAAAATTCTAATAAATGAGATCCGACACTGTGGTAATAACTAGCAAATTTGTATTTCTTTTTTTTTTTTTAAACTTTTATTTTCATTTTGCAACAAACAAAAGAAACAACACACCAAAAGAGACAAAACAAGTATACAATAAGGAAAAGTAAACCCATTACCCCCCACCCCGATGCTTCTTCTCTACCCGTTTATATCAGCATGTGAGCGCTTCCAATTAACAGTGATTATACATCAAACGATCAAAAAAGTATCCACAATACAGCATGATCATGGGACAGAGATATATACAAAGTTAGACAGTCAGATGAGAGCATTTAGCAAAATGTACATATTCATTGAGCATCTTCCATTGAGACCAATGTGAAGGAGTCTGAACGGAGGAAGCGAACAGACGAGGTATTTGTTCATATTTACTGTAGAGACAGGCATGATTCCACCATTCATTGGGGCTCAGATGGGAACTAATTTCCCAGTATTACTTAATTAGGGAAATAGCAATGCCAAGCATAAAGTTCGAAAGGAGATAAGCCATTTTGGGAGAGAGGGGATCCCCGCAACTGGGCGAAGTCCCACTATCCTCCAAGAAAGGGACTCCTGAGAGTGCGAGATAGACTAAATACGACCCCAGACCCGACGCCAGTAATACTGTAGTGCGGGATATTCATGCATAACATGAAGCAATAAACCAATGGCCGCAGGACGTGTCCAGCAACCATTACCCTGAGTAGTGTTCCATTTGTCTAATCTGTGAGGAGTGTAAAAACACCGGTGGGCTAGAAAGAAGAGGGTCTGAGTGAGTGAGGCGGGTCGGGAACCCGTGGCCCTCTACTCCAGATAAGGCTCCATTGCTCCGAGGTCAAAGTCACATACAATTCTCTCTCCCATACTTTCTGCGCTATAGAGGTATCGCTAATGATAGCATTACATAAGGTTTAGTAAAATTGGATGCTACACCCGGTGAACTACCGAGAGATCGGAAGTCTCCAATCAACCTTATGCAGAGAATGCCGATGGCGGGAGTACTCTAGTGCTCCGAATGCAATGCTGAAGTTGCACTGACCAGAGTCGGGAGTCTAAAGTTTGCATAAGAGTATTAAAGGCACCTAAAGTGTCGAAAAGCATTGGTGGATAGTGGGAGTCTAATGGGAGAGTCATACCAGGGAGAAAGGTAAGAGGAATCGGTTAGCAAAGGCCCGCTACTATATCTAGCCACACAGGTCTGCTCGGTACTGGATCTTCCAACCAACGAGCACCTTGTTTGAGAAGAAAAGATTGAGGGAACACTTGAGTAAAATCGCCACCAAGTATTAATGGAGCATTGGCGGAGGCCGAGGCCAACTGCGCAAAACTTGCATAGTAAGCAGGGTTGTCCACATTCGGGGCATAGTGCAAATACACGTGAATTCACTATCTCCAACCTCAAGGTGTACACGGGCCCATCTACCCTCCATGTCAGCGCTAATATCAGGTACAGTAGCGTGCAAAGACTTCTTAACCAGAATGGCTATCCCGTACCATTTGGAAACGGTGGGAGAATAGGCAGCTACCATGTGAGGCCTAGCATTGAGTTTCAGTGTTTCAGCAGAGTGAAATGCGTTTCCTGAAGAGACACCGAATCAACATGCTCGTGGCTAAGATAGCTAAGGATTTTCTTTCCTTTGAGTGGACCAGTAATGCCTTTGACGATGAATAATAAGATTTTACATAAGGCCATTCAGAAAAGTTAAAAATTCTGAGCATGATAGCACACATAATTTCACTGTGTCCCTCAAACTGACTGTATCTGGCTGTACACATGACATAGGAAAAATAAGCTAATATAATACAATGAAGCGCCCCACATTAACAAAGAAAACCGCAGTACGGTAGAGGAGAAGCAAAACCCCAAAATTACTGGCGACCATGTGTCTGCGGGGAGAAACCCCAGAGAAGGCCGAAATTGAAAAAACACATAACCTGTAGGACTGTGCGTGCTCCGAATCCGACCGAGGCACACATCATGAAGGGATAGGAGACCAAAAACAAAAGTCATACAGAGAAAGAAAGAAAGTCCAGGCTATTTCTGTGCTTGGCTATGACCGCCGCATCGGGCCCTTCAAAATGGCGGACAGAGCCGGCAGATAAGAGTCCAAGATTTGGGATTAGCGCATCTGCTCTGTTTCTTTGGAGTCCAAAAATGTTGATAGTAGATCAGGATCCTCGAACGTCCTGGTCTGGTTGTGGAGAGTCACTCGGAGCTTCGCTGGATACAACAGGCCAAAGCGAGCCTGTAGCTGTTGAAGTCGAGGGCGAAGAGCAAGGAGTTTCTTCCGACGGTCAACGGTAGGCTTTGCCAAATCAGGAAAGAAGGAGACCTTACGACCTTCAAATTCCAAATGATGATTCGCTCGGGCAGCATGTAAAATTTGTTCCACTTGTTGATATCGTAACAAGCTAAAGATAATAGGCCGGGGGGTCGTGCGGTTGAGCGCCATGCGGGCAGGAACACGGTGTGCTCGATCGATTTCCAGTTCTCTGTGAAAAGTGATCTTCAGCAAGGAGGGAAGAGTTTTGAGCAAGAATTCTCTTATATCTCCTGCTTCCACCCCCTCCGGCATTCCGAGGAGCCTCACATTGTTGCGACGGGCTCGATTATTGCTATCTTCCAACTCCTTTTGAAGAGTCTGTATCTGGCGCTCAGCCTTGTCCAGTTTGCCCAAGCGCACCTCGTGCGAGTCGAGGACCCCCGCCATATTGTCCTGCCGTAATGAAAGACCTTCAAGTCGGTCCTGGAGCACTCCAAAGTCTTCTCGCATGGCTCGAAGCGCTTCTCCATTGGACTGCACCAATTCCTTCACGCCGCGTATTTCCTCCAAAATCTCCAGGTGCATTGCGGGGTTTTCACGAAATGGAACCATCTTCTGTGGGGAGGACACCTCTGTTTTGGAGCGTTTTCCGTGAGAAGAAGAAGGAGACCCGAAGTCCAAGCGCGCTGGTTTATGGGCCGCCATCCCCCCCGAGGTGCCCCGGTCAGCTCGGAGCGAAATAGTAAATTTATATAGGTATTAAGTCAGGATTCTGAGTAGGCCTCTCGGGAGCTTCAACGCAAAGCGTCCTACCCGCTGGACATCAGGCTCCGCCCCCCCAGCAAATTTGTATTTCAAAGTTTAGTAAAAACACGATATTTGTCAACACAGTTTAGATTTTAAAGTCATTCTTGGGTCAATCAATCTCCTGGTGGGCCCGTTTCTTCTTCCCCCAAATGCTTCTCTTGGTGAGCTGCTTGGCGTATTTTTCATCTGGGGTTTCCCGCAGCAGCAACCAGCAGAAATCAGCCATCATAGTGGTGTTCCATTTTCCTTGGTACCTTCTCTCTGCGTCCTTGATGTCCTGGTGAAACCTTTCACCTTGTTCTTCACTGTACGCCCCCAAGTTTTCGGGAAAGTAGTTCACATGGGAGTGCAAGAAATGGACTTTCAGGCTCATGTTACAGCCTTGTTCTTTGAAGGCATTGAGCATCCTGGCAACAATATCCTTATAGTTCTCATCCTTCCTGTTCCCCAAGAATTTGAGAACAACATCCTTGAAGGAATCCCAGACTTCTTTTTCCTTCTCAGACATCGTTTCAGCGAATGCTCCATCTGAAATGAGTTTCCTTATATCAGGGCCAACAAACACTCCTTCCTTTAGCTTTGCTTCAGAAAGTCGGGGGAACTTTGAGCAAAGGTACCGAAAGCACTCACCATCTTTTGGAAGGGACTTGATGAATTGCTTAATGAGACCCAACTTAATGTGGAGAGGTGGTAATAGAATTTTATCACGAGGTACCAAGCTCTCATGAAGAACATTTTTCTCACCGGGTCTCAAATACTCCCGAATTGGCCAGTCTTTTTTCCCCCAGTGTAGGTCGCGGGCCCGGCTATCCCACAAGCAAAGGAAGCAGGGATATTTGGTGAAACCGGATTGCTGCCCTAATAGCATGGATAGAATTTTAAAGTCTCCACAAATCATCCACTTATGCTCATCATAACGAATCTTCTGAAGAATCAGGGCCAAATTCTCGTATTTTTTTGGAGAATAACAGAGTGAGCAATAGGAACTGAAGCGAATGTGTTACCATTATGAAGAAGAACACCTTTTATGCTGTCTTTTGACGAATCAATGAACAGCCGCCATTCAGCAGGATCATACTTGAGTTTAAACTTTTCCATCACTCCGTATATATCGTTGCAAAATACCAAATCTTCCTCTTTGCTGAAATACTTCAAAAATTGTGTCTCGTGGTTGCGGTACCAATAAAAAGTTGTTCCTGGTGACAATAGATTTTTCTGTTTAAGCCGAGAACCTAGCAGTTGGGCAGCATCTTTTGGGAGTCCTAAATCCCGGACTAAATCATTCAATTCAGCTTGAGAGAAAAGTTCAGGTTTCGGATCTGGTTCAGTTTCAAACTCGGAAATACTGGACTCATCGGGAAAAGCCATCTGATGAGTCTCATCATGATCAGAACCGTCCACACAAATATGATCCAAAGATTTTGGTGGTTCAGGCACAGGTACTTCGTTGCTATGAGGCATAGGCCTAATTGCTGAGGGAAGGTTGGGGTAACTTATTACGTTCTTATTTTTTAAGTTGTATCCCTTCACAATGCAAGAGCAAAAATAGCAGTCACTGCTGTGGTCTCTTTGTTCACGCCACATCATAGGTATTCCGAAACGAAATGCTTGTTTTTTACCTTTCATCCATAAGCGTAGATCTTCCTCACATGTCTTGCACACTTTGTGAGGAGCCCACGGTTTGTCTTGATCGCCTAACTTCAAACCGAAATAGGCGAAATATACGTTTTTAATAAATGCAGAAATGTTCCTCTGCCGCTTTTTCACGGTATATTCCCCACAAATAAAACAAAAACTGTCCGGAGAGTTGACGCAACCTCTGGCTCTGTGAGCCATCACAAATACACAGCACTGCAAACTACAACTGTAGTGAACCACTTCGGAATAAAGCTGGATTACGACTGAGCAAACAAAAGGTAATAATGAACTTGCAAGAAACTGAAATTTGACAGGAACGTTCATGTCGCAACCACCGTGTTTGAGCGAGTGAATGAGGCGAGGCAAACAGGAAAGAACATGCGCCAGCGCGAGTACTGGATTTAGCCCCCCGCCTCCCAATTGTCCTGTTAATGTATAAAATGAATACAAAACACTCTAAAATATCATGAGGGAGTGTTTCTAGTTAGTTAACCATTACAACCTCTATTTTGGGCCAAGAAAATAAACTGCAGTCGGCTAAAAAGAAATTATGTGAACATTCCTTATATGGGTAAGAAATCTAATTTTGCAAGAAAACGTGACATGATGGAACATTTTGGCTATTTTTCCTGGATTCAGCACCCCAAAATCTATAGGAATCAGTTGCAAAACTGGAGGCAGTTTTTTGGTAGTGTACCTGTGTTATCCATGATGATACCTAAATCTGCTTCCTGGGTGCTGTTTACTAAGGTGGTACCTTGTATCATGTAACCATAATTTGGGTTGTTCTTTCCTAGGTGCATAACTTTGCACTTCTCCACATTAAATTTAATCTGCCATTTGGATGTCCAGTCTTCCAATTTATCAAGGTCCTCTTGCAATTTTTCACAATCACAATGATCGTTTTCAGGGAGTCACCACATTTCTGGACAGTAACTGGGTTATTTATGCACCTGTTACTCCACCCCAAATTCCTGCACATTGTGCCACATAGGGCACTGGCCCATGCCTGCTGAGCATTAGCTGGGGATTCAGAAGTGTCCAGTAGGACATAGATGTTGCCGAGGGGGGGTGGGGGGGAGGTAATAGCCACATCCCCATAACTCTGAGTAGATTAATGTGAATAGGCGTCTGTTTCTTCAATATGGGATCTGTTGCCAATGGTTCCTGACTGGCTGATAAGTGCACAGTCAGACAGTTGAGAGCCATAAATGATAGAGATAATGAGGACAGATATCCTTACGCATTCAGAATGCTGCAGGTGTGTTCAGATTACATGTTAGGCCTCCTCAAACAGCACTCTCTGTTGGGCCTGCTACATGATGGGTAACTGCAGTGCACTCACCATACTATTCTCTGCTGCCATCAAATTTTCATACAATGGGGGAGGAGAACAATACACCAGAGCTGTGAGAGATGAAAAGCTGGCATTGACAAGGTGCCAAAAGGAACTCTAAGAAATCATGAAAGACTGCATTCTGTTACAGCTACAAGAGAGGAACGTGATGGAATTGGTCTACCTTTAGGACCACTATGGTCAAATAGCAAGAGAAGAAGAGTTTGAGTCTACAAAACAAAGGTTCTGCATATGAAGCTAGAGGGTGAAAGCAGAAAGAGATGCACTTAGTAGATGGGTCCAAATAACTCATATAACCCCTCTTCTCAAACACTAGCTCCTATTCATTTCTGTATCCTGTTCAGACTTCTACTAGCCTATAAGAGCACTCATTCTGCTGCTCCTCACTACCTTTCCTCTCTTGTCTCTTCCTACACCCTTCCACAGGAATTCTGCTCTTCTGGCAGAACTCTTCTATCTGTGTCCTTCTTTTCTACTGCCAACTCCAGACTTCTATCCTTCCACCTTGCTGCTCCTTATGCCTGGAACAAACTACTTGAGTCTGTGCATCAAGCTTCATCTCTGGCTCTTTTCAAATCCAGGCTAAAAACTCACCTCTTTAAGGGCACTTTTGGATTCTCCTATGTGTTTCCTTACCATTCCCCTAGATCAGTGATTCTCAACCCAGTCATCTGGGACCCCCAAACCAGTCAGGTTTTCAGGATATCCACAATGAATAGCCATTGCTTCCATTGTATGCAGATCTATCTTATGCTTATTCATTGTGGATATCCTGAAAATCTGACTGGGGAAAAGATGGCAGTGGGGCCTCCTAAATCTGTGCATGCTGTGATGTCACATAGTCACTTACCAGTGGGTGATGCGGGTCCCCACAGCCACTAAAACATTTCCAAGATGAGGTGTGCTCAGTTCGCCTGTGCCTGGGCCTGCTGCTGACTTGCCGGCTGTGGTCCATCCCCCTCTGCTGCCTCTGTGGCCTCCGGATCTCCTGGTGCATCAGGATCAGGGTCGGATATGCCTCGCTGCCTAGCCAGGTTGTTGAGGATGAAGCACACAGCCAATATCTGGCATTCACGCTCTGGACTGTAGAACAGCTCGCCTCCACTCTGGTCCAGGCAGCAGAACCTGCTTTTTAGTACCCCAATGGCTCTCTCCACAACTGCTCTGGTCCTCTGGTGTGCAGCATTGTACCACTTCTTCTGTGTGGTCATGGGATTCCACATATGTCATGATGCGTACAACTTCTTCTGTGCAGATTGACACATGCAGTGTGTGTCTGAGGATGGTCACATCCAATATGTGGGTATCTGATATCTGCATGCTGTGAAGTCCCTACTAGTTGACCACTGCCTGGGTCTGATCAGTGATGGGACATGGTGAGCGATTGATGCCCAATACATGGCCAATAGACTATGGGCTGGTCAACTGAGGCACAGGGGCCTGATCTCTTAGATATAGCCTATTTCTGTCAACAATCACCATCCATGTGGACACAGCCATACACCTTGAACATAAGAACATAAGATATGCCATACTGGGTCAGACCAAGGTCCATCAAGCCCAGTATCCTGTTTCCAACAGAGGCCAATCTAGGTCATTAGTACCTAGCAGTTTCCCCAAAAGACACAGGTTCCACAATGCTTGTATTGGGTCAAGCAGTGATATCCTGGGTCCCTTTTAATAATGGTTTATGGACCTTTCCTCCAGGAACTTGTCCAAACCTTTTTTAAACCCAGCTACTTTAACAGTTTTTACTACATCCTCCGGTAACAAATTCAAGAGTTTGATTACACGTTGAGTGAAAAAATATTTTCTCTTATTAGTCTTAAAAATGTTACACTGTAGCTTCATTGCATGTCCCCTAGTCGTTCTATATTTTGATGGCATAAACAATCAATCTATGTTTACCCATTCCACTCCATTCATTAATTTATAAGACTCTATTATATCTCCCTTCAGCTGTCTCTTTCCCAGATTGAAGAGCCCTAACCTTTTTAGCCTCTCCTCATAGGGGTATCCTTCCATCCCCTTTACCATTTTGGTGACTCTTCTCTGTATCTTTTCTAATAACGCTATATCCTTTTTAAGATACGGCAACCAGAATTGCACACAATATTCAAGGTGCGGTCGCACAATGGAATGATACAGAGGCATTATAATATCCTCTATTGAATTCCTTATGGTTCCTAGCATTCTATTTGCTTTCTTGGCTGCTGCTGCATGCCTGGGCGAAGGGTTCCAAAACGTTATCCACGATGACACCTAAATCTTTTTCCTGAGTGGTTGTTTCTATTGTGGAACCTTGCATCGTGTAACCATAGCTTGGGTTGTTCTTTTCTAGGTGCATAGAACAGCGGAAGTGATGACCACGGCCTACCAGGTGATAAATGAAATTTTTTATAAAGAATTTCATTTATCACCTGGTAGGCCGTGGTCATCACTTCCGCTGTTCTCCTCTGGTTGTCTATCTGTGGAAGCATATCTTCTTTTCTTCCCCCTTTTCTAGGTGCACAACTGTGCTCTTGTCCACATTAAATTTCATCTGCCATTTGAACACCCAGTCTTCCAATTTATCAAGGTCCTCTTGCAATTTTTCAGAATCCTCTTTATTTATTCATTTGCGCATATTTTTATACTGCCCCTTCCAGAGATCAGGGGCGGTTTACATCATAACAATTAAACTAAAACAATATTTATGAACTTTATACACAGAATAGTGTAATTGAGGTGTCACCTCAAACTATTTACATAGAGCGGTACTGGGTTTTAACAGCTTTGAATAAATTTGTGTCATTTGCAAATATGATTACCGCACATGTTATTCCCATTTCCAGGCCATTTATGAATATGTTAAAAAGCAGCAGACCCAACACAGATCCACTATTCACCTTTCTCCATTGGGAAATTGGCCATTTAGCCCTACCCTCTGTTTTCTATCTTCCTGATCTACAAACGTACAATGCCTCCTATTCTATGACTTTTGCCAAAAGTCTCTCATGACAGACCTTTCCAAAGGCTTTCTGAAAATCCAGATACACTATATCAACTGACTCACCTTTGTCTACCTGTTTATTTGCACCTTCAAAAAAAATAACAGATTAGTAAGATAAGACCTTCCTTGGCTAAAATCATGTTGTCTGTCTCCCATTAAGCCATGATTATCTACATGTTCAGTAATTTTGTTCTTTATAATGGTTTCTACCATTTTTCCCTGTACTGACATCAGGCTCACTGGTCTGTAGTTTCCTGGATCACCCTGGAACCCTTCTAAAAAATTGCCATTACATTGGTCATTCTTTAATCTTCAGTTATTACAGATGATTTTAATGATAGTTCACAGATTACTAATATAGGTCTGTAATCTCATATTTCAATTCTTTCAACACTCTCGGGCCTTACTGTCCAGTACACTGTTGCTTATGTGTGAATCACACTTGTCATTGCCAAATCTCTGCTGTGTATCATGATGCATATTGATGTACATTGTGTGGCCTTTGGAATGACACACCACATATCCATTTCAGTTTACTCAGGGCTGTACTCATAGCTATTTTGTAGGTCTGTACAGGGGTCTGGCAATACAGAGGTGCATTGCTACTCCCCTCAAATCAACTTGCCTATCCTTTCATATAAATCCAAGCACAATCAGGACATAAATGTGGACATGATTCAGACATGTCTCATCCAAAACACTACCTGTTACAATAAAACACATACAATGTGAGCCTTCAGTGCTAGTGCTTTGGAGGGTCAGTCAATCATGATGTGCAGCATATACAGGCACATTGACCACCAGGAAAGAGTGTTGATTTGGATCACATCTGACCCCATGTGTGACGCATTTGTGGACATCTCATCTGTACAGTGCTGCACAGATCACACTATGGGGCTGGGTCACTATAAAGCATGCAGCCTTATGCACAAACCATGTGTGGACATCTCACTACCACCATCTACTCAAACATGATGTCTACTTATGCAACAATTGTCTGACCTTGTTTTTCTTCTGACATCTTCCCAGTTATTCATCAGGATCTGGTGGATATTCAAGGCTGCATATCTGATGTGGGACACTCACTCAGAGCTGCATTTGAGGAGATGTCCACCTCCATGACAGGTGCCATTGATCGACTCAATGCAACAATTGGACAGCTACTGCAACAACCCCAACAACCACTGACACCAGGGACAAGCTCTACTGGCACTGCAGGAGTTGCAGTTATAGCACCAAGGAGGGGATGGGGACTTCCTCCCAAACAATGATAGACTTGTTCAGAGGGGCATGCTTTGCATGTAGGTCACTATCCATACAGAAATGTGTGCATTTCTTTCACTATGTTATAAATATGGTTGTCTTGCTACATGTGTGCATGTCTTATTCCATGGTCTTTGGTTGTACTGTAACCTGTACCCAGGACCTCCGCATACTCTGCACCCTATGTCTGCACACATGATGTGTGTAAACCAGGCATGCCCTTGGCCGCAATATGTCAGGATCTACATACCATTCTCCCTTTTATCATAGTTTAGCCATCCCACATACAGAACAGTTCTCTTATTCAATTGCCCATGCTGGATCTCATATGTCTTTGTTAGTTCAACATGGGAGGCTACCTCTTGTTAGCTTGATAGCTACAACTGTGGTGCATGAGCTAGTCATTCTGTGTGCTACAAAATACTGCCTGTGTATCCTGGTGACATAGTGGTATGTATATGCATGTGTGTCTTTGGTGTGAGCTGCCAATGTGTGCCATGGTCACACATTCCTAACAGTCGAGGTTCTGCCCATTCTGCATTTTCATCTTTGCTAAGATCCTACCACTGCTAGTCTCCCATTGAGCAAATGTGGACAACATGTATTTTCCCATTCACCAACATCTGGAAGTATAGGTTCAGACACCATTCAGGTCCCCTCCAGCCCTAGATAAGGTCTTAGATAGTGCTGGGGAGGAGTCTGCTGTCTTGGTACATGTCGGTACCAATGACATAGGAAAATGTGGTAGGGAGGTTCTGGAGGCAAAATTTAGGCTTTTAGGTAGGAAGTTGAAATCCAGAACTTCCAGGGTAGCATTCTCCGAAATGCTTCCTGTTCCACGCGCAGGACCCAAAAGGCAGGCAGAGCTCCGGAGTCTCAATGCGTGGATGACACAATGGTGCAGAGATGAGGGTTTTCGATTTGTTAGGAACTGGGGAACATTCTGGGGAAAGGAGGGGCTCTTCCGAAGGGATGGGCTTCACCTTAACCGGGATGGAACCAGGCTGCTGGCATTAACCTTTAAAAAGGAGATAGAGCAGCTTTTAAACTAGATATTAGGGGAAAGCCGACAGTCGCCCAAGAGCGGATGGTTCGGAAGAATGTATCCTTGAAGGATACTACCAAAAGCAGAGAGGTTCCACAAAAGAGTAAAGTAGCCCAAATGCCCTCAAGTATGGAGCAGACAGAGCTTAAAGATCCCAATTTACCCATGTCTAACAATAGCCAAATTAACATGAATAAAATACATTCTCTAAAATGCTTGTATGCAAATACTAGAAGTCTAAAGAATAAGATGGGAGAGTTCGAATATATAGCACTAAATGAAAGGATAGATATGATTGGAATATCAGAGACATGGTGGAAGGAGGACAACCAGTGGGACACTGTGATACCTGGGTACAAACTATATCGTAATGATAGAGCTGATCAAATTGGTGGAGGGGTTGCGCTCTATGTTAGAGAGGGCATTGACTCAGAAAGGATTAAAGTTTTGCAGGAAACAAAATCTGCTGTAGAATCTATATGGATTGAAATTCCATATAAAAGGGGGAAGTCAATGGCAGTGGGGGTGTACTATTGAGCGCCTGGCCAGAATGACCAAATGGATGATGAAATACTCAAAGAAATCAAGGAAGCTAACAAATGTTACAGCACAGTAATAATAATGGGTGATTTCAATTACCCCAGTATCGACTGGGTCAGTGTCACGTCAGGACATGCTAGGGAGATAAAGTTCCTAGATGAAATAAATGACTGCTTCTTGGAGCAGCTGGTTCATGAACCGACCAGAGGGGAAGCCATATTAGACCTAGTCCTTAGTGGAACACCAGATCTAGTGCAAGAGATAAGGGTGTTGGGGCCACTTGGCAATAGTGATCATAGCATGATCACCTTTGATTTAATTAGTGGAGGAGGGATAGTAAGGAAATCCACAGTACTACCTTTTAACTTTCGAAAGGGAGACTATGATAAAATGAGGAAAACAGTTAAGAAAAAACTAAAAGGAGCAGTTGCGAAGGTTAAAGACGTACATCAAGCTTGGGTGTTGTTGAAAAATACTATCTTGGAAGCCCAGACCAGCTGTATTCCACGCTTTAAGAAAAGTGGAAGGAAGTCCAAAAAACTGCCAGCATGGTTTAAAGGTGAGGTCAGAGAGGCTGTTGCTGCCAAAAAAGCATCTTTCAGGAAATGGAAAAAAGAGGCAAACGACGAAACCTGGAAACAGCACAAGCACTGGCAAGTCAAATGCAAGGCGTTGATAAGGCAGGCAAAGGGAGAATTTGAGAAGAAGCTTGCTGCGGAAGCAAAAACGCGAAATAAAGACCTTTTCAAGTACATTCGTAGCAAAAAACCCGTGAGAGAGTCAGTTGGTCCATTAGATGATAAAGGGGTTAAAGGAGCACTAAGAGGCGATAAGGCGATAGCGGAGAGACTGAATGAATTCTTTGCTTCGGTCTTTACTGAGGAAAATGTAGGGATGTTACCCATGACTGAAGTGGTATTTAAAGGTGCGGAAGAATTGAAGGAAATATCGATACATCGGGAAGATGTCTTACAAACTATTAGATAAACTGAAGAGTAGCAAATCACCTGGGCCGGATGGTATACATCCAAGGGTGTTGAAAGAACTGAAATATGAGATTGCAGAACTGCTATCAGTAATCTGTGAACTATCATTAAAATCATCTCTAATACCTGAAGATTGGAGGATCGCAAATGTAACACCAATTTTTAAAAAGGGTTCCAGGGGTGATCTGGGAAACTACAGACCGGTGAGCCTGACGTCAGTACCGGGAAAAATGGTAGAAACCATCATAAAGAATAAAATTACTCAGCATGTAGATAGTCACAACCTAATGGGAGACAGCCAACATGGCTTTAGACAAGGAAGATCTTGTCTTACTAATCTGTTATGTTTTTTTGAAGGAGTGAATAAACAGGTGGACAAAAGTGAGTCGGTTGATATTGTGTATATGGACTTTCAGAAAGCCTTTGACAAGGTCCCTCATCAGAGACGTTTGGCAAAACTAAAGAGTCATGGGATAGGAGGCAGTGTACTATTGTGGATCAGGAACTGGTTAAAAGATAGAAAGCAGAGGGTAGGGCTAAATGGCCAATTTTCCCAATGGAGAAAGATGAATAGTGGTGTACCCCAGGGATCTGTGCTGGGTCCGCTGCTTTTTGACATATTCATAAATGATCGGGAAAGTGGATTAACGAGTGAGGTTATCAAATTTGCAGATGACACAAAACTATTTAAAGTTGTTAAAACCCAAGAGGATTGTGAAAAATTGCAAGAGGATCTTGATAAATTGGAAGACTGCGCATCAAAATGGCTGATGAAATTTAATGTGGGCAAGTGCAAGGTTATGCACCTAGGGAAGAACAACCCAAACTATGGTTACACGATGCAAGGTTTCACATTAGGAACCACCACCCAGGAAAAAGATTTAGGCGTCATTGTGGATACCATGTTAAAACCCTCGGCCCAGTGTGCAGCGGCGGCCAAGAGAGCAAATAGAATGCTAGGTATGATAAGGAAAGGAATGGAAAATAAAACAAAAGATATTATAATGCCTCTATATCGTTCTATGGTGAGACCGCACCTTGAATATTGTGTGCAATTCTGATCGCCGTATCTTAAAAAGGATATAGCGATTTTAGAAAAGGTACAGAGAAGAGCCACCAAAATGGTAAAGGGGATGGAAGGATACTCCTATGAAGAAAGGCTAAAAAGGTTAGGGCTCTTTAACCTGGAAAAGAGATGGCTGAGGGGAGATATGATAGAAGTCTATAAATTAATGAACGGAGTGGAACGGGTAAACATAGATCGATTGTTTACCTTATCAGAATATAGAAAGACTAGGGGACATGCAATGAAGCTTCAGGGTAAACTATTTAAGACTAATAAAAGAAAATATTTTTTCACTCAACGTGTAATCAAACTCTGGAATTTGTTACCGGAGGATGTAGTAAAGGCTGTTAGTGTAGATGGGTTTAAAAAAGGTTTGGACAAGTTCCTGGAGGAAAGGTCCATAAACCATTATTAAGAAGTGACCGAAGATATCAATGCTTGACCCAGTACAAGCATTGTGGAACTTGTGTCTCTTGGGGAAACTGCTAAGTACATATGACCTAGATTGGCCACTGTTGGAAACAGAATACTGGGCTTGATGGACCTTGGTCTGACCCAGTATGGCATTTCTTATGTTCTTATGTTCCTTTCAAAGAAGGACATACATACCATAGTGTTGGGACACCTGTCGTCACCCTCATGCCCACACCCTGCTGTTCACTGACATACATTATTCACCATCTAATCAATCTGTTGACATTCCCAGATGGCAGGTATTACAGTAAACAGTAGCTATACCTGCCCTAATATGTCTGGCCTTTGCAAGGCCACGAGACCTAGGAATATGATTCTGTTGGATACATATTACAGAATCCTTGATTGCCTATGCGACACTGTTATGCCCTTGTATCCAGCCTGCAACCTGCTGTGGCACACATCCCTAGCATTGTGCTTCTACATTAAAGGTCCCCTCTCTTAACTTTGGGCACTGAGCAAATCATCCCAGAGGCAGACAAATATAGTTGCAGGGGGGATGTGCTTATGCCAAGCAGACTGTCATAACTCCCTCCGAGACAGGTCTGTGGAACACACAGTACTGCACATTGCAAGCTGGCCTCAATGTTGTGATCAGGGTTTGTCCTGAGGCTCTTGCATGGATCTCAGAACATGCCAACTCACTGTTATTTGCCATTTCAGATACTGAGGCCTTCATGCTGGGTGAGGCACCATGAGTTTGTGGCTAGATTGCAGGTTTTCATGAGTGTTATCGCGCATACGTTTTGCAGAGTGCATCTGGACAAATTGTCCATGGCTACATATGTCAAGGCATGTGTGTCGAGCAGCTATGTAAGGTTCTGAACTGCATGACAACTATGATGTGCAAGCACACGACTAACCCTGCATCTCTGGAGGTCTAATTCATCTGTGTAGTTTACATGCCACTGATACCACTAGGGACTGACCCTGCAGTCCTTCTGTACATCAAGGCAGCACACCTGCTCTTCAGTAGCCTCGTTAATGAATGACACCAAACACACCCAGACAATGTATGCATCCTTATTCGCTATGTCTGATGATGTTTCCCAGGACATGTTTCTGTCACATGTACTCTTAAAGGCAAGACACCCATAACATTCCATTCATATTCAGTGTTATCAAATCTTAGGGTAACAGATGCTCATATGACCCAATTTGTTCACTCCTACGCATGGTTGCATATTATGCCCTACAGAAAAACAGCATTGATGGATGGTAGAACTGCAATCATGTACCCTGTCTCTAGCCTGTATGAGCATCTGCCTGTCTCATGTTGTCATGCACTTGTGCTCTTTCCCACCTGCATCATACCAATGTGGTAACTTTGAACTCCTCTTTCACAATCCTGACATTGTGCTACAAAACACACAATGGATGGTGTAACCTTGAGGCACTTGTATGAGGAGAACACCTGTGGCTTATATATCTGCCTTGAGCTAGACATGCACATGTCAAATGGACATCACACAGTTTTGATGCATAAGTGCCATATAGATACATAAGGCATGTTACACAGATACAGATCTCCCTCGCAAACTGCATCTCTGATAGAGGAGACACTGCCCTTTGGAGGGGCCACTACACTTTGTCCAGTTTGCATCTCTCACTCTTGCATGTACCCTAAACCAAAGATATTTACAACAGCAGGAGACAAACAACAGTTGGTGCGTGTTACTGCAAAACCTATGCCAAGATGGTGGAGAAAGTGAAAATGTAGCCTGGCTCGGTTCTTGCACAATGGTGCCATTACACAGAAACGCACATGAGGGGGAGTCCCAGGTATTCTCCCACCCATCCTTGTATTTGTTATGATATTCTGCATAAACATGTCTGTGGAGCATGTGATTTGAACACAACCTACCTGCCAGTTCTATCTGTTATGTAGCAGGCATATGTTCTGTTGTATTGTAACACAACATGTGTGGTCACATTCCTGTTCCCTGCTATTCCCTATCTTTGGGCTGTGCGAAAGGTTGACGCTCCTTCTCTGTATCATACAGAGTTGTGATGGCTCTCCATTGCTACATATATTTGTACCATGACCCATGTGAGACAGAGGAGATTGAGCTCTGAATCTGTGTCTGAGGCATACATCATGTTTTTCCATCCTTGTATTGCCCCTTTCCATTTGTGCACATGTTGGACAGACACATTTTCACATATACCTGTAGCACTTTATTCAAAGGTATGTAGAATGCTATAAACCAGAGTGAGCCCCCATATATAGATCCCAGCCCTGTACATATTCATACACACTTTAAAGGTGCATCAACACAGTCATTTTCCAAATGTCCATGAGACACCATCCACATAGTACTGCAGCTGGAGCATGGATCTAAGCAGGGGACATATACCTTACTTAGACAGTGAGGGGCTGTTACATCTGCAACCATCATAGTTGATATTATGTGGAGTTCCTGCAGCCACTAGCTACATGGGAGTAATGTGTCATTCACCTTTATGCCATAACATATTGTCGCCGCTGCGTGACTAACTTCTGGCACCACCCCCACTCCATCTCTGAAATGCCCTGACACTAAGGGATGGTTTACGTGGCTATGTGTGGATATTCAGTGGCACAAACCAAGTATAAGCCACTCAATATCTTCTCTAATGATCTTTCCATTCATATGATGTGTCCAAAGTATGAAAATCAAAGTCTCGTCATTTCAGCTTCTAAAGAAAGTTTAAATTTAATCTCCTCTAGTACCGACTGATTGGTTTTTCAGACAGTCCATCACATACACATTATACTTCATCAGCACCATAATTCAAAGAAATTAATTGTGCTCCTGCCTTTCTTCTTCACTGACCATCTTTCACATCCATATGATTTATTGGAGGATGGCGAACGTAACGCCAATATTTAAAAAGGGTTCCAGGGGTGATCCAGGAAACTACAGACTGGTGAGCCTGAAGTCAGTACCAGGAAAAATGGTAGAAACCATCATAAAGAACAAAATTGCTGAAAATGTAGATAGTCATGGCTTAATGGGAGACAGCCAACATGGCTTCAGACAAGGAAGATCTTGTCTTACTAATCTGTTATGTTTCTTTGAAGGTGTGAATAAACAGGTAGACAAAGGTGAGTCAGTTGATATAGTGTATCTGGACGTTCAGAAAGCCTTTGACAAGGTCCCTCATCAGAGATTTTTGGCAAAACTAAAGAGTCATGGGTTAGGAGGCAGTGTACTATTGTGGATCAGGAAATGGTTAAAAGATAGAAAGCAGAGGGTAGGGCTAAATGGCCAATTTTCCCAGTGGAGAAAGGTGAATAGTGGTGTACCCCAGGGATCTGTACTGGGTTCGCTGCTTTTTAACATATTCATAAATGACCTGGAAAAGGGAATAACGAGTGAGGTTATCAAATTTGCAGATGACACAAAACTATTTAAAGTTGTTAAAACCCAAGAGGATTGTGGGAAATTGCAAGAGGATCTGGACAAATTGGAAGACTAGGCATTCAAATGGCAGATGGAATTTAATGTGGACAAGTGCAAAGTTATGCACCAAGGAAAGAACAACCCAAACTATGGTTACACGATGCAAGGTTCCACATTTGGAACCACCACCCAGGAAAAAGATTTAGGCGTCATTGTGGATAGCATGTTAAAACCCTCTGCCCAGTGTGCAGCGGCAGCCAAAAGAGCAAATAGAATGCTAGGTATCATAAGAAATTGAATGGAAAATAAAAGAAAGGATATTATAATGCCTCTATATCGTTCCATGGTGTAACTTCACCTTGAATATTGTGTGCAATTCTGTTCGCCGTATCTTAAAAAGGATATAGCATTATTAGAAAAGGTTCAGAGAAGAGCCACCAAAATGGTAAAGGGGATGGAAGGATACTCCTATGAAGAAAGGCTAAAAAGGTTAGGGCTCTTTAACCTGGAAAAGAGACAGTTGAGGAGAGATATGATAAAAGTCTATAAATTAATGAACGGAGTGGAACGGGTAAACGTAGATCGATTGTTTACGTTATCAGAATATAGAAAGACTAGGGGACATGCAATGAAGCTACAGGGTAAACTATTTAAGACTAATAAGAGAAAATATTTTTTCACTCAACGTGTAATCAAACTCTGGAATTTGTTACTGGAGGATGTAGTAAAGGCTGTTAGTGTAGCTGGGTTTAAAAAAGGTTTGGACAAGTTCCTGGAGGAAAGGTCCATAAACCATTATTAAAAAGGGACCCAGGATATCAGTGCTTGACCCAATACAAGCATTGTGGAACCTGTGTCTTTTGGGGAAACTGCTAGGTACATATGACCTAGATTGGCCACTGTTGGGGAGAAGAAATAGAAATAGTAAACAACTTTAAACTCCTTGGATCAATAATCAATAAAGAAACAACAAGCAGTCAAGAAATCCAATGAACACATTGCTCTTGTCAGAACAACTGTGAAGAGCCTACATAATATTCTCAAGTGCAGAAACATATCCCTGCATACAAAATTTGATTTGTCCAAGCCATGATGCGCCTGATATTCAAAGCCATTTACTTGAATTTGCCACCTAGAAGGATATTCAGGAACACTAACATGGTTAGTGCCACTGAATATCCCTGGTTAATGCCGCTACATGCCCCGATGCTAACTGCTCAGCATCAGGCGTGTTGAGTGTGTTCTGGGGCAGAGTAGAGGTGGCATCAGTTGCTAACTGGGCAGCAGTGATATTGCATTGCTGCCCAGTTAGCAACCCATGGGTAAAGATAGACGTAGCAAAAACTGGCCTATCTTTACCCGTGGAAGCTAACTAGGCAGCGGTGCAATATTGCCACTGCCTGGTTAGCTTCTGTGGCATCTTTGGCTGTGCGGCGACCCTGAATATTCAATGCAGAGGCCACATATGACCCTGGCATTGAATATATCCGGGGTTAAAGTTCAGTGGTGACGGCTATGCGCCATAATTGCACATAGTTCTCGCAAATGAATATCGGGCCTGATATTTTCAGTAATGTAATTTTCTCCTATTTTCTTTAAATGTTCAAAGTTGTTAAATCACTATCCACATGTGATTTAACAACTTTGAATAATTTGGTATCATCATTGTTACATTATTACTTCTAAATCGCTTTGACATCTTGAAAGACAGTATACAAAAGCAGTTAAATAAATTAATTAATGCATTACTTTGTAACTTCCAGTCTGTATTTTTTTAAAGAGTAAACAATAAATTTGCATTGACTCGTTTGACTCCACTCACAATTTTATAGACCTTTATCATATCTCCCCTCAGCCATTTCTTCTCTAAGCTGAAGAGATCTAAACTCTTTATTCTTTCCTCATAAGAGAGTTGTTCCTTCCCTTTATCATTTTGGTCATTCTTCTCGTATGTTTTCTAAATGTGCTATATCTTTTTTGACATGTGATGAACAGAAATGCATACAAAATTCAAGATGTGGTACAGAGGCATTAGAATACACTTTGCTTTATTCTTTCTTCCTTTCCTAATAATTCCTAACATTCTGCTTGCCTTTAGGGTTGAAGATGTCAATGTATTGTTCACAATGACACCTAGATCCTTTTCTTGGATGGTGACTCCTAATGTGGACTCTAATATCTCTTACTATAAAGCACAGTTACTTACCTGTAGCAGGTGATCTCTGGGAACAGCAGGAATAAGTCTTCACATATGGGTACGTTGGTACCGACGGAGTCTGCGCGGGAACGCTTCCCAGCGTCCAATCAGAAAGCCTTTGGAAGCATCCCAACATGCCTATGTGCTGCCTTCCCGCCTTCCCAACTGCCTCTCCTCAGTTAAGATTGAAAGCTGAGACAAAGAGAGAGAGAGAGCAAGGAAGGGAAAGATAGAGATAGAGAAAAAGCAACTCCTAGGGGAGGTGGGTGGGTTGTGAAGACTTATTCCTGCTGTTCCCAGAGATCACCTGTTACAGGTAAGTAACTGTGCTATCTCCAGGAACAAGCAGGAATGAGTCTTCACATATGGGGACTCCCAAGCTCAGATGCCCAGAGGGAGTCCTAGCATGTTGCAAGTCTAGAATGAGCCATGCTATTCCTCAGGACCTCAGGCATCCTGGGGATGGAGGGTAGGAGTTGAATACAGAAAAGGAGCTGTGGAACAGCTGGTTAGAACAGGGCTTCAAAAGGGGAAGACCCTGTATAGAGGGCATTTAGTAGTATAATATTGTAATCTGGGCCTCCCTTGTTGGCATTGCACAAGTCCACTGAGCTACATATGGATCTGTTAGAAGAGCCAGTGAATGCGCTCAAGGGGTACCTCACTGAGAAGTAGAGGTAATAAGTAGAACAAAAACAAGTGGAGGTCAGAACCCTTCAGGGTGAGAAATAGCCCGAGGGGAAAAGCTGGGGTAGTATAAGAGGTAGAGCTTCAGCGGAGACGCAGAAGGTAGTATTAAAGAAAGCTTAAGCTGTTTGGGTCCAAGAACAGTACAAATGTAGGACCAAGAGAAAAAATGAGTCTGACCCAACTGGACTGGGGTTGGAATCAGTCCATGTAGGGGAGAAAGGGTATAGAGACCCTTGTATCTGATAAGAAAGTAAGGACAGACTCAGGAGCGCTAAGCTTTAGAGCAACTGTAGCTCCGCCATGTCTTTCCTAAATGGGATCAAGTAGGAAAGAAAAAGGTACATGGAGAGCTTCAGGCGTACCTAACCTGAAAAGGTTATGGTAAGGAAAAAGTTTGCTAATTACCACAGGAAGTGGTTATAGGTGTAGCCCCCTAAGTATGCTGGCACAGCATTGATAGGGGTAGTGCCCATCTGTTAGGATCATATAGGAATGTAAGAATATCTGAACCTAACAGACAGATAGATAAGTAGATGGATACAGATCTATCTAAAAATATATCTCATTATATCTTTAAATATATATGTATATTTATATATAAATATATTTAAATATATACACATATAGGGTATATATGCATATATTTACAAAGAGATATGTATGGGCAGAAGACACACAGATAGATATAGATAAGTATTTATCTGTATCTATATATATATCTATATATACCTATATGAATAGGCAGGCATATAGACACATGTCTCCAGGTATATGGATGGAGAGATATCCATAGAACCCCATCCCCCCTAGGGATATAGGGAGAGAGGAAGATTCATCTGACAGCAAGAAGGTTGATACCTGCTTGAATAGATAAATAGAGAATCCTCTTTTCCTGGTTATGACTGACAGAGTCAGAGGAAAGGTGTCCCTGACAAGAAGAAGAATTCGAGCTCTTAAATAACCAGGATGGCCTACATGAAAAATGCAGAGGATAACTTCAGTCTGCAGACAGGAAGTCCATATATCTCCAGGATTGCAGTATGGAGAATGGACAGAGGACGCCTCTGGAGGAAGATACCCTAGTGATCCGCCTATGAGGGCAAGATGGGTATTAGGCGTCCTCTAGCTGCCATTGAAGAATTTTATCTCTGACGAGAAGACCCAAGCCAGGGAATTGGCCCTCCTTTAGGCTTTCACGTAATGAAAGGCCTGAGGCTTATGCTACAAAAGAGATTTAAGATAAGATGGAAAGGGTAGGGAATACCTGCCAGACATGGAACATGGCTGGGGGAACCCCTCCTAACCATCTGGGGTTATCTGCTAGGCAAGATACTGATGCTCTCTAGCAAGGGCCCATAGTGTAAAGCTACTCTGTAGAGATGCAGAGAGCATGCTGCAGGTTGGTTAGAAGAAAAAACTGGCTGTGGAAAGCCCGCAGCTAACCAGCTATTCTGCCAAGGACAAGGGGGTGAAGAATAGAAGTTAACCAACCAGACTGTGATGACAGGGTTTCCCAAACGAGGTTGATAACCAGTTTGGGACTTAGCACTGAGGCTAGGAGGATTGCTAGTGGAGGGGAATCCCTGGTTGTGTAGAGAACAAAACCAGTGGTTAACCACTAGGAATTGCTGTATCTGCAGCAACTACCAGGGCAGCGTGGAAAATTTCTTTTCTCTCTTCCTTTTTTAGATTGGGAAAAAGAAACAACAGACATGGTAAGAGTTCCTATTGTCTGATGAGCTGCCCTAAGATAACAGGGGGGGGGGAGGAGACAATTCCAGAAGGGAGAATCCCCCAGTAGAACAGGTAGAGGACCATAGGGGCTTACCAGTGTAAAAGGGCCACTCTTACAAACCAAATGTTATAGTAAGAGGGAGGTAAGGCAGAGTTGCAAGAGACCGACTATGGAGGAAGTCTCTGACAGGTGAGATGATACATGCCAGTAGAGGGAAACAACTGTCTATTGATAGTTGTTACCTCTGTTTCCTTCAAGAGGAAGAGGAAACTGTTAAGTATGGGCATGATCATCATAAAGACTCTTAGAAAAAAGATATCTCATGAAGAGATATCTAGGTAGGTTAGGATGAATTTAGTGCAGATACTGCCAGTGAAGGAAGCAGTCTGCCACCCAACAAAGAGGGACAATGATCTATTTGAAACCCTGCGACTACTGGGTTTGTTGACCCTGTTGAGGTTGTGGATTCTTCAGACCAGGGCGATGTTTCCCTTGTTTGGGAACATCTGTATTATGGGCAGATGATGGGTAAAACCTTCTCCCCCTAGGGGAAGAAAGTTTGGTAGGAGATTTCCTACCTACTGGGAAAGAAGAAGGCGTAGAACAGCCTCTGGAAAAAGGAAAGTCAGTGGATAACTGAGTAACCTGGAGTAAAGACTCTTTGTTGAAGAGATTTTCTCCAGTGCAAGGAGTATTTCCCAGTCTTTCTTGTGCCCATTTGTCCAAGTCTGAAGCTTGAAGCTAGGCTCTACGTCATGCCCCTATAGCTAGAGCAGATGTCCTGCTAACAGACTCAAAGGAGTCTAGGGTAGCACGAGTAAGAAACCTAGAGATATTTTGAGTATGACTAACCAGTGAGGAATAGTCTTTACTCCTGGGCTCTTGAAGAAAAGGAGTCAAAAGATGTAATTTACTTGTGACCTCCTCAAGAGATAGACCCATATAAAAAATATATGAGAGAATTCTTGCTGAAAGCATGGATGTCTGGAAGGTTTGACGTCCAAAGGCATCTAGTGTCTTAGACTCACGTCCTGGCGGACAAGAAGAGTGCTTTTTATTACTCTTCACTCGCCTCATTGCTGATTCTACAACAATGGAATGATGAGGACGTTGAGTCCTTTGAAACCCTGGAGAGGGGTGCACCTGATATAGGAGATCAGTTGCTCTGGAAGGTGGGGGTACCTTTAAAGGAGCTTCCCACATTCGTAGAAGGAGATCCTGCAAAGAATGATGCAAAGGAAGCATTATATTCTCCTTTGCTTTGCTAGGAACAGAGAGGTATTCTGTATTCCCTTGTGTAGGATCTTGTCCAGGAATAGGAATGGCAAGTGATTTTGCCATATCCAGGAGGAAAGTCTGGAAAGAAGGATCCCCAGAGGGAACTTCACTTGGATAGGTTAGATCTGATGAAGAACTAGCGTTGACACCAAGGGATCTATTCCAGTATATAGGAATATAAGATCCTGAATGGTGCAGGATTTTTTTACCTTCGCAGGATTAGGGCTGTCCGGCTACTGCTTTCAGCTCCATCCCTCACCACCCTGGTGATTTCCTTAGTAACTACCCGACTCGATTACTGTAACTCCCTCCTCGCCGGCCTCCCCCACTATCAACTTCACAGACTACAGCTCATTCAAAACACCGCTGCCCGTCTTCTCATCTTCTCTTCATCCCGAGATCACATCACCCCTCATCTCCTTTCCCTCCACTGGCTCCCTATCAAAGTTCGCTACCTATACAAAATCCTTATTCTTACACACAGGGCCCTCCACACAAGCACGCCCCAGTACCTTTCTGATCTCATTTACCTTCAACCCGTACCTCGCCTTCTTCGTTCCTCCCACGGCAATCGCCTTTTCCTACCTTCCCCCACAAATGCACACCTTGAGTCAACCCGCCGCGCCGCCTTCTTCTTTCCAAGTCCCGCTCTCTGGAATTCTCTCCCACACTCCCTCCGCATTGAACTATCCTTTCCCCGATTCAAGACCCTCCTTAAGACCTATCTCTTCCACCAAGCCTTCAACCTCCCTGACCCCACCTAGGAATTTACGTGCCATTTATTAAGTCATCCCCACATCACCAGTCATGCTTCCCATACCTCCCATCAATTTACACAACCCTGACTTCCCTACCCCTCATAACCCTCCGGACTCTTGGACACCTCCTATTCTAACCACCCAGCCCTTACCTACCCTCACCTCCGCACCCCCCATCCCGCCCCCCCTCCCCATTTCTCTTCCCAGTTTGTATTGACATCTGGCCTGTTCTATCTTTCCACCTTTATCTCTCGCTCCTTTCCTATCAATTTTTGGCGTTCCTTTCTCCCTTTATTTTCCAGCAGTCCATTGCATTGTACACCGCCTTAACGCTTTGGTACAGGGCGGTTTATCAAATACTTCAAATAAAGATAAAG
This sequence comes from Ichthyophis bannanicus, assembly GCA_033557465.1. Taxonomy (NCBI): domain Eukaryota; kingdom Metazoa; phylum Chordata; class Amphibia; order Gymnophiona; family Ichthyophiidae; genus Ichthyophis; species Ichthyophis bannanicus. Next base: position 361,914,168 of record CM066037.1, on the reverse strand, counting down.
ATAAAGTATGGGATCCTTAGATGGTGGTCGCTGGTACTGCAGGTCAGAACCAACAACAGTCGGTAACAGGTCGTTCATGCTAGGGATCGATTCCAAACTCGACATCGAGGGAAGCGAACCTGACGAGAAAAGCATGGAAGGTACCGACAGCAATGGTACTGTGGATATCGGTACCGATCTCGGTACCGTATCTGATACCGGTGGAAGAAGACCAGCCGGTGGCAACTCTAACGGTATCGGAGGAACCGAGAGTTGCGGATCCGAATTATCGGAACCGAGCCTTCGGTACCGACGGGAGTCGGTACCAAGGTGAGTCGGTACCCAGTCCTCTAGACTGGAGATCGATTCCAGACTCGGCATCGAAGGAAGTGAGTCTATCGATGCACGTCTGGAGGGTACCGACGTCGGTACTAGTATCGGTGTCAGTACCGATACTGGAAGGTCGATCTGAAGCATATCCACCGGCCCCGCAGGTACCGAGGATGCCAGACGATGATCCTTGGTGAGGAATGTTTCATCCAACACCAGTGCCGATGCCGGGGTATCGGTACCGCTCAAAGCGGATGCCACCACCGGGCATGGCTCAGGTATGTTCTGTGAGGGGTGAACCTCAGGAACAACCTGAAACCCCACACAGGCTTTGGAGGCCGAAGACTCCCACCGGGGTTTTGAAGCCAGTGGATTCTCGAGGACAAGGCCATAGGCATCTCTATGCTGTGCATGAGAAGTGCCACTCGAGGACTGGCTAGTCTTAACAGACTGTTTTTGGGTTACCTGATCCTGTGTAGAAGAAGATATGGTCGGTGCCCTGAAATTGGAGGGGGATCGCGTGTCGAGGGGAACTCGATGTTGAAAACTTCTTCTCGCAATACTATTGCCCGAGGGCTCCGTAGGAAAATGGTCAGGACCCAAGCAGGTTAGACACCAATTGTGAGTGTCTAAAAATAAAGTTGTACCGCCACAGTTTGTACATTTCTTGGGGAAAGTGGCTGGCGGTTCCATGAAGGAAAATGGAGAGGCCTAGAAGGCCTGAGAACCGTGAGACACTAAGGAAGAAAAATATATTCCTTAAAAAAGAAAAAAAATTACAAGAAAAGAAAAAAGAAACACCGGCGGTACCGGTGGCTTCGGGGAAGGCAGCCGCGACCACAAGAAAAATAAAAAATAAAAGAAGAATTTTCTGCGGTGACAGGAGGACGTCCTGCCAGCTCCGTGGAAAAACGAAAACTGAGGAGAGGCAGTTGGGAAGGCGGGAAGGCAGCACGCAGGCGCGTTGGGATGCTTCCAAAGGCTTTCTGATTGGACGCTGGGAAGCGTTCCCGCGCAGACTCCGTCGGTACCGACGTACCCATATGTGAAGACTCATTCCTGCTTGTTCCTGGAGATTTAGGGTTATTCTTCCCTATGTGCAAAAACTTTGCACTTGTCCACAATACATTTCATCTACTATTTGGATGCCCAGTTTTCCAGTCTTACAAGGTTCTCCTGCAATTTCTCACAATCCACATGTGATTTAATAACTGACTAATTTGGTATAATTTGTAAACTTAATGAGCTACTCATCGTTCTTATTTTCAGATCATTTATAAAGATGCTAAACAGCACCAGTGCCATTACAGATCCCTGAGGTACTCAGCTATTTATTTTCTTCCACTGAGAAATTAACCATTTAACTCTACTCTCTGTTTTCTCTCTTTTAACCATTTCCTTATCCACAACAGGATATTGCCTTCTTTCCCATGGCTTTTTAATTTCAGCAGGTGCTTTTCAAGAGGTACTTTGTTAAAGGATTTCTGAAAATCCAGATGCACTATTTCAGTTGGCTTACTTTTATCCACATGCTTATTGATGCCTTAAAAAAAATAGAGCAGAATGGAGAGGCAAGATGTTCCTTGGCAAAATCCATGTTGACTTTGTCCCCTTAAACAATGTCTATATAGACGGTAAATAATTATGCTCCTTGTAATTATTTCTATTACATTGCCTAGCACTGATGTCAGGCTTACTGGTCTGTTGTTTCCCTGGATCCCTTTCTAAAATTGGCATTACACTGGCTATCCTCCAGTTTTATTGTATTTTAGACAATTTTAATGGAAGGTCCCAGATTACTAATAGTATATCTGCAATTTCATTTATGAGTTCTCTTAGCACTCTGTGGTGTATACCATCTGGTCTAGGTGATGTGCTACACTTTACTTTATTAATTTAACCTGATGTATCTTCCTGGTTCATTGAGATTTGTTTCCTCTAAATCACCATCTTTAAAGATGGAACCATTTATTGGTCTCTACATTTTGGTCTTATCCTCTCTGAGTGCCTCTTTTAATCCTTGATCATCTAATGGTCTAACTGACTCTCTCACAGGCTTCTTGATTCAAATTTATCTGAAAAGGTTTTGTTGTGAGTTTTTGCCTCTGTAGCAATTTCTTTTTCACATTCTTTCCTTCTTTATCAGTACTTTGCATTGAACTTACTAATGCTTTGCTGTTTCCTGTTTTCAGATCCTTTTTCCATTTTTTTAAAAATGTTATTTTGCATATAATAGCCTATTTTACTTTGCCTTTTAACCATGTTGATTGCCATTTTGCCATCCGTCCACCTTTTTTAACACATGGAATATATATGGGTTGAGCTTCCATGATGGTATTTTTGAAGAATGCCTAGACCTGATGTAAACTTTTAAGTGGTTATTTTTGGCACCCTATTAATGCTTTGGATGTCTAAAAATGGGCATAGAGATGTACAAAGCACAGAAACATCCCTGGAGCCATCTTAGAAGCCAGGTCTATGGATGTCCCCAGCTTAAGGATATCCAAGTCGGGGCATAGTGTAGGTGTTGCCAGGGCTTTCCCAAGAATTTGGACATTCTTGCCCCATTTCACAGATGTCCTGGATGTCCCAAGCCACTTACTACTACAAATCATTTGTATAGCACTACAAGGTGTATGCAGTGCTATACATATATATGTAAGACACAGTTCCTGCTCATCAGAGCTTACAATCCAATCAAGATGAAAAAACATCACAGAACTGAGGACTAGAATATGGCAAGATACACATACGTAGTGGACAAGAGAGTGAGGAGCATCAGGATCCTAAAGCAGGCGGGGGGGGGGGGGTGGATGGTTGTGATAGCTTCCCCTTTTAGTAGCTGGTAGATCACAGGGGTGGGTTTTCTACATGGTAGGCCATGGGAATGCTGCTTGATGCTATGGCCTGGGGCAGGTTCTCCAAATGGGCTAGTTTTGTGCATACCATGACAGCCATAAACCTCATTTCTAAGCCAGGGTATGTGGAGTATGATCTCAGTCTCTCAAATTTATTGCTAAGGCTCAGCGTAGTACTTGCATCGTTCCAAAGAGAGCGTCCTTCTGGAGTTCATAAGATGTAACATGTATGGGTTTGTCAAGATGTGCTTAGAAATTCTTCTTTATCAAGCCTGTGACTCCCAGTACAATGGGAAATATTTCTGTATTTTTCTGCCATATTTTCTTGGTCTCTGATTGCATTTCTTGGTACTTCAGGATCTTCTGCCTCTCTACGCAATTCACAGAATAATCACTCGGAACTGACACCTCTATCAATGTTGTTCTGGTGTTTTTCTCCTTTACCACTATATCTGTTATCCTTGCATCCAGTTTCTTATCTGTTGTAATGGGAATGAAACCTAAGTCAGATATTAATGCTTAAAAAGACTGTTCCATTTCAGAAGTGGGATTATCTACATGCACATTAAAATCTCCCAATAATAGATTACAAGAAAAGATTAAAGCCAACTATCAACTAACTAAGTCCGTCTACAGAGGAATGAGAAAGTGGAGAAGGCTGATAGACAACAGACAACAAATGGGTGGAGAAAAGTTAAACTTAAGATGGAGAACATCAGTTAAAAGTTATTTCTTGGTCATTGAAAAGGAAAGCATTAACAACACTAAGGGGCATTTTTACTAAAGTGCTCTAATCATCAGCATGGGGTTTGACACACGCTAAGGGTGCAGTGCTAACAGTGTGAGGCCCCATGCTAAAAATCCTGCGCTAACCGGTTAGCACATGATTGGGCAGGGACTGGACAGGTTAGGGGTGTAATATGGGCAATGATGGTATAGCATAGCTAGTGTGATCATTTTGGGTGCATGCTAACTATATCTGTTGCAATTAGTGCAGTGCATCTATTGCTACCTCAATGGGTGCACCCACCTGCCAGTTAGCCCAGTGCTGCATGTTAGAATCATGCTATCGGCAGGGGTTGGATACATATGCTGCAAAACGTTTCACTAATTTGAAGCACAATTGAATGCTACTGGCATGCACCTTAGTAAATGTGGCCTAACTAATCCAAATTTATATTTCATCTACAAGATCAATGCTGTTAGTAAATATAATAGTATTAATACCATTATTTATAATATAGATGATATTTAATAGTACTTTTTGCATCATGTCAGTAGTATACTGAGAATTGAATTAAAAAAATGTAAAAGAATAAGGGAGTTATTTTAGAAGCCCTCTTCATGATTTATATATGTATATATGACCATTTAAAACATACAAATTGTGTTCACGTGTAAATGACCATTTTAGAAAAGGCTCATTTTTCAATAGCTGTACATATTGTGGCAAAAGTGTACATTTATTTATTTAGCTGTATTTATATACCGCCTTTCTCCGGGTCAAAGCGGTGTCATGGGCATGTTAGGGGTGTTCCAGAGCATGGTTTGGGTGGGACAAAAATTTACATGTGTATTAAGCCCAAAATTGTCCACATCCGGATTTACACTTGCTCTCTGACATGAACAGATATTTAAAAAATGCTCCTTTTGGCCATCCCTTTATAGCAGGAATTAAAGGGGATATCTCCCTTAATCCTCCAATGTTTATTACACCTTCAAAATTGAAATGCGCTAAAGATAGGGGTATGTTTACAAAGCAGTGGTAATAGTCTCCGTGCGATATCGGAGCCGCGTATGGAGATCGCTACTGCTGCTTTGTAAACATACTCCGTAGAGTCCTCTAGTTAATTTAGAGTTTCAGCATGTTTAGTTTTGTAAAATGGCTCAGTTAAACGTGTGTGTGCTGATTTATACATGCACTTTGTGAAATGTTGATGCTTGAATGTGTAAGTTGGTTTTTCTGTTGATTTTTCCCATATGTACATTTGTTAAATGGTGCCTCATGCTACACATAGATGTCAACCCCTTGCGTTTCTGCACCTTCTTTAGCAGAATTATTTCTAAAATGCTGTCAGAATTGATTACGTCCTGATCTTATCTTTTCAATTCTGATCCCTATGTGTTGTTTAAATTGTGCCTTCGCATTTCCAAAACAATAAGAGAGGTGATGACCACCTCAAACAAGGCAGACAGCTATGTTAAACAGAAGATTCTTGTTCCGAAGAGTTCATATGTGCATAGGTGGTGCAAAAGAGTGATTTGTCAGAATACATGTTGCACCTCTTTATGCTAAAATTGATACTTAATTATATAGGAGCTTACATATGACTAAGAGGTGTTGAACCAACTTCAAAAAAGTAAGACTGCAATTTCAATTTACCTTTAACTGAACCCTTTTAAACTACAATTGATAGAAAACAGTACTCAAAATATAATAATTCATAGTGAATTATAGAAAGAGATGCACACTTTCCTTTCATTCCTTCCTGTATTACATTTAATGAATAGATATGCCTTTTCTTTATTTTGTGGTACCCTACTATTACATGATAGCATCATATTTTTCTGCCTAAATAAATTCACATTCTTGTCACCTACTATCTGTACAGAAAGATTTGAGACATTTATTTCTAATTGAGATTTATATGGAATATCTTTTAGAGGTAAATTTGTTTTATTCTTCCATACACTGTTTAAAAGGATCTTCACAGCTTTATCTTCTAAAGGAATTGTCAGTGAGAAAGTAAAACTGCAACTAGTATACATTAAAATCACTTTAGTTTTTAAGCTGTCATGTACAGTTTCAGAAGCTGCTAAGTTGCTATTGTTTAATGTCTGTCATTTTATAATGCCTTCCAAGTTATCTATCCTGCAAAATTATTAACTGATCTAAAATTGCCTTGTAAGTATTAGGACAATAGCAATTTTGTAACAGCTGGGACACTGCCAGTGCAAGATAAGTACATTTTGCTCTGTAGATTCATAAAGTGCTTTGAAATGGTTTGTAACTGATGGATGGATGCATTTTCTAAGTGCAGAAAGCAATATTTTGTAGAAGGAAATGGCTTGAAAGCTGACATACATGCATGCAAATGCCATTCTCTTCAGTGAGTAATTTGCTATTTCTTTCAAAAGCATAAATGGCATAGTTAGACACATTATTTTGTATATCACACATAACAATACAAGATGCACAAAAACAGCAAGTACAAAACATTTCATATTGATAGAAGAACCCATGGCTACAGTATATGATTAGCATAAGTGTACGCACACTGAAGTAATGCCTTCAGCTTGAAAAATTGGAAAAGAGAGGATAAAAGTTCTGCCTATTTTGCAAAATGTGTAATAGTTTCTTGCTTAGGTTCATTCATGTCTGCTTTGCCATAGACATTTCCACTTCTTAAAAGGCCCCCTTTGGCTATAAAAGTCAACATAAAGTATGAATTTTTTGAACAGGTATGTGGCTACTCACTGGCTTCCAGACCAAACTATAGACCAAACTGTACCTTGCGCAGAACTGACTAATGCTCTGTACTTTTTTTCTCTTAACTAGAATGTAAGCCACTGTTTTCTCTTAACTAGATTGTAAGCTCCGACGTGCATGACTCTGACGGGCAGGGACTGTCTCTTGTATGTTGGCTACCTCTTGTAGGTTAGCTGTGCAGCGCTGCGTGCATGGTGCTTTAAAAGTGCTGAATAGTAGTATTAGTAGTAATATATCTGCTTATCAATAAGGTGGAATTGCTCATTTAGCTACTTTCTCACCTAGCTTTAATGTTCATGGCAGACTCCATTCACATAAGGTGCCTTCAAGTACATTCCAATATAAAAACACACACTGCTTTCTTGACGGTCACACTAAGATCTCCTATATAAGAAATCTTCCAGCATTATGAGCAATGACTTTTAATGGATCTGGGCTTTTGGTGTTTTTTGGATACAATGAATACTTTCCTGGTTGAATATACTAGAGAACATATTCTTTTACATTCAGGTTACTGTAAAATGAACATGAATTATAAAGTATATTTTAGAGCCAAAATCTTGATTTAGGTAGTATTTTGCATTAAAAAAATATTCCAATGTTCTTTATACCATAGTAGGTCAGTGAAGGGTTAACTGCAGCTTCTGGACTGGATAGGTAAACAACATTTGTATGGTACCCAATTCATGTGAAAGCTAGTGTGGAAGAAAACAAAGAATATTGCTATTATTTTATCTTTTTTTTTCAAATTAAAGAATTTTCCTGTGATAAAACATACAAAGGAGGCTAGTTACTAACCTACAGTAAAATCTTGCATTACAGGTTAGTGACTTTCGTGGTAAAAGTGTAAGGATCCCTTATTCACATGGAGGACCCAAATGCAGGTAGAGCTCCAGAGTCTCAATGCATGGGTGAGAGGATGTTTATTTTATTTATTTATTTATTTATTTATTTATCTATTTCTTCTATACCGCCCCTTCCAGAGATCAGGGGCGGTTTACATGGAACAATTTAACAGTTTTGTATACGTTCGTATAACATTACATTGAACAAGAACTTTTTAACTTTTTACATATAACAGAACAGTAAATTATTAAAACTATTTACAAGGTGTTGCAGGGAGGAGAACTTTTGATTTGTTAGAAATGGACAACATTCTGTATAGGAGGAGGCCATTTAACTAGAGGGAAGCAGGCTGCTGGCACTAAACTTTAAAAAAGAGATAGAGCAGCTTTTAAAGTATATATTGGAGGAGAGATGACAGGAGCATATGATTTGGAATAATGCATCTTTGAAGGATAATCCAAAAACATGGAGATTAGGGCATCCTGATAGAGAAGCTGTAATAAAGGTAAAAGTAGTTTGCAGGGGCAGCTCAAGACAATCTGCTGCCTGAGGTGAAAGTTGAGCTTCCCCCCCCCCCCCACCACCTCAGCAGCCAAAATGGAGGGGCACGTGCTTCTAGCAAACCAGCCTTATCATAATAGCACTACCAGGACTCATACAGCGCCAAACTCTACCTATCAAAAGGCAACACTGCAAATCTTAAACAACTACATCTCAGAGAATACCAATACATCTCCTACTGGGAAAAGAGAACAAGTGGGACTGTTAACATAGAAATTACATGAACAGAATTTGCAGCTTGATCACATATGCAAAACATAGATCATCAACAAGCACAGAACAAGGGATCACAACTTAAAAATAGAAATGCGTAGACAGATGCTAAACTGGAAACCCCATGGAACCAGACAGCATCCCAAAAAAAGAGGAAATAGAAATGCACTGCCTTCTGTACTGTACAAAATCCAAAAGATAATCAGCTGCACATTTCCCAAAAACTGAGAGAGAAACGCAAAGACCTCCTACAAAAGAATGAGCAGAAAAGAAAACAGTATAATCCTGGGGAAAACGGGGATGAGTGCAGCAGCGAGAAAGCCCATGAGCTGCTGGGGGCAGATGGCGTGCAGGGCTGGAAGTTCCCCAACCCGGCACTTGCAAAATACCTCACTTCAGTAACACATAGAACAAAGGCAGATCTTCTCCAAGCATACAAGATAATAAATCACATATTACAGATGTGCAGACAAAAACTGAACTAAAACCTCACAAAACCACTCCGTACGCAGTGCAAAACTTGAGAACTAGAAACAGAAATGGATTTCCTTCTATGCTAAGCCAGCCCCAGTCATTATTCTTGTGGGGGAGTGGGGGCTGTTAATGTTACATAGCACATCCCCATGTCAAGTGTACATAGCCACAGAAAATCGCAAATGATCACCGAGCAATACGAGACATCTCAAGATGGACGACCAACCTGTATATAGTTAGCCAACCTGTAAATAGTGGTAAGTAAACCCGGTCACCTGTGACCGATTGCGCAGGCTGTACAAAGTTTCCCTTGTTAATACCAAGTTGTTATACCTGTTCATTGTAAGTCCAGTGTAGGTCCTGCCTGCACTGTACAAACGTTGTTGACTGTAAACCGCGCTGATTCCAAAGAGCACGGTATAAAAAATGACATTAAATAAAGAAAGAAAGAAAGAATAATGCACAGGACTCCGAAACCTCAACATGCGCTCACAAAAATGATAGAAAATCAGCCGTCTCACCCAGAACTGCTCAGATTACTCTTTTCCAAGAGGAAGACATTTTGACCACTCCTGGTTTGAATTTACATCTAAAAGCAGTGTGGATTTGTAATCCCAAATTCTGCCTATTGAAATCAGAGCTTTGAGTCCCATAATGCAATAGGATAAGGTTATTAGAAATCCAGGGACTGCCCTTAAATCTTCTTCTTGGAACCAAGTTATATGGCAGCTCTGCCCACTTGACCGGACACTCTCCCCTCTCCCCTCCAGCCCCCTCAGGTAGCTGCAAATTGCAAAGACTTAGCTCACAGTGTGCATAGATCCCCGCCCACCCCAAACACACAGACACACACGCACACATAAAAGGTATATCACAGTTCCTATTTTAGGGTCTGATTTACTAAGGGGCATGTTTACTAAAAACCGCTAATTTGCGCGCCGCAAAATAGCGCACTAAAAGCGGTACTTAAGAGCGCTTAAACGCCCCGCAATCTTGCGTGTCACCCCCGCAGAGGTGAGCGGCACACTAACGGGCCCCTTACAAGTGCGGGCCCGCAAATTTCCGATAGAGGCGTGGAACGTCTAACGGAGGGCGGAGGAAGGCTCTGGAGGGGCGGAGGGACGGGGTCAATGGGTGGAGAGTGGGAGGGGAGAGGCTCCCCGCACATTATCGGGCCCGAATTTACAATGGAAAAATAGCGCGAGTGAAACACTCGCGCTAGAGGGCATTTAAAGGGAAGAGAAACCATTTCCATCAGCAATGTACAGCAAAACGGGGGAAACCTGCAAAACGTTAGCAGTGTGAGACCCGTGCACAGCACAAAAATGCAATTAGAAGTATAAAATGACCACAGGAAAAAATGACTAATAGTAGCTCAGCTCGGGAACAGGTCCAGTAATGGGCCAAATGAAAAACCACACGCAGGAAAGTCACAAAAAAAAATGCAGCGTGGAAATGTGTATGGAGCGGAGACACCTCTAAAAAGCATTTCCCCCTTATGGAGCTTTCCTGGGAGTGTCCCCCATGTTTGGCCATCAATATCACTGTTGCCCATCTTGGTCATATATTATCCCCCTGTTCCATGGTCATGTCTGGGGTTTATTTTCACGTCTGTCACCAGACAGGGTGAAGCAGCCCACAGTAAAAATGTGCAGAGCAGGGTTTGGGACCCCATCCTGCCAGGTTTACCATCTCCAGGTACTGCACAATCTCTGTGGCAACAGTGTGGTGCAGTGGACAGAGCCATGAATGCAAAGCCCAGAGGGACACAGGTTCAAATCCCATCTGGGGCTCATGCCAGCCCAGTCAGAATATTTTACCCACCACCAAGCAGAGATAGTAAAGACACCCCTTTATTACAGAGAACATAAGCATGTAGCAAACACCTATATTTTACTCTGCACCGCACACACACCAGAACAATGGGCATCACCCACAGCCGATTCACCCAAATGCAGCCCTGGAGTATCTCAACTCAATCTTGCCATATGCCTTTGCCAAGATAAGGACATGCCAGCATGGTGGCGAAACAATACAGATGGTGGAGGGGGAAGTGCCTGCTAGCCACAGAAGACAGTGGTCAAGCCATGTGCAGGCTGGTCCCGTCCACTGCAACAGACAGGCCCTGATGGATGTACAGTCATGGACCTCCCAGGGAATACAACCAATCCGTGGCAACATGGTGGTGCAGTGCACACAGACAGTGTATGCAAGAGCAGAAGGTCACAGGTGCAAAGCTCAGCTGGTGCCCCTGTCAACCCAGTCCACATATTTTATCCTCCAGCAGACACAGATAGTGAGGACACCCCTTTATTACAGAGAACATAAGCGTGTCCCCAAACCCCATAATTTACCCCACCCCATCCCCCATTTACACACCACAGTTATAAGTGACACACACCCCAGTACACACCCCATGTACACACCCCATTTATAATATACACATACCCCATTACAATGGTCATATCTGACAGCTGATTTGCACAAATGCAGTCCTGGAATGTCACAACTCCATAAGTTCACATGTTTTAAAAGATAGGGACATGTCAGCATGGTGTCGGACGGGTACAAGTGGTGGTGGGGCCAGTGTTTGATAGCCACAGCATGCAGTTGGCTAGCCATGTGCAGGATGGCACTGTACACTGCAACAGACAGGCCCTGTTGGATGGACAGTCATGAATGTCCCAGGGAACTCAGCCAATCTGTGGCTACACAGTGGTGCAGTGCACTCAGACAGTGTATGCAAAACCAGAAGGTCACAGGCTCAAAGCTCAGCTGGGGCTATTCCCAATCCTGAACACATATTTGCCATAGAAATAAACGGGGATACTGAGCACAATCCATTAAGGCTGATGACACAGGCATAGGATAGGTAAACCTGCCTTTAATTTTACATCCCAGGCACCCACACACCATGAACAAGGGCATCACCCAGAGCAGAGTATCCCAAATGCAGCCATGGAGGGTCACAAATCACTCAGCTCTGCTGATGTATCCAACAAATATGGGTGTGCTGCAAGTCACGTAAACACCACCATGGTATGCAGCTGTATCAGAGCCATAATCATCACGGACAACATGAAAAACCAACCTGTGTCTGCACAACATTGACTGGAGTTGTAAACATCTGCAATAGAACACTGGCCAACAGAGGCAGAAACACATCCACCTGCAGGCCCCACTATCCTAAGACAAATGCAGTGGCAGGATGTTGGGCCCAGTGTGCCCCTCTAAAAACTAGCATGTGCATACATGATCAATCACACAATACAGATGTGGAGATGTCACACACATATTGAAAGCCTGTGATGAGCAGTGACTGATAGAAACGCCTATGCTAAGCACAACCACATCATCCATCTGTAACATACAAACGTCTCTGATGTATGTGCAATGCGTGTCAGGTCATGTCTGCCGCAGAGACTAGCACCCTGGGAAAGATCTCTAAATGTACACCCCAATGTTGCCATGCCTGCACCTCGCCCATTAGTGTTGCGTTGGTCAGGGCTCCCAAATAATATTGCATCAGCTACATGCTGTCCTAGGTGTGGGGAGTGTGTGTCTGTCTATCCAGTGTGTGTTGGCTGTGAACAACCCCCACAGCCCACAATGATAGCACTGTTGGCAGTATTGGCCTGACAATGTGCATAATGAGGAGCAAAGTACTGTGGGTACAGAACAGACAGGGCGGCAGGAGCAGGATGCAGCTACACAGGGCAAATGTGCATGCCAGGACCATGTTGTGCCTTGCCATCACCTCCACAGACATGTTGTCCATAGCATGCTCTGTGTGGAGGTCACTCTCACCTTGAATGATCAGTGACCATGGGATGGCTAGGTCACAACAGAGTAGTTCACCCATGTGATGTGTATGGGTTCTGTGTATATGGTGCCCAATCACTGAATCAACTGTGTGGTGGGTGTGCTCACATCCCAGTTAAGGATGCACAGAGTTTACCTGAGAGCATGCACTTTGGACTGGCTAGTGGCCTGTCTGCATTTTGCATGTGTCTGGCAGCAACACCTTGCAGGGTCATTAGCTGGACACACACTGTGCCTTTTGCTGGAGAATGTCAGATGGTGATGGGTGAGTAGGGGGTCCCTAGCCCCACTGTTTGTCTGCCTGATCCTGAATTATGGATTTGTCCCAGATTGCACAGAGTGACCTGCAGGTTGTCCTTAACACAGCTGGACTGCGTCTGCTGTTGCTGGCAGCTGCTAGCACCCTAGATGGTATATAGAATGTACATATCATCATTTTGGGGAAACTGTGTTCCACACGGAAGGTTTGGTGGTCAGACACACTCTGCCTATGTGTATGGAAATCTCCATTTCCCACACACACCCTGCACATATATCAGGAAAGGCAGGGCACCCACACAGGATATGCACCCTTTGAGGAGCACTGCAGCCCAGAAGGCTCTGGGAGGCACAGATGCTGCAAGGTGGAGTGTAGGTGTGTCTGATGTGCCAACCTATCAGACATCGGCAGACAAGCTGTCATGATGTATAAGCAAGCTCAGACAGGATAGGTGCTGTGTGTCTCACATCACCCTCAGGGTGAGCACACACCACACACACTGTGATGGTGTGCACCCACTCTGTAGCTGCAACACTGAAGGTTAGTGCCCAACACTAGGCCTAGGTGCTGTGGGGTTGTAAACCCTCCCGTCCGGCCATCATGAGACCGCTGCTGTGCATATGCAGTGCATCATGGGTGTGAGTGGATTGACACCACCCTGTTTACTGCAGCACAAAGTCTGCAGAGGTCATATTGCAGGCAGCCATACCTCTCATCACAGCCACAGAGCTGTAGTCCACTGGTGCCTGCAATACCTCGGAATCGAAAGGTTGGTGGTTCAAATCCGAGGTGTGTTTGTACAAGCAATGTTTTGTGATCCTCACATTGTCCCATATAATCCACCAGTCAGCAGCAGTGCTGGTTACATTGCAGGAAATTAACATACATAGAACAAGCCATTGTAACATTTAAACAATCATTTCCAAGGTTCATGGGGGCTGTCACGCATGGAATGTGTGTAATATCATGTATTACTGGCAACCCCAACACCATGACAGTGCAGTAAGCCAGGTCCACACTATATGGTGGCGTGGGGAGCACCTGATGCTGACAGCACTGTGAGGATCTCCGAACATCCACCACTAGTTCACACTCAGGGACCTGTCAATGGCTGCACTCACCAAACACCCCACTGTGTATGGAATCACGGAACCCCTGGCTCCACATGCAGCAAGGTCAGGTGTGGGCCACAACTAGATTGATAAGAACAGATGCCTGGCTGGCTAAAGAGGCAATCCTGCAGACTGTGTGCTGTGGTTACCAGGGGTGCGGTGATCCATTTTTGAGAATGGTGTACCGCACATGATGTAGGCAGCAGTGTGAGGGTCTTGCCACTAGCATCACCTCTGTAATCCTGAAAGGGGTCTGTGGCAGGTAATAATGTTGCAATGTCAGAAAATATATGCTGGCAAAAGCATAGATGTACATGGAAAGCACCATGGCCAATGGTGTAACAAAGTATGATAATGTGAGCTTACTGAGACTGGCACACTAGAGCCCAACTGGAAAATGTAACCCATGACGCCTGGTTAAGCAGTCCATGTAGCAAACATTGTGCAAGATCACAGCCACCAGGACTGTATGCCGGCACACATACCAAAGGTTATTGTGCAGTGTGCTGACATGCTGACCACATCACCTCATAATGTCCAACACGCAACATAATGTATGTGTGCAATGCTCATATATGAATCTCATAAAGACCCCTACAGCAAACAATACAGCATTGGTGTCTGTACAAGCTGATACACCACAGAACATGGTCCACCAACATACAGAACCCCATATCACCAGTCTGATTGACACCTGGTGCTGATGTTCTGGCTGCACCCATTGCTATCAGTGTCAGAGCACTACCTGCTATGTGACACACATAGCACACCTCATCTGACAATGGCCCAGAAATCAGTGGATATGTGTCCATAGGTTCAGGACCAGAGTGTGTGAACAGGTGTAATACATAATATTTATCGCATATTTAAATGGACAGGAGAGGCACCTCGTAGTTATGTGAGTATGCTGAGCACATGACACATATTGTTACTAAAATTATAAACTATTATTATGAATACTGCGTACCGGTAATAACCGCAACATCTTGCCACACAGCAATACCGATCGCAAGTGCGCGCCTCGATTATTCGCGCAGCCATGCGCCGTGCACCAGCGCGAACCGCTACGCGCAAATGCGGAAGTTGCGTTGTTAGCGGTCGCGCGTGTACACACCCTGAAACAAAATGGCGTCCCGAGTAAGGAAACCGGCGTTCAGCCAACGAGAGCTGTGCCACCTGTCCACCCTGATTGCCAGGAAACAGAAGAGGCTCTTGGAAGCCCAGACCAGCTGTATTCCACGCTTTAAGAAAAGTGGAAGGAAGTCCAAAAAATTGCCAGCATGGTTTAAAGCTGAGGTCAGAGAGGCTGTTGTTGCCAAAAAAGCATCTTTCAAGAAATGGAAAAAAGAGCCAAATGATGAAACCTGGAAACAGCACAAGCACTGGCAAGTCAAATGCAAGGCATTGATAAGGCAGGCAAAGAGAGAATTAGAGAAGAAGCTTGCTGCGGAAGCAAAAACGCGAAATAAAGACCTTTTCAAGTACATTCGTAGCAAAAAACCCGTGAGAGAGTCAGTTGGTCCATTAGATGATAAAGGGGTTAAAGGAGCACTAAGAGGCGACAAGGCGATAGCGGAGAGACTGAATGAATTCTTTGCTTCGGTCTTTACTGAGGAAGATGTAGGGATGTTACCCACGACTGAAGTGGTATTTAAAGGTGTGGAAGAATTGAAGGAAATATCGATACATCGGGAAGATGTCCTACAACTATTAGATAAACTGAAGAGTAGCAAATCACCTGGGACGGATGGTATACATCCAAGGGTGTTGAAAGAACTGAAATTTGAGATTGCAGACCTGCTATCAGTAATCTGTGAACTATCATTAAAATCATCTCTAATACCTGAGGATTGGAGGATCGCCAATGTAACACCAATTTTTAAAAAGGGTTCGAGGGGTGATCCGGGAAACTACAGACCGGTGAGCCTGACATCAGTACCGGGAAAAATGGTAGAAACCATCATAAAGAATAAAATTACTCAGCATATAGATAGTCATGACCTAATGGGAGACAGCCAACATGGCTTTAGACAAGGAAGATCTTGTCTTACTAATCTGTTATGTTTTTTTGAAGGAGTGAATAAACAGGTGGACAAAGGTGAGTCGGTTGATATTGTGTATCTGGACTTTCAGAAAGCCTTTGACAAGGTCCCTCATGAGAGACTTTTGGCAAAACTAAAGAGTCATGGGATAGGAGGCAGTGCACTACTGTGGATCAGGAACTGGTTAAAAGATAGAAAGCAGAGGGTAGGGCTAAATGGCCAATTTTCCCAATGGAGAAAGGTGAATAGTGGTGTACCCCAGGGATCTGTGCTGGGTCCGCTGCTTTTTGACATATTCATAAATGACCTGGAAAGTGGAATAACGAGTGAGGTTATCAAGTTTGCTGATGACACAAAACTATTTAAAGTTGTTAAAACCCAGGAGGATTGTGGAAAATTGCAAGAGGATCTTGATAAATTGGAAGACTGGGCATCAAAATGGCAGATGAAATTTAATGTGGAGAAGTGCAAGGTTATGCACCTAGGGAAGAACAACCCAAACTATGGTTACACGATGCAAGGTTCCACATTAGGAACCACCACCCAAGAAAAAGATTTAGGCGTCCTTGTGGATACCATGTTAAAACCCTCGGCCCAGTGTGCAGCGGCGGCCAAGAGAGCAAATAGAATGCTAGGTATGATAAGGAAAGGAATGGAAAATAAAACAAAAGATATTATAATGCCTCTATATCGTTCCATGGTGAGACCGCACCTTGAATATTGTGTGCCATTCTGGTCGCCATATCTTAAAAAGGATATAGCAATTTTAGAAAAGGTTCAGAGAAGAGCCACCAAAATGGTAAAGGGGATGGAAGGCTACTCCTATGAAGAAAGGCTAAAAAGGTCGGGGCTCTTTAACCTGGAAAAGAGACGGCTGAGGGGAGATATGATAGAAGTCTATAAATTAATGAACGGAGTGGAACGGGTAAACGTAGATCGATTGTTTACCTTATCAGAATATAGAAAGACTAGGGGACATGCAATGAAGCTACAGGGTAAACTATTTAAGACTAATAAAAGAAAATATTTTTTCACTCAACGTGTAATCAAACTCTGGAATTTGTTACCGGAGGATGTAGTAAAGGCTGTTAGTGTAGCTGGGTTTAAAAAAGGTTTGGACAAGTTCCTGGAGGAAAGGTCCATAAACCATTATTAAGAAGGGACCCAGGATATCAATGCTTGAACCAATACCAGCATTGTGGAACCTGTGTCTCTTGGGGAAACTGCTAGGTACGTATGACCTAGATTGGCCACTGTTGGAAACAGAATACTGGGCTTGATGGACCTTGGTCTGACCCAGTATGGCATATCTTATGTTCTTATGTTCTTATGTTCTCTTCCCAGGGCCCTCCAGGAGCAAAAACATGGCAAAGGTCCAGAGGGCATGGGAGAGGCTGACCAGGCGATTCAATCGTCAGGCAGACCACCAACGTGAATGGACACAGGGCACAACAAACATATACACAGACAGGGTTGATGACAGATGTCCATGCTGTTGTGTGTTATTAGTCTAGAGAGGTCAAGTGTAGCAGGTGGAACACATTGCATATGCACTGTGTATCACATCTGGGTGGTTGGCCATTTAGCCAGGTGGTGACGGATGTGTCCACAGAGGACATGATGCCCCCCTGGCCTTATGACAGCTGGTGGTGTTGATGTCGCACAGCACACAGCAACACAGCTAGGCCATGCATCTGGCTAAATAGCCACAGGAAACATCTTGTGCTGATGGCGGTATCTGCATCTGCAGGGTAACACATAGGGGCGACCACCATGGGTTGTGCAACGTTGAGCACATGGGCCCTCAGCCACACATGTGCCCTGGGGTGGTGTTAAACTATTCTAAAATATAACCCCCCTATCCCCATGGGTCCAGAGAGACCCACAAAGTGGGATCCAGTCAACCTGGGGATATGGGTGTGTGGCCTAATGTAGTGTTAAGCATCCCCCTACCTCCAGGGGTCCAGGGAGTCCATTCAAAGTGGGCTCTGTGTCCCCCTGGAGATATGGCTGTGTGTACTAATGTAGTGTTAAGCATCCCCCTACCTCCAGGGGTCCAGGGAGTCCATTCAAAGCGGGCTCTGTGTCCCCCTGGAGATATGGCTGTGTGTACTAATGTAGTGTTAAGCATCCCCCTACCTCCAGGGGTCCAGGGAGTCCATTCAAAGTGGGCTCCTTCTCCCCCTGGAGATATGGCTGTGTGTACTAATGTAGTGTTAAGCATCCCCCTACCTCCAGGGGTCCAAGGTGTCCATTCAAAGTGGGCTCTGTGTCCCCCTGGAGATATGGCTGTGTGTACTAATGTAGTGTCAAGCATCCCCCTACCTCCAGGGGTCCAAGGTGTCCATTCAAAGTGGGCTCTGTGTCCCCCTGGAGATATGGCTGTGTGGCCTAATGTAGTGTTAAGCATCCCCCTACCTCCAGGGGTCCAGGGAGTCCATTCAAAGTGGGCTCTGTGTCCCCCTGGAGATATGGCTGTGTGTACTAATGTAGTGTTAAGCATCCCCCTACCTCCAGAGGTCCAGGGAGCCCATTCAAGGTGGGCTCCTTGTCCCCCTGGAGATATGGCTGTGTGGCCTAATGTAGTGTTAAGCATCCCCCTACCTCCAGGGGTCCAGGGAGTCCATTCAAGGTGGGCTCCTTGTCCCCCTGGAGATATGGCTGTGTGGCCTAATGTAGTGTTAAGCATCCCCCTACCTCCAGGGGTCCAGGGAGTCCATTCAAGGTGGGCTCCTTGTCCCCCTGGAGATATGGCTGTGTGGCCTAATGTAGTGTTAAGCATCCCCCTACCTCCAGGGGTCCAGGGAGTCCATTCAAAGTGGGCTCCTTGTCCCCCTGGAGATATGGCTGTGTTTACTAATGTAGTGTTAAGCATCCCCCTACCTCCAGGGGTCCAGGGAGTCCATTCAAAGTGGGCTCCTTGTCCCCCTGGAGATATGGCTGTGTGTACTAATGTAGTGTTAAGCATCCCCCTACCTCCAGGGGTCCAGGGAGTCCATTTAAAGTGGGCTCTGTGTCCCCCTGGAGATATGGCTGTGTGTACTAATGTAGTGTTAAGCATCCCCCTACCTCCAGGGGTCCAGGGAGTCCATTCAAAGTGGGCTCTGTGTCCCCCTGGAGATATGGCTGTGTGTACTAATGTAGTGTTAAGCATCCCCCTACCTCCAGAGGTCCAGGGAGCCCATTCAAGGTGGGCTCCTTGTCCCCCTGGAGATATGGCTGTGTGGCCTAATGTAGTGTTAAGCATCCCCCTACCTCCAGGGGTCCAGGGAGTCCATTCAAAGTGGGCTCTGTGTCACCCTTGAAGTAGGTCTGCTATATCTAGCAGTATCGCAAAGAAAATACAGGACACACAGCTCTTGTAGTGGGTCAAACACTGTCGACCATGGCCTGGTAGACATACACGTGTAATGGACCTATCCACTGCCAAGGTGGATAGGGCAACCCACCCAATGTCACATTTGTTTCTCCATCAGCCCATGTGTGCTGGATTATCATGTTGCCAGTGTGTCTGTATTGCATGACATGTGTAGGTAATATGACCACACATGTATCCACAGTACCACCTACAGGGTTATAGGGCTCATCAGGAACATCATCATCACCCTAACAAATGTGGCATGGCACTGCCATGTCTGTCAAGGGTGCCACAGAGAATGGGTCACGTGCGTCAAGGGAGACACGTACAATGCACATAGGTGTCAAAGCAAAAATGGCCACACCCACAGTTAGGCATGTATGTGGCACTGGGAACAGATCATCACCTGTGTAAAACAAGAATGGGTTGAACCATTGTGTTCCCTGATGCCCTGTGTAAGCCAGCATGTCATTGCTCCCCACCAGCTAGTAGAGAAGCATATGGGGGTATCACACAGTTCCTGTGGTCCTCCATGATGCACCCCACAAATGCTGCCTTACAGTTCAGCTGTTGAAGCTAAACCCCCATCTCTGTGTTATTGTAGGTGCAGAACACCTCCATGTCAGAGCCACACCTGTGTGTGTGCCTGCCGAGGTCACACTACCAGTAAAACTGTTGTATGTGAACCCCCATCACTAGTAGCTGTGTTGACATCAACCAAACACAATACCATGGGAAACGTGAGAATGCCCTATCACGACCCACCCCTATGAATGCATAGGCACAAAACACACCACAAACATAGACGACACACCATGTGCCAGAGGACAGGACACAAGAGTGCCAATCACTCGCTGGTCACTGTCAGACATGCCTAGTGTGCTGAATGGCAAGGATACACATGTGCCATGTCACCATGACTGGCCAGTGAGATGGCATCCAGGGGTGCTGGGCTGAACCCGGCAGCCATGCCAAGAGCCCCCCGCCCCCCCCAACCTGTGTGTGGTGGTAGCCATGTCACCTGTGGAGCACAATGTGTCCTGTGGATTACATCCACACCAACATACTGTGGCATGGTCACAAAGGGGCCACAAACCATACAAAATCGGGATGCACCAGCAGTGGCACTGATGAATGCACTCTGCCCAAACAGCCCTGGTGGTATCATCAGGCCCAAACGGCATGTCAATGACCACAGCAAGGTATGGAGTCAGCACATGCGTCTGAGCCCCTAGTGCCATGCAATGGTGTATGGGCTGTAGCCGTCAAAACTACACAGCCATAGCATTTGTCACTAACACACAGTATGCTGTCCAAAACACACTGTCCTTCAACTATGTCTGGCCCCACAGGGCACCTGACACCACCCTACACCACACTCATCGTGTGATTGCCACCCACAAAGCTCAGGGGCACAGCAGGGGCATATGGGCCAGCAGTGCAGATGTGTAGCGTGTGGGACTCATTTGTAACTGATCACCTCTGGGACTCTGCACCAGTGAATCAGAACCGCACTCAGCAACAACCCACACGGACAATATACGTACAACCCTGTGAGGTGCCTAGTGAATGTGATACCTACGTGTACATTAATGGAAATTGCAAGGGGGTGCGTGCATGTCCCAAGATGGAACACGTTGCGCCCCAGGATCAGACCCCACAGGGGCTTCCATTACCTGTGGCCAGGCTCCACACAGTTTTTGCCACAACTGAGGTAAAGCACAGGACACATGAGTCTGAGAAACAGCAATATCCACAGATGCCAAGGGTGTATGGCACCCTGCCTGGACATACCATATGACACGACACCCTCCTGAATGGGATGAGAGACACCTCCTAACATCCCCCACATGTCGAATAGATAGATGATAACGTTGCTGTGTTGGACGTTGCCTGTGTCCCCAAATGGAAAGGCCCCTGAGCACCCCACTCTGTTGGCGGCACCTATGCTGTGAGCACAATCTCACAGATGACATGGCGCCACACACTCTGGGAGTGGCGTTGGAACACTGATGCCGCCGTTGCCGTGTGTGCCATGCAGTTTGTCTGTAACCCAGGAGGGTGTCAAATACCCCTGTCCTCTGGGAATGAGGTGGATGGAGTGTTCAGAATATCTACAACATCGAGATGTGCACCTCCCACATGACATGGGGGTGGATGAGGTGTCATTTGACAGGTACGCTCATTGCGAGAGCAAATGATGCTAACAGGGTAGCATTGGACCGGTGTGGGTGCATAGGCTGAGTGTCTGAACCCGCCATTGTGTCATGGTCACATGTGCGGCAACAGCAACCTACATGGGCCAGGCTGTCACACGGTATGGTGTGAGACACCCACTGAACCCTTGCCCAACTGGCAGGGAAAAGGTGCCAGCAGAGATCCACAAGGTGGATGCTGACAGGTCCACACTGGCCATTAGGTCAGATGACTACAATACTGCAAGCGGATGCACGGCAAGGACTACGCACTGTGCACCACAAAGGGATGCTATCTGTCATATGCCCATCAGGGACACCCAACACTGCAAGCTGACTGAACTGTCAACATCACACATAACACCATATCTGGGAGACAGGCAGCCGTAGCTGGTCCAGCATCGACAGCATCCACAGGACCTTGAAGTACCCTGTGATGTAATCCCCCCCCAGCCAAACATGGAAACATATGTGGAACATCTCATGCGATCCATGTCCCTGCATGTATGTGGGATGTGAGAAATCATAGGAGGGCTGGACCCTGCACACCATAGTAGGTGGCACAGTCCGAACCCCACCAAACCCCACCCCTTGCAACACAACGGAGGAACATGTCCCTGAATGTGACCCCAGCAGCCCCTATGGAACATGGGTAACCGAGCTATGCAGGGGCACAGGTGGGGGCGCCTCCACAGCTGGATTGTGTGTTACACAGCCCCTACATGCACATAACTGAGACTACAGGAGGGCACAGACACATCTGTGTGTGCACACAACTGGGCAGGACTATACCCCTGAGGGATATACATATGACACAACAGGGCAACGCCAACCCACATCCCCACAGGCCTCACTATATACCCACCCCCCATCACAAGGATGGCCACAGACATCTGGCCAGCCACCAAACAGCCTGTACGTCCCCATTGTATCTGCTAGCACGGTGAGGCCATCTCAACACACATCACACACCCTGGGCCCCGACACAACACACACAGTATGCACAGGGTGCATGGCTGGGTGAGCTGCATATGGGCGTGCCAGGGGGACATGTGTCTAAGCACACCTAGACGTGCGGTCCAACTGGTCACACCTCACGACAGAGGTTCAGTCCGATCCCCCTCCCACACACCGGGTGCATGCCAGGGTGTGTGCTGTCTCATGGATATCATGTGAGTCCCCCCACAGCATCACCCATTTGCTCATGTTCACATGATCAGGACAAGGTTGCAGACTGACAACAACCCATCAGCTGCAGCCTTGCTACCCTTGCAGTGTGCAAATGTGAACATGGGCACTGCAAATAACCCACCTCTGTTACAGAGATATGCACCAGCATGGGGGCACATAGAAGCCTCCCGTGCCCCCTGCCATTTTGTCTGTGTGTAGGGCATCCTACGAGGCG
This sequence comes from Ichthyophis bannanicus, assembly GCA_033557465.1. Taxonomy (NCBI): domain Eukaryota; kingdom Metazoa; phylum Chordata; class Amphibia; order Gymnophiona; family Ichthyophiidae; genus Ichthyophis; species Ichthyophis bannanicus. The sequence continues at coordinate 361,891,224 of CM066037.1, read as the reverse complement.
CCACATGTGGGCTGCAGGGGCCCAGCACGGGCCAATGACACTCAACGTCAGGCCCACAGAGGGATGCCATGTGTGCTAAGGATGCTGTGAAGCACATATCACACGCATACCCTTCCCCGAAGCAACACCCATAGGGGAGAACACAGATGCCTACCTTGTAGGTGTGCTGCCCCACAGGGGACACCCACTATGGGGTGCATACACTGGCAATGGTGTCGAGTGGGTCCACAGCAATGGTGACGTTGCATCACCTGCATCTGGGGGCATCAGACACACGCACCTTGGACAGCTGCTGTCAATAAGCAGCAGGGATATGTCCCGCAAGCAACACCATGTCCCCTGGGTGTTCTGTCACCCACCCTCACCCTCAGTGTCTGTGTCACGCCCCACATCTCCCCCCTCACACACACCCTCTGTCTCTCACTGTCCCTCCCACCATCCCACTGTTGTGTTGTGGGGTGGTGGTGAGATGGGTGTGGGCAGACTGCAGCCACACAGTACGGCTGCTGATTGCTGCCCTATCTGTCAATGCATGTGGATGCCAGCTAGGCTCTGTTGATACTGCAGTGACACCTATGTGCAAACCTATTCCCACATATGTGTGGGACTGACTGCTGGTGGTGCGTTACCATGATGGATATGCCACAGGTAGCAGGAGGGTGGGAGCAGCAAGATGTGGCCCACCCAGGACATAGGCGTCTGCGTGACAGACACAGTGACAGGTGGCACGTGCTGACAGAAGACAACATTTGCATGTCCACAGGTGGAGGAACTGAGGAAGAAGGCTCGTGAACTACGACAGTTCCACATGCGGTATTTGGAACAGCTCAGCACAGAGGGAGAGCACCACCACGATGGTGAGTAGTGGAGGGCTATGCCACAGGTTAAAGTGTGCCATTGAAACAACTGCCTCTGGCCTGCCTTATCTGTACATATGTTATGTGCCACACATGGATGTGCCCTGATGTCTGTCACCCCTCACAGGTGGGGATGCCAGTGATGAGGAACCACACACCTCCACATACAGCTTCCGCAGGCCCAGCACACGCCGCACAAGGGGGGAGGATGAGCCCTTGGAGGAGAACCTGCAGCCCGACCAGCAGGGATCCGAGGAGGAGGGGACGGATGTGGTGGTGGTGGTGTCAGACGACGACATTGCGGAGGAGGATGAGGATGTCACCCACCCTACCCCAAACGAAGGGGATGGAGAGGATGGGACATTGGGGGGTGCAGGGGAGAGGGCCACAGGGGGAAGGGGTGCTGACAGGGTGGGGGGAGGGGGGGCCTCTGTCTGGCCTGGGAGGGTGGAGGGAGTATCTGCAGGGAGGGGAGGAGGGGGGGAGGGGGGTGTGTGGGAACACAGCCCACCACAGGGCCATGGGGGCACCAGTCAGCCACTGCAGGGGTGGGCACAGCACGGGCGGCAGCGCAGTCCTGTGCCATCCAGGGCCACTGTCACGGCTCATGCACATGCCAGCACACAGACAACAGGCAATGTGTGTCTGTGTGCTGGCAGGTGTATGCACGATATCTTAGTGGCCGTGGATGACACACGGCGTGACATCCATGTGGTGTTCCATGCCCTGCAGTGCATGACCGTGGCTGTTCGGCAGGTGGACACCGATGTGTTGCAGCTGGCATCCCGATGGCCACCTGCCGAACAGCGTCACAGGCACCAGCAATGTCACCTGTGACGCCCCCATGTGCCCTGTGTTGCGCAGTGTTCCCACCCCCCTTTTGGCATTTGATGTTGGGCATGTTGCCCATTTACATATGTTGTGTAAATAAATGGTTTTAGTTTGTACTTTGCATCAATGGCCTTGTGATTGCCTCACACGCACACCATGTATGCAAGGATTGGATATGTCTATCCACCTTCCTGGGGATCAAACATTGGTATGGACACCATAACGGTAACAGCAACACATGAGGAGCTGTGTGATATCTATGTGGGCATGGCCATGGGACAGGTGTAGGCCCAGAGGATGTTGCCCTGCATATGTTCCCGAGACACAATCATGTCACAGGGATGGGTCTGGTGGGACAGCAGTTGGTGTTGGACAGCAGCAATGTAAATATGCATGGCACACATGTGTGTTGCAGACACATGTATGCCATGTAGGTGCGGGACAGGCCTGTCAGCATTGCCAAGGACACACCCAATGGGCACACGTATGCCCCCATTGTGCACGTCTGACGGGGATGTAAATGGTGACTGGGCAGGAAATTGGTGCTGTAACCCCTGGGGCATGCCGACATATGCAAGTGGGCCCATGTGTACACCTGTGAGTTGTAGCCAAGGGTCAGTGACCACAGCATGTGCATGTCTGGAATGCCAGGTAATGGCATGTGTGCATTAATACCTGACAGTGTGACAATCCCTGCAACAACGGGCCTGGTCTCAGATCATCTGTCCATGGGCAGAGCATTCATGTGCACACAACCTGAGCAAGAAAGGGGACACACATTGGAGTGTAACTCTTTAATGTATGCTAGGGTACCCATGTTTGGTCTGCTCTATTTGCGACGCCGTCGCCTCACAGGTATGGCACCTGGCAATGGAGGTCCCCGTTCCCCTGGCGCCACCCGATCCTCTGGTGCCTGTAGCGGAGGTGGTGTTGGCGGCGGTGGTGGTGGTGGTGGTGTCTGTGGTGGCGGTGGTGCCATCCTCACCAGCGCAGCCTCGATGCCCTCCATGGCCACACACATCCTCTGGTATGGCCAGTCACATATGCTCTGGCGCAGATGGACCATCTCCTGGATGAGACGTTCAGAGGATTGCCGCAGAGCTATGAGTTCCTGACGAATGCCTGTGTGGGAGAAAATGGCCGTGTGAGAGCTACCCCTGCCAGGTATGACAGTAATACACAACAGGGTGGGACATGTCACACATGCTATTCCCCTGCATGTTACGAACTGTAGTGGTCAGGTGCATATTTAACTGAATGGGGACATACCTCAAAGGTGTATGTTAGGCCACACACAGGACGTGCCCAATGTAAATGATGTGTGTGACAGGCACAGGGATACCCCATCTCAGCAGGCACAACACTGTCCAGCACATGTACAATATTCCCTGGGACACAGAGCAACAATATGTACATTGTGTGTGTGGCTGGAGGGTGCGCAGGTGATTGCAATGACACCTCGGGATACACATTTTGTAGGGGAGTTCAAATGCTAACAAACATAACATGTGGGATGCAGAGTTAGGGGATACACTCGGCATGGGCAGGTGATAGGTGCATTGCTCATGACTATGAGGGATGGGGTGTGAGCAGCAGATTCACACCCAGGACATGGGCCCATCCACAACTGCACCATGCATCTGTCAGATAAGGGTGTCACATCCCCCCAGGGGGAGACTCAAGTGGTCAGATAACAGTGCATGTAGACCCTATGAGGCATGTGCAGGGCTCACAATGCGTATGTTGATGACAGGATGTTGCATCACAGGGGTACAAGCTGCACATTTGCCTAGACAGGTGTATGCTATGCATGCAACTGCTGGTGGCAGGCCATCGGGATGATTTCAGAGTCACACAAAGGGGGGGGGGGCGGGGAGGGTAGCCCTGAATGTGCATGGTAGCAGGGGTGGCAGCAGAAGGCAGAGAGGGTAGGGCTAGGTGGCCAATTTCCCCAATGGAGAGAGGTAATACATGGAGTGAGGCAGGGATCAGTGTTGGGTCTGTTGCTCTATCACATAAATTACCTGCAAAAGGGACCTACGAGTGAGGCAATCAATTTGCACATGGGAAAAACGCTTTTTAAGGTTGTCAGAATCCAAGCGGATTGTGTTAAATTGCAAGGGGATCTAGATGTATTGGAAGATGGGGTATCCAAAAGGAAGATGAAATGTAATGTGGAGAGGTACAAAGGTATGCACCAAAGAACATAACACTCGACGTATGGCTACATGATGCAAGGTTCCACATTGGGAAACACAACCCAGGAAAAAGATGTCGACATAATAGTTGATAACATGTTGTGGCCCATTACGAACGTGTCAAGCAATAGGACAAACCACCTTTATCACAACACGTATTATACAGACAGTAGAGGCCTATGGCCCGACACAGGCCGTATTCCTTTTTCCTCTGCAGGGGCAGGTTTATCAGGTTAAACACACGTCCACAGTGTGTTGGACAGGACCTGATCAACCAAAGGGATGTACCGGAGCCCCTCACCTCTCAATGTAGACAAACGCATTCTGCCATCCAAATATAATTAACCAGCAGTGCATCCACGCAAGGGGAAGCCTTGTTGTAACAATGTGAAAGTGGAAATGTGTTACAGGAAGGCCTCCCCTTGCACGGATGCACGACTGGTTAATTATATTCGGATAGCAGAAGGTGTGTGACTGCATTGAGAGGTGAAGGGCCCCGGTGCGTCCCTGTGGTTGAATAGGTCATTCTCAATACACTGTGAAGGTGTGGTTTGCCTAATGAGCCTGCCCCTGAAGAAGGACACGGACCACGGCCTGAGTCGGGCCATAGGCGTATAGTTTCTGGATAATACGTGTGGTGCTAAAGGTGGTTCATCCTATTGCTGTCCACGTTTTCCCTGGGCCCTGTATTGCATGTCGTACGTGCCTGCTGCTGGTACCTACTGTATGAGCAGAGACAGATCAGTCCATAGGTGTGTCTGGCCAAATCAAACAATGATGTGACGCGATATGTAGGTTAATGGGCATGTGTGGCATACCCTTTGGTCGCCTTGCACACAGTGTGTTGCACATACTGTACGCTGATGTGTCTCACACTGTTCGGTATTGTGCACACCGAGTGTGTGTTTGTGTAGTCACACACATTTACAGTCCTGGTAGAGTGTGCACACCTGTTAGTGTATGTACAAAGAACATAAGGGTTATCTGCGTGAACATTTTTGCCCACCCACCTTCACTGTCCCGATGTGACGAGGTGGCATGGGCCCGCAGCTCAGCTCTCAGAACATCCTCCCCGGTATCCCGTTGTGCTGGTGGTGCTGCGTCAGCTGTTCCTTCAGCCAAACGTTGTGTGGTGAGGCTTGTTGGAGGCTCAGTGTGCCCCTCCTGGGGACAAGGACTCACCCCCTGCAGCAGCACCTCTGCAGCCGCAGCATTTTCATGCCCCTCCATGTCAGATGCCTCCCACACCTCCACCTCCTCCTCCTCCTCCTCCTCCTCCTCCTCACGTGGCTGGACTGTGCTGTAGTCACCTGTATTGTAGACAGACACAGATCAAACACATATGTGTGTGCTGTACAGCTACATTTATGTGTGTGTTCAGGGGAAGGGATATGTCATGTTGTGGTTACCCTGCATGTGTGCTGCAAACAGGACCCCCTACATAACATGGACCTGTTCCAGGGGATCTGGTGTGTGTCAGAGCCCTGCACACCCTGTGTGTCCTCCGTGTTCCATTATATGCTCCCATGTGCATTTCACACGCAGTCCATCTCCCACCCCATCTGGCAGTGGCAGGTGCACACAGGGCTGCACATCACCAACAGGTACACCTTCATTGGCAGCCCCTGTTTGAGTGTGCATGCCATTATGTAGTGCATATCCCCATGGGACATACTGTATATGCAGTGTTACATGTGTATGCCACAGTCCGACAATGTGTTGAACTCAAACTGTACATGATAGTGGGACCATTGACAGGCACATGCAGCACTGTGCGTAGAGTATCTCAGATGCAACATAACACGTCACGGGCACATACTCCATGACAGTAGAGGTGAGGCGCGGCAGTGTCAGGGGTGTGGGTCAGGGTTACCAGTAACATCACCTGTCTGGAATGTGTCGGGAAGTGATGGGATGTGTGACACATGTTGTATGTGTCCCTGCAACCTGACAGTGGACCATGGGGACACACGCCACTACAAAGATGTCTGCAGCTGTGAGTGTCCACGACATATCCCAGTGGGAACATATGTCACCATACCAACACAGGCCGTGTATTGCTGCAAACACAGGGTCAGGGAATGGTTGACACATCTGCCCTTATGCCCTGGGAAGACGTGTATGACCACACCTGGCCAATGCAGTGTGTGCAACATGTGACAGGTAATCTCTGTTTCCGCCATGCATTCCGTGGTGCCTGCTGTGATGCTACTCATAGCGCAACTAGAGACATACACCGTACTCTTACCGTCAACCACAATTGTCGCATTTGTGCACATGTGATTGACCGTGCACATGTGCTACTGTGGTTTTGAGGGGTGTGGTAGCACAGTCACAGATTGTGTGCGTTTGCGGATGTGCATCACCTGCACACATGGCATATCTGCTGGCGCCATATGCTGCATAGTTTCAGGGAACCCACCCTTTCAGACGATGCTTGACATGTGTGTGAGAGGTGTAGGTCCCCTCACATGTTGGGGTGGGGGCATCTCCTTCAAGGGCGTCTCATTGACCATGCGGCTGACATCAGACCCTGGCCCATGTTGGCAATGTGACAGCTGTGTCACGCACAGCTAGTCCTGTGTTGCTCGGTGTATTCCATCTGGTGTTGATGTCATGCTGTGGCCTGAGAGGGGGGGGCGTGCCATGCTCACACACACACAGACACCATGTACCCAGATGGGGCTATGTTGGCAGGTGTGTCTCATGCAGGTGGATGCAGCCACCTATGTACTCAACACACAGAACACATGGCCAATCAGCTAGAACACCTCACCTCGGGGGTGTGGGACGGCTGGGCCAAATATCGGACACGACACAGCAGGGGGCACACTGCGCTATGCAGAGCCAGCTGCTCACACAGAGCGGGACAGGGAGACACAGAGGAGGTGAGAGCAGAGGAGGGGGGAGGAAAACAACCTGGGGGCCATGACCTTGCCTCTGCTGCTGACACCTATGACATAGAGGGGGAAACAATGCCGAGCAGCATTCGTAGTGGAGGTGATTCACCACAACACAGCATTTGCCTGGCATATATAGGGCCTAACATAACCATCTGAGAACAGGTGAGGTGTGGGGCACTGGGAGACACAGGGTTGATGGCTATGCCTATGGAGGGCATAGCTAACCCGTGAGAAGGAGAGCAGAGTGGCCACATATGTAACAAGATATACCCCAGTACAAGGTACATGGTGTTTGTATTTGCTGTGTCACATCAAAATGCAGACAGGTAGTGTGAATGCTATTATCAGCAGCGGGCCTGAGTCAGGCATTATGAAGGCAGCTATCTGCTGTATGTCATGTGTTTTCGCAAACAGAGCTATTCACAACAGATAACTTGAGGATTTGCCCCGTAGGCCGGTGCGTGGGACACACCTGATCTATTTGGGGGAGTTATTATCCAGGAGGACTTAGCGGCTCGTACATTTGAGACACGGTTCAGTGACACTCCACATACAGGTGACATGTGTCACCCACCACTTGCTTACACAGACAGGTGGGGGAGGGGTTACAACAGTGTATGTCATAGATGTGCAAACAGAGCTGTGACCATCTGGTTCCATGATGTGTCGTCTGGCAAGCCTGACCTCCCCAATACGTTTGATGCACCTTTAGACAGTCCAGCTGTACAGCAGGCATAGTTACTCCTTAGACAGATCACATATCTCTTAGATGACGGTTAATCCCTACACAGAGATGGGTGCACTCAGGGGGATGTGATGAGGATGATGTACCCTTGGATCCCCCTTGGACAATGATTGTATTGCGGCAACAACGAACAGCAGAGCCTGTCTGATCAACGGAGATTGGTGAGGCATGGCCTGACTGTTCATGGCCATCCTAATATGTATGGTGTGTAGATAATGGCCTGCAGAGCATATGACAGTAGAGAGATAGGCTTTAGCGTGACTGGGTTACAGTACAGACACATTGTGGTTCATGCTCCAGTCATAACTTGATGTCTACATGTGTGTCACACAACGTAATGTCAGGGACAGTTTTGATGGGGATGTCTGTTTACTGCATTTGGGGGTAATGTTCCCCTTTGCCACTACTCTGTCTGAGCTACATTCCTTTGTGCTTGTTGCATCACACCGAGAGGTGGGAGGCATACATCAGCATGTCCATGACAGTCCCCGTCCTACATTAGCATTGCACCTTCACACATACAAACCCAAATCCAGGGCCCACCCCACCTCAGCCCTCAAGGCCATGGAGCCAGTGGTAGCACTGTGTGTATTTGTATGACAACATAGGGTATGATGGGGCAGTGCACACAACCTCTGATCCCTGCGTAGGTACATTATGGGGCTGTGGAGATAGATATGGGTGTGCATTTGCAAAGGTGAGCTGGTTACACAATGTTACTATCAGGGAGGTGATGAGATGTGATGGTTATGCGTAACAGACATACCTGCATGTGGATCTGCAGTGTCAAGCATCTCAGGCAGCCCATAGGTGTATACAGGTCCCAGGCGTTCCGCCAGCTGCTGCTCCAGGGGGCTGAGCATTGCTGGTAGGGGGCCCCCGCCACCTGTGCCCCTGGCATGGTATTTCTCGGCACACATGTGCTGACGCACACCTCTCTTGATATCTGAATATCTTTTCTTTAGGCTGTCTATGTCCCGCAGGGGGCCCCCTACCTCAGCAACTCCATGCCTGACCTCCTCCCAGACCGCCTGCCGTCCTGCTGTGCTGGTCCGTGAGCTAAGACGGCCAAACAGCACCTCGTAGTTCTCCAGGACCATGGAGAGGAGGGTGTGGTTCTCAGCATCCGTAAATCTTATTGCCCTCCTCCGCAGGTTCTCAGGCACTGGTACCCTCTTCCTCTTCCCAGTGTGCCTGCTGGGAGCCAGCTGTGCAGGTGCTGCTATCCCTGGTGCTGCCACTGGCTCCTCAGGGCCCTCAGGACCCACAGGCCCTGCCTCCAGTGGCACTGGTGGGGCCACCTCACCTGCACGCCCCGCACACACACCCTCCCGCACCCTCAGCCTCACACCCTCCCTCTCTCTATCCCTCTCTCTCTCTGTCCCTTCCTCCCTCTCCCTCTCCCTAACCCTCTCCCGTTCCCTCTCTCGATCGCTCTGTGTACCCCTCTCTCTCCCCCTCCCCCTCTGGCTCTGACTCCGCCTCTCCATCCCCCTCCACCCACCTCTCTCTGCACACCTGTCCCCTCCCCAACTCACCTCACCCCCTCTGCCTCCCCTACAACACCCACTGAACAGACACCACAACTATGACCTCCTCACACGTCACACAACACATGAACTGTAACAGTAAGCAGCACAGTACACAGAGACGTTCACACAATAAACAGGGGACTACGGATATGACAACAGATACGACCACAGGATACAACTGATGACACAGATAACAGAAACCTACCTATCACTAGGACACCTCTCAATACACAGCCTCTTACTACACTCCCGCCCACTCCTCAGTCAACCCTCAACCTTTACCTTGTGTTTCCGTGTCCCTTTGTACCTTTTTTTTTGCGGTGCGCACGTTCCGCATGTGCAACTGTGCAACGGCGCTGCTTGTGGGCGGCGCCGATATCCAATTGCGCATGGGCGTGCGTTAGGCTGTCGTGTTTTGTGCGCGACACGCAAATGATACTCTTAGCGCATGTGCATTTCTAGGAGCATCATGACGTCAGGGCAATGCTTACGCCCATGCTTAACGGGCTCCGCGCACACGCAGACGCTCGTGTGACTCAGTTGGCACATGCGCGTCTCGCTAATTCACACACACTCACGCGCGCCAACAGTTGCACATGCGCGGCACCCACAGCCAGTCGCCCATGCGTAACGTCATGCAGATGCGCAGGATAATGCACATGTTCGCCTCGCACAAGCGTCGCAATCCCACAACAGCGCATGCGCACAGTACGGACATACCAGTCACCTGTTTAAATTGCTTCTGCAGATTTGGAGACATTGAGGGTGTTTTCGTAGGCGCGGCGAGTGTTGGTGTGTTGAAACTGAGAGCAGGTGTATGACAGTCTGTTTTGTGAGTTTTGTTTTGACTGTGTTTTCTTTCGTGGTTTGTACGGTGTCCAGTGTTTGGGAACGTGTGTGTGTGTGTGCGCGTGTGTGTGTGTGTCTCTGTGTGTGTCGGTGTCTGTGTCTGTGTGTCTGTGCTTGTGTAGCCACACAGGGGTGTTGCTGTCTGACATATATTTTGTTGCATGTGCCCGGAGACGTGGGCAGATGCTGCGGTTGCCGGACAGGGGAGATGATGCCCATGGGGCTGAGGCACAGGACATGGCTGTAGACCCGCAGCAACTCAGACCTGCAGCTGTGGAGGCCGTCCAGAGAGGTGCTGGGCGTGGAGGGCGCAGACGGCGTGCTGAGGTGCAGGCTCGGCAGCCACGCCTCTACAGGCCCAGGGCCCAGCTCCAGGGCATGCGTGAGGACCAGGTACTCTCCCTTTACCGACTGAGCACAAGGGCTATTAGGGGGCTCTATGAGGATCTGAGACCTGACCTCGAGCCCCTGACTGACCTGTCCCATGCCATACCAGGTTTAGTCAAGCTCCTTGCTGCGTTACATTTCTTCGCCTCTGGCTGTTTCCAGACCTCTGTGGCCGCAGTGGGTGGCATGAGCCGCCCCACCTTCTCACGCTGTCTCCACCAAGTACTGCGTGCTATGGTCAGCCGGGTGGGGAATTACATAGGCCTTCCCCACAGTAGGCAACATTGGGGGACCCTGAACCAGGCCTTTGAGGCATTAGCTGGGATACCACACGTGATGGGAGCTATTGATTGCACACATGTTGCCCTGGTCCCGCCAAGAGACAGGGAGGTGGTGTTTCGCAACCGCAAACACTACCATTCCCTGAATGTTCAGGTTGTATGTGATGCTAATCTGCATATTCTGAATGTGGTCCCAAGGTTTCCAGGGTCCACCCATGACTCCTATATCCTGCATCGCTCAGCACTATTCAGGGAATTTGAGGAGGGACAGTATGGTGACTGCATATTGCTGGGTGAGTAGTGACCGTTAAATAATGTCATGATGCATATATGACTGTTTTGTTGTGACATCTCTCATGTAGTGCAGCGTTTGCTCTCTGTGCATTGTGACACCGAGCAAACATTCAGCAGTGTGACTAATGATATGGGTTGACATTGTTGGGGGACTGTAGACCTCGTTTACCAGGGGACATAATTGGCCATTTCACAGCCATATTACGGACATATGTGCAATTTATATGCTGGTGTTGGTAGTGGACATATGCACATATTCTGACGTTTGTGCTGTGTGTGTATTACGATTGGATGTGTATGTCATCTATGCACAGGGGTGGGGTGGGTGGGTGGGGTTGGTTTGTTACCATACTCACCCACCTGTGCATGCATGGTTTTGGATTGTACCTGTGTTAGGTCCTGTGAGATGTATGTGATTGACAATCCATGCACCTTGTGATTATCATGTGCGTGTGAGGGCCACACACTCACCCTGTCGTGGGGATGTTAGCCATTGATTGTTAGACAACAGAGGGTGGTGGGTTGGGTACGTATCATGCATGTTCTCGGCCTTTGCAAGTGGGAGTACACGTTTGCATTGTTATGTTCATGTTTTTGTCCTGTGCCATTACAGGGGTCCAATCAGGTCTGGGCTTTGCATTACCTTTAGCCACTGCAGATATGCCGTACCAGGGCGTCATTGTATGTGATTATCCTGATGTGACTCGTAATTTGTGTGAGGTGACAGCAAGGGCAAGGGGCCATGTTGTGTAGAGACAGGTAGCTATTGGTGGGACATACACAGGGACGTAGTTATGCTCATTAGTTGTGATGTTTTAGTGATCATATGGGCTACAGTGTTGCTTTATGTGTTGTGCTGCTTAACAAGGAGGGATACATGATGGGGACAGTGGCCAGGGTGTCCAATGGGATGTTTGATGGGCAGCAGTCAACAGCATCTGGCGTCAGACTGGTATATGTTGATATGTAGACCTTGGAGGACGCGGGCTGTTGAGGTGATATAATGTTTCTCCTGGCTGAGCTCACGGTCATACATGTTCGTTGTGTGCCCCTACATTGCGTCTAAATACATTTTTGTGGTTTTTGCTTGGCAAGCATATATTCTGTTTATGTTACATGTGTGTTGCTGTTGTAGTGTGTCATTGGTGGTGATGGTGGTAGGGATGTGACCATGAACACCATGACAGGACGCCTGTGCTACACCTAGCGGATCATTTGTGGCCACAATGTGATTGTGTTGTAGTTTGACAGGTCTTTACAGACTACAGAGGCCCTTTGTTGCATTTCAATCAGCATAGGTGTAATTAGGTCAGGTAGGTAGTTGTTGGTGTCATATATTTCTGTCCTTATGTGTTCTGAGGTTGCTTCTCACGTCTATACGTGTGTCCTTTTATGGTGTGGTGCGTTTATTCATTGACCTGCATTTTATTTTCTGCAGGTGATGCAGGGTATGGGTGTCGCCCCTGGCTGCTGACCCTGTGCGCCAGCCACGGACACGTGCAGAGCGGAGGTACAATGAGGCCCACGCCTCCAGCCGCTCTGTCATAGAACGCACCTTTGGCGTGTTGAAAAGTCGCTTCAGGTGTCTGGATCGGACAGGTGGGGCCTTACAATATGCGCCAATGACTGTTGCAGAGATAATCGTAGCCTGTTGCATCCTGCACAACATTGCTCTCAGGCATGGTATCCCTGCAGAGATTAATGAGGATGTGGAGGAGGATCCACCGTGCCCCCCTGTACGTGCCTGTGTTGACACACAGGCAGGCACAGCAGTCAGGCGGAGGTTGATTACAGAACTATTCACTGGTATGTATAGCACATCTGCCCACATATATGTGCCTGTGTGTGCATGTGCTGCTTAGTAGGGGTGATGTTTCTGACCAGTTGACATTCAGATCCAGGCCTGCATTGTCCCTCAGGTGTACAAATGTCATAACATGTATGCATGGGTGTTTTTTGGACAATGTGGACAGGGATCAACAGCGGCTGTTGGTGTCGTGTGTGGCTGTGGGTTGGTACACCTTTTGGAGCTTTGGGGGCCACAGTACCAGTGAGTGGCTGTTTGTGATAGCAACTGCTGGCCAGACATAGGTATAGTGTTCTCCTGTGTGTGGAGCACGGTGTCAGGCATGTGGTACGTGGTTTGGTGTGGTGGGGAGGGCCATGTTTGTGCGCAGCACTCATGCTATGATTGGTTTGCTTTGTACATTCCTCTTTGGGGGCTTGTGTGTGTGTTCTACCCCTGTGAGCTGGCTATGTGTGTCTCTTTGTTATTTGCAATGCAACATGTCAGACAGTGCACAGTTGGCATGCGCCTGACGACATTCCCATGATGTTATTGATGTCTTGTTACATGTTTTGCTGCAACACAACCATTTTATGGCAAGGTATGCCTCTTCACGTAGCACAGACATGTATGTGGTGAAACATGTGAACATGTTCACTCTGCAGCCAGGGGTCCATCTGCTTGCTAGCCTATGTTTGAGGCGGGATCATTAGTTTCATTATCCTACTTGTACACACATACAGATGTCATGTGGGTCACATCAACAGGTGGATTTCATTGGGCAACTGTAACGCTGCCTGTGAGCCCTTTAATGTGGTTTTGTGTTATTAATTTGTGAGCAGGGCATATGTATTTCGGGGTATCTGTACATCCACCTCATGGCTCAGGTACATGGTATTTGGAGGGCAGGATGGCACAGTACACAGCCACGGATACCTTCAGGACACTAGCAAGGGATGTTAGGTCCACATACACACACAGTCCTAGATGTATGTTTTTGGGAGCAGGGGAACAGGTGGCCTATCCATGGTTCAACATTCTCACAGTTACACAATGGGATGACATGCAGACATCATGGTCAGGTGACATGCAGACAGGGGGTTGTTTTTAGCCATACATGTTGTTGAGCTTGCCATGTATTTCAACACACAATCAGCACACACAGTATTATTTGCTGTGGGAGATGTACACTGGATATTATGCATCTACACAGTGGATACATGTGGTTGTGGTGCATATCTTCCAGGTGTCACAGGTCTTTACACTGTGATACAAGACAACATATTGAGGGTACCACACACGGAGAGGGGGTATTGGTTTAAACCTGGTTGACACAGACTGATAGTGTGATCTTTGGATACGTCCAGAACATTGTGGAGACAGCCACCTCTTTAGACATATTTGTGGACCAACAGAGAGGGAGTGTGGCCAACTGACGGCTCTGTGGGGCCCTCCAATTAGCATTGGACATCTACATTATGACACTCCCATGTGCACGATCTGTGCAGTGTGAGGGTGAACAGTCAGTTGTAAGGTCATGTAATGTTGTGTGACAGCTGGGGACATTGAGGTGCAGTGTGTTTTCCACATCTCGTAGTTGACAGTTATTTTAGTTTATATTTTCTCCGCTAAACAGGACATACATGATGACAACGGTGTCGGCGTGTATCATTGGGACATGAACGGACATCCGCCAGATCCTGGAGTTCAAGGTGAGTAGATCTACAGATACATTGTATGTGTCTGGGGTCAGGGGGACAACATATTGGCAGCTATGTGTCTCAGTGGGTAGCTGGTGTTGTTTACTTATTGACGGTGAGCCTCCCTTGCCCATATCGTGCTGTTGTCACACATCTCCCCATGTGTCTGTGTTCATAATGGTTAGTGTAACAGCTGTTGTGCCTTATTTACAGCAGATGTACATGTGTGTGTCAATGTCGTTATTTGGTGGAACCTCCACTTGCTGCATCCACCATCTTAGTTAGATCAGCCATCAACAGGGTAGCAATGCATGTGACTCGGCCATTATGTGTACAGATTAGCAGTTGTGCACATACAGGCCATTTATTACAGCTGTTGTGCTGAACTACGCATATTGTGTGGTTGTGTGTTTATGGGTTGACTATGTGGTGCTGAATTGCACACGCATGATACATTATCATGTGCTATGATGGGTGTGTGCACCTGGGGGACATTGAGGACTTTGATAACTCTACGGTTGTGATGTTTACATTTCCATAATGGCCCACATTTGTAGTGAGCAGAGCTGAGTCTTGTGTTTGGTGTAACAACTGTTGAGCAATATCTATTTATGTCATACATAGGCATAATGTGGAGATCCATCTACAGGACATTTACATGGTGATTCTAATGGTTTGCCTGACGTCTCTCCCTTCGGTGTGACCTGGTGTGGCTATGCAATAGCTGATGGATTTGATGAGGAACACATGATGCACACATAGGTTAGGTTACATATTTGTTCTTTTGTGCTTACATCCAACTGTGCGTGGCAGGAGGTTTCTGTTCATCTCATGGACATGTAATGTGGCATCTCTGTGGACACAGACATATGCATATAGTGTGTCGCTGTGAGATGCCCGTGTGACATGTTATTGTTCCTATCCTTTTCCATGTGACACCCGTGTCTGCATTAACATGTGATGTTGGTTCTCATCATTGTTTTATATGTTGTGCATATCCTCTGATGTTTGCATTTGCATCCCTTGTATGTGTATTTCCTGCATTGTGCGTCGTGGGAATATTTGCTGCTGTTGCAATGTTTCTAACGTGTGCCATACTTATCCTATCTTGACACAGGGCAGCGGACACACCAGACCCATTTCCTCAGGTGCTTCTCGGCTCCGCATTCCAACACCTGTTGTGTGACAGACCACCATGTTCGTGTTTCTGGGGAAACTGCCATTGGATGTTCCACGTCTGCAAGTTGAACACTGGCCTGTGCTGGACATTATTGCTCTTGGACTGGTTGTTTACCCATGACAGACATGTTCAGGACACATTTTGGGCCATGCTTTGGCTGGGAGTCCTTGTGATTGCAGGGACACATATGAACATTGCTGGACTGTGTCATATTGGAATGTGAACATTGACTATGCATACCCATGTTTTCATGGGGGTGTTTTGACGTGATCTTGCTGATATCATTGACCCTTTGCTTTTGGGACAGTGTGCGCATTAGGGACTGACAATATCTTTGTCCTATGGTTATCCATCCCCAGTTGTTTGTTGTATATGTTTGGCCCATGTGTGTGACATGGCACACAGTATACGCTTATCTGTTTGTTTCAACAGTAGCATACAGCCATGTAACTGGCATGGGGAAACACATACAGCGTTTTAATCGTATATGTCCACCTGACCCACCCCTTGCCATGATACATGTTTTGCACAAAACACATTCATGCACAACACCATCCTTGATTGATGTTTTGGGGTGGCAATGGTGTTTCCATTCATGTGTGGCATCACTGTACCATGTTAGTTTATGCCTGGTGCTTGTGCCTCTGACTGACTATATTTGGGAGTCACAGCATGGTGAACTATGTTTTCGGTGTGTTTCACTGTGACATGTTTCCCCATCCTTCGCATATGAACATGCTTGTTGTTGTGTTTGTTTACTGTACGGACATGTCACTCTGCATGATGGTTCACACCTTGCATTGCATGTCTGCACAGTCCTGTTCTACCCCCTGCATGAGCGACACTCTCATTGGGACCTTATATTTGTGCTGTGGTACTGTGGCTGTCCATTTTCCCAAGAGACATCTGCATTCCCTGGACCATGCTATATGTGGGCACATACTGTCTACACAACAAACAATGCAGGGTGACCTCATGCATGTTGTTATGTCTGCACATTTCATCCGGTTGTGTTTTTCTAACTCTTTTGGTCTTCATGTGTCCCTGCTACCTGTTAGCATATAGTCCCACAGCTTTAGCTGATATATGAGGTGTACATTGACACATTCCTGGTGTTGCGAGCAGCCATTATGTGGGAGGCGTGACATTACTTTATAGATGTGTGTGTCACATTACGATATGGGGCCAGCATATCTTATTGTGATTTAGAAACCTCCTCTGTTGCCTGGGGGCTATTTTTGGGGGGACATGTGTTGTGTTTGGGTTTCTGATCTTGCACCACCTGTTGCCTACCTGCAATCATATGTGGGTGACACATGTCGGGCATGCAGCAGCTGCTGTGGTGTGTGCCACTGATACATGGTGCATATCATGCACCTGATGCACATTTTATCTCGTGCCATTCATTTGTGCTCAGCCGGTGACCTTTACATAGCATGTGTGTTTATACCTTGCTGACCGTGTTCCCATCTTTAGCCAGGGAGGGACACACCTTGGACGTATGATTACACTGTGTATCGTATGTGTGAACCTTCTTCCAAGTAAATTTGCATTATTCACAGACATTTGTCTATTTCACTACGTTTATTTTTTAACAGACAAGGTGATTCTAATGTGATTCTACAATGTGTCGCTTTGCAGCGGTTATGGCTCCTTGTGACCTTGGGAGTCCAGGGTTTCCTGGAACATGTCCCTCCAGTGACTTGTCCAGGGGCACATGGTGTGCTGTTATGATATGCGTGATGGTTGCCGTGTGTGCAAGACATATTTGGGGGCACTATTCTTCTCCTCCAGTCGTGGAGCACATTTGTGTCTACCGATTTGCTGTTAATATCCATGGCCACCTGTGCTCACATTGGTGTATGGTGACAGCTGTGTATGTGTGTGCGATTTTGCACATCACTGTGTCTTCTACGTTTCCATACGGACTCTCCCTTTGTAATATTGTGTGTGTTTGGCTCAGTGTGTTCTTGGGGGCGGGGTGTTTGGGTGCATGTTTGTCACACACGTGTTTATCAGGTTGGTCCCCAGATCTGGTTTTCAATGTTGGGATATTATGCTAACTGGACCATTTGTTCACAGCTGGTTCATCACCTGGGCACACACCCTTGTCTCTCGTCAGTGTACAGCAAGGGGTTCACTCTGTGCTGCCTATCCATCAGATATTATCTGTTACATTGGTCTGTGTAATCACCATTGTGCTGTGGCTCTGTTCCTGTGCATGTCCATCACTGCAACACTTCTGCCATCCACTATTACTGTGCCTCAAAAATACATTACAGCACCACCACATGACCATCAGCACACCGCCTTATGCTGACCATTCGTTCTAGGACCCCTAACATAATGTCACACTGAGCCCAGACACTGTTGGGGATGGGTGTCCAGCTCGATCCACTCTTGGTCCGTGTCTTCACCATTGTGCTGTGGCTCTTTTCCTGTGCGTGGACATCAGCACACCGCCTGATGCTGCTGGACATAACTGTGCGCCACCCAAATTAACAGTTCGCTGCAATAGATTCATAGACCTCCTGTTGAACCTTTATCCATTGGGGTTTGTGGCTCACTCATCCTGTTTTCCTTGCGCACACTGGGGGATTGAACCCGTGGAACCTGGGTCATTGGTTAGTGTCTTCGCCATTGTGCTACGGCTGAGTTCCTGTGGATGGACAGTTGTGCACAGCCTTCCGCCATCCACAACTAACAGCGCGACGCCCACTGCTGCCAGAAACACACAAGATGGACAGCGCGCGGCCTGCTGACGCACAACATTTACAGCGCATGGCCTACTGCACGCCAGATCTGGCAATGGGACAGATGATTACACGCAAAATATGCACGTTGCTGCCGCCCAGACGTTACAGCGCGACGCCTATAGACCCCCTACATTAGCGTGCCTCCCAAAATAAGGTGCGAACCATTACTATTCATGCCTCAGCCAGCCTTTTCGGTTTGCGCACACTGGGGGATTGAACCTGTGGAACCTGGGTCATGGTTAGTGTATTCACCATTGTGCTACGGCTGAGTTCCTGTGGATGGACAGTTGTGCACAGCCTTCCGCCATCCACAACTAACAGCGTGACGCCCACTGCTGCCAGAGACGCACAAGATGGACAGCGCGCGGCCTGCTGACGCACAACATTTACAGCGCATGGCCTACTGCACCCCAGATCTGGCAATGGGACAGATGATTACACGCAAAATAAGCATGTTGCTGCCGCCCAGACGTTACAGCGCGACGCCTATAGACCCCCTACATTAGCGTGCCTCCCAAAATAAGGTGTGAACCATTACTATTCATGCCTCAGCCAGCCTTTTCGGTTTGCGCACACTGGGGGATTGAACCCGTGGAACCTGGGTCATTGGTTAGTGTCTTCACCATTGTGCTACGGCTGAGTTCCTGTGGATGGACAGTTGTGCACAGCCTTCCTCCATCCACAACTAACAGCGCGACGCCCACTGCTGCCAGAGATGCACAAGATGGACAGCGCACGGCCTGCTGACGCACAACATTTACAGCGCATGGCCTACTGCACCCCAGATCTGGCAATGGGACAGATGATTACACGCAAAATAAGCACGTTGCTGCCACCCAGACGTTACAGCGTGACGCCTATAGACCCCCTACATTAGCGTGCCTCCCAAAATAAGGTGTGAACCATTACTATTCATGCCTCAGCCAGCCTTTTCGGTTTGCGCACACTGGGGGATTGAACCCGTGGAACCTGGGTCATTGTTAGTGTCTTCACCATTGTGCTACGGCTGAGTTCCTGTGGATGGACAGTTGTGCACAGCCTTCCGCCATCCACAACTAACAGCGCGACGCCCACTGCTGCCAGAGACGCACAAGATGGACAGCGCGCGGCCTGCTGACGCACAACATTTACAGCGCATGGCCTACTGCACCCCAGATCTGGCAATGGGACAGATGATTACACGCAAAATAAGCACGTTGCTGCCGCCCAGACGTTACAGCGCGACGCCTATAGACCCCCTACATTAGCGTGCCTCCCAAAATAAGGTGTGAACCATTACTATTCATGCCTCAGCCAGCCTTTTCGGTTTGCGCACACTGGGGGATTGAACCCGTGGAACCTGGGTCATTATTGTATATACCATTAAAGTTAATCTGTACATAGTTCCCCCGGTTGTCCCATTGTTGAAGTTCCCTGTTCAATGTAAAACTCAATGTTGCCTGTATGCATTGTAGTATGTTATTGTTCTATGTACACCGCACTGATTTTAATAGCGCGGTATAAAAGAATTGTTAAATAAATAAATAAATAAATAAATAAATAAATTGGGTTAGTGTCTTCACCATTGTGCTACGGGTCTTTTCCTCTATGTACCCAGCAGCGCCCCACTTAGCCTTCCCACGCGCTAATGTGAGCCACGCACATTTGCGCGACGCGCACACGTACGGGCGTTTTTTTAACTTTTTCTGCCTGGCCCGCCCACTCCTTATATGGCACAGGCACACTACCGCGGCCCCGCACGATTTCGGAGTTTAGTAAACATCCCCCTATGTGTTAGTCAGTAAGTGGGATGAGCATGTGGGAGGCAACTGTACTGAATCAGTGAGAGGTGCCCACGCAATATGCTGCAATGTCATTTTGTGGCATAGGATGAGGAAGAAGTGTCCCCTTATGGAGCCAGCATTGTCATGATGCATACATCAAAAGGATGACCGAGCAGGAGTGGTGACATGTAGATCATTCACAGGAGAAGTGCTAGTGATACATCCAAACGATTAAGCTGTTCCTGTGTGGGCCATGGTGTATCAGCTGGCACAAGAATACATGACTGTACATGATGGGCATATGCTGATGGATAGGCTGAAGGATGGATGGTGGTAGATGAGAGTGTAATATGGCCTTGTTGCCCTGATGTACTTGATGTGACCGCACAAATGCAGTTGTGTATGTGAAAAAAGTGTAGCTGTGCCACAGGGAAGTCTCAATATAGCTATATGTGTATGACAGCTGTGTCAGCTTTCCAACTACCATACAATCCTCCTGACACATGTGCATATAAGAACTGGACAACTGTCTCTCATATTGGCCATATGGAGCAAATAGGGACCTGTGATGATCCTTGTAGGTGGCCATCCCAAGAGTGGGATGTGCCTGCATGTACTGCATTCATGTGATAGAGCCAAAGATGGTCAGTCACAGTTATGATGAAATATTCCAATCATGTGCAACTCATGTGTCATACATCTGCAGAGTGAACATGTTTGACCCTTTGCAATGGACTACAGCAGAGCCAATAAAATCATGCTGACAGGTGGCCATGATTGCAATATGCATGTTTGCAGACCCAATGTGCTATCATAACAGAAAATAAAGTATAAGAATGAATGCCCTCTGGTCAATGCAGTCCCCAGTCTCTTTCTGGCAGCATATTGATGTGTTTCCCAGAGAGAACAAGTGGGAGTCAAACACTATTTCTTTGCTTATTGAGCCATTGTTTTTACCATTAGGGTACACCTCCACGCATTTTCTGATCATAGACAGTGCTATCAGAAAATGTGTGGAGGTGTAACCTAATGGTAAAAACAGTGGCTCAATAAGCAAAGAAACAGTGTTTGACTCCCTGCCTGCAATGTGTGAAGTCCAGGTCATAAAACAACGTGGCTGGTACAGTCTGAGAAAGTGGTACAACACACCCAGGGCCTGCATACAGTGGCGCACATGCAGTAAGCACTGCACTGCATACTCAGAACACTAGCTGCATATCAGACACACAGCTGCAGAATACATCCCTTGTCCAAAAGCCAAGCCACATGTGAGGTCAAGATGCCCATCCCTCCAGTGTACCTCCAATGCCAAAGGACAGTCACACATAGAGGTCCGCTGTGCCACGGTGTGGCACTAACCACTGAGGCAGCACATGTGCAAGGTGTGTAGTCCCTTGTCACCTGCTGTTGACTGCAAGATGGGTACACCTGCACATACATCTAACTCAAACCACATTCATGGCCCCTGTGGTCCACCGCTGACCATCACACCCTCCTCAGGGGGGAGGGGGCCATGCACATGTCTCCAATCATCATAGAAGAAAGCAAGTACTGGACAATGCTCCAGTGATCACAGTCACCTCTGTGGCTGCAACTGGGGCCTTGGCTGCCAGTATCGGTTAGCCACTCCATTACCCATTATGCTCTGTAGAATCTGAGCACATATATGCAACTGATGGCCATATGGAGAATGCAGCGATCCATCACATCAGCACTGTAATATGCAGGGACAATGGATGCTTCCTGCACATAACAGTTGCAATATGTACAAATGACCTGAATGAGCAGTCACCCTAAATGTGAGGAAGGACACAAATCAACTGGTCCCCGGACTTTCCAGGTTATGGAGCAGATTTTTATCCAGTGTGCTATGGGATTTTCTACAGTATGTGATGCTAGTCACTTGATATGTTGTACAATTGCAGCATGCTGGAGTGACCTGTTCTATCTGGGCTTTGTGTCCTGTCTCTATAACATCTCATGTCAATCCCAAAGGTTTCCATAGCTGTTGCTAAGGAGCCCAAATACAATGAGTATGTGGAATCATGGCAGGTTGGACATGGGATTGGATGTAGAATAGTTGCTGGCAACACATACGCCACCATATCTTGCCTCTTTCTACTCTAACACCATCCTTGTTATTGTCACACTCACTGCTCATGGAGAGCCAGTGAGGCTGTCATGCAGGCCCCCTGATGTAACACATGCAGATAATGAGTAGACCAACATAGATTGTGGCCATGTGAACATAGGCTTTGGTCAGCAATGCCACCTATGAAGGGCACATGTATGGTTCTGTTTCCTGTACCCCCAACACCATCCTAACATTCAACTCCAGGCACTCCTTTCCCTTATGGTAGCAGAAGATGCAGAAACCAACATAATATCCTGTGCCACATTTTGGCAGCTGGAAGTGTGCACACACCTTTCAGAGATCAGCGTCCCACCATCACAGTCAGGCACACAGGTGCATTTGGACTCTCATTTGGGGTAATAGGTAATGTATTGCTGGATGTTTTGGCCAATGATCCATAGACAGTGCTGAGGTGGTGTTTATTGTGTGCAACTTTTCCTGAAATGCACCTCCCTGTATGTGCATGCACTGTATGGAGAAAAGAGCCCCCTCACTTGCACTCTGCAAATGCAGCATGGGACAAGAGCAATGTGCATGTAGGTAAATCACAGATTCCTGCAAGGGTCACCAACTAAGTGAATGGATTGTACATTCACAGAGGCCATCCCTCCTCCTGAGCCTAGTTCCTTATAGCTTGCAGTTGCACCAGGTGGGCTGACACTGTTGCCATGGACACAGCTGTTATGGCAGTTGGCATTAATCTGGCCTCTCACCTGTGTAAATGGGTGTGTCCCAAGGCCTGGCAGCTGAGTCAGAGGTGAGGGTTGTAGCATACAAACATGTGTCCCCACCTGCTCACTCCGGTCAAACCAGCAGCTGATTTGGGAGCTGCATAACAGTGTCAAGTTGGGAGGTTGTAAGGGATGGGCCTTGTCAATGGTGTAACTGGGGATGCATTACAGTGTCACAGCCACAAGTTGAAACTACTTACTGCAAGCTAACCTGATACTTGCATATGGTGTCACACACAGTATTTGGGGTTGCTATATATAGTAGCTGACCTGCAGCATGTTGTACGCACAGCCATGAAGCTTGGACACCACATGCACTGCTGAGGCTCACACTACTCTGGAGAGACACACACACACATGATCCCACTGTCCAAAGGTGGTGTAGGTTGGCATTCTTACCTTTTCCTTAGGGCTCCTTTGATTCTCTACCATTGTCAAAGCCTGCTCAGTGTGCAGGTGCTATTAGCCTACTTGGTCATCCAGCCATGGGTGGTGCAACTTTTTAACAATGGCCACTCTTGCTGGATGAAATGTTGAAGGTTGCACCTGCTGATACAGTTCTGGAACCATAGGATAAAGTTAACACACCTGATCCACAGACTGGTCTTGAACCTAGGACCCTTCTGTCAAGCACATACTGGCCATGTGCTTGGAGCCACAGAGCAGCCATGTGGGACTATCAATCCATGGGTATATATGTGGTCATTGGCAGGATGCATAAGGACATGAGTTGGGGTATGCCTATGTCTGCTTAGATCTCTGCTGGCTCTGTGCCATAATTATCTGACAAGGTATGTTTGTATTGTGTAGGAGAGAGACATCTTTTTAGGTCTGTATGTTGCACTGCCTTGCTATGCTTCTGGTTCAACTGGCATCCTTGTCTTACATATAGGATCTGTCCTGTCAAAAGAGCAACCCATAGTACATGAACACGCACATTACAGACCATGAGTGTCCTAGCAGAATGAGCAATATTCCCATTCCCTGATATGTGCTTGTGGAGCAGTCATGGAATAATCTCATATCTTGTAGACCAACATTGCTTGTTTGGATTCCCATATGGCTCAGATGGTTGCAATCAACTGAATACTTACTTCTGGAGGGGTCACAGGCTCATGCACATATTATGGCCATCATTTGGCAGATGGGGGGGCAGAGCTCGCCGTTTTACTCTGACATTGGTTGTTATCATATTGCATATAATTCCTGCCTCAGTGGCATACTTTCCCCCCCACATAAAGATATCCACTCAATATGTGTGGATGGAGGACATCCTGATTCCAGGGCCTGCCATTCCACTTGGAAAACCAGTCCAGTGCCAGGGTCCGATGACCATGGTGGACAGCATGCTGGCCTCTCCCTCCCTCCCTGCCATCAAGGCACAGTTGCCGCTTCATTGCTGCAGGTGGTCTTATGTAAGTTGCACATATGCAGCTAGGCACACCTTGCCACTCCTTCACCCCCTCCACTGGGGGATGTGGGCATGCATGCTGCTGCCTTAGACCTCAGTGGGGAGGGATCACCGTGTGCTCTTCTGTATCTGCTGCTCACATGCTTGCCATCCCACTAACAGTGGCAACTACAGCATTGCACCAGACACACAGAGCCAGGACAGAGTTTTGTCTGCAGCAGGCCATAGACCCTTTAACAGTAACCAATTCACTAGCATTGGCCTGAGATAATAAAGTGTTAGATTGAACCTGCAGTGCAATTGTATTCATCTGCTGTACCAGTACTTCACTCAGAGAAAAAATTGCCGTCCATATCGATTCAAGGGAAAAGGTTGCTGGGCCCTCTAAGGAAAACAATAATGGAAAATCAGAGCTGGAATCTACTACATTCACAGAGGATACAGGGGGTCCTCCCGTCACCCCAGCTTGTGTTGCCATTGGTGCCTCACTCTCCATATTCCTCCGGTTGTGTTCTCCTCCTGTAGCCAAGGCAATGGTCGCAGATACCGGCTCAATTGCCAGTCCTATCCCAGTTACACTGCCTCC
This sequence comes from Ichthyophis bannanicus, assembly GCA_033557465.1. NCBI lineage: Eukaryota > Metazoa > Chordata > Amphibia > Gymnophiona > Ichthyophiidae > Ichthyophis > Ichthyophis bannanicus. Next base: position 361,866,300 of record CM066037.1, on the reverse strand, counting down.
TGCCAATAAAGCTGCAGAACCCAGTATGGGGTCAGTGCCTCCGGAGATAACTAGGTAGAGTAATACAGTGGGCAAGGCAGGAGGAAGCTGCAGCTGTGGTTATAGATCACAGCCGAATGAAGATGCTGAGATCTCCAGCTCTGATGTCATCAAAATTGGAGAAACATCACTTATACCTGTGGACTCCCCACATGAGCGAGATAAACATCCATGGGGCTAGGAATAGAAGTAAGTGAGATGGAAGGAGTTTCACAAGCATAGGGGCTCCTTGAGGGACTTCCCTTTCCTTTTCAGCATTCTGAAACTGCTCATCTGGAAACACAACTGCCTACGCGGCCATCTTGGATCCCCGAGCCTTATTTAATTTACTGTTTAATTTATGTTTTATGTTTAAGGTCTCAGCCCCTGATGAAACACGGCCATGTAAGGTAGTATATTAGAACTTCACGTGCACACCATTAAAGTCTATATTGACAACTGTGAGTCACCTCTCTCCAGACTTGTGCTTTTGTGCTTTGCAAGTGTGAGTGTTCTTGTTGGGGACAGTTCCACCGCTTATAGATATGCATTGCAGGAAGCTATGAAAGTCTATTACCAAGGTTAGATTGAAGCTACCACATTCTATTCCCCTTCTCAGGACTATTTTGAACTGTTTGATAGTTGTCTCTTGGTAGGGTCTTCCTCTGAACTTCTACTGGGTTCTTTGAAACAAAGATTTCCTGTCTGTGTCTGGAGTTAGGGCATGGCTTGTCCCAGTCTGCCTTAGGTCAGGGGGCAGCAGAGGCAGTTGAGTCTGAGTTCTGGGCAGCAACTAGTCTGCAGGTCATCTGGACTGGATTAAGTTCTGCCCCACCATGCCTTCGGATATTCATAAACATTTGCTAATTAGGAATCTCACCACTTGTCAATCAGACATGTGTCTGGCTGCCTTTTTATGGTTGGGAGGTGAGGATACTGAGACTAGGACATTGTCAATGCCTCCTTACAGGAGAGTAGTTTTCCCTCCATTGTGAAGATAGATTATGCTATTCCTATTCTAAAGGGGCCATCTATAGACCCTATGAAACTGGAAAGCTATAGACTAACCTCAAATTTGTCTTTGTTGGGAAAGGTGATTGAAAGGATAGTGGCCACCCAGCTTGTTAGCTTTTTTAGATGACAATCACATCTTGGATGATAAGCAGGAGGGGTTTTAGCATTTTCATAGCACCAAAACTAAGCTTGTGGTCTTTTTTTTTTTTTTTTTTAAACTTTTATTTTCATTTTGCAACAAACAAAAGAAACAACACACCAAAGGAGACAAAACAAGTATACAATAAGGAAAAGCAAACCCTATTACCCCCCACCCCCATGCTTCTTCTCTAAGCCGATAGTATCAGCATGTGAGCGCTTCCAAACAACAGTGATTGTACATCAAAACGAACAGAAATAGAATCTGTGATACAGAATGATCATGTGACAGAGATTTATACAAATTTAAACAGTCAGATGAGAGCATTTAGCAGTGTGAACATAGTCATTGAGCATCTTCCATTTAGACAGATGATGGGGGGTCTGAACGGAAGAAGCAAACATACGAGGTATTTGTTCATATTTACTGTAGAGACAGACATGATTCCACCATTCATTGGGGCTCAGATGGGAGCTATTTTTCCAGTATTTCGTAATTAGGGAAATAGCGATGCCCAGCATAAAGTCTAAAAGGAAGTAAGCCGATTTTGGAAGAGAGGGGATCCCCGCAGCTGAGCGGAGTCCCACTATCCTCCAAGAAAGGGGCTCTTGAAAGTGCAAAATAGATTGGATACGACCCCAGACCCGACGCCAGTAATACTGTAGTGCGGGACATTCATACATAACATGAGTTAGTGAACCAATGGCCGCATGGCATGTCCAGCAGCTATTGTCCTGAGTGGTGTTCCATTTGGCTAATCTGTCAGGAGTATAGAAACACCGGTGGGCTAGAAAGAAGAGTGTCTGAGTGAGTGAGGCGGATCGGGAGACCCGTGTCACTCTACTCCAGACGAGGCTCCATTGCTCCGGGGTCAAAGTTACATGCAGTTCCCGCTCCCATGCTTTCTGTGCTATAGGGGTACCTCTATTTACAGCATTACATAAGGTTTTGTAAAAGTTAGATGCTACACCCGGTGAACTCCCGATAGATCGGATAGTCTCCGACAATCCTTGGGAATGGGATTCCGATGGCGGGAGCACCTTAGCACTCCGGAGACAATGCTGAAGTTGCACCGACTGAAAGTAGTGTTTCGCTGGGAGGCCAAATTCAATTTGCAATTCGCTAAAAGTTTTCCAGCGACCATCATGGAACAACTGGTTAGGGATCCAAATGCCCCTAGTGTACCAGGGGCTCCACGCCATCGGTTTATTTTGTATTTGAAATCGAGTATTGTACCAAAGCGGGAGTCTGTCTAACGGACAGAATCGGGAGTCTAGAGATTGCATAAGAGTATTAAAGGCACCTAAAGTGTCTAAAAGCATTGGTGGAAAGTGGGAGTCTGATGGGAGAGTCATACCAGGGAGATAAGTAAGAGGAATCGGTTTGCAAAGGTCCTCCTCTATGTCTAGCCACACAGGTCTACTCGGTGCTAGATCTTCCAGCCAAGGAGCACCTTGTTTGAGAAGAAAAGATTGATGGTATTTCAGGAAATCAGGGAATCTGACACCCCCATTTTCCTTATCTGCTTGCAACTGATGTTTCGCTATCCTAGGTGTCTTGTTTTGCCATAAGTATCTAGTCAGAAGGCCCTCTAAATCTTTATATGTACGTCGAGGTAGGAGACAGGGCAACATTTCTAAAATGTAATTCACTTTAGGAACAATCATCATTTTTATGGTTTCTAGGCGACCCCACCAGGTAAGTGTTAAAGGAGTCCAACGGTGAGTAAGCGCCCGGACTTTAGAGGTTAAGTCTTTGGCATTAAAGGAGATAGCGTCTTCCAAAGGAGAGCAGTAGTGAACCCCAAGGTATTTGACCATGCGAGGTTGCCATAAAAAGGGAAAGGATTGCATATCTGCCTGATGAATCAGAGGATTTAGTGGAAAGGCTACCGACTTGGTCCAATTTATCTTATAACCCGAGAGTTGTGAATATTTACCAATTTGCTCTAGGACAGCCGGCACTGAGTCTAGAGAGACAAAGAGCATAAGGTCATCAGCATATGCTGAAATTTTGATTTCCCTATGAGAGAAGGGGACTCCATGAATCTCCTCTGATTGCCGGATTAGTAAAGCTAAGGGTTCGAGTGCAAGATCGAAAAGAAGTGGAGACAGTGGGCATCCCTGGCGAGTGCCGCGTTGAAGGGGAAATGGCTGAGACTTTAAAGCATTAGCACAGATACTGGCTGTAGGCTGTGCGTACATGGTGCGGAGACAGCGGAGAAAACCTTCTCCGAATCCATACCAGCGGAGAGTTGCAAACAGGAAGGGCCATTCTAAGCGATCAAAGGCCTTCTCAGCATCAAGTGAGAGGCCAACCAATGGTCGATCAAGATTAACTGCGGTAGTCAGTACATGACATAGAGTCCGAGCATTGTCAGCAGTTGATCTACCGGGAATGAAACCGCATTGATCTGGGTGTATTAAAGTAGACATCCTATCAGAGAGCCGGGTGGAGAGAATGGTGGCAAATATTTTGTAGTCCGCGTTTAGTAGGGAAATTGGACGATAATTAGCTGTTAGTTGCGGATCTCTCCCCTCTTTCTCAAAAACTACTACATTTGCCATTGAAAAGGACCCAGAAGGAGATCCCTCCTCGGCCAGTGCAGAAAAATAAAGTTTCAAAGCTGGAGCTAAGTCAGCGTTAAAAGTTTTGTAGAATTCAGCGGGGAGACCGTCCGGGCCTGCGGCTCGACCTGTGGCACATCTCTTGAGAGCAGAATGAATTTCTGATAAAGTGAATGGTTTGTCCATGGCCTCTCTATCTTCGTCAGATAGGGTCGGTCGTTGTACCCCTGAGAGTAATCGTTCAAATACTTCTGGCTCAAAATCACATTCAGATTGATAAAGCCGAGTATAAAAATCACGAAAGAGTTCTAAGATTTCTGTATCTTTAGTGACCAAGCTCCCCCCCGACGGATTACGGAGAGCGGTAACACGCTTGGCTTCTTTTTGACCTTTCAGGGCATTTGCTAACAATTTGCCAGCACGGTTATTTTCCCGGTAATACATCCCTTGTTGTGATTCAATATTTTTAGCAGCAGCAGTATATAAAAGCTGATTGTATTGAAAACGAAGGCGTTGTAAGCGGAGTAAAATACATGGGTCAGTACGGGACGTGAGAAGACGCTCCCCAGCTTGTATCTGTTGCTCTAGAATCAGTAAGTGTTGCTTTCTTTGTTTCCCCTGTCAAATTTGATAGCTAGTTATAGTTGCACGGATAGATGCCTTAAAACCCTCCCACCAAGCCCAGCTCGCTGTGTCATGGGGTGAGTTAAAATGAAAATAATCTTGGATAGCGGCCTTTATGTCAACCTGAAAGTCTTTTTGATCTAGTAGGGATCTATCAAAAAACCAAGCACGGGGATGTTCATCTCGCGTAGTGACATGTAATGAAAAAGATATGGCAGCATGATCTGAAATATGGAGAGGATGAGTCCTAGCCGTGTCCACTTGAGAAATCAGTGTTTTGGAAATAAGAAAAAAATCTATTCTAGATTGTGAGTGATGGGGGGCAGAAAAAAAGGTGAACTCTAAGTCGGAGGGGTGAAACAGCCTCCATATATCTACTAGCGCAAGATCTTGCATCAGAGCTGTAAGGGTAGCAAGACTCTTGGGTGGACTACTCGTTCTAGGCGGTTGTCTATCTATCAGAGGATCTAGCACTTGATTGAAATCGCCACCAAGTATTAATGGAGTATTGGCAGAGGCCTGTGCCAACTGCGCAATACTTGCATAGTATGCAGGGTCATCCACATTCGGGGCATAAATACAAATACACGTGAGTTCACTATCTCCAACCTTAAGGTGTGCACGGGCCCATCTACCCTCCTTATCAGAGCTAGTATCCATTACAGTAGCTTGCAAAGACTTCTTAACCAGAATGGCTACCCCACACCGTTTGGAAACGGCGGGAGAATAGGCAGCCACCATATAAGGCTTAGCATTGAGTTTCAGTGTTTCAGCGGAGTTTAGATGCGTTTCCTGAAGAAACACTAAATCAGCATGCTCATGGTTAAGATAGCTAAGGATTTTCTTTCTTTTGATTGGACTATTGATGCCTTTCACGTTAAGTGATAAGATCTTACATAAGGCCATTCAGAAAGGTTAAAAATTCTGAAAAAGAGCATGATAACGCACATAATTTCACAATGTCCCTCATATTAACTGTATCTGGCTGTACATATGACATGATAGAAAATAAGCTAATGTAATACAATGAAGCGCCCCACATTAAAAAATAAGAACCGCAGTGCGGTAGAGAAGAAGCAGAACCCCAGAAATTACTGGCGACCATGTGTCTGCGGGGGGAAACCCCAGAGAAGGCCAAATTGAAAACATATAACCTGTATAACTGTGTATGCTCCGAGTCCAACCGAGGCACACATCATGGAGGGATAGGAGACCAAGAAAGTCATATAGAGAAAGAAAGAAAGTCCAGATAGTCTCTGTGCTTGGCGATGACCACCGCGTCGGGCCCTTCAAAATGGCGGACAGAGCCGGCAGATAATAAGTCCAGGTTGTTGGATTAGCGCATCTGCTCTGCTTCTTTGGAGTCTAAAAATGTTGATAGTAGATCCGGATCTTCGAATGTCCTAGTTTGGTTGTGGAGAGTCACTCGGAGCTTCGCTGGATACAACAGGCCAAAGCGAGCCTGTAGCTGTTGAAGTCGAGGGCGAAAAGCAAGGAGTCTCTTCCGACGGTCAACTGTGGGCTTTGCCAAATCAGGGAAGAAGGAGACTTTATGACTTTCAAACTCCAGATGACGATTCGCCCGGGCAGCATTTAGAATTTGTTCCACTTGTTGATATCTTAGTAATCGAAAGATAATAGGCCGGGGGGTCGTCCGATTGAGCGCCATATGGGTAGGAACACGATGTGCTCGGTCAATTTCCAGATCTCTGTGAAAAGTGATCTTCAGCAATGAGGGAAGAGTTTTGAGCAGGAATTCTCTCATATCTCCTGCTTCCGCCCCCTCCGGTATTCCAATGAGCCTCACATTGTTGCGACGGGCTCGATTATTGCTATCTTCTAACTCTTTTTGAAGATTCTGTATCTGGCGCTCAGCCTTGTCCAGTTTGACCAAGCGCACCGCGTGCGAGTCGAGGACCCCCGCCATGTTGTCCTGCCGTAATGAAAGACTTTCAAGTCGGTCCTGGAGCACACCGAAGTCTTCTCGCTTGGCTCGAAGCGCTTCTCCGTTGGACTGCACCAGTTCCTTCACGCCGCGTATTTCCTCTAAGATCTCCTGGTGCATTTCGGGGTTTTCCCGAAGTGGAACCATCTTCTGTGGGGAAGACACCTCTGTTTTGGAGCGTTTTCCGTGTGAAGAAGAGGGAGACCCGAAGTCCAAGCGCGCTGGTTTATGGGCCGCCATCCCCCCCGAGGTACCCCGTTAAGTTCGGAGCAAAAGATTAAGTTTAGGTAGGTATTAAGTCAGGATTCTGAGTAGGCCTCTCGGGAGCTTCAGCGCGAAGCGTCTAACCCGCTGGACATCAGGCTCCGCCCCCCTCCAAGCTTGTGGTCTTGATTAATGATGTTAATGCATTATTGGACAGGGGTCAGCAAGGTTTGCTGCTGCTGCTTGACATTTCTGCAGCATTTGATATAGTGTTATAAGAAATTGATAGCATGTTTGCCCATGATGGGGACTGGTAGAAATGGTTTGAAATGGTTTATCTACTATTTGAATGGTAGAGGGCAGCCTGTCATTTTTGAAAATGGTTTCTCTCCCAAATCTGATTGTGTGGGGAGTACCTCAGGGATCAATACTCTCCCTTTATTTGTTCAACATCTTCCTCCTTCCTCTCTGTTGAGTTTTGCAGGCAGCTGATCTATCCTCGTACATTTATGCTGATAATGTCCATATTTTGATCCCATTCTCAGGAGATTTGGTTGACCCCAGGGGGACCCTCCATAATATGTTAATGCAGTTGGTTGTTTGATTCTGATCTCTGGGCCTGAAACTTAATGCTACTAAGTTGGAGATATTATTTTTGTCTGGTGATGATACCCCAGATAGTGTTCCTCTCTCTGACAGTAGTTTTCAGCGGCCTTTGAAGACTATGGTATGATTTAGGGGTATTGTTAGAGTCACATTTGTCTTTGGGTGTCCATACCTCACTTGTGAAAGAATTTTTTCTCCTGTTGCATCAGGTGCACCAACTATGCCCCTATTGTCTATTATGCATCTCAAGGCGGTAACTAGGGCATTAATCCTTCCTAGGTTGGATTAGTGTAATGCCCTGTTGGTTGGCCTCCCCTTGAGGGATCTGTAATGAGTGCAGCTTCTTCAGAACACTGCTGCTAAGCTCATAAAAAGGTTGCGGAAATAGGATTATGTTACGCCTGTGATATTTCAACATTACTGGCTCCCTATAAAGTTTAGGATTTAATTTAGGATTGCGTTATTGCCTTTAAGATTCTTCCTGGTATGGCACCAGGCTTTTTTAGTTCAAAGGTCTGTCCTTACGTTCCAATTACAGCACTTGGGTTTCAGGATGACCGCTTTTTGTTTTATCACTCTGTTAGAGTTATGTGCAAGGCCCAACATCGTAATTTCACATTCTAGGCACAGGACTGGCTTCTTTGGAACTCTTTCACTAGGGAATCAAGCCTTGTGGATGTTCTGAAAGACTTTTGTAGGGACGTAAAGACTTTTCTATCTAAAAGAGTATTTTGTACTATGAGCGTGGGATAGGTTGAGTGGGGTGGTTGTATGGGGGGGGGGGGGTAGAATGTACGGACTTAGTATTTCTGTTTGTATTTGCAAGGAATCGTTACGATTTTGTGATTGACAAGTGTCATTAAATAAATTAATTAATTACAGAGGACACTGTCTTGATCCCATTTCAATTCAGAGGGGAAATACACATTGGAGGATTAAGGGGGATATCCCCATTAATCTAACTTGTAAAGGGTTGGACAAAAAGTGCACTTTTTAAATCCCAATTCATGTCATAGAGCAGGGGTAAATCTGGACATGGGCAATTTGGGGCTTATAAGTGTATTCCCCAGATGAACTAGAGAATACACATGTTGATTTTTATCCTTTTCAGGCTACACCCTTGATATGTCCCCATTTACTTCCAACATTGTATGGGAATCCATGCATAAAATGAACCTTTTCTAAAATGGCCATTTACACATGGATGCAATTTACATGTGCAAGTGGTCATTCTGACGTGTAAATGGTCAATAAGTCTTCTAGAATAACCTCATGGAAGTTGGGGCATCCAGAGACGTTCTGGGAAGGTATGCCGGATGCCGTGGAAATCCATGGGATGGTGGAAGGGTGTATTGCTAGATTCCAGTGGGTCCAGGGGGGTTAAATTGATCCCCTCACTGGACCCTTTCACAGGTATTTCTGGATGCAGCAGCATTAATTGAAGAACAATTGTAAAACTGTCACTCCCACTGAATGTGCTGGCAAATACATGTGCATGTCTGTACGTCTGATATGTATTTTACAAGAGGCTCTCCATTCAACAATTTGAAAACTGCAGTCTCTTGTACCTGCTTTTTGCATAGGTAATATTTTTCTTGAAACTGTGTGCATAGACTTGAAACAACTATTTAAGTGTGATACGTTTCCTCTGATCTAAAAAGGCTCAAGGGAATGCCTCATATGTGTGCCACCAAGGTGGTAATTTTATAAAACTCTCTCCAAATGTAAAACCTGTTCTACACACAGAAAGGCCTTTTATAAAATGTCGCAGTCAAATATGTGTGTGAAAAAATAGGTGCATAGAGAATATATACCTACTTTTATGGGATCTGTAGGTAGGCATTCCTGGGAGCGTAATTGAGGAAGAATGGAGGTAGCTTTGCATTGTTTACATGTAGGAGGTAATTCTACAATGAACATGCAGAAATTTACATACTATTTACTATGTAAATCTCTTATGTGCACTTTTGCACTCGGTTTAGGTGGTCATTATTCTATAAGCACGCATATAAGTCCAATTGCATGTACTTTTGGTTAAGGTGTGCACAGAGGCTGAACTTGGACAGAGCAAAGGCGGGGCCTAAATTTACTCATGCAAGTTATAGAAGATTATAACTTACACATGTTTTCTCCAAATCTAGGCCCAAGCATTTACACCTGCTCTAGGAGTACATTGCTATTCCATAAAATAAATATACATGTGCTTCACATTGTAAAATAGGTCCCACATACGTGTATGGAGATGCGCTTTAACAGCACAGGAGATTATAGAATTGCCCTCATATTGTATAAATATTTGGGTTTATGCAGATGGTACATCTTTTCAGAGCAGGTGTACAATTTGTGCATGGGCATTTTTGCGTACTGCTGGTGCGGGTTCTTGGATCCTATTTTATAAAGCTTCCTAGGTGTCTATTTTGCCTTTATAAGATAGGTGTAAAATAGGCACCTTACTAGACTTTCTGCACAAGCATACCGCTGTGATGTTGCCCACTTATAGTATTCTCTTCATGGAACAATGTTAGGATTTTTAGCTGCATTGAGGGGTGACAGTATTCAGATTTATTCAGCTGAAAAACATTTACCAGTGGAAATCACTTTGAAAATTACCCTCATAAGTGGCAATAATTAAACTGTCCATATTGTTGAAAGACACAGAGGTTAGTTTTTACTCGTGGGGTTTGCAGCAATAATCGGAGAAAAACTATGCCTGTAGTTTAGCTTTGCTTATTGCGGTGGGAAAAAGGTACCATTAGATACATATTGGCACCTGCTTTTTCTGACACAAAACAATATGCAGTTTCAAAATCAAAGCTACGTGTGTTGCTGCCTCCCTAACCTACCTCTGCCTGCAATATGGAGGTAAGTATCTTCAACAACATGTCTACACTTATCCAAACAGATGGTAGAAACTTCCCAAAAAGCTCATTTCCATATATTAGACAATCTTTTAATGGTGGAAATAGCTTTATGCATTGCCCTTAAAGAGGGTAATAAGCCATTTCTGTGCGAAAAACTGAATTCTCCCCACAATACACGTATCATTAGCTGCATGTCAAAGAGATGTTCACAAGAATGGAGTTGAAGAGGGGCTTGCACTTCCCTGTATATTTTAGAATTTGTGTTTTTTCTCATAAAAACTTCCCACACAATTATCTTGTATAAATATGCATAGGTAGTTTTCTTAAGAACATTTTCTAAAGTAATATTGTGCAAAAAAAAGTGTAGTGGCTGCTTTTGAACCAAGATCTACATAATTTGGGGCTTTTGTACTGTATGCTGAGTTATAGAATAAGTTAAGCAAAGCTTAAAAATAAATGGCTGATAGCTTTGAGGGTAATTTTATAACAGGATGCCTAGGTTAATAGGGCCGGAAGATGCCTAGAGGTATACTTACTAAAGGCGGGTAAGGGCGCAAAGATGCTGTGTGCATGCATTATCTGCGCCGGCAGCGGTTACCGCAGTGGGAAGTGCCGATAATGCGGGTAAAATGTTAATGAGTGGAAAGTTGCAAAGGGGTGGAGAAGGGACATTAACAGGGCGGAGAGTAGGCAGAGACAGCATGTATTCCCCTAACAGCCATTCCACTATGGTGCATTACAGGTGCAGCCACCGGAAACCTTAACGCCAGCAATGGCTGCTTTGTAAGACAGAGAGCCATTGACAACCATTAAACACCACACAGAGAGACCATTAAACACCACACAGAGATACCATTTACATGTAGGCAGTGTGCAGCAACCAGACTGGAGCTCCGAAATTAGTGATAGTAGTAGTCCATTGGCAATCACAGCATGGTGCCCTTCTAATAAAGGGCCCTATGTTGTTAGTGCCAAAGTGCCAAAGGAGGTGCCATGTGAGCAATACAGTGGGACTGGCTGGTCCTCTAGGTGGATTAAGCTCCTGCCTAGGGTGCATATCCATGATGTCCAGTGTGACTCTGCTGTGACAACAGTGGCACACATGCATGCCACTGCCACCATGCAGCTATGTTAGTAGCATGTTGGGGTGGGGGTGGCGGCAGCAGCGGCTTCTGCCTGGTGCAGAAGATACCTTTGTCCCTGACCTGCATGTCAGGTGCAATGCTACCATATATACTGTCGGGGCCATCAACAAAGCACTATTACCATGTGTAGATGAAGCAAATGAGTCCAAAGTGTGGTAATTCCAAATTGCACTTTATTCAATTATTTCAGCATCCAGGAGTGACAAGAGCCAATCCCGACATGGCCGTGTTTCGGTGATGCCTTACTCAGGGGTTTTTTTTGGCACTCTAAAACCACAAATATAAACAAAATTAAACCATATAAAACATGTAAATAAATGAATGTAAAATACTTCTTTTTTTTTTTTTTTTAATGGTAGTTTTTATTCAGTTTAAACATATAAAATAACAGTACAAACGATCATGATATAAAAGGATACAAGCAGATGCTATTGATCAAAATAGCAAAAGAATATAATAACTTGAACAAGACAGTACAATAACTTTAACAAGAACTAGTATCAGTCCATGCCAGCACGCCACCCTCCCTCTCTCCGTTCAATGTGGTTACAGCAGAGACCATTCCACAAGGCAGCCTCCATCAATCACCTTCATCAAACATAATTTTGTAAAGCTGACCATTTCTTACTTAGTTTACCAGACCATGGGTTCTTGGCTATATAAATCTCTTCGTAGGTCTTGTGTAGGATTAAGAGACTCCACCAATGCTCGAAACAAGCTTTGTCGAGATTCTTCCAGTGTATTAGAACTATTTTAAGCGCTATCCCGAGCATTAAGTCCAGCAGTTTACTATCCCATTTCATCAGAGTAGGTTCCAGAGCTATGGATTTATATATTACTATCCGATAAGTGATAGGAGTTTGTAAGTTGAGGATTTGTGATATGCGTTCCCATACTCTGTTCCAATATATTTCCAGGGATTTACAATGGAACAACATATGTGCCAGTGTCCCAATTTCCATGTTACAGGACCAACATCGATTTCCCTCCTGTAGTGTCCATTTCATTTTCTTAGCCGGTGTAATATGCGCTCGATGTGCTATAAAGTACATAGATTGTGTGAGAGACGCTGCTCTCGTGGCACGTATTTGAGTTCCCCAAAAAGTGTCCCAATTTTCCGGAGGTATATCTTGACCGGTTTCAGTAGCCCACACCGACTGTATCTTAAAACATGTCTTGTCACTTTTGGATCGGAGAATCGCAACACATCTCGAAACAGCTTTGGCATCTGTTTGTAATTCTTGAAGTTTCTGTCGCAGTGGCCATCCAGTACGTATCAAGACAGGTGACACACCCGCTTTGCTCATGCAGTGTCGGAGCTGACACCATTGGAAATAGCATGTATTAGGCAATCGGAATTCCGTTCTTAATCTGTCAAAGGTTTTAAATGCACTTCCATTGATCAGTTGTCCAATGGTTATAAGAAAAGCATTGAAATTCCACCTGTTCACAAAATGCTACCCAGAAGTCAACCTAGACACTAACAAATCTACCACCTCAATACAACCTGAAAAGGGCTAGTTGGTCAACCTTTTCTCTAGTCTTATTAATGAACCACATTGTAACATCCAACCGAGCTTGATGTTATTGTATATACCATTAAAGTTAATCTGTACATAGTTCCCCCGGTTGTCCCATTGTTGAAGTTCCCTGTTCAATGTAAAACTCAATGTTGCCTGTATGCATTGTAGTATGTTATTGTTCTATGTACACCGCACTGATTTTAATAGCGCGGTATAAAAGAATTGTTAAATAAATAAATAAATAAATAAATAAATAAATAAGATCATGTTCCACCCATTTCTTCCATAAGACAGGCTTCCCTCCGATGATAAGGCGCGGGTTCAGCCATAAGGGCATATCTGCGGCGAAGTCATCCCCTCCATCGATACATGATGCCAATAATCGACAGGCATGCTGTGTTTCTCGGATAATAGCATTATGTGGTACAGTCTGGTCTACTACTGTGCCAACCATTAGCCATGTAGGTAGGGGGGAATGTATGGCCCGCTCCACACTCAACCATCTAGGTCCTTTATCCGTGTCGTCAGAGTCGACCCATTGAGCACCCTGCTTTAAAAGAGAGGCAGTGTGCAGCCAGCCGAGATCTGGGAAATGGACACCTCCTTGTGCATTAGGTAACTTCAGTTTCCAGCAGCTATTCTAGGTACTCGGTTGTTCCATAAAAAGGCTATCAGTTGACTATTCATTTTCTTATAGAAGGCTGACGGGAAGCGTAAGGGAATCATACTTAATATATAGCTGAGTTTTGGTACCAACATCATTTTTATCGTTTCTAGCCTGCCCCACCAACTCAAATGAAGAGGGGTCCACCTGCAGACGTTATCATGTACAATTTCTTGACACATCTTAATGTTGATTGCAACAGTCTCTTCCAAGGTGGTGCCATAGGTCACGCCCAGGTATCTAAAGGATGACTTCTCATATTGAAAGGGGTATCCACGCATCATTTCTTCGCTGACTTGTTCATTCAGAGGAATAATTGTTGTTTTATTCAGATTTACTTTATATCCGGATATCGCTGAATATGCATCTATGAGTTGCAGTGTTTCAGGAAGGTCTGATGGTTGTAGGAAAATGAGCAGGTCATCTGCATATGCTGACAATTTACAGGGACCATCAGCTAACTCAATTCCTTTTATGTTTTCCTTCTGTCGGATCGCTATTAATAAGGGTTCCAGGGCTAAATTAAAAAGCATTGGTGACAGGGGGCAACCCTGTCTGGTCCCTCTTTGCAACTGAAAAGGGGCTGAGAGGTGTGAGTTGACCGCTATTCGAGCTGTGGGTTTGGTATATAACAATTCAACGCGTTTTAGGAACTTTTCTCCTATCCCAAACCACCGTAGGGATCGAAATAGAAAGGACCATTCCAGTCGATCGAAGGCTTTTTCGGCATCCAATGCTAGCCCTATCAGGGGCTCGGCCTTAGTCTTGGCAGATGCCAGTACATGTGCCAATAATCTTCCATTATCTGTAGTGGATCTGTTTTGTATAAATCCACATTGATTCTCATGTATCAAATCTTTTAAGATCCGTCCTAATCGGTTAGCAAGCACTTTAGCATAGATTTTATAATCAGAGTTTAGGAGAGAGATGGGTCTGTAATTCTCTATCTTTTGTGTATCCCTGCCCGGTTTCGGGGTGAATTACCACCACAGCCTCTGCCAGGGCTCCAATCTCTGGAGATTCATCTTGTAGGCCACTGTAGTAGATCTGTAGCATGGGAGCCAATTGAATGCAATATTTATTATAGAATTCCAGTGGGATACCATCTGGACCGGCGGCTTTGCCACGAGCCATCTGTTTGATCGCATCTTGTATTTCAGTTACAGAGATCTCTTGTTCCAGCGTTCGACTTTGATGACTGGTTAATGTGGGTCCTACTATATTGGAGACAAAATCTTCAAAGGCTTTGTCACTACATTGGGTATCCGAGCGATATAGTTCCTCATAGAATTTTTTGCAGCGGTCTAGTATTTTGTCAGATCTCAGGAGAAGGCCCCCGGAATTGTCTTGCAACGCCGCTATAGCGGTCTTGCTGGTCTTTGGTTTGAGCTGCCGAGCTAAGAGGGATCCAGAGCGGTTGCTTTCATAGTAGTATGTACTACGTTGTAGCTGGATACTACTCAGTGCTTCTTTGTTGAGGAGAGCATTATATTGGTATCACAATTTTTGGAGTCTAATCAATATCATTGAGTCAGCTCTTTTGGCTAGTAACCTTTCCCCAGCTTTTATTTGGAGTTCCAGTTCATCTTTTTCTTTTTTCCTGGCTTTACGCCGTCTAATGGTGTAGGTGGTAATATGAGCTCGTATTGTCGCTTTAAAACCTTCCCACCAGCTCCAGATGGAGGTATCAGTAGGTGTATTATATTTAAAATAGGTCTCAATTTCCCCTGACAGTAGCTGTACAAAGGAGTTATCTGCTAGTAGGGATTTATCAAATGTCCATCTTGGCGGAACATGTTGTGTAACGTTGGTATCCAGCACTAGGGAGACAGCGGCGTGATCCGATACCGTTGTAGCATATATCTCTGCGGACAACACTTGAGGCATCAGCTCTGTGGACAGTAGGAAGAAATCGATCCTTGTTTGGGTATTATGTGGGATGGAATAAAATGTGTAGTCTCTTTCTTGGGGATGAAGTAGGCGCCATGGGTCTACCAAGTGTAGCTCTGTTATGATTCCTTTAAGAATCGCCTGCGATTTGACTTTGTCTACAGCCCGATAAGGCGTGCGATCTAACAGTGGATCCAAGATGACATTGAAATCGCCCCCTAAGATGATATTGGTGTGAGCTGCGGCTGTAACTTCTTTAGCTATCAGTTTGAAAAAGTTAGGGTCATCGAGGTTGGGTGCGTAAATATTGAAGAATGTGTAAAGCTGTTGATTTATTTTCATCGTCACTCTGGCCCATCGACCTAGCGGATCAATCTGTGTGCCGGTAATGGCGGATTGCAGGAATTTGCGCACTAATATTATTACCCCCCCTTTGCGTTGAGTGGCAGAGGCCGAGGCCGCCACCTGGAAATATTTAGAGGTTACTTTCTGCGATTCAGTATCTGTTAAATGTGTCTCTTGTAAGAGGGCAATATCTGCTTTTTTTTGTTGGCAGTACGCTAAAATCTTCTTTCGCTTGACAGGGCCAGTAATACCTTTTACATTTAACGAAAGCATTAGGAGATCACTAGACATCAATGTTGGAATAAGCTGTCTTATAGGTGAAAGCTATCCTATGGATAGGTCTGCCGCGTACTTGCATTTTGCGTGTATGTGGAGGGTTTTGCACTGGACTGGACTGACACAAATAACTGCATAACTGGCAAACATTGTATCGCTAAGGTGAACACAATCCACTGAAACAGTAACCAACCCCGACCTCCCGTTGCCACCCCTACATTTCAAGCAGAAATATCTGGTTAATTAGAACTATTTAGAACAACAGAAATACAGTCAATGAGGTGTTTAACAAGGCTTAAGGCGTTCTAAAATTTGTGAGAACGCACGGCCGCACCCCCTGAGTATATGCTGAGGTCTCTACACTGCGTGAGAGATCAGAATATTGACCTCAGGTTTCCATACCGCATTTTTCTTGTAGGAAAGTTTTCAGTTTTTCAGCTTCAACAAAATTCCTCGTTTCATTATGCAGCGTGACCCGCATGGTTCCTGGGTAGTATAGCCCGTATCTTGCCTGTGCACTTTGTAGCATGGGTCTACAGGCCAGCAACGCTTTTCTCCGATCTACCGTTTGCTTGCTCAAATCTGGATAGAGTGCCACTTTGTGTCCCTGGATTTGCAGTGATCCGGCTTTCCGTGCAGCTTGAAAGATCTGCAGGACCTGTGGGTATCTCAGTACCTTCATTATGAGTGGGCGCGGGTATCGTGTGTTTTCAGCTTTGTGTGTTGGGATTCGATGGGCCCGTTCTAGTTCAAAAGGCCTTGCAAAGACAAGCTGCAGCATCTCCGGTATGGTTTTTTCCAGAAATCCAATCGGATCGGTGCCTTCAGCGCCTTCAGGGACTCCAACAAGGCGGATATTATTTCTACGGGCATGGTTGTTTTGATCTTCAATCTGACTTTCTATGTGCCGGACTCGTTTGACCAAAGGGCCCAGCTGTTCTAATGCAACGCCATGCTTCTGGGTTTGTAATTCAACTGCACTAAGTCGAGTGGTAATGGTGAGGAGTTTCTCTTTTACCTCCAGTAAGTCTTCTTGAATCATGTTCAGTGAACTAGAATTGGCTGCGATCATTTCTTTAACGCATTTCAATTCCTGTAGCACTTCACGTAGGCCACCGGCAGTCACTCCCTCCTTCTCTCCCGCGGCCATTTTCTGCGGGGAACCCACTTCGGGTTTGGATCGTTTCGCTGCTGAGCCGGATCCCTGCGGAAATTCCAGCCGGGCAGGCTTCAGGGATGCCATCCAGCTATATTTCGGTGTTATTGATGTAGGTAGGGGGTACAAACTTCAATTTAATACCGGGATATGTTCAGGATTCTTGGGCAGCAACGGGAGCAAAAATTCAGGCGTCCATTCTGTTCAGTGGCTAGCTCCGCCCCCCAATGTAAAATACTTCTAACATAAAATTGTTTTTGTACGCCTTAAACATTCATATAGACATATGCCATCCATGAACAATAAAAAACATGTGAGTGAGAATAAAGCAGTTCATGTGTGGTGAGAACTATGTGCCAACTGTGCAGATACAACCATGCCTACACTGTGCTCCACCCTGTCCACTCACAATCTAAATATCAGATGTACAGTGTTTGTGGAAATGTCCTGCACTGTCAGCGGCCTACACTATCTTTATTTCATCGCCTGATATAACGCCCAAGCGTGTGCGTGTGTCCCAATGAACTGTCAGCATGCACCAGAGCACATGTACTCAGCAAAGGCCCTGTAATCAAATGGCCCCTATGCCAATAAGAACATAAGAGATGCCATACTGGGTCAGACCAAGGTTCATCAAGCACAGTATCGTGTTTCCAACAGTGGCCAATACAGGTCACAAGTACCTGGCAGGTTCCCAAAAATGGTACATAAGGTTCCACAATGCTTGTCCTGAGCTCTTCCAGGAAAAGGGAAGTGGCCATCTATAGACCCTATGAGTTGAGACTTTAATGGGAGAGGATGACTTGGATTTAGTGGCATTTACAGAAACATGGTTCATGGACAACCATGACTAGGATATACCTATACCAGGCTATATGTTATTCAGAAAGGACAGGGTAGAAAGAAGGGGAGGAGGAGTGGCACTATATGTAAAAAATAATATTAAATTTATGGAAATACAGGGCTTAAAAGACAGAGAGGAGGAACTGTGGGTTAAACAGAAAGAGGGAAAGAAAAATCCATTTGCATTGGCGTGATATACAGACGTCCATCACAGGGAGAAGAAGTGGACAGAGATTTAAGAGAAGACATACACAGCATTACCAGGAAAAGGGAAGTGCTACTGATAGGGGATTTCAATATGGCAGATGTTGATTGGCGCATCCCTGCTGTGGTGTCATTTAGAAGCAAGAAGATCCTGGATTTTTTACAGGAAGAACTATTCAGGCAACTGGTAAACGAACCCACACTGAAGAGGCCATACTGGACTTGGTGCTTACCAATGGGGAAAGTGTTTCTGATATTATAGTGGGAGATCATTTTGCATCCAGTGATCACCAGATGGTGTGGTTCAGTATTAGGACTAGGGCTGATAAAATCCATTCAAAAGTGAGTGTCTTAGACTTTAGGAAAACTAACTTTGCCAAGATGGGCCAATACCTCAAGGAGTTATTAGTGGGATGGGAACAGTTGGGAATGTAGAAAAACAGTAGAAAAAACTGAAAGGGCATATTTTAAGGGCAGCCAACTTTTTGTTAGAATGGTAAATGGGAGTGGGCTGAGAGACGCTGGAGGTATTTGGAGCATAACATCAGCTCTGGGTAGGGGCGGCCCAAGGGGGGGTGCGGGGCCATGTGCGGAGACACGGTGCGGGGCCTCATTTGCATAAAGTGCCTCATTTGCATAGATATTTGCATAATGTTACCATACACTAACTTTTATTAAACATGCCTCTTAATGAGTACTGTATATGGATAAAGAAAGACTAAAAGATTTCTACATTGCTATAATCCAGTACCAACCGCCAGGCACATTATGAACTACTACAAACACTGCCCATTTAGAACCCATAGCAAACCCGCCGTATCCTAACAGCACTACGAGGACTCACAAAGCACCATACCCTACCTAATAAAAGGCAACACTGCAAATATTAAATCAATACATTTCAGAGAACAACAATACATGACCTACTGGGGAAAGAGAACAAGTGGCAATGTCAAATAAGAATTATATAAACAGAATACCTCAGCTCAGTTACGCATGCAGAACATAAAACATCACCAAACAACGAATCACAATTTAGAAACAGGAAGACAATAATTAAACTGGGAACCACAAAAGCCAAACTTGGAATGTACAACACTGTAGAAATAAAACCATAAATTAATTTCCTCTTGTACTAAACAAAGCGCAGAGGTTAATGATGCACATTTCCCAGAGCTGACATATTCCAGTTAATAAATTCAAAATAAAGAGATATTTTTCTACCTTTTGTGCATTTTTTTTCCCAGTGGCAATTGCTCCAGCCACTTTCTTCTGGTTTCTTCGTGTCTTCTGCTAACTCTCCATCGTCTGCTGTCCTTTTGTCATTTCTTCTCTCTTCTAGTTTTTTTCCATTCTCTCTCTACATCTACTTTAACATACTAATCTTTCTCCTTTTGCTCTTTCCTCATTCCTATTTCATCCACTCAAATTTTACCCCTCCATCCTCAATCCCCACTTACTCTCCCACTATCCGGCCAATTGTAGATTTGTCTTCCCTCCCACACAAAATAATTTTTCCCTCTCCATTTCACTCTCCCAGCTCCATCCCATTCTAATCCTCCCCCAACATCAGTTCCCTTCTAGTTCCAGCCCCACCCAGCATCCGCTCCCTTCTAGTCCCTGCATCAGCCCATTTCCAGTCCTAGCCCCCCATCAGCCCATTTCCAATCCTATCCCAGCCCCCCATCAACTCATTTCTAGTCCTTTCCTAGCCCCACCATCAGCCCATGTCAAATCCTAGCTCCCCTCCACTCAGCCCATTTCCAGTCCAAGCCTACTTCCAATTCTAGTTCCACCATCAGCCCATGTCAAATCCTAGCTCCCCTCCACTCAGCCCATTTCCAATCCAAGCCTACTTCCAATTCTAGCCCCTCCATGTCCATTTCAATTCAAGCCCCCACCACAGCCCAGTTCCAATCTTAGCACCCCCAACAGCCCATTTCCAGTCCTATCCTAGCCCCTCAATCAGCCCATTTCCTGTCCTAGCCCCCCCCCACTCAGCCCATTTCCAGTCCTAGCTCCCTCCCCTCACAGCCCATTTCCATTCCAAGCCCCCCTCCCCATAGGCTATATGCAGTTCAAGCCCCCATTCCACTCAGCCCATTTCCAGTCCTAGCAACCCCCCCAGCCCATTACCAGTCCTAGCCCCCCCATAGTCCATTACCAGTCCTAAGCCCTCCACATAGACCATTACCAGTCCTAAGCCCCCCCATCAGCCCACTTCCAGTCCTAACCCCCCCATCAGCCCACTTCCAGTCTTACCCCCCACAGCCCATTACCAGTCCTAACCCCCTATCAGCCCACTTCCAGTCCTAACCCCCCATCAGCCAACTTGTAGTCTTAGCCCCCCCATAGCCTATTACCAGTCCTAACCCCCATAAGCCCACTTCCAGTTCTAACCCCCCCATCAGCCCATTTGTAGTCTTAGCCCCCCATCAGCCCATTACCAGTCCTAACCCCCCCCCATAGCCCATTACGTCCTAACCCCCATCAGCCCATTTGTAGTCTTAGCCCCCCCCATAGCCCATTACCAGTCCTAACCCCCTCTCAGCCCACTTCCAGTCCTAACCCCTCATCAGCCCACTTGTAGTCTTAGCCCCCCATAGCCCATTACCAGTCCTAACCCCCTCCCCCCATAGCCCATTACCAGTCCTAAACCCCCCATAGCCTGTTACCCGTCATAACCCCCTCCCACCCATAGCCCATTACCAGTCCTAAACCCCCCATAGCCCATTACCAGTCCTAACCCCCTTCCCCCATCAGCCCATTACCAGTCCTGAACCCCCCATAGCCCATTACCAGTCCTAACCCCCTCCCCCATCAGCCCATTACCAGTCCTAACCCCCCATAGCCCATTACCAGTCCTAACCCTCTCCCCCCCCCCATCAGCCCAGCTAAGTTAAAAAAAAACAGAAACCGGCTGCTGCTGCCGCCATGGCAGCGGCAGAATCGACCATCCTGCGGGGTCCCCCGCCCTGCAGAGTTCGCCATGAAGTCTCAGCACGGGCTTTTCAGAGCCGCGCGAAGGGAGAGTTTCCCTTTCTCGCGGCTCTATTAATCCCGCCGCGAGGCTGATGGGAAATCCCATGAGCCCCACGGCGGGATTAACAGAGCCGCGAGAGAAGCTCTCTCTTCGCGTGGCTCTGACAGCCGACGCTGAGACTTCACGGAGAACTCTGCAGGGTGGGGGGGGGGCCCCGTGGGATGGTCGATTCTGCCGCTGCCACAGTGGCAGTGGCAGCAGCAGCCGGTTTGCGTTTTTTTAATCTAGCTGGGCTGATGCAAGATGTTTTTTGCGCAGGGCCCCCTGAAACGCGGGGCCCTGTGAAAAAAACATTCTTGCTCAATGGACGGGCCGGCCCTGGCTCTGGGACTGCTGCTGATCAGACATCATGCTCAGCGTTCCTGTGTGCCTTGGAGAATCGGGCAGGCACGCCTGGGGCAACCACACAACCGGCGGGGACCTTCTTTGGTTATTTATTGTAGTTTGTCTTTGACTGCGGAGCGTGGTTCGAAGGGGCGTGGTCAAAGGGGCAGATCTTCCCCTTTGGTGCTCCTTCGGCGGCACAGCAGCGTTAGCGGTGTCTAGTTCCCTTTCCCTGTGAGCGTGCTGCAATGGGGAAACGGAAAGCGAGGGTTGCGAATAAAGGTCTGGAGGCCAGTACCGGAAATAAGCCGGTCGGTCCTTTGGACAAACATTTCGCTCCTCCGCCGCTCGCGCAGTCCTCTTCAGAAGGAGCCTCTCTAAGTGTTGGTGGGAGGTCTCCTCCTCCTTTGCCAGTGCCTGCACAGTTGCTTTTGTTATCCGGAGAGTCTTCTGATTCAGTAGCATTTCTAAAGTTTCTGTTACGTTGCCTTTACCTGTTCAGTTTTCTGCCTCGGGCAGTATAACTGATTTACCGCCCAAGTCTCCAGACGCTGAGATTACATTAAAATATGTTTGGAGTGCTTTGCTTACTATAGACAAGAAAATGTCTTCTACGCTAAATGCATTGTGTACCTTTTCTCAAGAGGCTGTTGTATCTTTTCGTCAAATTGAAGAGAAGGTTACTATGGTTGACAGGGCAGTTAAAACTATGGGTTCCCAGGTGCTTCCGCTCACTGCTGCTAGTGCAGCCGGCGTTAAAGATTCCTTGATATTATATTCTAAAATGGAGGCTCTTGAGAATTCCTTTCGTTCCTGTAATCTATGTTTCCTAAATTTTCCCTATTCTTCATTGTTATCATCGAAAATCCTTTTGGATAAATATTTCAAAGAAATACTGAATATTCAGGAACCTATTGTAATTTCACAAGCATATTATCTTTTATCTAGTGTTAAAAATGTTAATCTCGCTGAAGGAGGCATGGACGAGATTGTTCCTACTATTTCTAACTTGACAGCCTTTTTGGAAGACTCTTCGGATATTATTTCTTTGCACTCCACACTATTGGTTACTTTTTTGTCTGTTGAAGTGAAGCAGCGCATTTTGCGCGCATTCTTTAAAGTTAAATCAGCCAAATTTTGTGGTCAAGCTATTAATATTTTTCTTGATGTTTCTCGTGAGATGCAGCTTAGATGTCGGCAATTTTTGCGGCTGAAGCCCCGGGTTCTAGCTTTGGGGGCGACGTTTTTTTACGTTTCCCTTGTAAATGTGTTGTTAATGATGAGGGGGCTTCTTATGTTTTCGCTGATGTTTCATATTTGGAAAAATTTATTATAGATCATCAAGACACTGTATTGGGGGATAATTCTGGATGAGTAGGAACCCCCTAAGATGTAGGCTGTATTACCTTGTTTTCTGATTCTGGATATTTTCACCTGTGCTAGTCTCTGCCTGTATCTCTTGATGTGGACTTTATCACTTGAAATTTTGCCTTATTTTTTGTCTTTTATGTCA
The DNA here is from genome assembly GCA_033557465.1 of Ichthyophis bannanicus. NCBI lineage: Eukaryota > Metazoa > Chordata > Amphibia > Gymnophiona > Ichthyophiidae > Ichthyophis > Ichthyophis bannanicus. The sequence continues at coordinate 361,843,396 of CM066037.1, read as the reverse complement.
CAGTTAATTCTGTATTTGGATTTTCCTCTTCTTTGGTTAATTGTAATTTAACTGAAAATCAAATTTAAAAAAAAGAATGGTAAATAAAGGTAAAAGGAAAAAGAGGCTGCTATGGTTCTCAAAAAAGGTAGCTGAAAAGGTGAAGGCAAAAAGGGAGGCCTCCATGAAATGCAAGAGATCACAGAGAAAGGGAGACAGGCATCTATATTTGGAAAAACTTAGAGAAACTAGCAAAGTAATCAAGAAAGCAAAAATAAAACAAGAAGAGGAAATAGCCAATACAATAAAATGGGGCGATAAGACATTTTTCAGATATGTGAGAGGAGGAAGGGCAAAAGTGGTATTGTCAAACTCAAGGGTGAAGGGGAGGAATATGTAGAAGCTGATGAGGATAAAGCGGAATTGCATAACAAATATTTCTGTTCTGTGTTCACAGATGAAGGGTCGGGAGGAGGACCTCAGACAACACCCACAAACAGGAAAAAAAGTGAGGGTCATCTCAAACGATTTTCAGAAGACTGTGTTGATGAGGAACTTGCTAAACTAAAAGTGGACAAAGTGATAGGACCAGATGGAATACATCTGAAAATACTGAAGGAACTTGGGGACAGAAAAATATATGCAATTGTGGTGGCACATACAGAGAGAGCATCTGTTTTATAAAAAAAAACATGTTCATAAAAGAGGAGCATTACTTGAAGTTTTGTACATATAACTGGCGGCACATATATATATAGGCATAGGTGTGTACCACCTACACATATAAATGTTGCCATTTACATGTGTAAATAGCAGATTTTGCAAAACTACATATACCCCTCCTCCTCCTCCTACTATTTACCATTTGTGTAGTGCTACAAGGCATATGCAGCACTGTACATATACAAGTAAGAGAGAGTCCCTGCTCACCAGAGCTTACAATCTAATCAAGATGAAGAACATTGCAAAACTGTGGACTAGAGTATGGTAAGATATACAAGTAATAAACAAGAGAGTGAGGAGCATAAGGATCCAAAGGCAGCCTTAAAGAGGTAGGGTTTTAGCTTGGATTTGAGTAGAGCCAGACTTACTGACTTAGGTAGTTTGTTCCAGGCACACAGAGCAGCAAGGTGGAATGAACAAAGTCTGGAGGTAGCAGAGAAGGGCACAGATAAAAGGGATCGGCTAGAGGAGTGGACTTCCTGAGAAGGGGTATAGGTGAGATAAGAGATGGGAATCAGATTCCTTTTGCTTTATGAGGTAGTTTTGGACACTAGAGAGGTAATTCGGATTCTCTCTCACTTGCTCTTCCAAACCCCATGTCGATATGTGACTTGTAGGTGGTGTAAATTCCAGTGGGAAATTTTTCTCTAGTATATGCATATTGTCATTGACTAAAACAGGCCCAAAATGTGCTTGCTTCAAGTTTGTGCATGCCAACCACATACATATATGTCATCTATTATAAAATCGCTATTTATATGTGCATGTTGATTTACACTTGCAAACCTTATAAAATTACCCCAGACTGGATTAAAATATTGGATTTAAACCTTGCTGCCACCATGGGTGTTTGTAGTCTTATTCTAAGTTGCCTGCATGTTCTGCCTGCAGGGTCTAATTATGTTCAGCCCAAATGTGAACAGTATAGAATAGAAATATAATGCCTGGGCAACTGATGAATGCGAAGCCTCTAAATTCACAGAATGTATGCACAGTCTTCAGGGTGAAGGGGAGGATAAAATACCTGTGGACTTTGTACATTTTTTTTCATGGGTAAAACTGTATCACCATGGCAACAGGCTTTTATAAAAAATGTTCACTCTATAAGCTTACAGCTGGTATGTGTAACTTTCCTGGCAGTCTGGGGAGGTGTTCCTGAAGGTCAGCGTGATGACAGGGTTGCTCTTTTGTGCAAACCTTTGAATTTTCACACATATATATGCATTACAGCTCTGAAAAACTGCATACACCAAGTAGAAGGTCTAAATCTGTGTGCATAGTTTTCCCAAGGGTAATATTCAAAACAAAAGCATGTGTGTACTTTCACTTTGAAAATCTGGCAAAGTCCACACAGAAGAAATGCAGACATTTAGGTTTTGGTACTGCAGGGAATTATAAAATTATCCTCAGTAGAGGAGGGCAAAAACATTCATTTTTCCATGGCATCACATTTTTTGGCTCAATGTGTAGGGCAGTCTCCATTGTGTATTCTCATACTGCCTATTAATATGACAATCCACACACAATCCCTGTGCTTTTTTAATGCATGTAAGCCTGGGCCTCCTAATGAATACTTTACACTGATTATCCATCAGTTTGCCATTCTTGTGACATGGGCTTATAAATTTATTTATTTTAATTTATGCCTTCAAATAATCCTGAAAACATGTTCATAAATAAATAAATCGCCAAATTAAATTCATATTGATTCTAAGCAACATAATAAAGTTGCCATAAATCTTAATCCTGTGAAAATGCACTATTAAAAAGAAAATCTTTCACCAGTTTCCTTAAAAACTACAAAATTAGTTTCCTTCCTTGAGTAGCAGAGAAGTGGAAAATGGCATTGGTCCATTATGGGGGAAATTTAATATCGGTCTTTCCACATGTAAAAACCTATTTTCATGCAGAAAGGGGCTTTATAAACTTCCATGGCCATATACATTTGTACAGTAACAGAAATTCAAATTAAGAGCCCCTACGCAAAATATTGGAAAGGGCCTCCAGAGGATGGGAGATCAACCTCAGAGAATGTGGGAGCAGTCATAAGTGGACCCCCATCCTTCCCTGAGTCACCTGCACTGCTGGGGCTTCTAGGGTGAAATTTACATCACTGCATTGGCAGACATATATACAATGAGCAGATCACGTGTAGGTAGCCTACTAGTGAGAGTAGCAACCCGGGACCCAGAAAGACCAGAACTCAAATCCCACTGATGCTCCTGGTGGTCTTGGGTTAGTCACAGAACCTTCCATTGCCTCAGGTACAAAGTTAGGGATATGTTTACTGAAGAGCATTAAGGGTACACTGGTTAGCAAGAGTTAACGGCAGCAGTAAGAGTGTTATCGTGCAGTAAAGTTAGGGGTATGTTTACTAAAGAGCATTAAGGGTGTACTGGTTAGCAAGAGTTAACGGCAGCAGTAAGAGTGTTATCGTGCAGTAAAGTTAGGGGTATGTTTACTAAAGAGTATTAAGGGCACACTGGTTAGCAAGAGTTAACGGCTGCAGTAAGAGTGTTATCGCGCAGTAAAGGTAGGGGTATGTTTACTAAAGAGCATTAAGGGCACATTGGTTAGCAAGAGTTAACGGCAGCAGTAAAAGTGTTATTGCGCAGTAAAGTTAGGGGTATGTTTACTAAAGAGCATTAAGGGCACCCTGGTTAGCAAGAGTTAATGGCAGCAGTAAGAGTGTTATCGCGCAGTAAGGTTAGGGGTATGTTTACTAAAGAGCATTAAGAGCACACTGTTTAGCAAGAGTTAATGGCAGCAGTAAGGGTGTTATCGTGCAGTAAAGGGAGGATGCCAGGGAATAAGCATTCTGGCAGCAAGGGCACTTGGCTCCACTTATTGGGCACTAACAGGACACCAGGTGTTAAGGTGCCCAGCGTGCACTGTAACACCCAAAAATGGCAGTCACCTTAACGCAGGATAAGGGAACCCTCATGAAAGTCACATTTTAGGTGATGGATGGAAGGAAAGGTAAGAGCTGATAGACATGTCAGAGCCATATGTATTCTAGGTGTTAGTCAGTAAGTGGGATGATCATGTGGGAGGCATCTGTACTGTATCAGTGAGGAGTGCCCTTGTAATCTGTTGTAATGTCAATGTGTGGAAGAGGATTGGGAAGAAGTATTCCCAGGTGGAGCCAGCATCGTCACGATGTGGACATCCAAAGGATGACTGAGCAGGAGAGGTGATGAGCAGATCATTCCCAGGAGAGGTGTGAGTGATACATCCTAATGGTTAACATGTCCATGTGTGGGCCATGCTATAACAGCTGGTAGGAGAATACACGACTGTACATGATGCGCAAATGCTGATGGATGGGCTGAGGGATGGATGGCAGTAGATGAGAGTGCGTTATGGCCGTCCTGCCCTGATGTACCTGATGTGACCACACAAATGCAGTTGTAGTTGTGCCACAGGGAAGTTCCAATACTAGCTATTTGGGTATGACAACTGTCTCAGCTTTTCTAACTACAACCCAATCTTCCTGACACATTGGCCATATAGAGCAAGTAAGGGCATGTGTTGATCCCTGCAGGTGGCCATCCCAGTAGTAGGATGTGCCTACATGTACTGCATATATGTGATGGAGCCAAATATGTTCAGTCACAGTTATGATGAAATATTCCAATCATGTACAACTTATGTGTCATATATCTGCAGGGTGAACATGTTTGACCCTTTGTAATGGACTACAGCAAAGTCAATAAAGTCTTGCTGTCAGATAGGCATGATTGCAATGTGCATGTTTGCAGACCCAATGTGCTATCATAATACATAAATAAGTATAAGAACATGTGTCCTGTCAATGCAGATCCCAGACTATTTCTGGCAGTATATTGAAGAGAGTTTCCCATAACCACAAAGAGAACAAGTTGGATTCAAACCCTGGTCTGTTGCTACACCTCACACCTGTTCAGGCTACTCCTCCACATCTTTTTGCAGAGCAAATTCTAGAATCAAAAGGACTGCAGGTCCCTGCTTGCAATGGGCAAAACCCAAGATATGGAAGAATGTGTTTGGCATATTCTGGATGGTGGTAAACCACACCTAGGGCATGTCTATAGAGGCACATATGCAGTACGCACTATGGACAGTCATTACTGTAGCAGTATTTTAGACAAACAGCTGTAGAATACAGCTCCTGTCCAAAAGCCAAGCCACATGTGAGGTCAGGATGCCCATCCCTCCACTGTGCATCCAACGCTAAATGACAGCACGCAGAGGTCTGCCATGCCACAGAGTGGCACAAATCCCTGAGGCAGCACAGGTGCAGGGCATGCAATAACTTGTGACCTGCTGTACACTGAAAGATAGGTATACCTGCACATACACCTAACTCAAACCACATTCATGACCCATGCAGTCCATTGCAGAACATCCTGCCCTCCTCGGGGGGCCATGCACATGTCTCCCACCATCACTGAAGACAAGCAGGTACTGGACAATGATTCAGTGATCACAGTCACCACTATGACGGCAAGTGGGATTCTGGTTGCCGATATCAGTTATCTCCTTCATTACCCATGATGCACTGCACAATCTGAGCAGATATATGCAACCCATATGGAGAATGCAATGATCCATCATATCAGTTTTAATATGCAGGGACATCGTGTGCTTCCTGCACATAACAGCTGTCATATGTGCAAATTACCTGTTTCAGCAGTCACCCTGAATGTGAGGAAGGGCACACATCACCTGGTTTTCAGAGCAAGCACTGCAGTAGATAGATTCTCCAGGTTCTGTGGCAAATCTATATTATTTTTAGTGTGCTTATAAGCATTGTCTGTGGTGTGTAATGTTAGTCAATTGGTGTTCTGTACAATTGTAGTATACTGGTGTGCCCTGTCTTATCTGGGTCTTGTGTCCTGCTTCTGTTGGCCAGGTACTCTCTTCTAATATCTCATGTCAATCTCTAATGTTGTAGAAGCTGTTTCCAAAGAACCTGAATAGTGAGTGTTGTCTAGTGTCTAACACCAAGTAGAAGGGCCTGCCAAGACCATAGTTTCTAGCAGATTATCAACAGCCCAATAACAGTTGTTAGCCTCACTTTTAGGGAATTCCAATCAACTAGATCAGTCACAGGCAGTCTGCATATGTTGGGTACCACTGGGCTGTGTCAGCCAGTCACATACCATCTGTACACAGACTGCTAGCCACCACATACTGCATGCACACAAAGCCACCGTGAACACATTGGCTTAACACAAACAGAACAGACATCCAGGAGCATGTCTAATAACTAGACTGCAAAAAAAGAAACAGCTGCCATATTACTACAGCTTGACCTTATATAGCACCATGTGGATACATAACTGTGACATGGTCAGAGTGAGAGTGGGCTCTCAGCATGAACAGATATGTGTATCCAGGCCATGCCCATGGCAGACCCATGCTAAGATGGCACAGCCATTTACCTTACCTCCGACTCATACATCCTGGGCATGCCACTCTGTTTTAGGCAATACCCATAATTCTCTGTTCCTCATTATGTACCCTTTTATTTTGAACTTGGGGACAGCTTATGCAATGCCAGGCACAGTAGAAAGTGTGCCAGAGATAGGCTGCGAGTGCATGCTGGTCCAGAGTGGCAGTGAGTATTGAACATAGTGCCATGTTTGTACTCCCATATACTGTCATGTCCCTAGCCATGGATACTGCAAAACTGGCCAGTGCAATATATGCACTCTCCCATGCTGCAGGTGCAGTCCCCCCCCAGGGCATGTGGCAGCATGGACATGGGGTTTGATGTTGGAATAGTTGCGGTCGACACATATGCCACCATATCTTGCCTCTTTGTACTTTAACAACATCCTTGTGACTGTTCCACTTGATGCCCATGGGGCCCTCTGATGTAACACATGCAAACACTGAGTAGGCCTGCATAGCATCTGGCCATGTGAACATAGGCTTTGGCAAGCAATGCCATCAATGAAGGGCACATTCTAAACATGTAGATTACTGTTCCCACCACCCTTACTTTAACCCCAACATTTACCTCCAGACACTGCCTTCTCACATGTTGGCAGGTGATGCAGAGACCAACATGACATCCTGTGTCACATTTTGGCAACTGGAATTGTGCATGCACCATTTAGAAGTCAGTGTCCCAGAGTCACAATCAGGCACGCAGGTACATTTGGACTCTCATTTGGGGTAATAGGTAATGTACTGCTGAATGCTTTGGGCAATTATCAGTAGACAATGTTGAGATGGTGTTTATATTGTGTGCAAATTTGCTAGATACGGACTTGCCTGTATGTGCATACAATTTATTTATTTATTTAGCATACATTTGTATGCCGCTACTTCCAGTGATCAGCAGCGGCTTGATTACAGGCGTGAAATTGACAAATCATGACAGAAAATTTGATGAAATATAATATTGATTCGGAAGGGAAAGCACAGCACAGCACACAGTTAGGGGGCTCAAGGAGGGGTCAGATATTCATGGAACAATGCATGGAACAAAGAGTCCCCCAGATTTCACTCTGTGATTGCAGCATAGGACAAGAGCAACGTGCATGCAGGTAAATTGCAGAATCTTTTCAGTGTCGCCAACCTGGTAAATGAATTGGACATTCACAGAGGCCAGCCCTCCACTTGAGTATAGTTTCCTATAGGCTGTAGCTGTACCAAGTGGGTTGACAGTGTTGCCTTGGATATAGCTGTTATGGCAATTGGCATTAATCAGGCCTCTCACTTGTGCAAATTGGTGTGATTTGAGACCTGGAGGTTCAGACAGAGGTGAGGGTTTGGAACACACATAAATGGTTCCCCCTGCTCACTCCAATCAAGCCAGTAGGTGATTTGGGAGCTGCACAGCAGTATCATGCTGGGAGATAAGTATGGGGGACTGCTGTGGGGATGGGCCTTGATGATGGTGTAACTGGGAATGCTTTATAGCATCACAGCTACAGGTTGCAACTACTTACTGAAAACTAACCTTCTGCTTGTAAATGGTGTCTTACACAGTATGCGGGGTTGCTGTATAACTGACCTGCAGCATGTTGTATGCACAGCCATAAAATCTGGCCACCACATGCTACAGCTCACAAAACTCTGGAGACACACACACACATGACCCCGCTGTCCAAAAGTGGTGCAAGTTGACATTCTTACCTGTTCCTTATTTATTTATTTATTTAGCTATATTTGTATTTGTTCACTGAGTCAAAGCGGTTTCCAGAGAACAAAACATTATACATTGAACGTATTTTTAAACAAGTGAACATTTTAACATTTCAAGCTTTTGTGATATAACTTTTAACACTTGATTAACATGCATATACAAAATAACATTTTAACTGATATATACATATTATTTACATATATATGTTGTATTGGGTAGTTTAGTGATTATGGTGGGGGGGGGGTCCAAAGTGTTCTTAGACCTCCTTTGATGCTCCACCATTGTCAATGCCTGCTCAGTGTGCAGGCACTATTAACGTACTCTGGCGCTATCAATGCCTGCTCAGTGTGCCGGTGCTATTAGCATGCTCTGCCATGCAGCCTTGGGTAGTGTAGTTTCTCAATGTGGCAGATGAGTGTGTAGACTCAATCTGGACAAAATGTTGAATGTTGCACATGATGATACAGTTCTGGAAATGTAGGATAAAGTTAATATACCTGACCATACCATTCCTGATTCACAGGCTGATCTTGAACCTATGACCTTTTTTTCATGCACACACTGACCATGTGTTTGGAGCCACAAAGCAGCTGTGTGGATGTATCAATCCATAGGTATATATGTGGTCATTGTCAGGATGCATGAGGGAATGAGTTGGGGTATGCCTATGTCTGCTTAGATCTTTTTAGGCTCTGTGCCATACCTGTCTGACAAGGTGTGTTCAGCAGGTGTAGTAGAGGAACATCTTGGTAGGTCTGTATGTTGCACTGCCTTGCTATGCTGCTGGTTCAATTGACATTCATGTCTTACACATGGGATCTGTCCAGTCAAAGGGGTTAGCCATTATACATGAACACACTCATTCCAGACCATGGGTGTCCTAGCAGAATAACCAATGTACCCATTTCCTGGTGTGTGCTTATGGGCCAGTCATAGAATAATCTCATATTTTGCAGACCACAGCAGCTTCTTTAGAGTCACCTGTGGCTCAGATGGTTGTAACTAGCTGAGCCCTTATTTATGGAGGAGTCACCAGTTCATGAACAGATTATGGTTTATTTAAACACTTGATATACTACCTTTTTTGACAATTAAAGCAGTTTACAATAAACATCAGAAATACAATAAATAGAAACTAGAAAAGAACGTCAAAATCTGAATAGGATAGAAAGTAAGAAAGAGGAAGGAGGGAATTAGAAAGGGGGGATCCTAAACAGACCCAATCTTAAGATCAAAGTCAGCTGGAAAAGATAGGTTTTGAGGGCAGCTTTACATTTTGAAAAGGAAGATTCCATACATAGTAACGAAAGGAAGGAATTCCAGAAATGAGGAGCTAGAAAAAAGAATGCAGTGTGATGGGTACTTTCAAGATGAGCCTGGGGAGGGGGAGGAATGAATAAACAGCATGCACTGAAGAGAGGACTCGAGACGGAGCATGGGGATAAGGTGAGAATGAAGATACTCTGGGGAACCAGAGTGCATGATCTTATGAGTGAGAGTAAGTAATTTGTATCGAGAATGGTATGCAATAGGAAGCCAGTGGGACTTGATAACTAACTTGATAACTAACTTGATGTAATAGTCGTGTGGAAATGTTTTAAATAGGCTGTAGTCAACAAAGCTGATACTTCAGAAGACCCAAGTAAATGGTGTTGCAGTAATCCAATTTTGAAATTTCCAAAGATAGAAGCAATGTAACTAAAGATGATGAAGGGAGAACAGAATGAATGGAACAAATCTGGCGGATGGTAAAGAAACAGCGTTTTGCTAAGGAGTTGATATGAGAATGAAAACTAATTGCAGGATCTAAGGTGATATCCAGATATCTCAGGGAAGACACCAAAGGGATAAGGAAGGTATGGATGGAAGGTGATAGACTTGAGGAAGGGAAGGAACCTGGCCACCATAGAGCAGATGCTTTTGCAGGATTAAGTATTAAGTGATGAGCCTGAAGCCAGGAAGAAACCAAGTCTAGACAAGAGTTCAAAATACTAAGATCAGATGACACTGCAGAAATGTGAAACCCTGCTGCTGAATCAGAAGAGCAAGAAAAAACAAGAAAACATAGAAAAGAAGAGGTGCCAAAACCAAGCCTTGAGGTACGCCACAAGATAGGGGAAAGAGAGAAGAGTTGGATCCCTGAAAATGACAGAATAAGAATGATCAGAAAGGAATGAATGAAACTATTGCAGCAGAGTATCACCAAGTCCACCATCCGCAAGACAAGAAAGGAAAAGGGAGTGATCAATCAAATCAAATGCACTAAAAAGATCAAAAGATATAGCGAGAGAAATGTCACCCTTTTCCCAGGAAATATGAACCTTGTTAAGAACAGTAAGAAGAATAGTTTTGGTACAATGACCTCATCTAAATCTAGATTGCCGAGGATGAAGATGATTGGATTTTTCTAGATGATTAGAGAGCTGAAGAAAAAACAACTTTTCTAATGGGTATGTTTACTAAACCGCGCAATTGTGCGGGGCACACTTGAGCGTGCGCTAAGATACCTTAGCGCACGCTAATAGTGTGTTTTTAGTGCCCCGCACACATGTGCGCTGCACGCACAAGTGCGCGCCGCACGCACAAGTGTGCGACGCGCTGAAGTGTGATAGAGGCGTGGAAAGGCATCCCGAAGGCGGAGGAAGGCTCCCGAGGGGTGGGGGGACGGGGTCAATGGGTGGAGAGTGGGAGGGGAGAGGCTCCCCGCACAGGAGCGGGGCTGAAATTCAAAAAAAAAAATACCGCGAGTGAAAACCTCGCGTTAGAGCCGATTTAAAGGGAAGAGAAACCTTTTCCGTCAGCAATGTACAGCAAAACCGGGGAAACCTACAAAACGTGAGCAGTGTGATACATGTGCATAGAACAAAATAGCAAAAAAACCTGAAAATGACCACATCAAAATTCTTAAAAATTATAATCCAGCAGGCCAATAGTGATATCAATGGGCAACATTAAAAAGCACTCCCAGGAAAGCTCCAAAAAAAGGAAATGATTTTTGGAAGGGTCTACGCTCCGTAGACCCCTCCAAAAATCATTTCATTTGTTTGGAGCTTTCCTGGGAGTGTCTTTTAATGTTGCCCATTGATATCACTGTTGCCCAGCTTGGTTATGTGTTATTTCCCTTTTTCTGAGGTCATTTGCGAGGTTTATTTGCCCTTTTGTCTCCATACAAGGTGAACGAGCCCACAGTAAAACTTTGCAGAGCAGGGTTTCTGACCCTTTCGGCCAGGTTTCCTATCTCCAGGGACTGCACTGTCTCTATCCCCACAGTGTGATGCAGCGGACACAGCCAATGCCTGTAGGACCAGAGGGTCACAGGTTCAAATCCCAGCTGGGGCTCCTGCCAACCCAATCCCCATATTTTACCCACCACGAAACAGAGATAGTAAAGACACTCCTTTATTGCAGAAAACATAAGCATGGTTCAAACACCTCTATTTTACCCTACACCGCACACACACCATAACAATGGGCATTACCTACAGCCGAGTCCCTCAAATGCAGTCCTGGAGTGCCACAACTCAATCAGGTCATATGCTTTTCCCAAGATGAGGACATGTCAGCATGTTGGCGGAAGGCTACAGGTGGTGGAGGGGGCAGTGGCTGCTAGCCACAGCAGACAGTGGCCTAGGCCTGTGCAGGCTGGCACTGTTCACTGCAACAGACAGTCTCTGTCGGATGTACAGTCATGGGCTCCCCAGGGAATGCAGCATACCTGTGGCAACACGGTGGTGCAGTGCACACCGACAGTGTGTGCAAGAACAGAAGGTCACAGGTGCAAACCCCAGCTGGGGCTACTACCAATCCAGTCCACATATTTTTCCCACTACTAAACCGTGATAGTAAGGACAAACCTTTATTGCTGAGAACATACGCATGGTTAATACGCCTATATTTTACCCCACCGAGCACATACACCATAAACAGGCACATTACCTAGAGCAGAGTCTCCCAAATGCAGTCCTGGAGGGCCAAACACCATTCAGGTTCCATGCTGCCTCTAATAAAGATGCCTGTGCTGCATATCTATGCACCACCCCCATGGTATGCAGATGTAACTCATGCATATTCATGAGGGACAGCATGAAAACCCAAACAGTGCTTGGCACACCAGGACTAGAGTTGGGAACCTCTGCCGTAAAGCAGCAGCCAACAGGGACAGACACACCCACACGCACACCCACAGGCCCCATTGGTCAATGCCTCCTGGAGAGGCAGGACACTGGGCCCTGCCTGCATCTCACAATACTAGCACTTGCATACCTTAGCTATGCCACCCTACACCTGGGCATACGGTACACAGTTATCAAACGTTTCCAATGCTTACTGGCAGATAGCAATTCCTACATTAAGCACAGTTTGCTGATTGAGCTCCATCATAACAATCATTCTGATGTCTGCGGTGTGTGCTTCAGGTCTGGTCTCTGACAGTGTTTACCACCCTGGGGAGTGACCCCCAACAGTATTGCGTAGCATATCCATGCCTGTACTGTGCCCAGGACTGGTGTGGTGGGTATGGCTGCTGAACCCCTCTATAGTAGCACAATGCTGGCATAGGTGTGGGGGTGTCTGTCTGTCTATCCAGTGTGTGGTGGCTGCAAACACCTTCCACAGCCCATGCTGCCAGCACTGTTGCCAGTATTGGGCTGCCAATGTGCATAATGAAGAGCAAGGTACCATGGGTATAGCCCGGACAGGGTGACCTGGCCAGGATGCATCTGCACAGGGCATAGGGCACTGGCTGGGACATTATAGTGCCCGGCCACCACCTACACAGACAGGGTGACCTCAGTATGTCTTGCTGGGGGATCACTCTCACCCTGACTGTGCAGTGACGACAGCATGGCTAGGCACCCCCATAGTGCTATATAGTATTTCTCTCATGTGATATTTATGGGTTTCATTTTGGAGCCTTGTCACTGACTTATCTGCTTGGTGTGTGTGCTGCCATCCCAGTTCTGGGTGCATGCATTTCTACCAGGAACATGCACTATGGACTAACTAGCAGACTGTTTGCAGCTGGTATGTGTCATGATGGAGTGCCTTGCAGGGTGCAGCGGCTGAAGGCTTGCTGCAGGATAATATCAGATAGTGGTGGGGTGCATCTTAGCATATACAGGCCTAATGTCTGTATGCTATTGTGTTATGGTTATGCAGGGAGGTATAATGTGGATCTTTTGATGGGAGACCCTGTTTGCCATTCTCAGCCCTGGAGGAGGAGGATGGCGGTACATAATCCTCCTAGGGGTCCATATGGGATACACCCGACTGAGACAGCCAAAGTGTTTCTGCAGAAACTACCTATCTCACACATTAACACTGCTTTGGACCTCCGGCATGGCCTCTTTTAGCCATGGAAGGTGCTGTGGACCTGGTGCTGGGCGCCTCACCGCACCCTCAGGGTGAGCATAGTACCTGCACAATGTGACGGTGTGTAGCTACTGTGTGCCAGTAAAACACACGGTCAGTATCCCCTACCAGGCTGAGGTGCTGTGGAGGTGCACATGGTCACTTCCCCCTACCAGGCCGAGGTGCTGTGGGGGTGCATACCCCATCTTTTGTTTATCTGTGGACAGCTGATTTGCATGTGCAGTGCATCATGGGTATGGGTGGGCTAACCTTATCCTAGTGACCACAGCAGACTGTCTGTGTGGTTATGTGCAGGCTCTCTGCAGCCAGCCAGAGGCTTGCTAGAAGCTATAGAGCTGTAGCCCAATGGTTACTTCACTGCCTGCGAAGCAAGAGATCATGGGTTCAAACCCACAGTGGGTTTTTTTGATAGGGCTGCCCAAAGCATTATCTCTTTTTAATGTACATTTTTGCTGCCAGCACAACCACCCTCAGCGTACTGTACCCATAAGGTGCTTCTGAGGGCTCTTTATAGGGCGCCCTATAGGGCACCTTATGGTTCCCATCCATATAAGGTGCACTATACATTATCCTGTGACACAACTTATAGGGTGCCCTATAGGGGACATTTTAGGGTGCCGTGGCGGACAGTGCACTTTATAATGTGCCCTATGGAGTGCCTTATAGGGTGCCTTCTACGGCACCTTCAATTACGACACGTGAGGGCGTGTTTGCTGGCAGCAATTAATAAAATAAAAATAAAGTGCTGCAGGAAACAAAATGTACAGTGCAAAGCTGATGCCTCAGCCAGCCTTACGTATTAGGCACCCTGGGGAGTAAACTCATGACCCCGGTATCAGCAGTCAGTGCCTTAACCATTGTGCTCCACTGCTGCTCCTCCTTGCATGTCAGCGCACCTACCTATGCTTTTCATTCCTTAAACTGCACAGTGCTGCCATCAAAACAGTACTCTGATCTTGCGGTACCTCATACGGCACCCTATAAAGCGCCCTATAAGCAACATTCTAGGGTGCCTTGGCGGACAGTGCACTTTAAAATGTGCCTTATGGGGCGCCTTATGTTAACACACTTTGAGAGTGCGTTTGCTAGTAGTGATAATTAACATGAAAATAAAATGCCTCCTAAAGCAATCTTCCCCATAATAGGTAATGCCTCAGCCAGCCTTGTTCATTGGGCACTGTGGGGAATTGAATGCCTGATCCCTGCACCATTGGTCAGTGTCTTAACCATTGTGCTGTGGTTTTGTTCCTGTGCTTGTACATCAGCGCGCCACTTTATGCCTCCCAATATTAAAATGCCTCCTAAAGCAATAGCACACTACCTTATGCCGCCCAATATTAATCTGGCTCCTAAAGTAATGTCTCAGCCAGTTGTTTTCATTAGGCACTGTGGGGGATTGAACCCCTGATCCCTGTACCATTGGTCAGTGTCTTAACCATTGTGCTGTGGCTCTGCTTTTCTGCATGAACATCAGCGCGCCACTTATGCCTCCCGCGCAGCTTTCTCATGCGCTAATGTGCGGGGCACCCGCACACTAGCGCGGCCCGCACATTAGCGGGGTTTTAGTAAACATGCCTCTAAGATTTTAGAGAGGAATGGAAGATTAGAGAATGGATGAAAGTTGGCATTAATGGAAGGATCAAGAATAGGATTTTTCAACAAGGGCCGAATAACTGCTGATTTCCAGCAGTGAGGAAATGTACCAGAGGAGAGGCTAGAGTTAAATAAACTCAACATAAAAGGATAAAGAGCCAAGGAAGGTTCTAAAATCCAAGTTGATGGAATAGGGTCCTGCAGAGATGTAGTTTTTGTGGAAGAGAAAAGAACTTTGGAAAGGATTGCCATGGTGACAGGATTAAAATATGTTCAGGTATGGAGATCTTTGGAAGAGAGAGGGATTAGTTAAAGGGAATTGAATAAGCTCCCCCAAAATGTCTGAATCTTATCCGAGAAATACTGAGCAAGTTGTTCATCAGTAAAGGAAGACAGAGAAGGAGAAGGTATCATAGAAGAAGAAGAGGAGAAAAGATGTGAAACAATAGAAAACAGATGCTTCAGTTTGTTTAGAGCTGTCAAAATTAAATGCCCATAACAATTTTGCTTAGCGATTGAAATAGCATGACAGACGTTGGTATGTGCCTCCTGAAACCTAGCATGGGAAGAAGCAGTCCTATGATGCTGCCATTGGTGCTCTGTATAGCGTAACTGATGCTGCAGAAGACGCAATCCTGCATGGAACCAGGATTGAAACTGGGGCCTAATGGGGTGGGGATTTTCTGAGGGCGAAGTTAGATTGTTCAAGACCTTCTCAAGAGTAGAATTTCAAGTAATAGCCTGGTCATCAACTGAGATCAAATCAAAATCATCTGGAAAGAGCTGATCAGCAGATGGAAAAACTTGTAAAAGTGCCTTGGAGAAATGACGCCTGGGATTATGGTCATCATTTGGCATGTGAGGGGGCAGGATGGTCATTTTTTCTCTGACATGGGCTGTTTATCATATGCATAGTATTCGTGCCTCAGTGGCATATTTTGCCCCCCACATGTGCATATCCACTCAATTTGGGCAGGTGAGGGGCACCCTAATCCCAGGGCTAGCCCATCCACTCGGAAAACTAGCCGGGTGCCAGGGTCCACTGATCATGGTGGACAGCTTGCTGGCTAATCTCTCCCTCCCTTTGTGGCACAGGCGCTACTTCAATGCTGCAGGTGGCCTTATTGAAAATGCACACATGCAGCTAGTCACACCATGCTGCTCATGCCCCCCTTCACTGCTGCTACCTTAGACCTCAGAATGAAGGGATCACCATATGTTCCATTGTACTTGCTGCTGACATGCTTGCCATCCCACTGACAGTCTTAACCTTAAAGCAAAACCTAGACAATAATAACCAGTGTTCTTGAGCAACTCAATGCCTAAAAAAAAGAGATTTTTTGTCGGAATGGTCATCTAGGTGAAGAGGAAATTTCCTCTCACTATCGTGACCTCTGCATTTTAATAAGAGAAGAACTCTTTTTTTTTTTACTACTAATTTTTAGCACTATAACAACAGTGTTTACACTTAGCTGCATAAACAACGAAGGCTGCTTTAAAGTATCACAGACGGCAGTACTCCAAACGATGTGTCATGTTTCGGGGTTTACACATTCCTCCCCCTGCTTCAGGTCTAAACACTGCTCGACGAAGATTCAGCAGCTAAGTGTAAACGCTGTTGTTATAGTGCTAAAAATTAGTAGTAAAAAAAAAAAAAAAAGAGTTCTTCTCTTATTAAAATGGAGAGGTCACGATAGTGAGAGGAAATTTCCTCTTCACCTAGATGACCATTCCGACAAAAAATCTCTCTTTTTTTAGGAATTGAGTTGCTCAAGAACGCTGGTTATTATTGTCTAGGTTTTGCTTTAAGGTTGATATTTTTTAACCTAGTTGTGGGTATAATTCTTTGTGATTATCCCACTGACAGTGGCACCTGCAGTGTTGCACCAGACACACAGTGCTGGGACACAGATTTCATCTGCAGCAGGTCGCAACACAGACCGACATTAAAGAAGTACATGATATCCCTGCCCTGTCTCCACCCATTAATGCCCACTCTCCATCTCTTTTTACCTTTATGCTATGGACCCAGCTTCTGTACATTAATCCAGTGTTATCAGCGCTTTCTGCGACATTAACCACTCATGGGCACTGTAACGCCCATTAACGGCATCTTTTCTCCCTTACTGCTCTTTAGTAAACATACCCCTTAGATTGTAAGCCCTCTGGGGACAGGGGAATGCTCCATCTGAGTGGAATTTGTTGAACTGCTACTGGAAAGGCATGAGCTAAATAAACTAAGGGGTATGTTTACTAAACTGCGGTAATCGTGAATAATGCGCGTTATGTAATATTAACGATCGTAAGCGCAGCATAACGCGTGTTATGCTGCGCTTACAATCGTTAACGTTACATAACGCGCGTTATTATGCGCTAACGATCGTAAAACCCCGCGGCGCGGTAAAACAACGCAGAAGGTGGAGAGAGGGCGGAGAGAATGGATCAGTGGGCGGAGAGTGGGCGGGGAGAAGCTCCCCTCACACTAACGCGCTGATTTTCAGGGCTGAATTCCAACGCGAATGAAAACCTGCCGTTAAAGGCACATTACAGGGGAGAGAAACCATTTCAGTGTCAGCAATGTACAGCCCAGGCAGGGAAACCAAAAAAAGTGATAAGTGTGATACATGTGCACAGAACAAAAGGGCACAGAAACACTGAAAATGACCCCAACAAACTGGAAAAAAACAATAACCAAGCTGGCCAATAGTGGTATCAATGAGAAACATCAACCCCTCCCCCCCCCGAGTAAGCTCCATAGAACAGATATAAATCGTGGAAGGGTCTATACTCCGTCCCCATACAAGGTGAATGGGCCCACAGTGAAATAGCGCTGCTCAGGGTTTTCCCCACCATCGGACAAGGTTCCTATGGCATGCACATGTCCCGCAACATCAGGGCGGGCATGTCGGAACGGCAACTGGACAGTTGCCGGAGAAGGGGATACAGAGGGCCACAGTGCGGACTAGGGTGATGCCTAGGTGGCCCATACGAATGCTGAAACAGCGGAGCAGCCATACAGCAACTGCTGAAGGCCCAACATGGGCACAAGTGTGTTTCCCAAAGTGTCACAGGGGATAGTACCCAACAGCTACCCCCAAGGGCATGGAACATTGGCAGGTGGGGCTGGGGGGGAGCATGGACGTCGATGCAGGCACCCCTACCCCAGAACCCGCACCATAGGCAGCCGCCTACCTGCACACTGGATGGCCTGAGACCACGCACCACCAGCTCCACCAGCAGAAGGGCATGTCAGCATGGTGGCTGAGGGATACTGGTGGTGGAGGGGGCAGTGGCAGCTGGCCAGAGCAGACCGTGGCCTAGCCCTGTGTAGGTGGGTGCCATGCACTACAACAGGCAGGCCCTGTCTGACCAACAGTCATGGTATCACCAGGGAATGCACCATATCTGTGATAACATGGTGGTGCAGTGCACAAAACCAGTGTATTCAGAAGCAGAAGATCACAGATTCAAGTCCCAGCTGTGGTTTCTGCCAACCCAGTCCCCCTTCACCTACAGCAGGTAACCATGGCACCAGCACAGGATATGCACTATTCTGGGTGCATCATCGCCCATAGGGACTAGACATGTGTGGGACATACAGCAGGGCACAGATGTATCCTAGGTGTGTCTAATGGAACTACCTATCACACACTGATGGGGACCTGCAGCATGGCGTAGTTCAGCCATGAATGGTGCTGTGGACCTGGTGCTGGGCGCCCCACCTCAACCTTAGGGTGGGCACAGTACTTGCACAATGTGATTGTCTGTGGCTACTCTGTGGCAGTACCACACACGGTCTGTTCCCCCTACCTGGCCGAGGTGCTGTGGGGGTGCATACCCAATCTTGTGCCCATCTGTCGACTGCTGATTTGCATGTGCAGTGCATCATGGGTACGGGTGGGTTAACCCTATCCTGGTAACCACAGCATACAGTTTGTGTGGTGACGTGCAGTCCTGCAGCCAACCAGGGCTTTGTTCACAGCCTTATAAGGTGTCCTATAGGGGACATTATAGGGTGCCTTGGCGGACAGTACACTTTATAATGTGCCCTATGGAGTGCCTTATGGGGTGCCTTATGCGGTACCTTAGGTTATGCCACCGTGAGGGTGTGTTTGCTGGCAGCACAAATTAAAATACATGTCAAATGCCTCACCAATCACAACTTAAATATAAAGGGTGCTGTCTCTGCCAGCCTTATACATTAGACCCACTGGGGAATCAAACCCATGACCCCTGCACCATCCATCAGTGTTGTAACCATTGTGCTACAGCTCTGTTGCTGTGATTGCATGCCTGCGCGCCTTCTTAAGATTAACGCGCGGTAACGTGCCCTGTAGTGCTCGTTCATTTATGGCGCCTTGTAACGCGTGTTCTCGGCACGTTCTCGGCAACGATGTACCGCCCATGTCCTTATTTGGGATTTCTGTCTCTAACGCGGCTCCTAATGCGAATCGCACTAACGCAGTTTAGTAAACATACCCCTAAATACATTGCATATGTGTTTACTTTACTAAATACACAGGTGCACATGTAGAGTACATGCACACATGTTTGTCTTCTTTGGAACCAGTATACATTTCTATGTGGGCATTTGCATGCTATCAGGACTGGTAAAATGTTCCTATGTTGCCATTAGAAAGTATCAACACAGCAAATCTAAAATATGAGTAAAGAATATCAAAACACAAATATCAGAATATTTTAACTATCAGTTTTTTGTCTAACCCAAAACACCACTGGGCACACTAGTAAATTTCTAGTGGCCCATTACTTTAAAAGTCCCTTTTACATTTTTATATCAACATACAGAAATGATTAAAAATCATCTCAAAAGTTCACACAGCATATATTTAGCTTGTCCTTTTCATAATATTTTATGGTTCAGCTAAGGTGATCAAATCTCAACCCCTGACATGCCCTCAGCATGCCTTCATGTTTCGCCAAGCTCTTTCAGCGAAATATTAACTTAAAACCATTCAACATGAATTAAACTTAACTCAGTCATTCAACTTCCATGCTAACGGTGTCTCTCCATAGTAATTGCATTCACCTTTTCCAGATTGTTAATGAATAAATTAAATACTATGTATCCCAGTTCAAATCCCCGATGCACTCCAATATTTACCTCAAAAGGCGGTTAAGCATATTTCAATAAACATAAACATAAACATTAACACTGGGGAAAAGATCATTTAGTTCTACTCTTTGCTCCCTATCTTTTAACCAGTGAACAATCCACAGTAAGACATTGCTGCTTCTCGCATGACTTTTCAATTTCCTGAGGAATCTCTCAAAGGGCTTCATCAAATGCCTTCTAACGACCCAAGTACATCATATTAACTGGCTCGTCTTTCATCACTTGTTTATTTACACCTCAAAGAATTCTATTTGATTAGTAAGGCACAACTTCCTTTTGCTAAATCCATTTTGGCTCAAGCACAAACAAACCTATCCATACAGACAGATGGAGAAAACAGACATACAGATGGATGGAAACCCCCTATCAGGCGCTATCATATGAGCAAAACCCATCTAATAACACAGCAATAACAGTAACACAATATTTAATGCCACAGAAACAATCTTTAAATACAGTAACCTGATATGTGCAGTACATATTTCAATAACTTAATATCAAAGTCAGTAAGTGCATATGTGTGATTATTGTATAAATCTGCAATATACAAGACAATAAGACTAAGATGAATAAAGCAATTCAGATTTACAAATAATACAAATGGATACCATCCTTCATGGTATATATTCTATCAGATTAGAAACTGGTTAGACAAATTAAGCAGGATACTCATGCAACCATTATGTATAAAGTTGGCCAGATGGTGTTTTTCATCAGCCAATCCAGTCTTTATATGCTGCTTTTCAATCATGAAAGAGGAAGAAAAAAGAATTTGGTTCATTCACATTCTTATTGGCCTCAAGCAATGAATTGTGAAAACCAGCACCCTCCCCTCCCCACCACAACATCTCAGCAGCTCAAACAGAACATATTTAGCTTGTCCTTTTCATAATACTTTACAATTCAGTTGAGGTGAACAAATCCCAATCCTTGACATACCCTCAGCATGCCTTCATGTTTCGCCAAGCTGTTCCAAGGGAAATATGGATTGAATTTAGCTCAGTCATTCAACTTCCATGCTAACAGCATCTCCTCATAGTAACTTGCATTCACTTTTGCTCATGACCTCAATCTTAGGTTATTATGAACGCAGTTGGTGGCATGATGGCAGCATCTTTCTTATCCCAACTTCATGTCCAGCTCTGCTTTCCTCATTCTGGCATACTTTTGTGTCAGCTCGCCAAACAACACACCGACGCTTAACTATATAACTGCATATTCCTTATCGTGATGTCATCTACAGCTCTCACTTCCAGACGTACCCTTGCATTAGGCCATCTAGCAAAACATTGATGCTCAGCTCATTCAGGTTCACATATCACTCTCCCTTCGAGTTGTAGTAATCAATGAAGGTTCAGTGTGTTGTCTGTCTGGAATAGTACTATTCATTCACAATGAAACCCAATCACTTATATTAATGAATAGTTCCATCCTGATAAACATTTCTCATACTTATACTCTTAGGGCCCGATTTAAGAAGGCATTTACACGGTTTACAGCCCAGTAAATCGTGTAAATGCCTTAAATCAGAATATTCAATAGCACTTACATGGTTAATGCTGTTGAATATCCCCTTCTAACTCCCCTGCGTGCCCCGATGCTCTGCGGTTAATATTGAGGTGTGCTGGGGGCGTTCTGGGGTGGAGCGGAAGCAGAGACTGCCGCTAACTAGATAGCAGTGATATTGCGCTGCTACCCAGTTAGCAATCTGTGGATAAAACTAGGCCAGCTTTTGGCTGCCTAGCTTTAGCCGTGGATGCTAACCGGGTAGCGCTGCAATATCATGGCTCCCTGGTTAGGCTCTGCAGTGGTTTCCTCTGTGCGCCAAACCCAGACATTCAATGCTGTCACCGCAGAATTGAATATCCAGGATTAGGGGTCAGTGGGCAGGGCTATGCACCATAGCGGCGCATTGCCTCCCCAGATGAATATCAGGCCCTTAAAGGTTATCATCATGTGCAGATCAAACAATAGAATCTAAACTTCAAATATAGATGCAGTCCGTAATGAAGCAAATTTAATACATTTGCATTAAGGCTTCATAGTAGCCCTCATTTACTAAATATAAATATATATATAAGGAAGATACTATTTAAATTCAAGATCCCCCTTATATCAAGGTCATCCAGTCAATTTCTACATATATTATAGGCCTGGATGTGTAAGGAAAGGGAGCGAAGTAAGATCAAGAGGCCTACCTTTAATACAGCTGATGAATATGAATGGTCCTGTGATGAGGATAATCAATATAACAGTCAAAAGAAAGGGGGCGGGGGGTATTTTTCAGAGAATACCTGCATCCTGAGAGGATACATTAACAATAAGAGGAGGGGGCAGTCATTCTGGAGATGAGAATAAACAGAATAGGAGCAGCGGGTCCCACCCACGAGTCTATTTATTTATTTATTTTATTTATTGTACATTTGTATCCCGCTGCTTCCAGCGATCAGCAGCGGTTGCTATACATGATTAAGGGTGGCTGTACAGGCCAGGAATTAGCAAAATATACATTGTGATTGGGAGGGAAAGTTAGGAACACAGCAAACTTTGGGTTACAGATTACACTTGCTTACAGATTTCAGATTACACTTGATTGCTGGGAATACTCTACAGAAGATACAGAATTGCTGGGAATACTTTACACAGGATACAGAATTTACATATTTACATATTTACTGAATGTGTTTCTCAAAGCGGGCTTACAAGGGCAGGGTGACTTTCCGTAACATGGTGGACAGTTGGTAGTGGGATACAATGCCTAGGTTACATTGTAATGAGTTCTCAGTCCTGGAACAGTTAAATGTGATTAATATTTCAAAGAACATACTGTACTGACTAACATTGTAGGAAAGTGTAATGAATTTAGGATTGGGGTTTATTTGCACAGTTAGTCTTGATTCATTTAGGGTTTTTACTGTATCCATTTTTCTAAATTCCTTCACAGGTTGATGATGCAAATAGATCACCCAGTGTGGATATCTCAGTGGTCCACCCAAAATTGAGATGTGTTCCACCGAGAGTGATGGATGCTGCTTTTATGGATTTGGTTTTCTATGACCTAGAGCAGGTAGCCAAATATTTTGAAGTACAAAACTCTCAGTGAGTATAACAATTGCACCCACTGCAGCAAGATCATGTCTGTGACAAACACACATAATTGGCACCTGCAATGCTTGGGAACAGACCATGGAACAACTTTTTGTTGCATATGTTTACAGATGACAAAAAAAGAGAAATTTATGATCAAAAGGAGAAGCACAAAATAATTTTAGATAAGATGAGTCCTACTGAAGGTGCTTCAACATTGAGGAGTCAATGGTCCACTTGGATCCGAGCATTGGCAGGGTGCCTTGGGAGCGGTTATTTACCAACTTCCACCCAAAGAAGAGCAGGGACATCACAGATATCAAGAGCTAAGGATGCCAACTATCAGATGGCATCATATTTCATAGGAGCATGATGTCTAGAGCATCAAAGTACTGGACGATACATGGCCCTCGAAATAACCTGACAAAGACCATCTCATTCTCTCCAGTCCAGCCTGACAGAGTTCTCAGACATCGGCCAATTCTGCTGTAATCCTATACCTTTGCAAATGGCACCCCTTGAGGAGCAGCTCATGAGAGGCCTCGAGGAAAAGATGATGATGATGATGTTTTTTGTCCTGCACGAGGCTATAGTTTTAGCAGCATTAACGATAGTATATTGTGACATTAAACTGGTCTTTGAAACTCACTACCTCCCGACAGGAGAAGTATAATTGTCGAGACTACCCAGCTGGTGTCTATCACAAATGCATTGAGGAAGAGTTATTGCTCCCACTAGCATCAGAGACTATCAGTGCATCAGCACTTCCTGAGGAGGTCTGCCACCCATGCAGAGCAGACAACAGCTCAGGCAGAAGCTCAATGTCTTTTGAGTACCTCTCTGAGTCTGCATCTGAGTGCTCATGGGACTATGAGCATGAAGTATTTCTCAGAGAAGAGGTCTTTTGAGTTAGCTTCAGATTAAATGTCTCCTCTTGAGTGACATGTCTCTGCCTGAGAAGCTTTATTTCCACAATTTTGCACAGTTTATGGACAAGTCCATAGCATTTTAATTAGTATGCATTTTTTACTGTGCATGTTTTAAGATTATTATTATTGTATTTTATAAGAAGCCTAGATACAATGAGATAGGTGGGTTATAAATAAATAGAAATAGAGGAATAACCTAGGGCAGTAGATTTAGAAGTCCTCCACTTTTGTGACCATCCCTAAGAAGGTGATGTCTGTGCCAGTGCACCATATCCTTCAGAGGCTGCAGATAAGACTGTGGAAGGCATCCCTTTCTGTGCCTCTAGTCAGCAAGAAGATCAGCTGTATGTATAAAGTACAGAAAGTTCCTGGATTTAAGAAAATCCATCTGCCGCATTACTCCATGGTCATTGAATGTGCTCTCCAAAAAGCCAAGAATTCCAAGTCTCACTGTACAGCACCCCTGAGGAGAGGGACTAGGATACTGGATTCTTTTGAAGGAAGTTCTTTCAGGGCACTATGCCCCTATCCCGCAAAACATCCTACCAGCACTTCATGGGCATGCACTTGTGAAACATAATGTAGAATCTGGAAGAGCTTGTGGAATCTCTCCCTCCAGAGAAAGCCACACAATTGCCGCCAAACATGTTTATCCAGTGCCAGCTTGTTGCAGCACCAGTTTTTCCTCTTTTTTTCTTTTGAAGCAACCTGTAGCTAGGGAATCCAGTATGTGAGCACTTGTCCTGCTTGTCCACAAAGAAAGCAAAGTTATTTAACTCTAGCAGGTGTTCTCTGTAGACAGCAGGATAAATCTTCGCAAATCTTCGCACTTTGGAGGGATATCAAATTGTCCAAGTACCAGCCCAACTTAAACTCCACCCCAGATGGTTGCATAGTCACCAGTGCGGTTCCTAAGTTGATCATCCCCAGATACCCCACCCGATGTGACAATTCCCATTACCAAGATCTCTAAAGCACTTTTTGGTTAATATACTGACACATTAACTTAACCCGTTGTTTGACGCTTTAAAAATGAGGTTGCTCACTTCTTTAATGTATTATAGTTTCATTGTTTATTCCCGTTAGTTTAAATAATATTCTATGTATTGTCATGAGGTAGAGAGCACAGAGCCAAAAAGTTTAAAAGGGTTTAGAAATGAAGAGCTTACCTCACAGTCACAGGGTCAGTGGAGACATTCACAGTGCAAGGGGGCAGGGAGTGAAGAAACAAACATTCCTCAGGGTTGCAGTGACGCAGAGAGAATTCAGAGCTCTAATCAGGCTCACCTGTGGGAACAGTCACGTTCCACGTTCAATAGGCAGCCCAATAAAACCAGGAGAAAAGCAAGTGAGAGGGGAGAGGAAGGAGAGGATGAATTCACATACAGAGAGGAGGAATTCCCAAGCAGGGAGGTTGAATTCACAAGCAGGGAAGCTGATTTGAAAACTCCAGACCAAACAGTAAGAGACCCACTACCTTGGAGAGCCAGGTTTGAACAGAAGCAGTCTGACGAACCCGAGTGGATCAGGGGAGATAGAGCTAAGGTCTTCCCAACCAGAGGGGTCCTCGCTCCCAGGCAAGCAGCCAGATCTCCAGAGAGCAAAGGTCACACTCAGAGAGTCTCACAGGAAGCAGGAAGTAAGTACTACCCTGTTAGACCCGGCAACAGACACTACCGGAGCAAAGCAGTCTGCAGGTCTGAGAAAACCCTGGCTAGAGGAAGAAGGACTAGAAGCCATATTCTCTAGTGGCAAAGATAAGTACCCTCTATATTATAAAGGGAGTGGAGTAGATTCGGGGAAGAAAGGAAAAGCATACAGGAAACAAGAATTCCCTCAATGGCTTAGGGACTGGGAAGAATTCCCCAACTCAGCTCCTGTTACCTCTGAACCCCAGCAGCTGCAACTATACCTCCCAAGGACAGAGTTTGCCCCAGAGCAGTGGTCTGAGCACAGATTGGCAAAAGCTCAGAGATCCCACATAGGCGAAGCCCAAGAGGGGATGCAGTGGGAAAGCACTATCCCAGGGAACATACAGGAGCCCATGGATTGTAGTCTGGGTGTAACAGACACTGTAGAATCTCTGTGTTAAAGAGAAGAAAAGGAAGTGTTTTGATTTCTTTAAAGGAAGATAATACCTTTTTGTGTGGTTTTGAGAAAGCAAAGAAGAAGCTTGGTTTTTGTTCTTTTGCCTGTGATGTAACAGCTTATTTTGTGTTGTCCTTATCTGAAAGTCATCCATACGGGACAGGGAATAAAACCCATCCTTAATTCACTTTGGACACGACTCTTATTATTCCACAACTCAAGCTGGGTCCCCATCTAGGCAGCTGCCTAGGGAGACACAGCTAGCCAATTAGGCACACCTTTTACAAATGGCGTAGTTTTTTCGGATGCCTGAAGAGAGGAGCACCGCATAAGCTACAAGGACTCACCAACGCCGGAGAACACGACCGGGACTACTTTGTGCCACACCCCAAACAACTACCGGAGTGAGAGGAGCCAAGAACGTTTTTGTTCAAACGCCAGAATCACCACCTGGCTCAGGTAAAGGTATCTGGGTAGAGCCGGGGTGGGATTCTGTAAAGAGGTATCTGGGAGACCTGAAATCCCAGGGTAGCTGTATTCAAAAAAAAAAGAAAAAAAAAAGGTTCCGCACTTGGTGTCTTTTTCTTGATTTATTTCAGGCTGCCATCATGGAAACCCCACCGGACATCATGAACTGGATTGGATTGCAGTTCGAGAGACAGCGGGACCTGGCCCAGCAGTGCCAGATGTAAGCACTGGCGGCGATGCAAGAGCAACAGAAACCGCTGACGGATCTCCTACAAGCTCTACTGCAGGAGCAGCAGACCGACCGCAGGACTGAAGGACATTGGTGTGGGGTAGGCCCACAAACATGTGGGAGTTTATCCTTTGGACAGTGGTCGGGGAAGGATAACATAGACGATTTTCTTGAGGCATTTGAGCGGGTAGCTCAAGGAGCCTGCTGGCCTGAGCAGCAATGGGCGGTTCGTTTAGCTACCTCCCTGACGGGAGAAGCCCTAGCTGCATACAAAGCTATGCCGGCCGCCCAGGCCAATGACTATAAAGAAGTAAAAATAGCCATAAGGGACAGGCTAGGCCTGTCACCTATGGTGTATAGAAGAATGCTGAGAGCCACAAGAATGCAACCAGGCGAAACTCCAAAGGCATTAGGCCAAAGGATACGGAGCCTGGTAGGGAAATGGCTTACGCCAGAAGGTAGAACTAAGGAAAGTATTGTAGATATGCTTGTATTGGAACAGTTTTCGGAAGCTGTGCCCGCAGAGGTACGGGCTTTTCTCACTCTGCAGAACTGTCAAACGTCAGGCGAGGCTGCCCTCTTAACAGAAAGGTTTATGGAGGCTCAGATAGCCCATGGCCCGCCTGGGGAGGCTAGCAGCTCACCTGATGAGGCAAATTTCAGCAGAGAGACAAACGACCCCATGATAAGCTTACCGTGTATAGGTAAAAAAATGTTGGATGATGCTCACTTAATGTGTTCTAAATGTGGGAGAATGGGTTCCAAACGGTATGAAGGTAAAAAGCGCACAGCCCTGATTGGGGAAAAAGCCAGGTATACACAAGAGGGTTTCCGCCTGAAGGTGGATGTGCAAGGTGTGCCGACTGAAGCCCTGCTTGACTCAGGGGCGGATCAGACAATGATGTCGGAGAGGTTCTGGCATCACTTACAAACCTATAGCCTGTCCGTCCCTGACCAACCGGAAGGCATGGCCAAAATAAGATGCATCCATGGAGCATCTAACCCTTACCCACTTTACACCTTAGCTATAAAAGGGTTAGGCACCCGGGAGGAGATTCCAGTAGCATTAGTTCCCCGCCTTCCCTTTGACCTGGTGTTGGGCCGGGATTGGCCGCTACTGGAGGAAGGCCTAGGCGAAGGCCTAATAGGGGAAGAAGAAAGGGCCCCTAGTGAATTCTCTGTGCGGCAGGCAGAAGTTCCGGGTGTCCCCCAGAAAGAAAACAAGCAAAGAAAGGGAGGGCCCCTACAACCCCTGGCAGGCAAGGGCAATGGAGAAGGTCTCATGACCTTAATCCCGGGACCATTGTTTGGAAAACCCATAGGAAGGGAGGTAGGGAAAGGAACCCCAGGAAATAGCAGCGCAGCCCCGAAAGAGGGTTTCTTTCTAAAATACTGTAAGGTAGTCCCAACCGCTCAAGAGCCACAGAGGGCCAGTGCTGCCGCAGCCGGATACGACCTCTTCAGTGCAGTAGAGGAGGTAGTCCCCAAAAGGGGAAAAGCATTGATAAGCACTGGGTTACAAATCCAGTTGCCAGCAGGCTGCTATGGTAGGATAGCACCCAGGTCGGGGCTCGCAGCCAAATATTTTATTGATGTGGGAGCAGGGGTTATCGACCCAGATTATAGGGGGGTTGTCCAAATCCTACTTTTTAATTTTAGCGAGCAGGATTTTTGCGTGAAGGTTGGGGACAGAGTGGGCCAGCTCATTTGTGAGCGGGTGGCGTTCCCTGACTTAAAGGAAATGCCAAGGTTGTCTCCCATGAGCCGGGGCGAGGCCGGTTTTGGGTCCACAGGGAAAAAGGAGGTGAAGGCCATGGCCGCCCTAGCGGAAGAAAACCTGGAAGAAGAGTTGGGACCCCAGGTGAGGGATTGTAAGGAAGACCCTGTTCCCAGGATAGGGAAGGAGTTAACACAGCAGCAGAGAAACCAGTTAGCACACTTGCTGGCAGGTTTCAAGGACGTCCTCACCCCATTTCCAGGAGAGACGGGGCTAGTAGCACATGAGATTCATACACCTCCTGGGGAAATAATACGGCAAAGGCCTTATCGCCTACCAGAGGCCCGTAAGAGAGAAGTAACGGAACAGGTAAGGGAAATGCTTAAAATGGGGATCATCGAGGAGTCAAAAAGCCCTTGGTGCAGCCCGGTCGTCTTAGTGCCAAAGCCGGATGGGAGCTTGCGCTTCTGTATTGATTTCAGGCGGGTCAATGCCATCTCCCTTTTTGATGCATATCCCATGCCCCGGATCGAGGAGTTGCTTGATCAACTGGGACAGGCACGGTACCTGACCACCCTCGACCTTACGAAAGGTTACTGGCAGGTGCCGCTTACCCGGGCCTCCAGACCGAAGACAGCCTTTAGCACGCCCCTGGGGTTGTTTCAATTTAAGCGGATGCCATTCGGCTTACATGGGGCGGCGGCAACCTGCCAACGCTTAGTAGATCAGGTGCTACGGCCCCACCGCCGATATGCGATGGCATATATGGATGACATAGTCATTCATAGTGAAGATTGGGCACAACACCTGCATAGAGTGGGGGCGGTATTAGAGGCCCTGCGACAAGCCGGCCTGACCCTCAACCCGGCGAAATGTTTGTTCGCAGGGGCTGAGGTGAAATATTTGGGACACCTGGTCGGGAGGGGTGTAGTTCGACCTTTGAGTAGCAAGATAGAAAGTGTGCAGAACTTCCCACGACCACTAACCAAGAAGCACCTACGAAGCTTCCTCGGTTTGGTGGGTTATTACCGCAGGTTCATACCGCGATTTGCGGACGAGAGTGCGGTCCTAACTGAAATGTTGCGGAAGAGAACGGCCCAAATAATCTGGCGTGGTCGACAGAGGCGGAGAGAGCATTTCTCCTGTTGAAGGGGAAGCTCTGTCGAGCCCCTGTCTTACGGGGGGTAGATTTCCATAAGGCTTTTATCCTCCAGACGGATGCCTCCGAATTGGGTCTTGGGGCCGTGCTATCCCAGGAATTTGAGGGGATAGAACACCCCATTCTATATTTGAGCAGGAAGCTATCCAAAGCGGAGGTTAATTATGCGATCGTAGAAAAGGAGTGCCTAGCGATCAAGTGGGCAGTGGAGGCCCTTAGATTTTACCTCACGGGACGACATTTTACACTGGTCACCGATCATGCTCCTCTGAAGTGGCTGGGTACCATGCAGAACCAGAACCCACGGCTCACTCGCTGGCATTTGGCCCTGCAGGCCTTTAATTTCACTGTAAAACACAGGGCGGGCAGGTTACATCAAAATGCTGACGCCCTCTCACGTATTCCGTGCTGTAGTGACATGAGTCCCTCAGCCCGAAATAGCTTAAGTGGGGGGATATGTCATGAGGTAGAGAGCACAGAGCCAAAAAGTTTAAAAGGGTTTAGAAATGAAGAGCTTACCTCACAGTCACAGGGTCAGTGGAGACATTCACAGTGCAAGGGGGCAGGGAGTGAAGAAACAAACATTCCTCAGGGTTGCAGTGACGCAGAGAGAATTCAGAGCTCTAATCAGGCTCACCTGTGGGAACAGTCATGTTCCACGTTCAATAGGCAGCCCAATAAAACCAGGAGAAAAGCAAGTGAGAGGGGAGAGGAAGGAGAGGATGAATTCACATACAGAGAGGAGGAATTCCCAAGCAGGGAGGTTGAATTCACAAGCAGGGAAGCTGATTTGAAAACTCCAGACCAAACAGTAAGAGACCCACTACCTTGGAGAGCCAGGTTTGAACAGAAGCAGTCTGACGAACCCGAGTGGATCAGGGGAGATAGAGCTAAGGTCTTCCCAACCAGAGGGGTCCTCGCTCCCAGGCAAGCAGCCAGATCTCCAGAGAGCAAAGGTCACACTCAGAGAGTCTCACAGGAAGCAGGAAGTAAGTACTACCCTGTTAGACCCGGCAACAGACACTACCGGAGCAAAGCAGTCTGCAGGTCTGAGAGAAAACCCTGGCTAGAGGAAGAAGGACTAGAAGCCATATTCTCTAGTGGCAAAGATAAGTACCCTCTATATTATAAAGGGAGTGGAGTAGATTCGGGGAAGAAAGGAAAAGCATACAGGAAACAAGAATTCCCTCAATGGCTTAGGGACTGGGAAGAATTCCCCAACTCAGCTCCTGTTACCTCTGAACCCCAGCAGCTGCAACTATACCTCCCAAGGACAGAGTTTGCCCCAGAGCAGTGGTCTGAGCACAGATTGGCAAAAGCTCAGAGATCCCACATAGACGAAGCCCAAGAGGGGATGCAGTGGGAAAGCACTATCCCAGGGAACATACAGGAGCCCATGGATTGTAGTCTGGGTGTAACAGACACTGTAGAATCTCTGTGTTAAAGAGAAGAAAAGGAAGTGTTTTGATTTCTTTAAAGGAAGATAATACCTTTTTGTGTGGTTTTGAGAAAGCAAAGAAGAAGCTTGGTTTTTGTTCTTTTGCCTGTGATGTAACAGCTTATTTTGTGTTGTCCATATCTGAAAGTCATCCATACGGGACAGGGAATAAAACCCATCCTTAATACACTTTGGACACGACTCTTATTATTCCACAACTCAAGCTGGGTCCCCATCTAGGCAGCTGCCTAGGGAGACACAGCTAGCCAATTAGGCACACCTTTTACAGTATAATTAACTGAAAATATTTCATGTAGGACCATATTTATGTTACTTGTTATCTTGTTCTTGTTCCATGTAAAACACTTTGATTCATTGATTAAGCAGTATAAAAACCCTCCCAGATAATTAAAATAAATAAATAAATAAACCTCCCTTCTTCCCTTGGAATTGCATTCTACCTTCAACTCGTCCTTGACTGAGAAGATGAGGCATAGTGGTGATAGATGTGAACAGACATGCAGGCATGATGGAGCCACTTGAAAAGATTCTCAAAAAAGCCTGGAGAGGTTTCCCATGTGGGGATTCCATCAATGACATCACCTATATGTAAGGACTTATACTGCTGCACAAGGTACAGGTAAGTAACTTTGGGCCTGATACTCAGCAATGGTGACTAGCACGAGTACAGCTCCTAGCCTTCGTCACAGAAGGATACTAGCAAAAGATTGAAGTTAGGGCATATCAACAGAGAGGTTTCAGTAAAGACAAAAATAACCCAAATGCCCTTAAGTACAGAGCAGACAGAATTTAAAGATTCCAAATTACCCCTGCCTACCGATAAACAGATTAATATGAATAAAATATAGCCTCTAAAATGCTTGTTTGCAAATGCTAGAAATCTAAAAAATAAGATGGGAGAGTTGGAATATATAGCACTAAATGAGAAGTTAGATATGTTTGGTATCTCAAAGACATGGTGGAAGGAAGACAACCAATGGGACACTGTGATACCTGGGTACAAACTATATCGTAATAACAGAATAGATCAAATTGGTGGAGGGGTTGCACTCTACTTTAGAGAGGACATTGAGTCACAAAGGATTAAAGTTTTGCAGGAAACAAAATACAATGTAGAATCTCTATGGATTGAAATTCTATGTAAAAAGGGGAAGGGGAAGGTGATGGCAGTGGGGGTGTACTATCGACCGCCTGGCCAGAATGAACAAATGGATGATGAAATGCTAAAAAAAATTAGGGAAGCTAACAAAACTTACAGCACAGTAATAATAATAGATGATTTCAATTACCCCGGTATCTACCGAGTCAGTGCCATGGCAGGACATGCTAGGGAGATAAAGTTTCCAGATAAAATAAATGACTGTTTCTTAGAGCAGCTGGTTCATGAACTGACAAGAGGGGAAGCCATTTTGGACCTAGTCCTTAGTGGAACACAAGATCTGATGCAAGAGATAAAGTAGTTGTGGCCACTTGGCAATAGTGATCATAGCAAGCTCAAGTTTTATTTAATAAATAGAGGAAGGACAGCAAGGAAATTCATAGTACTTTTTAAATTTTAAAAGGGAGACTTTGATAAAATGAAGAAAATAGATTAGAAAAAACTAAAAGGAGCAGTTGCAAAGGTTAAAGATTTATATGTTGTTGTTTAAAAATATTATCTTGGAAGCCCAGGCCAGCTGTATTCCACGCTTTAAGAGAAGTGGAAGGAAGTCTAAAAAACTGCCAGCATGGTTTAAAGGTGAGGTCAGAGAGACTGTTGCCAAAAAAACATCTTTCAAGAACTGGAAAAAGGAGCCAAATGACGACAACTGGAAACAAAATAAGTACTGGCAAGTTAGATGCAAGGCTTTGATAAGGCAGGCAAAGAGAGAATTTGAGAAGAAGCTTGCTGTGGAAGCAAAAACATATAATAAAGACTTTTTCAAGCACATTTGTATCAAAACACCTGTGAGAGAGTCAGTAGGACCATTAGATGATAAAGGGGTGAAAGGGGCACTAAGAGGGGCCAAGGCCATAGTGGAGAGACTGAATGAATTCTTTGCTTCGGTCTTTACTGAGGAAGATGTGGGGATGTTACCCATGACTGAAATGGTATTTAAAAGTGATACCACAGAAGAATTGAAAGAAACTCATGGACCCATCCTTCTCATCGGGCTCATTCCCACGAAGCTTGAAGCAAACTTCCATTAGACCACTCCTAAAAAAGCAAACTTCTATTAGACCACTCCTAAGAAACAGCAAACTTGACCCCCAGAAGTTGGATTCTTACAGGCCAATCTCAAGTATCCCACTAATGGCCAAAATAATTGAAAAGGTCGTCCAGGGAATCGCATGGAGTTGAGACGCTCCTGACCACCCTCTTCAGCACACTAATCACTGGACTGGACAACAGCAGATGAGGATATGCCCTAATCTTCCTGGACATTGCCACAACATTCGACTCCGTTGACCACAAATTGCTCCTAGGGTGCCTCGCAGAGAAAGGGATCCAGGACACAGCCTTAAGCTGGTGCAAATCATACCTGTCAGACAGATGGCAACATGCCCCACGACCTCCAAACCATTCCAACAAGAACAGGGAGTACCACAGGGCTCCTCCCTCTCGGCACTGTTCTTCAACATATACATGCAACCCATCTGTGCACTCACCCGCTCCCTCAACATCTCATGCTTCGTATACGCCGATGACATGCTAATCTACATGCCATTCTCAACCGAACAGCCGGACTTCTCACCACTAACTACCTGTTTCGACACTGTCACTGACTGGCTCCACACTCAAAACCTCAGAATAAACTTCAAGAAAACAGAGGTGCTATTCATCACCAGGAACCAAACTTTCACCCCTCCAGCATCTCTAAAAGTAAGATGCGTCGAGCTCCAAAGCAAGCCCACGATCCGTCACCTAGGTGTCACACTAGACCAACAGTTTAATATGAAAGCCCACATAAGCAACACTGTCAAGGCAGTATACCACAAAATATGCAGAATCCGGCATCTACCACCCCTACTGGAGCCAGATGACTTCCAAACAATCTACCAAGCCTTGGTAATCCCCCACTTTGACTACGCCAACTCAGTCCTACAGGGACTCCCAAAAAACACGCTGAACCCACTTCAGCTTGCAATGAATGCAGCCGCCAGAATACTGCATGGAGCAGCCAGGAGGGACCATATAACCCCAATCCTGAAACACCTCCATTGGTTGCTGGTCCACTGCAGACTCTCCTTCAAAATTCTACTGTTGACATTTAAAGCCATCAACAGCCTCACCTCCTCCTCCATCACAGACCTCGTCCTCCCCACTCCCCCAAACAGAGGCAGAAGGTCAGTCGCTGCCAACACACTGAGTATCCCCAGCAGGATCATGAGATGCTCTCAAGCAACAAGAAACAGATCCTTCGTGTACTATGCACCCACATGTTGGAATGCCCTCCCGCCCAACATCCGGGCCATTACCGACCTTACCCAATTCAGGAAGGCGCTGAAACACCACCTTTTCCTCCAGCACTACTCTAACAGCAGGGATAGACAACATCCAGCCATAGGCATCCACCAAGACAGCCACCCCAAAACACTCACAACACACGGTCCCAGCCCAGCAGACTAGCACTACCAGACACCCTGGTATGCACATGTATTTAGTCACCTAATCTTGTAAATAGTCACCAAGCAACCCTGTCGCCACTCCACTTCTGTTGACCTGACTGCTTAGCCTGTATATAGTTACTTAAATGAGTAGCCAAGCTACTGCGCAGCCTGTACATAGTTACCCCTGTTAGCCCAAGTTGCAAAACCTGTTCTTTGTAAGTACAGTGCCGGTGTTGCCCGCACTGTACAGATTTGCTGTTAACTGTAAACCAAGCTGATTTTAAAGAGCGCGGTATAGAAAAGACCTTAAATAAATGAATAAAATATGGATACACCGGAAAGATGTATTACAACTATTTGATAAACCGAAGAGTAGCAAATCACCTGGACTGGTGTTGAAAAAACTGAAATATGAGATTGCAGACCTACTATTAGTAATCTGTGAACTATCATTAAAATCATCTGTAATACCTGAAGATTGGAGGATGGCCAATGTAAAGCCAATTTTTAAGAAGTGTTCCAGGGGTGATCCGGGAAACTACAGATTGGTGAGCCAGATGTCAGTACCGGTTAAACTGGTAGAAACCATTATAAAGAATAAAATTACTGAACATGTAGATAGTCATGGCTTAATGGGAGACAGCCAAAATAGCTTTAGCCAAGGAAGGTCTTGTCTTACTAAACTGTTATGTTTTTTTGAAGGTGTGGATAAACAGGTAGACAAGGTGAGTCAGTTGATAAAGTATATCTGGATTTCAAGAAAGCCTTTGACATGGTCCCTCATGAGAGACTCTTGGCGAAATTAAAAAGTCATGGGATAGGAGGCAGTGTACTATTGTAGATCAGGAACTGGTTAAAAGATAGAAAGCAGAGGGTAGGGCTAAATGGCCAATTTTCCCAATGGAGAAAGGTTATAGTGGAGTACCCCAGGGATCTGTACAGGGTCCCTGCTTTTTAACATATTTGTAAATGACCTGGGAATGGGAATAATGAGTGAGCTAATCAAATTTGCAGATGACACGAGATTATTCAAAGTTTTTAAAACCCAAGAGGATTGTGAAAAATTGCAAGAGGATCTTGATAAATTGGAAGACTAGATCTTCAAATGGCAGATGAAATTTAATGTGGACAGGTGCAAAATTATGCATCTAGGAAAGAACAACACAAACTATGGTTACACAATCTTTATCTTTATCTTTACTGGAACATTTGATATACCGCCGAGGTGATAGCATCAGAGCGGTGTACAATCAAAAATGGCTGCAGAGAAGGACAAAGGATGAAAGGAACGCCATTAATCAGATAGGAAAGCAGCAGAACAGGCAGAAAAGACAGAGAGGATAAAAGGGTAGCGACATACAGAAGGGGGGAAACAGGAGTGTAGTACCTAGCGGGGGGGTGGGACTCTAGGGGTCGGGGTGGGGAGAGAGATCAAATGCTAGGTGAAATAGGTGAGTCTTCAACATTACCTTAAAGCGAGTAAAAGAGGCCTTGGTGCGCAAAGCTAACAGGAGTGAATTCCAGAGTGCAGGGGCAAGGAAGAAATAGGCAGTGTGGCGGATGAGTTTGAGGTGGGCTTGGGCAGGGGACGGAAGGAAAACTCGATTTCTGCAGGAGGAGTGAAGGGGTCGTGGGGAGGGCTGGTGGTGAATAAGGTCGGCAAGGTAGCGGAGGACACCAGTGTGGGTGGTGGTGAGAATCTTGTGAATGAAGCGGAACTTGATGGGAAGCCAGTGGAGCTGCAGCAGGAGGGGAGTGATATGGTCCGAAGGGGAGGAGTGGGTAATGAAGCGAGCGGCAGTGTTATGAATGAGCTGAAGGCGACAGAGCTGATATCGGCAGAGATCTGCAAAAACAGCATTACAGTAATCCAGCCTAGAAACAATGAGGGACAACATGAGGGTGGTGAGGGAAGGTTGCAAAAGGAAAGGACAGACTGCGTGGATCTGGTGCAAAGAAAGGAAAGAGCGCTGTGCAAGTAGACAGATGTGGGAATGAAAGCTGAGGGAGGAATCCAAGGTGACTCCGCAGTAACGGAGGGTGGGCACAAGGGGTAGAACCAAGCAGGAGGGCAAAGTCAGGGGGAGGGGAGCTTAGAGATAACCAGAGGGACGTGGATTTGGATGGGTTGAGGTGAAGGAATTTTGTGTGCAGCAATGCAGAAACAGCGGAAAGACAGGCATTGAGGGGGGAACAGGTCAGAGGCGAGAGAATGAGTATGATATAAGAGGAGGAGGTCATCAGCATAGTAATAGCCAGAAATACCGAATCGCTGAATAGTAAGAGCAAGAGGGGCAAGACAGACATTGAACAAGAGCGGGACAAGCACTGAATCCTGAGGAACCCCACAGTGAAGGGGAGTGACAGGTGAGGAGGCAGAACCTTGCAAGACAGAGAAGGTACGGGAGGAAAGAAAAGAGTGAAACCAGTGGTAAACTGTCTCATGAACCCCAAATTCATGCAGGCAGGCCAGGAGCGTGCGGTGGTCCACAAGGTCGAAGGCACAGGAAAGACCTAAGGAAATGGCAAGAGAGAGGTCACCACGTTCATGGGCCTGATGGACTTCATTTAACAGTGCAAACAGAATCATTTCAGTACTGTGACTCGTCCTAAAGCCGGATTGATGAGGGTGAAGGGAAAAGGTGGCATCGAGATGCAGGGAGAACTGTGAGAAAATGATGTTTTCAAGGATCTTGGAGAGAAAGGGAAGGTTAGAAACAGGCCTCCAGCTAGCTGGGATGGCAGGATCAAGGGAGGACTTCTTCAACAGGGGCCAGATGACAGCATGCCGCCAGGCTGAGGGAAAGAAGCCAGAGGAGAGGCTGGAGTTAATGATTAGGAGAATGAAAGGTACTGCAGAAAGGGATGGTTCCAGGATCCAGGAGGAAGGGAGCGGGTCAAGAGGACAAGTGGTCTTACGAGAAGAGTTGATGGCCTTAATAAGTTTGGTTGTAGTGACAGGATGAAAAGCACGCCAGGCATGAGGGAAGGCAGGAGACATAGGGGAAGGGGGGGGGGAGGGGATGACAAGGAGGAAATCGGGGAAAGGGGAGGTGGGCAGGAGGGAAAAAGGCACGAAGGGAAAGGGGAGGAGCCGGACAGGAAGCAGAAGTAAGGGCAGACAGGGAGCGGAGAACACGGTAAAGTTGCCAGGAGTAGTTAGAAGAGGAGGAGATCAGGTCGGAGTAGTAAGCTTGTTTTGCTACATTAATAGCAATATGGTAGTGTTGCTGGAAATGATGATAGATGGACAGAGAGGCAGAAGTAGGTTGCCTATGCCAGATATGTTCTGCCCAACAAAGTCGGATATGGTGCAAGGACAGACCAGGGTGATACCAGGGGTGGCGGGTGGAAGGGCGCGAGGCAGGGAGAGGATGACAGGGTGCTAAGCGGTCCAAGGTAGAGGACAGGGTGGTGGACCAGGCATCCACCTGTCCATCAACAGAAAGGGATGAGAAATCAGAGGGGAGGAGGGTATTGACAGAAGGGAATTGCTGTAGGGTAAGGGGGTGTGTGATGTGGCGCTATGGTGAGGGGGGGAGGGAATGGGGAGCAGGGGGAGGGGGGTTGCAGGGAGGGAAAAAGGAGAAAAAAAAGGCAGGAGTTATCGGTCCAAGGAAGAGAGAGGGGGAGAGATGGCAGACGGACTAAAGGAGGTATTAGTAGGCGTGATAAGAAGATCCAAGGTGTGATCGAGGTATGGGTGGGAGAGGAAATGTTCTTTCAAAGGAAGAGGTTATCCAAAAGTGATAGGAAGGCACGATCCTTCTGGCTGGAGGGGGAATTGTAGAGAATGTTAAGATCGCCCAAAATCAGAAAATTGGGGGAGAGAAGGGATGCCTCAGAAAGGGAGAATAAGAATGTGTCCCAAAGGTCCGAACAAAGAGCGGGAGGGGCGTGAAGAAGCAAAAGGAGAACGGATGGCGAGGAGCCAAGACAAAGAAGGAGGGATTCTTGGTAACGCAGTCAGGGAGCCACCTCAGAGAGAGAGAGGGAAGAGCGATAGATGATGGCCACACACCCAGCATTCCGACAGGAACGTGAGATGTAGAAGACAGAATAATTAGGTGGGAGGCAAAAGTGAAGAAGGTCATCCTCCCTCTCACGGAGCCAGGTTTCTTTAAGAAACAGGGCATCCAAAGAATGTGAGTGATAAGGTCATGGATAAGGTGAGTTTTAGCATGGAGGGAGTGACAGTTGAGCATGGCAAAGGAAAGAAACACTAACGAAGGAGCCAGGGGCGGGGTAGAGGGAGGTGCATGGAACAGAGGATAGAGCAGGAGGTTCCCAGGAGAATGGGAGACAAAGCCAGGAGGAGAAAGCAAAGGTGGAGGGCAATGGCCCCAGACGACAGGTGTAGCATACATGGAGGATGCCAGGAGGAAAGACAGAAGGAGAAAATGCTTTGAAAGGGCACTCGATGCAGTTTGCAGAATCAGGGGAGTGGTGGACTGTAAGGGTGGAGCAGAGGAGGAAAACATTGGGAAAGGAACCCAAGTAGTCACCCCTGTCATCGCCCCAAGGAGCTTGCCCAAGGAGTAAGGAAACACTGCAAGTAACTGGAATTTATGGCTAGTACCTGAGGTGTGACGCGACTGCGTTGCATGTCGTCATGTCAGTTCTGGGAGGTGGGGCTTGAGATGGCACCAGGCAGTAAAAAGGGAAGACAAACAAGGCAATCAATACAATAGCAGCAATAGATGCATCAGCAGGACACAGCAAACATCAAACAAGATGGATTGAAAATAGCAGCAGCAGCCAGCATTAGGAACCATCACCCAAGCAAAAGATTTAGGTGTCATCGTGGATAACATGTTGAAACCCTCCATCCAGTGTGCAGCAGTGGCCAAGAAAGCAAATAGGATGCTAGGAATCATAAGGAAAGGAATGGAGGATAAAAGAAAGGATATGATAATGCCTCTGTATCATTCCATGGTGCGACCGCACCTTGAATATTGTGTGCAATTCTGGTCACCGTATCTTTAAAAGGATATAGCATTATTAGAAAGGGTACAGAGAAGCGCATATTTTTTCCTCGTGCATAATCAAACTCTGGAATTCATAACCGGAGGATGTAGTAAAAGCTGTTAGTGTAGCTGGGTTTAAAAAAAAGTTTGGACAAATTCCTGGAGGAAATGTCCATAAACCATTATTAAAGGGGACCCGGGAAATCCACTGCTTGCCCCAGTACAAGCATTGTGGAACCTGTGTCTTTTGGAAAACTGTTAGGTACTTGTGACCTAGATTGGCCACTGATGGAAACAGGATACTGGGCTTGAGGGACCTTGATGTTCTTATGACATCATGCTTGGCAAAGTAGAAGGTCAACACAAAAGAGGAAGGCAAGCAATGAGATGGATCAATACAATAACAGCAGCTATGGGTGCCATTCTGTCAACAATGAGCCACCTGACTGAAGACTGAACACAGTTTAGAAGAACTATCCAGAGGGTCACCATGAGTCGACACCAACTTGATGGCATTTAACAATAACAACAACAACTATTATGCCACAAATTCTGCAATTGGTTATAGAGGATACACAAAAAGAGCTCTCAGCTTGACAAGTTGTAAGTTCTGGAATGTCGTAAGGTCAGAGGCTGTGCAGCAACAAATTTATGTCACATTGGTTCAGGGAGCTTAGTCAGGTGGCCCTTAACAGTCTGTTGGAAGTAGCCTTACAGCATCCTGAATAATCTGCATGGAACACTGACTTTGACATTTGATGCACATTAATGCATTAAAACAGCTAAGGCCCTTTTGCTTCTAAAACAGAATTTAGAGATTTGTACTCTTACTGTACCTTCAGGAGGAACCCTTGTTGACTGTAGTCTTGGAACCTGATTTGTTAGCTTTCTTTTTTTTTATCATATTTGTAAACTGTTTTCTGGATTCTTCTTTTAGGCATAGAAACATGATTTATTTATTTATTTAACAGCTTTTCTATACCACTTTATTCTATGGTCAAAGCAGTTTACATCAACATTGTAACAGGGAAACAACTTAGAGAAAACTTAAATTGTAGGAGATTGAAGAAAATGGGGGGAAAGTGGAAATTGGGGATGAAAGGGTGATTCAGGAATAGGGGGATGTGTAAGGGGAGGGGACAGAGGGTCTTGTGAGATGGGATTATGTCTTGTCATCTGTGAAATAGTCCGTAAATACGTGAGTCTAGAGGGCTTTTCTGAATGTCAGTAGGTCCTTGATGGCAGAAAAAGACTATATGGCCTATCTACTTTACCCTTCCATATGAACTACTATAGTCCCCTTTTTTCCTTTAAAGATTTTCTGTGTTTGTCCCATGCTTTCTTCAGATACTATCATCATCTCTACTACCTCCACTGGGAGACTGTTCCACATATCTACCACTCTTTCCGTAAAGAAATATATCCGCATATTACACCTGACTCTATCTCCTTTCACCTTCATCCTATGTTCCCTCATTGCAGAGCTTTCTTTCAATTGAAAGAGGCTCCCATCGGAGCTATTTAAATATCTCTATCATATCTCCTCTCTCCCTTTCCTCCACAGTTCAGATATTGAGATCTTTATGTCTGTTCCCGTATGCCTTATGATGAAGTCCACTGATCATTTTGGTAGCCAACATCTCCACAGACTCCATCCGGTTTGTATCCTTTTGAAGGTGTGTTCTCCAGAATTCTACACAATATTCCAAATGAGGTCTCACCAAAGACTTATACAGAAACACCTTCTTTTTCCTGTTGGCCATTCCTCTCCCTATGCACCCAAACATCCCTCTGGCTTTTTCTGTCACCTTTTCTACCTATTTAGCCACCTTAAGATCATCAAAAACAATCACTCCCAGGTCCCACTCTTCTTTTGTGGGCAGAAGTCCTTCTCTCACTGTACTGTACCACTCTCTTCAATTTTTGCAGCCCAAATGCATGACCCTGCATTTTCTAGCATTAAATCTCAGCTACCAAATTCCTGAACATTCTTCATGCTTAACAAGATCCCTCTCATCTTATTTATCCCTTCCCGGGTGTCTACTCTGTTGCAGATTTTGACAACACTTCAGCAATAACACTAACAAAAATGTTAAAAAGAATCGGCCAAAAGACAGATCCCTGTGGCACACCACTGACAACATCCTTCTCTTCAGTGAGCTCCATTTACCTGTACCCTTTGTTGCTTCCCACTCCACCAATTTCTAACCCAGTCAGTCACTTTAAGGTCTATTTATTTTATTCATTTATCAGGCTTTTTTTTACCACTTTATCATTTCAATCAAAGTGGTTTACATTGTAACTTAAACTTGGCAATGTACATTAAACAGGAAAAAGATTTAGGCGTCATCATGAATAATACATTGAAACCCTCCACCCAGTGTGCTGCGGTGGCCAAGAAAGCAAATAAAATGCTAGGAATCGTAAGGAAAGAAATGTGGTTTGTGCAAGATTTAAGTCAGCAAGATACGCTGTGCCTGATATTCAAAATGTAGGGTGCTATGTGAATAAGGGTGCCGAATGAGATATTCGTTAGCACCAGGGCTTTTTCTGAGGGGATACTTGATGGTTCATTGCCTGCTAAAATTGTCCCATGGGCCTCATGTATGAATGAAAGAGCCCTGCATAAGTGTTCTGGCATCTTTTTAGCTAGGAAAAATGCACCATCCACTGAATGCGGATAACTTAGGCCACATGCAAAGCTGCTAAAAATTGTTGTTATCCGAATTAGGCCAGTACTTATCTAGGTAGTGGCACTCAATCCGGATATTCAGCATCAGTAACTATCCAGATACTGACACTTAATATCTGGCCAATATTTAAATGCTGTGGCTGACCGCCATGGTATTTAAAATTGGGCTCACAATCTAAAATATAGATAAAATGCCAGAGATATGTTTAGAATTGGAGGCAAAAGATACAATTTTACATAATAGACAACTAAAGTTAGAGATACAGCTAAGTCGATGTCTTGAAGAATTAGCCCAATCTACCAAATTAATCAATTTAATTATTATGAGAGCAAAAAGATATAGCTATCTTCCAGCCCTTGAAGCAAGGAGGAGCTCCCATAAGTGAAAAAGGAATGCTATAATCCAGTTCCTTGTAAAAACTGAATGTCTATCTTCGAAGATAGAAGGTGTTAGGAGGGAATTGTTTTCTCTTGAGTTAAAAGAGACTTGGGGAAGGGGGGAGTTTATGCCTGAAAGTAAACTGTCTTGCTTCACACCCCCATCCTGAAGGAAACCATATTTCAAATGTAATCAAGAAGAGATCTGAATAACATTTTAATCTCTTTTCTTTTAGTTCTGAGAGTGAACTATAGGCTCATAAGCCAGGTTCCATCACAGCTAGTCATGTGAACGATGATTGACTAATCATATTTTCTTTTTCTTGTTTATAGGCATCTAAAAAGAATTTTCTCTGTGTAGTGAAACTAGAACAGCTGTAACTATCAACTGTCATAAAGATATTCCCAGAGGAATGTACAGAGGAAGGTAAAAACGCTGTAAAGAGAATATTCTTTTCTGAGGTCACATGACCACCACAGTAAACGGTTTACTTCAGTTCCTATAAAACAGATGATGATAAAGTTTCCATTCTTAATTACATTTGGACAAAGTTGAACTCATAATTACTTTTAAGACAGTCATTTCAACCTTGACTACCTTTGTGAAATCTAGTGATTAGGCATCTAATCCTCTAAGGAGCAAAAGGGGAAAAAAAGAATGGAAGTTCCATTTCTATGAAGGCAGGGACTCATTTGCAAAGATTTTTCCAAGTTCAGCTACTCTTTTCTGAGAGCCTAGAGAAAGGGGAGATAGCATACTGACAAAGCTTCAGTTTCTAAATGTTAGCTTGTCATGCCTATCACATCCTAAAGCCGTCAAATCTCTAGTTAAATGGTTTGGGTTTTTTTTAATATACATACAGTTGACGTAAAACAGAGAATCTGAACATTTTTCTTACATAGCAGCGAGAAGTTCCTAGCTTCAGCAACTGAAGTAATATTTTTATTAAAAATGCCTAATTAATTTTAATTCATTTATTGATGGATTTTCACAGACTTCTTATACACGCCTTCTCTTAATATGCAGGTTACAATTAAAAAATCATAAATAAACAAAATAAAACAACCATAATCAATAAGATAAGAAATTATGGGGCTGATATTCAAAATGGTTTATTCGGCCAGTAGTACTAACTAACCAGAAAAGTCTCGGTGAGCCCAATATTCAGCTGCATATCGGGCACTGTTGCTGAGTATTCCCCTCTACTGCCATGGCGCTATCCATATAATACTGAGATGGTCTGTGGGCGCAAATAGGGAGGAGCTGGCATTTATCCGAATAAGAGAGATGTTCAGCTCCACTATCTGGGTAGGTATCCACCTAACTTAAGACAGGAAAAAAGCTGTCCTAAGTGTATGTGGATTGGCTATCTGGATAGGGGCTGAATATCACTGCAATCCAGACAGCCACAGTGTTGGGAACCAAATCCACTCTATCTGGGTACTGCTGCTGAATCTCTGGACTGCCAGTATTACTCCCATGAGTCAAAATGCTTAAGTTACTTTAAAGTTAGGTGATAAACCTTTAAATACAATTTTCAATTTTTCTCTTTAGGAGAAAAGATCTTCATTTACCGTGTCAGCTCTGCTTAGAATGTCTTGTTACTGAAGCTGTTAGTGTAGCTGGGTTTAAAAAAGGTTTGGACAAGTTCCTGGAGGAAAGGTCCATAAACCATTATTAAAAGGGAACCAGAATATCACTACTTGACCCAATACAAGCATTGAAGAACCTGTGTCTTTTGGAGAGACTGCTAGGTACTTATGACCTAGATTGGCCACTGTTGGATACAGGATACTGGGCTTGGTGGACCTTGGTCTGACCAAGTATGGCATATCTTATGTTCTTATGTTATACTCAGAATATGTAGATCTGTGAAAAAGGTTTTGGAGACACATGGGGCCCTTTTCAGTCCTGGATGTCCTGGCCCTCTGTGCGCCCGGTTGGAACCGGACACAGAGTTAGATGGGATTTTGATCTCGCAGGGCACATGTAGCCCCGTGGGATCAGAATCACATCCAGTCCTATATATGCAGGCTGGGATCCCGATTCTGGTTGGCCTGCATGTACAGGCCTTGCACGGCTAACTCAGTCAGGTTTCCTGAATTCAGGAGCCGCTGTGCCTTGGCATCCATTCAGGAGCCACAATCCCTGGCCGCCGAAAAGAAGTTTCATTCCCCGCAGCCCAACCCCCAATCTGGCTTCCAAAGTC
This sequence comes from Ichthyophis bannanicus, assembly GCA_033557465.1. Lineage (NCBI taxonomy): Eukaryota > Metazoa > Chordata > Amphibia > Gymnophiona > Ichthyophiidae > Ichthyophis > Ichthyophis bannanicus. The sequence goes on along the minus strand of CM066037.1, from coordinate 361,798,479 downwards.
TAGGGTTGGGCTCCGTGGAATTTCCTCTGCCCCTTTGCTGCGCCCCGGGCATGCCAGAACCACCTGTCTAGGGGAACGTTTTCTACCTTAGAGGTGGAATAAGTTCCCTGTTCAGGCAGCCAGCCCCAGACGTACAGGGTCAACATTGGAATTGGCCCTGTATGTCCAGGGCCACAGATCACCCGCTGCCCACCCTAACTCTTTCCTGCCCCTATCTAACTTCCCCATACAACGAGACATACATCCCTGCTATTCGCACCTCAGAATGACCCCTATGAAGGGGGATTTTAGATGAGACATCCAAGTGGAACTGGGGATGTCCAGGGCAGAACATGCCTGAAAACATGGGACATCTATCTCCAGCTAATTTTAGACACATAGGGATATGTTTACTAAACTGCGTTAGTGCGATTTGCGTTAGGAGCCGCGGTAGAGACAGAAATCCCAAATAAGGACATGGGTGGTACATCGTTACCGAGAACGCGCCGAGATTGCGCGTTACAAGGTGCCATAAATGAACGAGCGCTACAGGGCAATTACCGCGCGTTAATCTTAAGAAGGCGCGCAGGCATACAAGCAAGGCAACAGAGCTGTAGCACAATGGTTACAACACTGACTGCTGGTACAGGGGTCATGGGTTCGATTCCCCAGTGGGTCTAATGTATGAGGCAGCACCCTTTACATTTAAGTAGTGATTGTTGAGGCATTTGACGTGTATTTTAATTAGTGCTGCCAGCAAACACACCCTCACGGTGGCATAACCTAAGGTGCCGCATAAGGCACACCATATGGCACATTATAAAGTGTACTGTCCGCAAGGCACCCTATAATGTCCCCAATAGGACACCTTATAAGGCTGTGAACAAAGCCCTGGCTGGCTGCAGAAGAACTGCACGTCACCACACAAACTGTATGCTGTGGTTACCAGGATAGGGTTAACCCACCCGAACTCATGATGCACTGCACATGCAAATCAGCAGACGAGAGAAGGGCACAAGATTGGGAATGCACCCCCACAGCACCTCGGCCTGGTAGGGGCAACAGACCGTGTGTGGCACTGCCACAGAGTAGCCACAGACAGTCACATTGTGCGGGTACTGTGCCCACCCTGAGGTTGAGGTGGGGCACCCAGCACCAAGTCCACAGCACCTTTCATGGCTGAAATACACCATGCTGCAGGCCCCCATCAGTGTGCCATGGTTACCTGCTGTTGGGGGCGGGGCCCACAGGCAGATTATGTACCACCACCACACAACCCACCCTCTGGGGCTAAGGGTGGAAAACAGGATCACCCACCAATAGATCCACAGTCTACCTCCCTGCAATGGTAGCAGTAGAAGGGACCATCAACCCCAGTCCTGCTGGGGAACAGACAGAGTGGTACACATCCATAATGCAATAGTAGACAGACAGCAGGCCTGGAAATGCTCACCTGCCCCCCACCATTATCTGACATTCACCAGCAGCAAGCCTCCAGCCGCTGCACCATGCAAGGTGTTCCAGCAAGACACATACTAGCTGCAGACAGTTCGCCAGCTAGTCCATAGTGCATGATCCTGGAGAAGATGCATGTACCCAGAACAGGGATGTCAGCATACACACCAAACAGATAAATCAGTGATTGGGCCCCAAAAGAAAACCCATAAACATCACATAAAAAAATACTATATAGCACTATGGGGGAACCTAGCCATGCCAAGGTCACTGCTCAGTCAGGGTGAGAGTGACCTCCCAGCAGGACATGCTATGGCCACTCTGTCAGTGCAGGTGGTGGCCAGGCACCACAATGTCCCAGCCATTGCCCTATGCCCTGTGCAGATGCATCCTGGCCAGACCACCCTATCCGGGCTATACCCATGGTACCTTGCTCCTCATTATGCACATTGGCAGGCCAATACTGGCAACAGTGCTGGCAGTGTGTGCTGTGGAGGGTGTTTGCAGCCACCACACACTGGATAGACAGACACACACTCTCGCACCTATGCCAGCATTGTGGTACTATAGAGGTGTTTGGCAGCCCTGGCCACCACACCAGTCCTGGGCACAGTGCAGGCATGGACATGGTACGCAATACTGTTGGGGGTCACTCCCCAGGGTGGTAAACACTGTCAGACACCAGACCTGAAGCACACTCCACAGACATCAGAAAGGTTGCTATGATGGAGCTCAATCAGCAAACCGTGCTTAACGTAGGAATTGCTATCTGCCAGTAATCATAGCTACCTTTTGATAGCTGTGTACCGCATTCCCAGGTTTAGGGTGGCATTGCTAAGGTATGCAAGTGCTAGTATTGGGAGATGCACGCAGGACCCAATGTCCGGCCTCTCCAGGAGGCATTGGCTAATGGAGCCTGTGGGTGTGGGTGTGTCTGCCCCTGTTGGCTGCTGCTTTACGGGAGAGGTTCCCAACTCCAGTCCTGGTGTGCCAAACACTGTTCGGGTTTTCATGCTGTCCCTCATTTATATGCATGAGATGCATCTGCATACCATGGGGGCGGTGCATAGATATGCAGCACAGGCATCTTTATTAGAGGCAGCATGGAACCTGAATGGTGTTTGACCCTCCAGGACTGCATTTGGGAGACTCTGCTCTAGGTAATGCGCCTGTTTATGGTGTCTGTGCTCTGTAGGGTAAAATGTAGGTGTTTGGGCATGTTTACATCATCTGCAATAAAGATTCTGTCTGTATTAGCACGTTTTAGTAGTGGGTAAATAATGGGGGCTGGGTTGGCAGGAACCACAGCTGGGACTTGAACCTGTGATCTTCTGCTCCTGAACACACTGGCTGTGTGCACTGCACCACTGTGTTGCCACAGAGACAGTACGTTTCCTGGGGATACCATGACTGTTCATCAGACGGGGCCTGCCTGTTGCAGTGCATGGCACCCACCTACACAGCTGCCACTGCCCCCTCCACCACCAGTGCCCCTCTGCCACCCTGCTGAGATGCCCTTCTGCTGGTGGTGCTGGTGGAGCGCAGTCTCAGGCAATCTAGTGTGCGGGTAGGTGGCTGCCTATGGTGCGGGTTCTGGGATAGGGGTGCCTGCATAGGTGTCCACGCTTCCCCCTAGCACCGCCTGCCACTGTTCTGTGCCCTTGGGGGTCCTTACTGGGTACTATCCCCTGTGACACTGTGGGAAGCACACTCATGCCCATGCTGGGCCCTCATAAGTTGCTGTCTGGCTGCTCTACTGTTTCAGCATTCCTATGGGCCACCTAGGCATCACCCTAGTCCGCACTGTGGCCCAGCTGCAGTACAACATGTGCCGTCTGCAGCCTTCTGTGTCCCCTTTCCCAGCATCTGTCCAGTTGCCCATTCCGACTTGCCCCCCCTGCTGTTGTGGAACATGTGTACACCATAGGAAACCTGTCCAATGGAGAGGGAAACCCTGATGAGCGCAATTACACTGTGGGATCATTCACCTTGTATGGGGACGGAGCGTAGACCCTTCCAAAATTCATATCTTTTTTTTGGAGCTTTCTCGGGAGTGCTTTTTGATGTTTCCCATTAATATCACTATTGCCCAGCTTGGTTATATTTTTTTTATATTTTGTTGGGGTCATTTTCAATGTTTTTTTGCACTTTTGTTCCTTGCACATGTATCATACTTATCACTTTTTTGTACGTTTCCCTGGTTTTGCTGTACATTGCTGACAGAAATGGTTTCTCTGCCCTTTAAATCAGCTCTAACGCCAGGGTTTCACTGGCATTAGTTTTGAGCCTCGGATTTCACATCGTTAGTGTGCGGGGAGCCTCTCCCCTCCCACTCTCCACCCATTGACCCCATCTCTCCGCCCCTGGGGAGCCTTCCTCCGCCCTCTGGGAGCCTTTCCCCGCCTTCAGTGCTCATTTGCGCTGCTGCACGCGTTAACGCGCGCTAAGGCACCTGAGCACCTGATAAAGTATCATTAACGCGCGTTAAGGCACCTTAACGTGCGGTAACGTCACAGAGCGCACATTAAGAAGGTTTAGTAAACATACCCCATGATTGTACAGCATGTCTGGCAAGAGCAGGAGACCATACCTTCACATGAAACAATAGTCAGAAAGGGTTGTGGATCAGACTTCAGACCAGGCAAACTTTGGCCTACTCAGGAATTAGAAACGAAAATCACCAGCAATACATAACACAACTGGGAGCCCCTGTGGACACAGATTAGCTCTTCACGTAAGATGTTTGGCTTTGCACACAAAGGCCACAGATTTGAAGCCAGCCTGTGACTATGGGGTATGTTTACTAAATGGCGCACAAGTGCACGGCACACAAAGATGCGTTTTTGTGCCACGCACACGTGCGCGCCGCACTAAAGTGCCCGCTCATGTGTGCGGCGCACTGATGTGCGATAGAGGCGTGGAAAGGCACCCGGAGGGAGGAGGAAGGCTCCCCAGGGGCGGAGAGATGGGGTCAATGGGTGGAGAGTGGGAGGGGAGAGGCTCCCCGCACAGGAGCGGGGCAGAAATTCGAGTAAAAAAATACCGCGAGTGAAAACCTTGTGGTAGAGCCGATTTAAAGGGAAGAGAAACCATTTATGTCAGCAATGTACAGCAAAACCAGGGAAACCTACAAAAAGTGAGCAGTGTGATACATGTGCACGGAACAAAGGGGCAAATAAACATTAAAAATGACCCCAACAAAATATAATAAAATTATAATCAAGCTGGGCAATAGTGATAGTAATGGGAAACATCAAAAAACACTCCCAAGAAAGCCCCAAAAAATAAATATGAATTTTAGAAGGGTCTACGCTCCGTCCCCATACAAGGTGAATGATCCCACAGTGAAATAGCACTGATCAGGGTTTCCCTCTCCATTAGACAGGTTACCTATGGCATGCACATTTCCACAACAGCAGGGCGGGCAGGTCAGAATGGGCAATTGGACAGATGCTGGGAAAGGGGATACAGAGGGCTGCAGGCGGCACATGCTGTGGTGCAGCTGGGGCACAGTGCGGACTAGGCAGATGCCTAGATGGCAGCTAGGAATGCTGAAACTGAACAGCAGCGAGACAGCAACTGATGAGGGCCCAACATTGGCACGAGAGTGTTTATCACAATGTCACAGGGAGTAGTACCCATCAGGTTCCCCCAAGGGCACGAAACATTGGCAGGCGGTGATTGGGGGATGTGCGGACAGATATGCAGGCACCCCTACCCCAGAACCTGCACCATAGGCAGCCGCCTACCCACACACAGGATGGCCTGAGACAGAAGGGCATGTCAGCATGGTGGCACAGGGGTACTGGAGGTGGAGGGGGGCAGTGGCAGCTGCCCAGAGCAGACCATGGCCTAGCCCTGTGTAGGTGGGTGCAATGCACTGCAACAGACAGGCCCTGCTGGACAAACAGTCATGGTATCATCAGGGAATGCACTATCTCTGTGGCAACATGGTGGTGCAGTGCACACAACCAGAGTGTTTGGAGACAGAAGGTCACAGGTTCAAGCCCCAGCTGGGGCTCCTGCCAATCCAGTTCCCATATTTTACCCACAACTATAGCATGATAGTAAAGACGAACCTTTATTGCAGAGAACATAAGCATGCCTCAAACACCTCTACAGAGCACAGACACCAGAAACATGCACATTACCTTGAGCAGATTACCCCAAATGCAGTCCTGGAGGGCCACAAATCCTTCAGGGTTTATGCTGTCTCCAATCTAAGGATGGAGCGGTACTGGTGGTGGAGGTGGCAGCAGCTGGTGGCCACAGCAGACCATGGCCTAGCCCTGTCCAGGTGGGTGCGGTGCACTGCAACAAACAGGCCCTGTCGGAAGTACAGTCATGGACTCCCCAGGGAACGCAGCATATCTGTGGCAACACGGTGGTGTGGTGCACACAGACAGTGTGTGCAAGAACAGAAGGTGACAGGTTCAAAGCCCAGCTCAGGCTACTGCCAATCCAGTCCACATATTTTTCCCACAACTAAACCGTGATAGTAAGGACAAACCTTTATTGCTGAGAACATATACATGGTTAATACGCCTATATTTTACCCCACCAAGCACAGGCACCATAAACAGCTGCATTACCTAGAGCAGAGTCTCCCAAATGCAGTCCTGGAGGGCCCCACACCATTCAGGTTCCATGCTGCCCCTAATAAAGATGCCTGTGCTGCATATCTATGCACCACCCCCATGGTATGCAGATGTAGCTCATGCATATTCATGAGGGACAGCATGAAAACCCGAACAGTGTTTGGCACACCAGGACTGGAGTTGGGAACCTCTGCCATAAAGCAGCAGCCAACAGGGGCAGACACACCCATACCCACACCCACAGGCCCCATTGGCCAATGCCTCCTGGAGAGGCAGGACATTGGGCCCTGCATGCATCTCCCAATACTAGCACTTGCATACCTTAGCAATGCCACCCTACACCTGGGTATACGGTACACAGCTATCAAACGTTTCCTATGATTACTGGCAGATAGCAAGTCCTACGTTAAGCACAGTTTGCTCATTGAGCTCCATCATAACAATCTTTCTGATGACTGCGGTGTGTGCTTCAGATCTCGTCTCTGACAGTGTTTACCACCCTGGGGAGTGACCCCCAACAGTATTGCGTACCATATCCATGCCTGTACTGTGCCCAGGACTGGTGTGGTGGGCAGGGCTGCTAAACTCCTCTATAGTAGCACAATGCTGGCATAGGTGTGGGAGTGTGTGTCTGTCTATACAGTGTGTGGTGGCTGCAAAGACCTTCCACAGCCCACACTGACAGCACTGTTGCCAGTAATGACCTGCCAATGTGCATAATGAGGAGCAAGGTACCATGGGTATAGCCCAGACAGGGTGGCCTGGCCAGGATGCATCTGCACAGGGCATAGGGCACTGGCTGGGACATTTTAGTGCCCGGCCACCACCTACACAGACAGGGTGACCTCAGTATTTCCTGCTGGGAGATCACTCTCACCCTGACTGTGCAGTGATGACAGCATGGCTAGGCACCCCCATAGTGCTACATAACAGTTCTGTTATGTAATGTTTTGGGTTTCCTTTTGGGGCCCAGTCACTGATTTATCTGCTTGCTGTGTATGCTGACATCCCAGTTCTGGGTGCATGCATTTGTGGAACATGCACTATGGACTAGCTAGCAGACTGTTTGCAGCTGGTATGTGTCTTGATGAAGTGCCTTGCAGGGTGCAGTGGCTGAAGGCTTGCTGCAGGAGAATGTCAGGTAGTGGTGGGGTGCAGCTTACCATATCCAGGCCTAAAGTCTGTCTGCTATTGTGTTGTGAATGTGTACAGAGCTGCATTGACTGCCCTGTAAGGTGTCTGTTCCCCAGCAGGACTGGGATTGGGGGTCCTCTCTACTGCCACTATTGCAGGGAGGTAGAATGTGGATCTGTTTATGGAAGACCCTGTTTGCCACCCTCATCCCTGGAGAAGGAGGGTGGTGGTGCATGATCCTCATAGGGGTCCATAGGGACTACACTTGACTGAGACAGACAGATGTATCCAAGGTGTTTCTGCAGAAACTACCTACCTCACAAATTAACACTGCTTTGGAACTCCAGCATGGCCTATTTCTGCTATGGAAGGTGCTGTGGACCTGGTGCTGGGCGCCTCACCACACCCTCAGGGTGAGCACAGTACACGCACAATGTGACGGTGTGTAGCTACTCTGTGCCAGTAAAACACACGGTCAGTACCCCCTACCAGGCCGAGGTGCTGTGGGGGTGCACATGGTCTGTTCCTCCTACCAGGCCGAGGTGCTGTGGGGGTGCATACCCCATCTTGTGTTTATCTGTGGACAGCTGATTTGCATGTGCAGTGCATCATGGGTACGGGTGTGCTAACCCTATCCTGGTGACCACAGCAGACTGTCTGTGTGGTGACATGCACTCCCTCTGCAGCCAGCCATGCACTTGCTAGTAGCTGTAGAGCTGTAGCACAATGGTTATTTCACTACCTACAAAGCCAGAGGTTGTGGGTTCAAACCCACAGTGGGGTTATTTGATAGGGCTGCCCAAAGCATTGTATATTTTTAATGTACATTATTGCTGCCAGCAAAAACACCCTCATCGTACTGTACCCATAAGGTGCCTCAGAGGGCGCTTTATAGGGAGCCCTATAGGTCACCTTATGGTTACCGTCCATATAAGGTGCACTATACGTTATCCTGTGGAGCAACTTATAGGGTGCCCTATAGGGGACATTTTAGGGTGCCGTGGCAGACAGTGCACTTTATAATGTGCCCTATGGAGTGCCTTATAGGGTGCCTTATGCGGCACCTTCACTTACGGCACGTGAGTACGTGTTTGCTGGCAGCAATTAATAAAATACAAATAAAGTGCTGCAGGAAACAATACATACATTGCAAAGCTGATGCCTCAGCCAGCCTTATGTATTAGGCACACTGGGGAGCAAACTCATGACCCCTGTATCAGCAGTCAGTGCCTTAACCATTGTGCTACACTGCTGCTCCTCCTTGCATGTCAGCTCACCTACTTAAGATTTCCATGCGTTTAAATGCACAGTGCTGCCATCAAACACAGTGCTATGACCTTGCTGTGCCTCATAGGGCACCCTATATGGCGCCCTATAGGCCACCCTTTCAGCAACATTGTAGGGTGCCGTGGCGGACAGTGCACTTTAAAATGTGCCCTCTGGGGTACCCAATGAGGTGCCTTATGCTGCACCTTATGTTACAATACTTTGAGGGTGTGTTTGCTGGCAGCACTAATTAAAATAAAAATAAAATGCCCCCTACAGCAATATTACCTATAACAGGTAATGCCTCAGCCAGCTTTCTTCATTAGGCACAGTGGGGGATTGAATCCATGACTCCTGCATCATTGGTCAGTATCTTAACCATTGTGCTACAGTGCTGCTGCTTCTCCTCTTTGTATGTCAGCGCACCTACTTATGATTTTCATTCCTTAAACTGCACAGTGCTGCCATCAAAAACAGTGCTGTGACCTTGCGGTAACTCATACGGCACCCTATAAAGCACCCTATAAGCAACATTCTCGGGTGCCTTGATGGACAGTGCACTTTAAAATGTGCCTTATGGGGCGCCTTATGTTAACACGCTTTGAGAGTGCGTTTGCTAGTAGTGATAATTAAAATAAAAATAAAATGCCTCCTAAAGCAATCTTCCCCATAATAGATAATGCTTCAGCCAGCCTTCTTCATTGGGCACAGTGTGGGATTGAACCCATGATCCCTGCATCATTGGTCAGTGTCTTAACCATTGTACTGTGGATCTGTTCCTGTGTTTGTGCATCAGCGCGCCACTTCTGCTTCCTACGCAACTTTCTCATGCGCTAATGTGCAGGGCGCACATGAGCGCAGCGCACATTAGAACATGATTAATCCCGGTTTTGCTTTTTTCAGCCTGAAACGCCCACACCATAACGGGGTTTTAGTAAACATACCCCTATGTTTATGTTTATTTTATTTTATATACCACCTTTCTTTGCAAAGGCTAAGCGGTTTACAATGAGTTAATAGTAATAATTCGGAAAAAGACATGGGATATATGTTAATTTGGGTTGTTTAAATTAGGTTTTTAGTTTGGAGAACAGCCACAGTTACCTCTTTAAGTCATCACATTTGCCTGAGACAGCGTAGAATTTAAATATTTTGGACTACTAATGACATATCTACCCATAGCTGCCACCAACACAGGACACTGGAGAAGTAGAAATGCTGGCTACATACAGTAACCACAACAACAGCATGGCTTGCTCCTGAACAGACAGCAGACACGAATATACCTGAGAAGCCACAATTATTATTTAGGGGCAAGAAATGCCATATTGTATCTCCACAGGTATGAATAGAGAGGTAAGTGTTAGAGTACACATCCATATGATAACTGCTGGGCACATGCTGGCTATGTTCCCGACTATTACTGCAGAAGCTTTACACTTATGGCTTTTCCTCCAGTCACCACCACCACAAGCAGTTCCACAAAACAACAAAGTCCGGTGCTTATTTTTGATTTACTGCAGGTGTAGATGGCGTGTTCACAAAATCTACTCTGCATATCACTGGCATATGCAAATATATATGATAGACATGCAGACACTGACACCACGCACATCACACCACAAAATGTCCCCAGACTGCTTCCTGCACAGATGTAGAGAAATTGATGTACCTGGCATCAACCTGGATCAGATGGCATACATGCCAGTGTGCTGAAAGAGCTGAAATATAAGATTGCAGATCTACTTTTAATAATCTGTGAACTATCATTAAAATCATCTGTAGTACCTGAGGATTGGAGAGTGGCCAATGTAATGACAGTTTTTAAAAAGGGTTCCATAGGTAATCTTGGAAACTACAGTCCAGTGAGCTTAATGTCTATACCAGGCAAAATAGTAGAAGCCATTACAAAGAACAAAATTACTGAACATGTAGATGATCATGGTTTAATGACAGAAAGCCAACATGGATTTAGCTAAGGAAAGTCTTGTCTCAGTAATCTTACATTTTTTTGAAGGTGTGAATCCAGTGTATCTGGATTTCCATATCGTCCTGCTAGACTAGTCCAGACAAGTGGGTTGTGTTCCCCTACCAGCGGATTGGTGGAGATAACCAATGAAAAGTCCAGGTTTCAATGACATCACTCCCATGGCTCTATCTGGCTGTTACTAACCCTGCAGCCTTCAAGCATACTGTGGTCACATCTCTCCTAAAGAAACCTTCACTTGACCCTTGTTGTCTTTCTAATTATCGACCCATCTCCCTTCTTCCCTTCATTTCCAAACTTCTTGAGCATTCAGTCCTCAACTGTTGTCTTGAATTTCTTTCCTCTCAAGATCTGTGGGATCTGCTTCAATCTGGCTTTTGGCCCTTACATTCTACTGAGATGGCACTTGCCAAAGTCTCCAGTGACTTGTGCCTGGCTAAATACAAGGGCCTTTACTGTATCCTCATCCTTCTTGACCTTTCTGCTGCTTTTGACACCATTAATTACAACCTTCTCCTTGACACATTGTCCTCGCTTGGTTTTAGGGGCTCTGTGCTGTCCTGATTCTCTTCTTATCTCTCTCTTCACTCTTTCAGTGTTTGTTCTGATGGTTCCTTCCTCTACTGCTATCCCACTCTCAGTTGGTGTATCCTAAGGATCTGTTCTGGGCCCTCTCCTCTTCTCTCTCTACACCCAGTCTCTTGGTGCTCTTACCTTCTTCCATGGATTTTAGTATCATTTTTATGCCAGCGATTCTCAGATCTATCTTTCTACACCTAATATTTCTCTGACACTCCAGGTCCACATCTCTGCCTGTCTGACATCACCTCCTGGATGTCTCACCACCATTTGAAACTAAACATGGCAAAAATCAAACTTCTTATTTTTTCCCCTAAACCTTCCTCCCCCTTCCTCCCTCTTCCTCCTTTCTCTGCTCTGTAGATAACACTCTTCTATTTCCTGCTTCCTCAGCTCATAACCTTGGTGTCATCTTTGACTCCTTCCTCTTCTTCTCCTCACATATCTAACAGATAGCTAAAACCTGTTGTTTATTTCTCTACATTAAAAAAAATTGCCTTTCCTTTCTGGACGCACTACTAAAACACTTGTCCACTCTCTAATTGCTTCACATTTTGACTATTGCAACCTCCTTCTTGCTGATCTCCTTCGGAGTCAATTCTCTCCCCTTCAATCTGTTCAGAACTGTGCTGCACAACTAGTCTTTTGCAAGTCTCAATATAGTCATATAATCTCTCTTCTCAAACTACTTCATTGGCTTTCCATCCATTTCCGTATCCAATTCAAAATTCTCCTTCTGACCTATAAATGCATTCATTCTTCTGCTCTGCAGTACCTTTCTTCTCTCCTCTCTTCCTACTCCCCTCCTCATGAACTCCACTCTTCTACTAGCTTGCTTCTCTCTTTGCCCTTTTCTTCCACTGCCAACTTCAGACTTCGATCCTTTCACCTTGCTGCTCCTTATGCCTGGAACAAATTACCTGAATCTGTATGTCAGGCTTCATCTCTGCCCCTTTTCAAATCCATGCTAAAGGCTCACTTCTTTGAGGCTGCTTTTGAATTCTGTTCCCTTTTTCCTTGTGTCTCCTTACCCTTCCCTATTCTGCCCTTATTCTTCTCTTGTCTATCTTAATTAGATTGCAAACTCTGATGAGAAGGGACCGTCTTTATATGTGTCTGTGTATGTAGTAGCAGTAGTAGAACCACCAATAGTGGAAACAAAGCCAAGGGAACATCTTGCCCCAGTCCCTGTCACCAGCCCCCCCATTGATGCAACCCTTCCCATCCCCACCCCAACCTCCCCTGGTCCTTACTGGGGAATCCCCAGTCTTGCTGATGAATGTAGCAGGAGCAGTTCCCCTAAACTCCTGCTTCAGCTGTGGAGGCTTACAAAATGGTGGTGGCAACTCCTAGCAGTAGTCTCTTGGTACGACTGCTAAGGGTCCCTAGTGGCTACTGCAAGACTACTGCTAGGGGTTACCACTGCCATTTTGCAAGCCTCCTCGGGTGCTCCGCTCTTCTGGTGGATCCCTTCTATCTGTGCCCTTCTCTTCTACTGCCAACTCCAGACTTCGATCCTTCCACCTTGCTGCTCCTTATGCCTGGAACAAACTACCCAAGTCTATGTGTCAGGCTTCATCTCTGGCCCTTTTCAAATCCAGGTGGAAAACTCACTTCTTCAAGGCTGCTTTTGGATCCTAATCTTCTTGGTCTCCTATGTGTTTCTATGCCACTTCCCTAGATGTGTCCTTGTCTGCAGCTGTTGTGTTGTCTTTCTTGACTAGATTATAAGCTCTGATGAGCAGGAACAGTCTTTTACATGAGTCTGGACAGCACTGTGTATGCCTTGTAGTGCTATACAAATGACAAGTAGTAGTAGTAGCCTCCTCAGCCAGGACAGCAGTAGATGGGGACCACTCCTGCCCATTCATCAGCAAGACTGAGGAGTCCTTGGTAAGGACCTAGGGAAGGTCAGGGTGGGTGTTGCATCCATGAGGGTGGCTAGTGGGGGAAAGTAGAGTGAGGTGTTCCCTTCACTTTGCTTTCCACAATTGCTGATTCTGCAAGGAGGGATATGCTGGGGAGAGGCCTTAAGTGGGGGATCAAAGTCTACCCATTCCTCTGCCTTCTACTTCCTCGGCCCCCGACTCTGGAACTCACTGCCCCCAGCCCTCCACCTAGAGTCCTCCTTCAAAACTTTCAAGGCAAACCTAAAAACCCATCTTTTCTGTTCAGCTTTTGACCTTCCCCTACCCCCTTCCCCTCGCCCCCCCCCCCCGCTGATGTTCAGCAGCCTACCTTTCCCTCCGCTTTTCTCTTTTCTTTCCCCCTATAGCTTTTATTCTATTCCTTTCCTATTTATAATATGTCATTCTTTTCCTTCTTCTAGCAGCTTTTTTTTAATGTATTTTGTAAACCGCTCAGACGTTGACATGATGGGCGGTATATTAAGCAACCTAATAAACAATAAACAATTGAAGCTGGAGAGGGATTACTGCAGTGGCCATGTGACTTTCTTTCTTAGTTTTCTCATGTCTGGGCCCTCATTCCCTGTCTCAGCAGGTAGCACATTTACTTAAACTCTTACCGCACCCAACATGCCAAAAGCATGAAAAACTGAGGAACATAAAGTGCAAAGATATTCCATGTCAGGAATATGGACAGCATTTCCCTGATAGGTAATGCGTGGGGCCCCATGAGGAGGTAGTACCTTGGGTTCAGCTAACTCTACCTATGGAAGAGGAGGTAATTGCACCTATGCCAATTTCAAGACCCACCGTTAGCATGCATTGTTTACCCCAAAGCTGACAGCACAGCTTTCACCATGCCCACTATCTGTCCCTAACCCACCTATTTTACACCCTAACATGTGAGACACAGTTAGCACCCGAGTCGGCATGCACTATCACAGCCATATGGTAACAGTTGCTATGGCCACAGCGCACACTTTGCATGCACCCAAATCCACGCTACCTGCGTAGTGCACTTTAGTAAAAGGGCCCCGGAAAGTAAGCTGGACAAATTCTTTAAATTATAATTCCATAATGCCAGTTCCTTGTCAGCATATTTCACTCATATTTTATTTTTATTAGCTTATGATGGCAAATACATTTTTGTTGGGCCTTTTTTTTTTTTTTTAAATCCTGGGTTTGTATTAACCCCTTAAAATATTCAGGGTGTCTATAACATAAGTAGTTCTATTCACCAGGAAACGATTTGCAGTGTTCCACACTACATATAGCATCTATATTTAACCAATATGGAGAAAAAATAGGATGAATTTACACTTATAAATGGAGATTTTATACTCAAATTACATTATAAATAGGTTGAAGTGCATATGAACAGGAAGTGAAAATAGGAGATCTGTAAAGGCTAAATCCAGCCATTTCTAAGCATGTTTATTTAATTAGGAAACAACCAATTCAGAATGATTGGCTTAAGGGTTTGCATGAACAATTCAACTTTTCAGCAGCTTCCTGCCAGAATAATTTAAACAGCTATTGTTTATCCAAATGAGGATGTGGTGACTTCACAGGGCCGTTTTAAAACTCAGCACATAATGCTCAGTGTGTAAACACCAATTGCAGAATAACTTGCTGGCAAAGCAGTAGGATTAGGAAAACAGCCTGAAGGAAGGCAGATTCATGTGAATTCATTCCAACAATGACCTGTCGTTGTGACCTAAAACTATGTGTCCTGTAACCAGATTTTTCAGGCTTTCAGATGGAAAATATTTTTGGAACAGTTGACTCGGAGATCTTGAAAAGGAAGCCTTGCTTGCTTTGTGCCATAAATCTGCGACCTCTTGAAATTCCCTTTTCTCTTTTTTATGAAGTCTTAAAAATAGTTCTCTTGAAAGAGCTGATTGTTTTCTCACAATCTTTAAGTGACTGAGAAGCTTTCACCATATCTTGTCTTCAAAATCTAGTCTGAAGTCATTTTAAGGACACAAAGGTTACAAAAAGCAAAAGTGAATATATATAAAAATTGTTATTCACTGTCTATAGCACATTGTGCAATCATATCAGGATCATATATTCATTAATCCCTCTTCATTGTTCTTGCACACCCAACGGTAAACTTTCATAGGTAAGGCAATAAGGGTACCTTTGCTGAAACACATTTCAAGAGGCTGCACGTCCTTCTTTTATTTTAAACCTACGGGACACATTCATAGAAGTTAATTCTAAGAAGGCTTTCCTCATATGAAGGGAATATAAAAGATCAGCAAAGGGAGATGTCCAAAAAAACAATTTTCAAAAAGCTCTGTGGATACCCTGTACAATCCAAATGCCATATTTGTGAGACTATAAAGGCATAATTTAGATAAAATGTACAGAAAAGAATTCCCACGTCCAGGTCAGGATGTGGAGAATTCCCAAAGAATTTTACAAGAGGTTCTTTCAAACACAGGTTCAGGAGTGCTTGGGCTAAAGGCCACCACTGGCACTAACACCCCGATTTGACTCCTTTGGCAACACTGGAACCCACAAAGGTTGCTGACTGCCTTTTTACTGTCCTAAGTTATGCAAATTGTTATTAGGTTAGCAGTGCTGAAAATGACTGTGGTCCAGATAATTTTCAGCTCTGCCCATGGACTTCCCCAGCACTATCTAGATACTACTACTACTAATCATTTGTATAGCACTACAAGATGTACACATTGGAGTGGAGGAGTAGCCCAATGGTTAGCTCACTGGCGTGGGAATCAAGAGACCAGGATTTGATTCCCACTAGCACTCCTTGTAGCTTTGGAAAAGTCATTTAACCCTCCATTGTCTCAGAAAAATCCAAGTTATCAATGTCTCTGTTTAATGCACATTACCAAGTTTAACCCTCACTTGGTATACACCTAGTTGTGATGTGAGGGCTTGTGTGCATCAGTGATACTGAGGGCTAAGCTATCGGTAGTTTAACTACTGGCAGGGTCTTCTAAGATGGAGAGGTCTTAGCTGAGGTACCAGACCAAGACAAACCACCCATCTTGGCAGCAGCAGAATGGGACGGTGTTGGTGGCAGAGGATCACATTTCTGTGACAACGGCAATAACACTAAACTTAAACTGCGCGGAGGAAAGGCCCAGCAATCTACTTCTGTATCTTGCCATGAAAACCCAATGGATAGTAACAACAAATCAAATTGCACTCTAGTGCTGGAAAAGGAGACCCCTAGGTTGGATGGCACTCAACTGACTACTGGGGAGGAGCTGAAGACTTTTCAGAGTAAAGCCAGCATTTACAAAGTGATTGGATCAAAGACTTCAGGATGTTTGGCTGCTGATGTAACTGCGCTTGAAATGAAAGTCAGAAACTGCAAAGATGTCTCACATATAGGGACATGGAACATACAAAGCATGAACCAAGGGAAGTTGGAGATGGTCAAGAATGAAATGGAACGTGTACAACTCGATCTATTGGATGTCAGTGAACTGAAATGGACAGGCATCGAGCACTTTTCATCTAATGATCACATGGTCTACTATGCTGGAAATGAAAGACAAAGAAGAAATGGTGTTGCATTTATAATTAAGAAGAAACTTGTAAGAACTATAAGGAAATACAATGCAGTCAGTGAACACTTAATTTCTATTTGTCTGTGAGGAATGCCCATCAGCACAACTATAATTCTAGTATATGCCCCAAAAACAGCTGCAGAAGAGGATGATGAGTTCTATGAACAAGTACAAGCTGGAATTGACAGAACATGCAAACAGTATATCCTGATAGTCATGGGTGACTGGAACGCAAAGGTTGGCAACAAAGAAGAAGTAAAAGTAATTGAAAAATATGGACTTGGTAACAGAAATGAAGTTGGAGAAAGACCGATATAATTCTGCAAGATTAATGAACTATTCATCTCAAACACCTTCTTCCAGCAACACAAGCAGGGACTGTACACATGAGGGTATGTTTACTAAAGGGTGTTAAGGGAGCAAGTATGCCATTAATGCCTATTATTGGCATCCTTGCACCCTTGTTGTTGTTGTTGTTGTTGTTAAGTGCCGTCGAGTCGGAGTCGACTCATGGCGACCCTCTGGATAGCTATCCTAAATTGTGTTCGGTCTTCAGTCAGGTGGCTCATTGTTGACAGACTGGTACCCGTAGCTGCTGTTATTGTATCAATCCATCTCATTGCTGGCCTTCCTCTTTTGCGTTGACCTTCTATCTTGCCAAGCATGATGTCTTTCTCTAATGATCTCTCTCATTGCATGATGTGTCCAAAGTATGAAAGTCGAAGTCTTGTCATCTGAGCTTCTAAAGAAAGCTTAGGGGTTTTTTTTTAATTATTTATTTTCAAATTTATACATAAGTCCAAGAATAACACTCTTGTACAGAAAAACAAATACTGTCCAAAATACATTTGAAAAAACTAAAAGAAATATTCAAAGACAGATTGTCCATGACCACATTAAGGGGAAAACTGGAAAGTAAGAGGAAAACACAAAACTTTTTATAATTTCTAGCATTGCCTAAGGAGACAAAGGGGTATGTTTACTAAACCTTCTTAATGTGCGCGCCGCGTTAGTCTGCAGGATGCCATAAAAGGAGTGGGCGGTCCGGTCAAAAATAGCAAAATGGGATTAGCGCTCGCTGCGCTGCGCGCTCTTGTGCGCCGTGCACATTAGCGCACGAGTAACGTGCGCAGGAAGCATAAGCAGGCGCGCTGATGTATAAACAGAGGAACAGGGCTGCAGTACAATGGTAAAGACACTGACAGATGGTGCAGGGGTCATGGGTTCAATCCCCCACTGTGCCCAATGCAGAAGGCTGGCTGAGGCACTGCCATTTATGTGTAATATTGCATTATGAGGCTTTTTTATTTTATTTTAATTACTGCTGCTAGCAAACACACCCTCAAAGCGCTGTAACATAAGGTGCTGCATAAGGCACCCCATAAGGTACCCCAGAGGGCACATTTTAAAGTGCACTGTCCGCCACGGCACCCTACAATGTTGCTTAAAGGGTGGCCTATAGGGCGCCATATAGGGTGCCCTATGAGGCACGGCAAGGTCATAGCACTGTTTTTGATGGCAGCACTGTGCATTTAAATGCATGAAAATCTTAAGTAGGTGCACTGACATGCAAGGAGGAACAGCAGTGTAGCACAGTGGTTAAAGCACTGAGTGATGATACAGGGTCATGAGTTCAATCCCAAGTGTGCCTAATACCTTAAGGCTGGCTGAAGCATCAGCTTTGACATGTAAGTATTGTTTCCTGCCATATTTTATTAATTGCTGCCAGCAAACACACCCTCACGTGCCGTAACCTAAGGTGCCGCATAAGGCACCCTATAAGGCACTCCATAGGGCACATTATAAAGTGCACTGTCTGCCACAGCACCCTATAATGTCCCCTATAGGGCACCCTATAAGTCGCTCCATAGGATACCGTATAGTGCACCTTGTATGGATGGTAACCATAAGGTGCCCTATAAAGCGCCCTCTGAGGCACCTTATGGGTACAGTATGCTGAGGGTGTTTTTGCTGGCAGCACTAATGTACATTAAAAATAGATAATGCTTTGGACAGCCCTATCAAATAGCCCCACTGTGGGTTTGAACCCATAACCTCTGGTTCCACAGACAGTGAAGTAACCAGTGGGCTACAGCTGCTAGTAAGCCCCTGGCTGGCTGCAGAAGGACTGCATGTCACCACACAAACAGTCTGCTGTGGTCACCAGGATAGGGTTAGCCCACCCGTACCCATGATGCACTGCACATGCAAATCAGCCGTCTACAGATGAACACAAGATGGGGTATGCACCCCACAGCACCTTGGCCTGGTAGGGGGAACTGACCGTGTGTGGTACTGGCATAGAGTAGCTACACACCGTCACATTGTGCAGGTACTGCACTCACCCTGAGGGTGAGGTGGAGCGCCCAGCACCAGGTCCACAGCAGAGATAGGCCATGCTGCAGGTCCCCAGCAGTGCTAATGTGTGAGATAGGTAGTTTTTGTAGATACTCTTTGGATATATCTGTATGTCTCAGTCAGGTGTAGCCCCAATAGACCTCTAGGAGGATTATGTACCACCATCCTCCTCCTTCTTCTCCTCCAGGGCTGAGGGTGGTAAACAGGGTCTCCCACCAGCAGATCCACATTCTACCTCCCTGCAATGGTGGCAGTAGAGGGGACAATCAACCCCAGTCCTGCTGGGGAACAGACACCCTACAGGGCAGTCAATGCAGCTCTGAACACATCCATAATGCAATAGCAGACAGACATTAGGCCTGGATATGCTAAGCTGCACCCCACCACTACCTGATATTCTCCTGCAGCCAGCCTTCATCCGCTGCACCCTGCAAGGCGCTCCATCAAGACACATACCAGCTGCAGATAGTCTGTTAGCTAGTCCATAGTGCATGTTCCTGGTGGAAATGCATACACAACAAGCAGATAAGTCAGTGACTGGGCCACAAAACCCCCCCACAAATATCACATGAGAGAAATGCTATGTAGCACTATGGGGGAGCCTAGCCTTGCTGTGGTCACTGCACAGTCAGGGTGAGAGTGATCTCCCAGCAGGACATGCTGTGGCCACCCTGTCTGTGTAGGTGGTGGCCGGGCACTACAATGTCCCAACCAGTGCCCTATGCCCTGTGCAGATGCATCCTGGCCAGGCCACCCTGTCCGGGCTATACCCATGGTACCTTGCTCCTCATTATGCACATTGGCAGGCCAATACTGGCAACAGGGCTGGCAGTGTGTGCTGTGGAGGGTGTTTGCAGCCACCACACACTGGATAGACAGACACACACTCCCACACCTATGCCAGCATTGTGCTACTATAGAGGAGTTTAGCAGCCCTGGCCACCACTCCAGTCCTGGGCACAGTGCAGGCATGGATATGGTACGCAATACTGTTGGGGGACACTCCCCAGGGTGGTAAACACTGTCAGAGACCAGACCTGAAGCACACTCCACAGACATCAGAAAGGTTGCTATGATGGAGCTCAATCAGCAAACTGTGCTTAACGTAGGAATTGCTATCTGCCAGTAATCATAGCAAACTTTTGATAGCTGTGTACCGTATTCCAAGGTGTAGGGTGGCATTGCTAAGGTATGCAAGTGCTAGTATTGGGAGATGCTTGCAGGGCCCAATGTCCTGCCTCTCCAGGAGGCACTGGCTAATGGAGCCTGTGGGTGTGGGTGTGTCTGCCGCTGTTGGCTGCTGCTTTACGGCAGAGGTTCCCAACTCCAGTCCTGGTTTGCCAAACACTGTTCGGGTTTTCATGCTGTCCCTCATGAATATGCATGAGATACATCTGCATACCATGGGTGTGGTGCATAGATATGCAGCACAGGCATCTTTATTAGAGGCAGCATGGAACCTGAATGGTGTTTGGCCCTCCAGGACTGCATTTGGGAGACTCTGCTCTAGGTAATGCGCCTGTTTATGGTGTCTTTGCTCTGTAGGGTAAAATGTAGCTGTTTTGGGCATGTTTACGTCATCTGCAATAAACGTTCTGTCTGTATTAGCACATTGTAGTAGTGGGTAAAATATGGGGACTGGGTTGGCAGGCACCATAGCTGGGACTTGAACCTGTGACCTTCTGCCTCCAAACACACTGGTTGTGTGCACTGCACCACCATGTTGCCACAGAGACATTGCATTCCCTGGTGATACCATGACTGTTTGTCCAGCAGGGCCTATCTGTTGCAGTGCATGGCACCCACCTACACAGGGCTAGGCCATGGTCTGCTCTGGGCAGCTGCCACTGCCCCCTCCACCACCAGTACCCCTCCGCCACCATGCTGACATGGCCTTATATTGGAGACAGCATAAAACCTGAATGATTTGTGGCCCTCCAGGACTGAATTTGGGGGACTCTGCTCTAGGTAATGTGCATGTTTCTTGTGTCTGTGCTCGGTGGGGTAAAATATAGGAGTTTGAACCATGCGTATGTTCTCTGCAATAAAGGTTTGTCTTTACTATCACGGTTTAGTAGCGGGTAAAATATGGGGACTGGATTGGCAGTAGCCCCAACTGGGAATTGAACTTGTGACCTTCTGCTGGCTGTGCACACTGGCTGAACACACTGACTGTGTTCACCACACCACACTGTGCTCACAGAGACAGTGCAGTCCCTGGAGATACCATGGTTGTTTGTCAGACAGAGCCTTTCTGTTGCAGTGCATGGCACCCACCTACACAGGGCTAGGCCATGGTTGGCTCTGGGCAGCTGCCACTGCCCCCTCCACCTCCAGTACCCCTGTGCCACCATGCTGACATGCCCTTCTGCTGGTGGTGCTGGTGGTGTGCAGTCTCAAGCCATCCAGTGTGCAGGTAGGCGGCTGCCTATGGTGCGTGTTGTGGGGTAGGGGTGCCTGCATAAGTGTCCACGCTTCCCCCCAACACCGCCTGCCAATGTTCTGTGCCCTTGGGGGTACCTGCTGGGTACTATCCCCTGTGACACTGTGATAAACACTCTCGTGCCCATGTTGGGCCCTCATCAGTTGCTGTCTGGCTGCTGTTCAGTTTCAGCATTCCTAAGTGCCACCTAGGCATCTGCCTAGTCCGTACTGTGCCCCTGCTGCACCACAGCATGTGCCGCCTGCAGCCCTCTGTATCCCCTTTCCCAGCATCTGTCCAGTTGCCCATTCTGACATGCCCGCCCTGCTGTTGTAGAACATGTGCATGCCATAGGTAACCTGTCCAATGGAGAGGGAAACCCTAATCAGTGCTATTTCACTGTGGGATCATTCACCTTTTATGGGGACAGAGCGTAGACCCTTCCAAAATTCATATTTATTTTTTGGGGCTTTCTTGGGAGTGTTTTTTGATGTTTCCCATTACTATCACTATTGCCCAGCTTGATTATGATTTTTTTTTATTTTGTTTGGGTCATTTTCAATGTTTATTTGCACTTTTTTTCCGTGCACATGTATCACACATCACTTTTTTCTAGGTTTCCCTGGTTTTGCTGTACATTGCTGACAGAAATGGTTTCTTTTCCCTTTAAATCAGCTCTAAAGGAAGGTTTTCACTTGCGTTAGTTTTGGCCTTGAATTTCACATCGATAGTGTGCGGGGAGCCTCTCCCCTCCCACTCTCCACCCATTGACCCCTTCTCTCCACCCCTGGGGAGCCTTCCTCCGCCCTCCGGGAGCCTTTCCATGCCTTCAGCGCTCGTTTGCGCCGCTGCGTGCGTGAGCGCGCACTAAAGCGCATTTTTGCCCCGTAAAGCATGATTAGCGCGCTAAGGTACCTTAGCGCGTACTATTTGCACAGCGCACACGTTAAGAAGGTTTAGTAAACATACCCCAAAATTATAGTTAATTAATTAACCCCATATACATAAGCAAACAGGTAAAAAAGAAGAACAAATAGAAAACTTCTGCCAACATTCTCCTTACCAGAAACAAAAGCCTCTAACTGGGAAGGCGCCAAAAATACACTTAGCCTGTTGAAATTGCACAAGGCACTTACAAGGATATTTTTTAAAAAACGTGGCACCCAGGGGCAAGGTCCGAGGCTTCAACACCAAAAATTCCTTTCTGCGTTTCTGGGTAACCCTACACACATCAGGAAAAATCTGTATCAGAAAACCACAGAAATCAACACTTTTCTTAGAAAAATAAAGCTTCAATACTAAATTCTTATCAGATAACAATAAAAAAGAAACAATTAAGGTAGCACATTGTGGAATGACTTCCGATGAGGTTTCCAAGAAAGCAGAAAGGTCTAAAGAGGCTGGAGGAGCCTCAAGTAGGGACTCATTCTGAGAAGAAACCTGGGACTGCACCCCAGAAGGAAGATAGTACACATTTGATAACTTTATAGTATCCACATCTGAAATCAGTAATATTTCTTTAAAATATTTTTGTAGCAATATCACTGGGGAGAGATAATGCGTTCGACTGAAGTTAACAAAACACAAGTTCTTAACCCTGGAAATATTCTCCAGGGATTCTAAATGATGATTAACTATTAAACTTTCTTTAACATTAGAAGAAATATTAGCCTGTGCAATATTCAGCTGACCTTCCACCTTCTTAACAGCGATCTTACAAGCAGACATACCATCTTCCAATTCGGTAAGCTTAGAAATAACATCAGTAGAAAATTGAGAAATTTGAGAAAAAGCTGATCGAACTGAAAGTTCAGTACGTGCCACAACTGCCCAGATATCGCTCAGAGTTACATTTTCAGGAACAGTCAAAGTTTTGATGACTGGAGCAAACCGAAGGGGAGCAGGCATATTTAAGACTACGTTATCAGGTTGGGAAGACGTCAGTTGAGAAGGTAAAGAGGCGGGCTGAGCCAGATCAGTCAAGCCTGAAACAGCACCTACCTCAATTAATCCCTGTAAGCTGGGCGGGGTTGAACCCAAAATGGAGGAATTGTCCGCGACGGAACTGACTGTCTCAGAAGAAACATTTGAACCGTCCAATTTAGAAGTTGCAGGTAGAACTTGAAGATGGCAATCCATTGGACCGGAAGTCTTCACGGTCTTAGCCGCTGCAATTGGCTGAGACTGTTTCTTCCGTTTCCCCATTCAGTTCCGCAATAGACTCCTCCAGACTCCAAAGGGGCTCCAAAGGGGCAGGACCTGCCCCTTTGGTTACGCCCCTTTGGACACGCGCCCACGGGCACGCGCCCACGACCGCGTACCGCGGGGTGACTTGCTCTTATGGAGTGGGGGGAGGGAGGTCCCAGAAGCTCCACCTCCTCTACACCGGCACCCCCGGCGTCTCCTGGGCAAAGCAAACAAGCAGGTAATCTCCAGCGATCCCAGAGCAACTCTAACAGAGACGAGCTCTTATGGAGTTGGGGGAGGGAGGTCCCGGAAGCTCCACCTCCTCTACACCGGCACCCCTGGCGTCTCCTGGGCAAAGCAAACAAGCAGGTAATCTCCAGCGATCCCAAGAAAGCTTAGGTTTGATCTCCTCTAGTACCGACTGGTTTGTTCTTCGGGCAGTCCATGGTATACACAGTATTCGCCGCCAGCACCATAATTCAAAGGCATCAATTTTCTTTCTGTCTGTCTTTTTCACTGTCCAGCTTTCACATCCATATGATGTTATTGAAAATACCATGGCTTGAACAAGTCGAATCTTTGTATGGAGAGAGACATCTCTGCTCTTGAGAATCTTATCTAGGTCTTTCATAGCCATTCTGCCAAGAACAATGCGTCGTTTGATTTCTTGACTGCTTGTTGCTTCTTTATTGATAGTTGATCCAAGTAGGTTAAAGTTGTTCACAATTTCAATTTCTTCTCCTTCAACAATGAATCTGTTGATTATGCCAGTTTTCATGATCTTTGTCTTCTTTACATTAAGGTGCAGGCCCATTTTGAGACTATGTTCTTTGATTGTGAGAAGCAAATGTTTCAGATCATCTTCACTTTCAGCCAGTAATGTAGTATCATCAGCATAGCGAAGGTTGTTGATGAGTCTTCCACCAATCTTCACACCTCAGATGGCTTCTAAAGAAAGCTTTCTTTCTTTGGATACATCATGACTTTCATACTTTGAGCACATCATGCGAAGAGAGAAATCATTAGAGAAAGACATCATGCTAGGCAAGGTAGAAGGTCAACGCAAAAAAGGAAGGACAGCAATGGATGGATCAATACAATAACAGCAGCTAGCCAGTGAACAACTAGCCAGAGGGTCGCCATGAGTTGACACTGACTCTATAGTATTTAACAATAGCAACAACCAAGTTTAAGCTACAATGTAAACCGCTTTAACTGAAATGATGAAGTGGTATAAGAAACCTGTTAAATAAATAAAATAAATGTAAGGTTTGGTTCCTGCTCTCAGAGCTTACAATCTAGTCAAGACAGATAACACAATAGCTGGGGACTAGGATATATCTAGGGCATGGTAAGATAACACATAGTAGGAAAGCAGGAGACTACGTGGGTCAGGATCCAAAAGTATTGTGGCAGTCAAAGAACTATTCAGTGGCACTATCCAGAATATTCCTTTCAGTGAGACCTATCTGCTTAGCAGGCCCAGCTATCTAGATAAATTCTTTTGAATACTGATCCCACTGTGAATGGAAAGTGTGGCCAGATTCTGGGTTAACATGTTAAATAGTGTGCCCTATTGCTCAAGACTGCACCCAGTTGATTATTGAGCAATAGCTGCTATATATGAATGTAACGTCTTGAACGTCTGAAAAATACATGAGCAAAATTCACTTCTTTTTCTCTTTCTTACCATATGGGATTGGTTGTCACTTGTGAGGGAGAAGTGGAAAATCAGCTGAACCCCAAGAAAAAAGGGTAAAGAAGAGCTGAGAGCTCCAGGAGAGGGAAAAACAGATATCTATGTGGCTTTGTTGTATCTTGTAGTTCTTTTATGTATTTATTTACATTTTCTTATATACTGCGCTATTCTGCATCTTAACCTTCTGTTGCCTCAGATACACATAGATTGTGAGCCCTTTAGGGACAAGGGAATGTATTAGTACCTATTTGTAGTGAGTACATAATGTAAACTGCTTTGATTGAAGGATAAGGTGGGATATTTATTTTTATAACATTTCTTATATACCACCTTTGATATCAAGGTGGTTTACATTGAACAAACTGAAATTACATTGAACAGGACATTATAACTTGGAGATAACTATTTTACAGGGAACATGGGCTATGGAGGGTTAAGTGGCTTGTCCAAGACCACAAGGAGCACCTGTGGGACTAGAAACCCCAGTCCTTCCAGCCCAAGGTTGCTGTTCTCTAGTGTGATTTGAACCCCTGACCTTCCAGCCTGAAGTACCTTGCCCCAACCACTAGGTCACTCCTCCACTCCAGTATTAACTTTCCATTCTCTGTTGTTCCATATCTGTAGAGGGTGAGTGAGTTCATGTTTCTTTTTCAATAAGGGTCTTAAAAAAGTGGAGTGAGAGGGAATTTGGATTTAGCAACAGCCTTTTTCATAGTAGCTCAAGGAGAGTTACATTCAAATATATGAGGTTATAGTTAGTAAGAGAATAAAGTGCTGGAGGGGGCTTGAAAGGAACATGAGTGATGAATGTGTGTAAGCGTCTAAGAGGAAGGAATGAGGGTGCAGTGGTAGAACCAGAGAAAAGTAGAGGCTACAGGAAGGAAACCTATTGGAATGAAGATAGAATTAGAGAGGGAAGAGTGAGTAATGAGGCAAGGGCAGAGGTAGAGCAGTCAGGTCAGTGATGAAGGAGAAAGTCTTGGCTTGTAATACAGGCCAAGCACATTAGACACTAGATAGAGTAAAACAGGGCAGTGCAGCAGGGAGAGAAAGGGATGGAAGATATTTAGAAGGGGCATCAGAAAATCTAGTATCAGGGGTGGTCAGATATGGTAGATCTTCAGCAGTTATGCTTTGCTTGATCTTTGCTTTGCTTTGCTGAGATGTCAGCTTGTGTTGCCCATTGATGGTAAAAGGAAAGGGCAATTCAGAATCTCTATTATCAATGCTGCTCTCGTGTTCTTCTCCTTTATCTCAGTGTCCAGTCTTCTGACATCCAACTTGTTTTTAGATGGAATGAGAATGTCTTAGTTGATCATAACCTCTTTATTTTCCATACGTTTCTTAGGGTTGTGATCCCAATGCTTTTCCAGTACAGCCATATTGTAATGATTGCAACATTTCCAGTAGATGAGACGAGCTGCCTTAATATGCTTTTCTGTATAAAGATTTTCTTGCATCAGAATTTTGCAACCAGCTACAAGCTGAGTAATCATTTCCAGCTCTTCCTTACAGAATTTACATATACAGTTTCTTGTGAAAGTATTCATCCCCTCAGTGTTTGTCCTGTTTAGTCGCATTACAACCTGGAATCAAAACAGAGATTTGGGGGTTAGCACCATCTGATTTACACAACATGCCTACCACTTTGAAGGTGCAAAATATCTTTTATTGTGACACAAACAATAAGTACGACAACCTCCCCCCAGAAATCATGAGTGTGCATAGGTATTCCCCCCACCAAGTCAATACTTTGTAGAGCCACCTTTTGCTGCAATTATGGGATATGTCTCTATTAACTTAGCATATCTAGCCACTGGGATTTTTACCCATTCCTCAAGGCAAATCTGCACCATCTCCTTCAAGTTAGATGGGTTGTATTGGTGTACAGCAATCTTCAAGTCATGCCAAAGATTCTCAATTGGATTGAGGTCTGGGCTATGACTAGGCCATTCCAACACTTTTAAATGTTTCCCTTTAAACCACTCCAGTGTAGCTTTGGCAGTATGCTTAGGGTCATTGTCCTGCTGGAAGGTGAACCTTCATCCCAGTCTCAAATCTCTGGCAGACGGAAACAGGTTTTCCTCAAAAATTGCCCCGTTTTTAGTGCCATCCATTGTTCCTTCAATCCTGACCAGTTTTCCTGTCTCTACCGATGAAAAACATCCCCACAGCATGATGCCACCACCACCATGTTTCACTGTGGAAATAGTGTTCTTGGGATGATGGAAATTTTGGGGTTTGTGCCACACATGATGTTTCCCATGATGGCCAAAAAGTTCACTTTTTGTCTCATCTGACAAGAGAACCTTCTTCCATGTATTTGGGGGGTCCGCCACATGCTGTTGTGGAAACTCCTAACATGTTTTCTTCTTTCTTTCTTTAAGCAATGGCTTTTTTTCTGGCTGCTCTATGGAGTGTATGGCTTAAAGTGGTCCTATGAACAGATACACCCTTCTTCTCTGTGGCTCTTTGCAACCCCTTCAGTGTTATCCTTGATGTCTTTGTAGCATCTCTGATTAATGCCCTCTTGCCCGATCTGAGTTTTGGTGGGTGGCCTTCTCTTGTCAGGTTTGTAGTGGTGCCATATTCTTTCCATTTTGTTATAATGGATTTAATGGTGTTCCATGGGATATTCAGAATTTGGGATATTTTTTATAACCCAACCCTGATCTGTACTTCTCCACAATTCTTTCTCTGACCTGTTTGGAGTGCTCCTTGGTCTTCATGTTGCTTGCTTAGTGTTGGTGCAGAGTCAGGGGCCTTTCTGAACAGGTATATTTATACAGGCATCATGTGACACTGATTGCACACAGGTGGACCCTAATCAACTAATTATGTGACTTCTGAGGTTAATTGGTTGGACCAGATCTTATTTAGGGGTTTCATAGTAAAAGGAATGAATTCATATACACTCACAACTTTTCAGTTTTTACTTGTTTTTTAATATATACAAGATATTTTTTTGTCATTCCACTTCACCAATTTGGATTATATTGTTAGGTCCATTACCTAACATCCAAATGAACCTCCATTTTCATTCCAGGTTGTAATGTGACAAAACAGAACAAAAAACAAGGGGATGACTACTTTCACAAGGCACAGTATCAGTCTTTCTAGTTGTTTCTATACTCTCTATGAACTATCTCATCCATAATCTACGGTCCTGGGCTTCTAATATTAATCTCCTATCTTTGTTTAAATTTACCTCTACTTTACTACTCATGTGTCCTAGGTTGATTGACAAATGGCTCTTGGAGGAACCCTTTGTATTTCTCATTATATTTATGCATTGGCCATTTGTTGTTCCTCTCCATGGTCCTTTGGAACAGTTTCTCCATATGGGTTAGTTTTGCTCATACCATTACAGTCATGAAGCTCACTTCTAAGCCAGGATATGTGGAGTATGATCTCAGTCCCTCAAATTTACTGCTAATGCTCAGTGTAGTACTTGCATCATGCCAAAGAGATCCTCCCTCTAGAGTTCCTAAGATGTTACATGTATGGGTAATTTATCAAGGTGTGCTTGGAAATTCCTCTTAATTAAGCCTGTGGCACCTGGAACGAGCACAATATCTTTCTGCCACATTTTATTGGTCTCTGATTGCATTTTTTGGTACTGGAAGATTTTCTCCCTCTCAACATGATTCATAGAATTATCACTTAGAACTGGCACCTCTATACCATTATGGTGTTCTCCTTTAACACTGTATCTGGCTTCCTCGCATCCAGCTTTTTATTGGTCAGAATGGGAGTATCCCAGGTGATCATAATCTATTCATTATTTGTAATTCTTTTAGGGTCATGCTCCCAGTGCTTTTCAGGCATCATGTCATCAAAAAACCTTTTACTACATGAAGTTACTCTACTAATTGTTGGTTACTGAAACTGTAGAGCTTCAGGTCATCTACAAATAGTAAATGGCATGTTACCTCTGGGTTGATACCTTCTTTAGGATTTAGGATAAATCTGTATCCCAAAGAGTTGAAGAGAGTATTCATCATATTAGGTGCCACACAAAACAGAAGTGGTGGCAGGGAATTGCCCTGAAATATTCCTTGCTGGATCTTGATGTTAGGCATGATGTACTGACCATCTTCTTACTTCAAAAAGAGTGTGGTTTTCCTCATTGTCATGGTGAACTTAATGCATTCTATCAAACCAGGATTTATTTTATACATTTCAAGCAATTTATTATCCAAGAGTGTGGGATGCTATCCATGCTATACTTTGGTTTCTGCTTTTCTTGGTGCTGGCCATGATGGCCTTATTCAACATTTATTTATTTATTTATTTACTTCTCTTATATACCGCACTATTAAAATCAGTGCGGTTTACAATTGAACAAAAAACATACTGCAATGTCACATGACAATTGAGTTTTTACATTGAACATGGACGAGATAACCTGGAGGTAACAGGGGTAACTAATTACAGAGTAATTATTCATGGAGTATGGTGAGAAATTATACATATAGTATGGTGAGAAATTATACATATAGTATAGCTTGATTTCAACATATTTATAAGAGGTTTAATCAATAAGATGTGTGATCAGTACCAATAATAAATAAGAGAGGGGATATGGTGGTAGAGCTAGTCATTTTCTTTATGGTATTGGATTTTGGGTGGGGTGGAGTAGGGTGTAGGATGTGAGGATGGGTGGTTGTTTCTGGGATTGGATTCTGGGTAATGGATGAGGAAAAGGTGTTGTTTGAGGGCTTTTCTAAATGACAATAGGTCTGGGGTGGAACGGAGCTCAGTGGGGAGGGCATTCCAGGTCATGGGTGCAAATAGGGAGAAGGCTCTATTGGCAGTAGCCTTTTTGCACTTAGTTAATATGTTGGGGATCTCTAGAGTGTTTGCTTGATTAGATCTCCTGATCCTGTTGAACGGCCGTCTTTGAATGAGTTTGCTGATGGGTGAGGTGATCTGGTTCCTTAGGGCTTTGAATGTTAGTACTAGGGACTTATACTGGATTCTAGCCTGAAGTGGAAGCCAGTGGAGATCCATCATGACTGGGGTTATATGTTTAGCTCTTGATGTACCTGCAAGTACCCTTGCTGCAGCATTCATTGCAAGGCGAAGAGGTCCTAGTGTTGACTGAGGGAGGCCATGAAGGATAATATTTGCAAAGTCTAGATGTGGGAGCACCAAGGCTTGGAAGATAGTTCGGTAGTCATTAAAGTCCAATAGGGGGCGCAGGTGACATAGTGGACCTTATGGTAAATTGCTTTCGTGATGTTCTTCACATGTGTAAACATGTCGAGTCGTTTTTCAAGCGTGATGCCGAGATAGCGGTCTTTGGTCTTTGGTTCCATATTTTCCCCTCTTATTGACCTTTTGATCAATTGCCATGATGTTATTGGACTCAATATGATCGTATATTCTGTCTGCATCTATTGCAATGAACAGTTTACAGATTGTTGGTAGACAAGTTAATTATTGGGACTGTTACTTGGGTCCCACTTTGGAAGGGGAAATGTTCTTCCTTTTGTAAGCCATTGTGGCATTAAGTCTGGCTGCTTGAACAGCTGGTTGTTAGGAAGGAGTGGCTCAATGGTTAGGACACAGTACCTCAGGCCAGAGGTTCAAGTCCCACCTGGGGACAGCAATCTCAGGCTGGAGGGACTGAGGTTTTTAGTCCTATAGGCACTCCTTGTGGCCTTGGGCAAGCAACTTAACCTTCTGTTGCCTCAGATACACATAGATTGTGAGCCCTTTAGGGACAAGGGAATGTATCTAGTACCTATTTGTAGTAAGTACATAATGTAAACAGCTTTGATTGAAGGATAAGGTGGGATATTTATTTTTTTTTTTTAAGTTTATTTTTATTCCAGTTTTGAAGTATACAAACAGATTCTATAATGAACAGTACAAAATAGTGAAACAGTACATAATAACCATACAGAAAAACAGTTCAAAGACATCCTGTGCAAGCAAAAACCATACAAAGATCAAAGGTAAAGAAAAGAAAAGAGAAGAAAACACCAAACCCACCCCAGCACCTCATTGGCCAAGTGGAATCTATCAAATTAGCCTATGGAGCATCAGCAATAGAAACAATATCAGAAATAGAAGAGACCTCAGAAATAGAAGTGAAGCGATCCAGGGCTGCCCATCTAACCTGGGGCTTACCCCTCCCCCTCAAAAAGTGGGAATGATCATAAGCTTTTTCGTATCTGCTGTAGAGGCAAACTTGGTTCCACCATCTGCCCCAGTGAAGGTTCGAAGGATCTTTCCAGGCGTATAGAATTTCCTTCACAGCGACTGATAACATGAAGTTCAGTGCGAAAAAGTGCTCCTTGTTCAATCCTGGAATTTCAGCCGCAGATCGAAGCGCAACAATCTGCCAGGACAAGGGGTAAGAGAAATCCAACACTCTCTGTATTCTATCCCAGACATGAGACCAAAATCCCTGAACGCAGGGGCATTCCAAGAACATGTGGCACATTGTACCAACCGCACTCTGACAAGACCAGCAGCTTGAGGATGGATCCGAATTCCACTTGGAAAACTTTAACGGAGTAATAAATGCCCGGTGAGCAAAAAAAAACACAGCTTGCGTAAGGGAGGCTGAGCGGGAGCTTCGAATAACGGGCCCCCAGACTTCGTTCCAATCAAGGGTGGATAATGCTAGATCCGTCTCGGTCTCCCAGATCTTACGGAGGCCCAGGGTCTGGTCAGAATGAGAATCTCTAAAAATAGCGTAGAAGCGAGATGTGCCTCCCCTCTGCAGGCAAAAGTCCTTCACAAGATTGTGCAGGCCCCAGGACTCCTGAGGAGCTCGAGGATTGATCTTCAGTTGAGCCAAACAATGTCGAAGCTGGAGGTATTGGAAGAAACAGGATGCGGGGAGCTTAAACTCTTCTTGAAGCATACGAAAGGATTTCCATTCGCCATCCAAAATCAAATGACCTATGGTCCATATGCCACAGCGCTGCCAAGACCGCCATGAAAAGGGGACTTTATTGATCTTAAAAACCGGATTACGCCAAATAGGAGTCTGAAGTGAAAGGGGATTATCTTGAGTAATGAGAGGGAACAACCTTTGGAACGCATGTTGTGTAGCGTCCAACACCTTGGTCAGCCCCGGAGATTTAGAGTGCCGCATATTCATACAGAGGTGCGGCAGGCAGGGCCGAAACAGACGTTCCTCCAAGACGAGCCAAGTTGGTTTCGTTGAGGGAGCAAAGTCTGCCCCCCACAAACCCCCCTGCTTTAGCAGCGCCGCAAGGTGATACCAATGGAAATCGGGGAACTGCACCCCTACCTGTTGTTTGTGAGCCTTGAGTTTCTTGAGCGCAATTCTGGGAGTCTTCCCGGCCCACAAAAAGGAAGTTAAAGCACGCTCCACCTTCTTATAGACCTCAGCAGCAAAGATGACCGGGACCATGCCAAGGATATAGTTGATTTTGGGTACAAGAACCATCTTAATCGATTCTAGTCGTCCCCACCAGGTAAGATGAAGAGGCGACCAACGCAAGGTAAAGGCTCGGGCAATTTCCACTATTTTCGCTGCATTTAGCTTTATGGTCTGCTCCAGCGGGGCTGCAAATTGTGTCCCAAGATATTGTACGGCTGTCCTGGAGTAGGCTACTGTGTGTCCGCTGGTTTAGCGGAAAAGCCACTGACTTAGACCAGTTTACTTTGTACCCCGAAAAACCGGCGTATTGCTCGATCACTTGAAGAAGGGGGGCAACTGAGGATGGAGACAAAAAAAAGAGGAGATCGTCGGCGTAAGCTGAGAGCTTAATTTGCAGGTCGGCTATCTCAAAACCCCTGATGGACTGATGTTGACGGATGCACAAGGCCAATGGTTCCAGGGCCAGATTGAAAAGCAAGGGGGACATGGGGCATCCTTGCCTCGTGCCTCTGTGCAAAGAAAAAGGACGGGACAATTCCTGATTTGCAAAAATCCTAGCCCTGGGTTGAGCGTACCTAGGTCGGATCATGTTAACAAAACTGGCTGGGATCCCAAACCACTCCAAAACAAGGAAAAGAAAGGGCCATTCAAGCCTGTCGAAGGCTTTTTCTGCGTCCAAGGATAACCCGATATAAGGTTCTTCGGCCTGCGCAGCCAAATCCAGGAGGTTACATAGCAAACGGGCATTATCAGTAGTTGACCGACCAGACACAAAACCACATTGATCCGGATGAATAAGATGATGGAGAGATTTATTAAGTCGGTTAGCCAGGATCGCAGCATACAACTTGTAATCTGCATTTAACAGTGAAATGGGTCTATAGCTGCCCACTAGCTTCGGATCCTTTCCAGGCTTTTCCAAGACAACCACTGTAGCCTCAGCGAAGGCGCCGGGATCCGAGCCCCGTTCTTGTAGAAGTTGAAAGTACTGCAACAGAAAGGGAAAAAGGTCCTTAGCAAACATCTGGTAAAATTCAGTTGGAATTCCATCTGGTCCTGCTACTTTACACCCCTGTAGGCTTGCCACAACTTCTTCAATTTCTCGCGGCTCTAGGGGGTGATCAAGGTCTGCGATCTGGTCTTGGTCCAGAGTCGGATGATCAATAGATTGCAACCAAGCTCTCATACTACACAGATCACTCTCCACCTCAGAAGTATATAAGGAGCTGTAGAAATTTCGGAAAATGTCAAGAATCTCCATATTGCCGGTCTTCAGGGAGTTCTTCTCGTCTGCCAGGGCAGCCACGAAAGCTTTTTCGCGCCGAGGATTCAGACTAGCCGCTAATAGTTTACCGGATTTATTCGCCTCCGTGTAATAGCGTACCTTCTGTGCAAAAGAGTGTTGTTCAACTTCCTTGCTAAGAACAGCATTATATTGGAATCGAAGGTTCTGCAATCTGGAGAGCACCAAGGGATTAAACTGGCGATGTAATAAGCGTTCCCCAGCCCTGATCTGTTGGTCAAGGGACCGCAATTCCACCCTCATTTTTCTCTTAAGGGCGATATTGAAGCTGGTGATCTTAGCCCTGATAGTAGCTTTAAAAGCTTCCCACCACGCCCAGGCAGATGTGTCTTCTGGTCGATTGATGTCAAAATAAGCCTTTATTTCTTGCCGAATGAGTTGTTTGAAAGAGTCATCCGCGAGGAGGTGGCGTGGGAAGGACCATCCTCCGGAGGATGACGAAAATGTGGAGACATCCAGCGTGAGCTCAATAGCAGCATGATCGGAGACATGGGAGCTGAGGATCTCCACACAGGGGATAGCTGAAGCCAAGGAGCGAGACACGAGAAAGAAATCAATTCTAGAGTGGGACGCGTGAGGAAAGGAGTAAAACGTAAAATCCTTTTCATCAGGATGCAGAATCCTCCAAATATCCACAAGGCCTTTTTCTTCTATAATAGACTCCAAAGCCTCAAGAGCCTTGCTCCTCCGAGATCTCCTGCAGGGTTGGCTGTCAATCAGCGGGTCTAGGACCAGGTTGAAATCGCCTCCAATCACAATAGGAATCGCGGCGTACTCAGCGAGCACCTCCGCAATCCTATAAAAAAAGGCAGGGTTATCGCAGTTAGGCGCATATACATTCATAAACACAACTTGCTGCTGGCCCACTGAGATCTGAGCACAGGCCCACCTCCCTTCAGGATCCGCCCGGAGCAATTGAGCTTGAGCCTTGCTAGCCTTGTTGAGCAAGATAGCCACCCCATTTTTTTTTTCCAATTGCCGGCGCCTGAGCTACTAAATTGTACTTGCCCGAGCCCAATTTCATCGTTTCAACATTAGATAAATGTGTTTCCTGCAGCAAGACCAGGTCAGCTCCTTGTTTCTGACAGTAAGCAAGAATCTTTTTACGTTTGGCAGGAAGATTAATGCCCTTCACATTCAGGGAGAGGACTTTAAGGGAGAGCATAGGGGAAATCATACTGGAAAGCCTGCAAGCCCTGGATCGCTTCAAACAGAGAGGCTAATAGCATTGAAAAAGCTAACAGAGGCCAGTGAGGTGCTATATAGAACATTACCCAACAAAGACTATCAACCAGGTGAGCCGACATAGGAACACAGGTGGCACATCCGGCATTCCTAACCTTAAGGCTATAGATAGAGTGGGAACAAAATCATCAGAAGGGAAAGGTAGAGCAAAAAAAAGAACCATGACAGCATTATTCTAAACGCAATTATACCATCCCCACAAGCCCGCCAGACAACCCAACTAGTCTACCCTCAAACATACAGCATGTGGGAAACTTGAGGGGGAACTGAGAGATACAGATAAAATGCCCAAACCTCGACCACAACCCATTAAACCGTATAAGAATGACAAATAACTGGCAAAGTACAATCATACCACTTCACATCATCAGAGATAAGGATATCCCATACAGTGTGTGGAGAGGAGAAAGGCATCGGGAAACAGAGACTTGACAACGAATGAGACATAAAAGTCACTGCATTTGCAGGGCTTCCTGCTCTTCAAGGTAGAGGAGTGCTTCTGCTGGGTCGTCAAACGATCGAGAGCTGTTATTGAGAGTGACCTTCAGACGCGCAGGGTAGAAAAGTCCGAACCTCGCTTGGAGACTCTGAAGTCGGGGTCTAAGAGCCAGGAACTGCCGACGTTTATCAGCTGTAGCCTTACATACATCCGGGTAAAAGGAGAGCTTATGGCCTTCAAATTCCCATGCGGCCTGACTTTTGGCCACGGACAGGATCTGCCTAGCATGCTGATGGTGAAGCAGGCAGAATATAATCGGGCGTGGGAATTTGCCAGTCACAGGCCGAACTGCAGGCACTCTATGCGCACGCTCGATGTCGAGGAGGCCCGAAAATTTTACCTTGAGCAGAGAGGGGAGCATCTTAGCCAGGAACGCGAAGATATCCGGGCCTTCAGCGCCCTCAGGCAGGCCCACCAACCGTATGTTATTTCTCCGGTTGCGATTACTGAGATCTTCAAGCTGAGCTTCAAGTCGTTCCACACGCTTACAAAACTTAGGTAATGGCGCCAGCGACTCCCTATGCACTTCAATAGACTGCTCGGCCTTCTCGAGACGCTCTGTTAAAATTTGATACCGGGTTTTCATTTCTCCGAGCTCTGTCTGCACCCGTACTAACGCATCTCCGTTCGCCAGCACCAAGTCTTTGACCGCCCGAATTTCCGTCAAAAGTTCACGCATGCTGTCTCCTGCTTCCCGCGAGGACGCCATCTTTTGCGGGGACAGGGGGTCGGCTTTCGCCCTCTTCGAGCCTGTATTTACCGCTGCAGCAAAGTCCAATTTAATTGGCTTTCCCCCAGCCATAAAGCCAGAGGTATTAGGCACCCGACCAAGGTATTTGGGTATCTGGGAGGGCAAAACTAACACTCTTAATACAGGATTCTCCTGAAGGCAGCCGGAGCTCGCAAATTAAGCAGCCACCTTGTTTCCCAGCAGGCTCCGCCTCCATGGGATATTTATTTTTATAACATTTCTTATATACCACCTTTGATATCAAGGTGGTTTACATTGAACAAACTGAAATTACATTGAACAGGGTATTATAACTTGGAGATAACTATTTTACAGGGAACATAGGCTATGGAGGGTTAAGTGGCTTGCCCAAGACCACAAGGAGCACCTGTGGGGCTACAAACCCCAGTCCTTTCAGCCCAAGACTGTGTCCTCTAGTGGGATTTGAACCCCTGACCTTCCAGCCTGAGGTAACATGCCCCAACCACTAGGCCACTCTTCCCTCTGGTTAAACTGGTTAAATAAATAAATCTATGGGGGTTTTGGAGTCCTCTTATTTCCACTCCATCTCATTCAAGTCCTTTGAAGGGAGTTCTATCTCTATGTCCCATTTGGAAACAGGGGTTCACTCCCATACTGTTGGTTCTGTAGGGCTTATTTTTGGGAATTCAACTACCCCTTCACTCTGTTCCCAAGAAGAGTTCCCTCTTCCTATCCCCTTGTCCCAAGGATCAGAAACCCTCCCATCAATTTCAGGACCCTGGGTTTGGAGAAGAGCTTGGGAACCAGGGTGTAGGGCTTTATCAAGGGCTGTGCGAGCAGTGCAGCCACACAGGGTGCAAATATGAAAGTGGTGATTATGTCTTCACTGGGCTTCCAGAAATCCTGAAACAAGTGAGTTCCTGTAAGCAATTGGCGGGGGGGGGGGGGGGCACCAAGTTCACCTGTCACATAGGGCATATTGCTAGCTTGGTATGGTCCTGATGGGGGTGTGGTCTCTTTCTCCTAACCCTTGGTTCTAGGGGTTTCCCCTGTGATGGGACATATACCCCATCACAAGAAGTAATGAATAAATATAAGAGAAAAAAATTATTTGGACAAAGAAGACAAACAGTCTTTGTGTCAAAAAATGTGAAACAATTGCAAAACTCAGTATTACAATGATATATAGCGAAAGTAATTTACCAGCTCAATGCAATTATAATCATAAGGGTGGATAAAGTAGTAAGGTACAATCAGTCCATTTCAGTGCACAGAAAAAAGGTTAATAAAAATAAAACTGTATATATCTATCTATCTATAAAAAATGATGCAGTTTTACTTTTCCAATTTAAGCCATTTCTTGACTGGTTTTCTGGAGCCCCCCCTCAGGTCAGAAGCAAAAGTGCAAAAGATGGCAATATACCAGAAATGTAAATGAACTGTCAACAGTGCAGGTTTAAGGGGCGAGCTAGTGAGGCACTGAATCAAGGCACTGAAGTTTAATGTGCCTCACTGGCTCCATCCTTCATGGCCTTGGGAGCTCCTTCCTTTGCTTCCAGTCGCTGTGTGATTCTTAAGGTCACCCTTTTCTTAGCTACTGGCACTGCCTTTATCTTCATGAGAAACAGGAAGAAAGAAGGATGAGCTTAAAAAGCACATAGTGGCTCGAAGCAATGGAGAGAGATCTACCTGCTTTATAAATGAGTAATTGCGACACAGGAGAGGAAGAGGTTCAGTGAGGTGTGGTACATTGCTGGTACTGCTACTGAAGGGGGATGATGCTTGGGGAGAGGCTGGTACTGGAAAGGGGGTGCTGTTAAGGGGTTGCTGGCTCTGGAAAGGAGGGTGATTTTAAGGGGCTGCTGGGGTTGGTGCCAGGGGGTACTGGGTCTGATGCTAAAGGGTGATAGGGGTTAGAACAACTAGGGGTGATATTAAGGGGCTGCTGGGCCTGGTGCTGGGACTGGGAGGACTAGTGCTGAAAGAAAGATGCTTCTAAGGTGCTGGAAAGGGGGCACTGAGGGTGATGTTAAGGGACTGCTGGGATGGTGTAGGGCTGGGGTGACTAATGCCTGGAAGGAGAATGAGCTTAAGGCCTGTTGGGGATGATGCAGGAACTGGTGGGGACTGGGCTGATGCTTGATGAGGGAATGTTCTGGAAGAGGGGTGATGCTGCTACTGTAGCTGGAAGGAAGATGATGTACAGACTGGGGGGGACTGACTTTGATGCTTGGGGAAGGGCTGGTGATGGAAGGGGGATGATGCTAAGGAGCTGGTTAGTGGGGCTGATGCTGCTCTGGAGATGATACTAATAGGCTGCTGAGGATGGAGGGACTGGGGATGATACTTGGGAAGGGGCTGGAAGTTGAAGGGGGATGATACTAAGGGGGATGTTTACTAAGATCCCGGTAAAGTGCGGGCCGCGGTAGAGTGCGGGTGCCATATAAGGAGTGGGCGTTTCGCGCTGAAGAAGGAAATGCGTGATTTGCATATGCGGTAAGGTGCGGGCCGCCCATATGCGCCCTGCACAGCAGCACATGAAGTGGCTGCACGGGAGGAATAAGTGGCGTGCTGATGTGCAATCATGAGAGCAAAGCTACAGCACAATGTTTAGCCCACTAACCACTGGTGTAGGGTTCAGTGTTACAATCCCCCACAGTGCACAATGAAGATAGCTGTCTGAGGCGTAATGTTTGGAGGCAGATAAATAATGGGTGGCGGAAGGCGGAGCGCTGCTGGGCCTAAAGCGGCGCGCGACTGTTTTTGGAGGCCTGTGAATCCCGGGTGGTATAAGTGGCACAGTGATATGAAAGCAGAAGAGATGAGCCACAGCACAATGGTTAGAACACTGACCAAAGGTGCAGGGAGCATGGGTTCAATACCCCACAGTGCACACTGAAGGAAACTGGCTGTGGCGTTCTTTTACAAAGTATGTGTGGCATAAGGCGTTGCGCTGCTGGGCATAAGGGTGTGTGCTAATAGTTTGGAAGCATAATAATGTTGGTAAGCCATATGGTGGTGCGCTGATGTGCAAGCCCAGAAACAGAATCACATCGCAATGGTGAGGGGTGCAATCCCCAACAATGGCAAATGAACATGGCTTGTTGAGTGTGTACCTGGTAGGGTTAATATTGCATTAGGAGGCACATCTCGTATATCTGTGCAATAACTTATTCAAGCACATGTACTGTCACAGCACTGTAACATAACATGCCCCTGAAGTTACCTCAAATGACACATTTGTAAATGGATTGTCCGCCATGGCACTGTACAATGTTGTTGAAAGCGTGGCCGATGGGGCGCCATGTAGGGTGCCCTATGAGGCAGGTAAAGGTCACAGCACTGTTTCTGATGGCAGCACTGTGCATTGTGATGTATGGAAATGGTAAGTAGGTGTGCTGACCCTGGTCTGACTTCCTTGTTTTAGTAGTGAGGGGCTGTAGCCAGCCCCTGGTGACTGATATTAACAGGGGTGCCGAGTGAATGTCATTGTAAGCAGTCGCCTGGGTCTGTCTGCAGCCCCTCCCCCCCTCCTTGCTAAATCATCAATGGCAGACCTGCATCTGCCATTACTGATTTAGCTAGGAGGTGCTGCAAACAGGCCCCGGGGACAGATATGAACAGGGGATCAGAGTCACTATTATCGGGGAAAATGCCCTATTCCCTTTGCATATTGAAATCCCAAAACTAGCATAGGCCCATTACATACAAGGTATGGTGAAAAACAACATACCCCTATGTAATGTATGCTCACAACTGTTGAAGACAGTCAATGATGTTGCAGGGGCCATGGTTTACTATTTTCTGGACAGCAGGTCAGCTGAGTTATGTGCCATGTCTGTGTGAAAGTGTACAGAAATCCGTGCGCCCATCTAAAGAGAACTACACCCTTGTGCCATATATTATTGGCCAGATTACGGTGCATCAGATGGAACATCCTCTACATAGCCCGTTAGCAAAGCAAACCATTAATATCTACCTGAGGCCATGTTTAAAGTCTGCCAACTCCCAAGGCACTATCGTAGGTACCCCATAAGCTGTGTGAATCCAAGGTGTGGCAGAAGATGCCCTAAGGATGTATAGGTGAAATCAGCAATGTTAGGCAACAACAGCAACATTGCACAATATGAATGTTAAAAGACGTATGTGCCAAACACACATGTAACATGAACACTGCACAGAGCAGAGAACATAGACAACATTAAACTAAAAGAACGACGTAGATAAGTTGATGGAATGCAGATATCAGCTTCAGTCCATGTGACAGCCATAAAAATGGACAAACATGTTGTGGCCAACGAGATCCATGCACAGAGTGATGGAAATGTGCCATGCTGTAATGACTGTGTGTGACAGAGGATGGGAAGATGTGGCCAGCAGAGGTGGCTGCAATGGCAGGATAACTGAAATATCAGGATGACTGTGGAGTACAGGTGCTAGGCTGAGCACACACAGGGGAGGCAAGCAGGGTGAGCTGCAATGCATGAATATGATGGAGTTCACGATGTGGGGAAGCAGCATGCACATCTGGGTAAGATGGCGCACAGCTGGCAGACAGAGGATGGACACAAGGATGTATCACAACTCAGATGAGGGTACTATGTGGTCATACCACATATCACCACAGATATGACACACAGACAAATGAAACGCACCAATGCAGGACAAGCATACAAATCCAAGACAGCAGACAGGGAGCACACCGATTACCCCCACCACAAATGGCCATGCCTAAAACGGTAGGCCAAACCGCCAATTTGAGCACATTAGCAAAAGCTGCATACAAAAACACTGCATATCAGTACCCCAAACGCCTGCTGGGTGTCAGAACAAGCAAACCACCAAAATAAATAATGAGCAAATGCACATGCACATCTGCCATGTACATATTTATGTCCACTCTGTATGTGGCATCGGGGACAACTGCACCAACACAAGGGAATGTTTTGTAGTGACTACAGCATGTAAAATCCATAACAAAGGAAAACCATGGCATCCCATGACGCTCTGGGGATCAGGTGACTAATGATGATTGTGGCGGGAGAAAGATCAACATGCAATCAGGTGCACCACACACACCACCATAATCACAGCCAAACAAAGTCACTACGTGCATTGGCATGTATAAACCATAAAGTAAGAGACCTATGTAACAACGAATATGTTAAGGGGATGAAGCACACAGGATGCACCCTGTTGTACAGTGCAAAGAGGGAAGGGTGTGTGTAGAGGTGAGGAACCTGTTGGTACCTAATGGTGCATTTAAGCCAGTGTGCCAAAGAGCCAAACAAGCGGAAGATAAACCCCAAACTACAGAGTTCAAACACATTACTGTACACAATCCCACAAACTGCAAAATGAGCACACTGTAACACAAATACCCCAAAGGGTGTGTGTGTATGTCAACCATTCATTCACAGTGATGTGCCATATGGCTGCCACATACACAGCTGGCACTGTGCAAGGATGTGAGCACATGTGCACCATGTACATGACCAGTAAAGGACCCCAAAAAGGGACAGTATGATCAAATAGTCTAGAAGTAACATGGGGAATAGAAAAGTGGCTTTGCCCCCAAACAACCAGTGATAAAGTCACATTAGCACTCCCTGTGTCATAGGGCAAGTCTGGGAACCCCCCATTTACGTTGAAAATTGTCACAGGGTGGACCTAGGGCAGCATGAGAAAATGCACGGCAGTGTGAATGATCAAGCAAAAAGTGACAGGATGAATGGAAGAATGCTTGATGGTTGCCAGGGACAACAAAAGCACACGTGCCCAGAGCCCAGAGAGACACACCCAGGGAGTAAAGCACGGGACTCTGCTTCACCTAATGGAGCGCAGCTGAGGAAAGGTGGAGTCAGAAAACACATAGATAAAACGGACTACCAAACATTCAGAGAGGGGGAACCTTTGAGAAGGAAGCAATTTTGGAGAGAGGAGCCGAGTAGGCAATCCTGGAGAGAGGATTGTGGAAAGAGTCCAGAGACCTGTGTGGTTCTGAGAAAAGGCAGGTGAAATATAAGAAGGGTGCAACAGCAGGTACTGGGGAAAAGAAGGGATACAAGGGCTATTTGCCATCTAAAAGGGAAGAGTCTTGGAGGCATAAAAATACCCTTAAAAAGCATGGATATTCAGAGGCTGATAGTAACTTTTCTCCTGTTTATAAAAGTCTTAAAAGAAGGGAGTTTCACCTACCCAGAGAAGCAGAAGAAATCCCTTATTACGGTAAACTCCTAGCTCCAAGGGAATCACCGTTACACAGTTTGCAATCGGGCACAGCTGAGCCTGGAGAGCTGAGGCAGACCCGGCAGGGAGTGTATCACAATTACTCAGCTAGCAAGCCATACAGAGACCTGAGCTATCCACTGAGATACCAGCGGGGGCAGGGCTCTAGAAGACAGCATACAGAGTTTTGTGACATTCCCCAGAGAGGCAGTGCTACACAGAGGAAGAGGAACTTCCTAACTGACGGGGCAAATCTGCCATACTTCTATTCCACATTAGAAGGGGGTAATGCAGATTCCAACGGACAGGAATTGATGGAATATGAAGAATCAGGAGCATTAGCAGATACAGAATTGATGGAATGTTCCCTTACTACAAAAGAACCTGAATACTCATTAAGGTAAAGGTTTGTGTAACCTTAATTCCCATATTCAAGTGGCAAAGGCTACATCTCTCTCTCTCTCTCTCCCTAGCCAAACAGACAAAGTAGGCTGTTTGTTCTTTTCTTTTGTTTGACGTTATATGCTGAAGAAAGCTATTTGTGTTATCCAGTTACTTTATGTTATAAGCCAGGATAGGCTATTACTTTCTGTTGTAAAAGAAGAAAACCTCAAAGGGACGGGGAATAAAACCCTAAAGGAAGAGAAAGTCCCATGTGTGATTTGTATAGATACAAGCACGGCACAACTACCACCCTCATGAGCCAAAACATACCAGCAGTCAAGGCTGGGGCGGATGAGGTGTGACAGTACATATGCAAGGTGTCCTGTGCATATCGTGTCAGCACAGTCTGTGAGCTGTACTGGCACAGTGTGCACACACATCCATGTCCAAACAGGGGAACTATGTTCGACATTGCCTGTGTCGTTGCCCTATGCATCAAGGTGTCCAACCCCTCATACACGACTATTTGGTGGCATATGTGTAACCCTTGCCGTGCCTAGTTTAATGACCACATTCCCTACA
Organism: Ichthyophis bannanicus; assembly: GCA_033557465.1. Classification (NCBI taxonomy): domain Eukaryota; kingdom Metazoa; phylum Chordata; class Amphibia; order Gymnophiona; family Ichthyophiidae; genus Ichthyophis; species Ichthyophis bannanicus. Next base: position 361,755,041 of record CM066037.1, on the reverse strand, counting down.
CCCCACCATGGTGCTGCATGTGACAGTGGCAGAGCTTCACAACAAATATCATTCATTTGTTGACATATGTTGACATATGTGGTTCATGTATTCGCTAACGTGTGAGTTGTGTGACTCTGGGACAGGTGCTACAGTGTAACATCTGACACAAGAACCTCTTATCAGACACCTACACACATGGTCACCCCCCAAATGTACTGTGGAGACAGTGGAGTTATCGCTAGCATGTTTACCCCTCGAAAACATATATGCCTACACAAAACTCACATGCTGACATCCATAGTCCTAGGCTGCATGAGGCACACAAGCATTACATGGTGTGTTGAACATATGTTTAATAAAAACAAAACCAAACAGGGGTAACTATGTACATTTGTAAGAAGGGGGATAATACCATGACCCGCCCCCCCTAAACTCACCCTCCCCACCCCTTTCTCCCACACGCCCTGAACAATGTCCCATCCACAATCCCGCAACCCCACATGCCCCCCACCCTCCCTCCACATGCCCAGTGATGGAAGACAGGGCAACACAGGGCACATATGTGGACGTCACTAGCACCATTACTGACGCCAGTCACGCCATTGAGAGGGTGGTTGGCGACATGGTAGCCGGACCACCTCGGCTACCACCCTCTCAATAACTCCCGCCAGCCACTGCTGTGAGTGGCTCAGCTGGTGGAGCCGTTGCTCCATCGCATGCATGGCCCCAGACAGGTTTTCCACGCATCTGCCACCACACACACACATTGTGCCAGGTGTTTGTGTGGTGGCATCTGCGTAGACCCTGGGTGGGGCCCTGCATGGTTGAGGCAACCTTTGTGGCTGAGGGGAGCCCACAGTGCCCTGTGATGCCCTGTCTTCGACATCACTCTCCCACACCCCCTCTGGCCCCCTCTCCCACCCTGAGCCCTCCACAACGTCCCCCTCCCCCTCCACATCCCCAACACCCTGTCTCCCCCCTGGCACCCCCCCAATCAGCCGTTCCAGATGGCCATCTGGCCCCTGGTGGGGGACATCTGATGCAGGTGAATGTGTCTGCGCCTCCACCACCACCTCCTCCTCCTCCTCATCCTCCTCCTCCTCCTCCTCCTCCTCATCTTCCTCTTCCTCTTCCCCCTCCTCCGATGTGATGAGGACCACCACCTCGTCTGCATGTGGTGTGGGGGGACGTCTCAGGAGGGGTGCGGAGGTTGTGGGCAGATCCTCTGGGACATCACCATCTGTGGAGGTCGACAAGCATAGGAACTCTGTTAGGTCTCACATACAGCACGTCTACATATGCAGTGGCCACACAGGTTTTTCTGGCAACTGCAACATCTGTTACTGATGTGACACTTTGGGAACACTCAGATGCAACCTTTGGGGAGCTCTCACCCTGGATTCGCTGCAGGTAGCCGGCATGGTGGAGGCGCAGCTCCCTGCCCTTCTTCCGGAGATCCTCAACCTGTTGATGGTAAGTGAAAGGTTGGGTGCATTAGTGACATATCAACCGTCTGCTGGGTCACCCATAAAAACACACAGCCGTGTGGGCAATGTTTTGCTGCTACAGCCACACTGTTGTGTGTGTGTCTCATGTATAGCATAGTTCATCACATGTCACTGGGGATCGCCATGGGCAACAGACATATGTCCTCACATGTGCATAATGTGGGTGGGGGTGGGATTGACCCTGTATGAGCAATGGAAGATTGCTATCTTTGTAGGCCGTAGCCCTGCTGTGCAGACCACATGTGTGTTTACAACACCATAGACATGGGCAATATCACCATAACATCTGTGAACAACAGTGGTCATGTGTAGTTTTATGTATGTGTTGGTCAACCACACCTGCTGAGTTGATCATTGGAAGAACATCACTAATGTCCATGTGTGTAATAGGTTTGGCTTTCTATTATGTGTAGAAATGCTGAAACAACATTTGCATGATGGTGTGGGGACATAGACCTGTTGCAGGTGTTTGTTAGCTTCTGACATGGTTCATGGGGATGGGGTGCTGTTAGACACATAAACATCGTCCCCTACCATATCATCTGCAGACATAGGAGACATGTGTGATGATATATTGACCTCCAAAACTATGGGGTACGTACAACCTCTGTGCCATGAACAAACACATTATCTTTCTAACATACCCACCATTGCATGCCGGTATTTGGCCCCCTGGGGGTGGTGTATCCGAACACACATCATCAGCTCCATACACCATAGCAAGTGGGTGACTGACAGGACACATTACCATAGTCACTGGAATCCTGGGGATATTGGGAATGCATATAACTTGTTAGTCACACACAACCATATCTCTATGGTGCCAGATGACCCAGTGTGATGGGCTGCCTGGACCCCACGGGATAGAGGGAACACAGCAAACTGTTAAAGCACACACAACCATATCTCCAGGGTGATAGATGACCCAGTGTGATGGGCTCCGTGCACTCCAGGGGATAGGGAGGGTAAAGCAAACTGTTGTAGCACACACAGCCATATCGCCATGGTGCCAGATGGCCCAGTGTGATGGGCTGCCTGGACCCACGGGATAGGGGGAACACAGCAAACTGTTAAAGCACACACAACCATATCTCCAGGGTGATAGATGACCCAGTGTGATGGGCTCCGTGCACTCCAGGGGATAGGGAGGGTAAAGCAAACTGTTGTAGCACACACAACCATATCTCCATGGTGCCAGATGGCCCAGTGTGATGGGCTGCCTGGACCCACGGGATAGGGGGAACACAGCAAACTGTTAAAGCACACACAACCATATCTCCAGGGTGATAGATGACCCAGTGTGATGGGCTCCGTGCACTCCAGGGGATAGGGAGAACAAAGGAAGCTGTGTGAACACACACAACCATATCTCCAGGGTGATTGTTACGCCACTGTGATGACCTCACAGCACACCTGTGGATAACGAGACGTTTTGGACCTTTTACATTACACTAACCAATACCATGAGGTAAACAGGGAACCCACTGTGATGGGCTCTGTATTCTCCTGGGGATAGGGTGGATGTACTATATTGTGTTGCCACACACAACCATATCCACAGGGTCACCAATAGAGCACTGTGATGACCTCTCAGCACCCCTGATGATAGGGAGAATGTTCTTCAACTTTACATTACACACAACAATATCTCCAGGATGACTGGGAACACACTGTGATTGCCTATGTAGTCTGCTAATGATGGGGTCGATGTATGAAATTGCCTAGGCACACAGATCATATAGTAAGGGTGACTGATAGCCCACTGTGATGAACTCTCCACACCCCTGGGGATACGGAGACTGCTTTGACCTGTTACATTCCACACAGCAATATCACCATGATGAATGGGAACACAGTGTGATGGCCTCTCTGTTCCCCTGGTGTTAGGGTGGATGTATGAAATTGTCTGGTCACACAGACCATATCTTACGGGTGACTGATACACCACTGTGATGAGCTCTACACACCCCTGGGGATATGGATTACGTTCTGACCTTTTAAATGACACACACTGATGTCACCAGGATGAATGGGAACACACTGTGAGGGGCTGTCTGGTCTGCTGCTGATAGGGTGGATGTATGAAATTGTCGGGGCACACAGACCATATATGACGTTTGAGTAAATGTTCACGATGATGCGATCTCTGCACCGCAGGGGATAGGGAGAATGTTTACCACCTTCACAGTAAACAGACCAAGATCACCAGGATGACTTGTAGCACACAGTGGTGCCCTCGTGGGGATGGGGAGGCTAATGCAAACTGTTTCAGCACACACACCATATCCCCTGGATGACAGGTGACCCACTGTGATGGGCTCTGTCTTCCCCTGGGGATAGGGTGGCTACTGCAAACTGTTTCAGCACACAACAACATCTAGCCAGGATGACAGGTGACCCACTGTGATGGGCTCTGTCCTCCCCTGGGGATAGGGTGGCTACTGCAAACTGTTTCAGCACACACAACCATATCCCCTGGATGACAGGTGACCCACTGTGATGGGCTCTGTCTTCTCCTGGGGATAGGGTGGCTACTGCAAACTGTTTCAGCACACACACCATATCCCCTGGATGACAGGTGACCCACTGTGATGGGCTCTGTCTTCTCCTGGGGATAGGGAGGCTAATGCAACGTGTTTCAGCACACAACAACATCTAGCCAGGATGACAGGTGACTCACTGTGATGGTCTCAGTAGTCTTATGGGGATAGGATGGATATATCTTCAATTGTCTACACACACAGAACCATATCTCAAGGGTGATGGATAGGCCACTGTGATGAGCTCTCAGGACCCCTGGGGATTGGGGGGGGGGCCTATTCAACAACGTTTGTTTAGTAACCCATATCACCAGGTGGACTTACATACCAGTAATGCTACATGTCACATGGCCTATTGCTGTACACAAGGTGTTTGGATCCAGATCCACATCCCACCATATCCATATGATGTGGTATTGATGGATTGAGGGTGATTTATGGGCATACATTCCTCATGTATGTTGTTGCAGGGCCACAGCAGCAGATGCCATAGCATCAGAACCTCTGTGACCATTACCAGCAACACCAGGGTACAGGACAAAGCAGTCACATATGATACACAGACATTATGTGATTTCTGGTCATCTGCTGGATATTCCTGACTCACAAAACCTTATATTACCAGCATGGACATCTGCAATGGACACAGGCTACATATCTGATTCCAATGAGTTGCCCCCATACACTTACCTCCCTTGGGTATTCAGCGAGGCGATTAAATCTTCTCTGTAGCCGCTCCCATGCCCTGCGGACCTTGGAGCTGTCCCTTTGCCTGCTGGGCCCGGGGAACAGCTTCTCTTGCCTGTTGGCAATCAGCCGGGCCAGGGAGCGCAGCTCGCGTGGAGTAAAGGAGGGCTTCCTTTGTCTGGGCGCCATTTACCGATACTGTCAGGTGCTTGCACGCAGCGTTATTCACGCGCATGCGCGCCGCAACTGGCGCAGATTAGTGACGTCTTACGTACAACTGTGCCCCGCAAATGGCGCGGTTTAGCGATGTAAAACGTCCATCTGCGTCCCGAAACGCAACGTATAGCAACCTATGATGTCCATCTCCGCAACGACCATAGTTTAACAACGTCATACGTGTGACTGCGCACCGCAGCTGGGCCATTTCTCAACTGGTTTACAGTAATGTACGCCACGCAACTGGCGCTGCTGCGTGACGTATTATGTACAAATGCGCACCGCAAATACGCATTTCAGCGCATAGACATATGCACATTCGCAGCACAATTTGCATATACACTGGTGAGTGACACCTATTTTAGACACATAAGATAGTTTGTGATCATGTCGTGTCTACACATTTTGGACTTGAAGTAATCAACACTTCCACAATGTTTCTTAGGCTTTCGTATGACGTGATGTACTATGGCTTTGACATTGCAATGAGTGACACTACAAATGCAAACAAAACAAGGTGTCATTGAGACCCATCAAAGTGGGCTATACGTCACCCGTGAAATATGTTTGTGTGTGCTTGCACCGTTTGATACAGCCTCCCTATCCCCATGCGTCATGGAGGCCATCACAGTGGCATATCAGTCACCATGGTGATATGGTTGTGTGTGCTTAAGGTAGACCACACACACTCCCTATCCACAGGAGACCACACAGCACAACAGAGTGGTCTAACAGTCATCCTGGTGATGTGGAGCTATGAGTCCCAATATATCATGTTCAGTAGTTCATCTCAATGTGCGGCCAGCAATGATGTTCGGGATGGCATAAGGGGGGGGGGGAGGGGCTGGGGGCCGTTTCTGTCTGGACAGTCTACATACACATTAGGATGCGTAACACACATACTGAGCTGATGGAGTTTGCCATGAGACAGACAAGCACGTTGAATTTAAGTAGGTGTTCTGACATACAGACATTCTGGCTGATGTGTGCCACATTATTTGCCAATTCTCCTTATGGTACAGACCTACTGTTTCCCTTTACACAGTCTGCCTAATCAATATGACTTGCTGGGACATTACTCTCTAATATCAGCAGTGGTTCGTGTGTCCTTGGGTTATGGGTTTCCTTCTGACAGCAAACACACTGTGACATTGCAATAATCGTGGATGGCACATCTGATCCTCTATGCGCCACTCCAGAGAGTGCATTATGAGTTGCAGTCTCCGCCACAGCACCTTCTAATGTTCCAGTTCTGCCACCGTATAGGGTGCGTTTGATGAAGGTTCAGGCGACAGCACTGAGGGTGTTGTTGGCAGTAGCAAATGACGTAATATATGACACAAGCCTCAGATACACATGTCACATTACTCAACTGTGGGATCAGATGCATGACTTTTGCCTCAAGACACTGTGAGATCACAGGTGACCCACATCTCCATAGATCTGCGGTTGTGGAGCAGTCCTCCTTGTACCCCTTGGTCTGTCTGGTAATCTGGATAGGCCTAATGACGACACATGAGATCGCTATGCAGCAGAGCTATCCTGCAACCTGAGTGTTTTGTGGCTCTATAGGTCTGGCTCTGAGGACACCTGCCTTACACCTCTGTCATTTAGGCGTGTGAGTGTGCAAAGCACAGATGACATAGACATGGAAGGCATAGATAGACTGTGTCACATACTTTGTAATTTCTCCCCACCACCATGCAGTTGTATACTGAAAAACACTGTTGTTGGTGGTGACAGGCAAAGATGCATGCTACACATTCTATCTGACCTTTTTGATGTCTTAAACATCAGCACCTTGGCCACTTACAATGGTTGATGACAGAGGTGTTGGCCAGGAGTGTTGACAAGCAGTCCTGGAGGGCCACACACCACTCAGCTTGACAAAAGATCGCGATTACTTATATATCTTGCATCTTAATTTGTGCGATCATAAACACCCATCTTGCCTAGGCTTTCAGGGAGGACTGGGTCAGAACCACTGCCATAGCTGCTAATACACCCCTGGCTGCCTGCAGGTGGACTACAGGCCAACACATGACCTGTTGGCTTTCTTTACCAAGATGGGGTTAACCACACATACCCATGATGCACTGCACATGTAAATCATCCGTCTACAAATAACAGCAAGATGATTTATGCAGCCACAAACCCACCTCAACCTGTATATAATTACTGAACGTGTAGGTTGATGACACAGAGTTGCTATTGACTGTTACATTGTGTGGGTCACGTGCTCACCCTGAGAATGAGAGTGGACACACAGCACCATGTCCTCAGCACCTAGCTTAGGTGGGATAGGCTATGGTGTAGGTCCACATCAGTGACACTGTGTGATGGGTAGTTGTTGTAGATGCACTGCCAAATACACTTGTGGCCATCTGATATTTCTCTGTGACGTTTACACCTTCAGCAATTTGCAGCACCCACATTGGTCTTATGCTGTGTGGTGCCAATGCCCACATAAGTTATGTGGGGGTGGGGGGGGTGGAAGGTGGGTTGGACAGATAGACGGCTTCAGTAACAACCCATACATTAACCACTGTAACGCATAATCACCCAACAACACATCCACAATACTGCAATGGTGCTGCTGGTGGGCAATGATAAACTGGGTCCAGCTGAGAGAAAATAAACATAGAACCAAACATAAACATGGTGCATGGATTTCTATGCACATCCATAAGGTGACAGCAGACAAATGGCAGGCCTGAAAATGATCAGCAGCACACCACCACTATCTGACATTGTCCTCCAGCACATAGTGGAACACTGCAGCCGATGCACCCCTGAAGGTGTGGCAATCTTACACATACTAGATGCAATCGGTCTGCTAGCTAGCCCATAGTGCATACTACTGGAGGAAATGTGCGCACCCAAAACTGGGATGTCTGCACAATCACCAAGCAGTTTAGCAAGTGATTCAGCACCAAAAGGAAACCCATACATATCACTTACAAGAGATGCTGTTGGCACTATGGCTGCCCTAGCCACGCCATGGTAACTGCTTAGTCAGGGTGAGAGTGACCTTCCAGGAGGACATGCAAGGGCTACCTTGTCCATGCTGCTGATGACCACACACTACGATGTCTGCTACATTGCCCTATGTTCTGCGCTCATGCATCCAGCCCAGGCCAGCCTGTCGGGGGTATACCCACAATACCTAGCTCCTCATTATGCACATTGGCAAGCTAATACTGGACACAGTACATACATTGTGGGCTGAGTAAGGTCTTGCAGACATCACACACTGGATGTACAGACACACAATCCCACAGCTAGGCCATCACTGTGCTTCTATAGATAGCTTTTGCAGTCTAGGCCAACTCAGCAGTCCTGGACACAGTGCAGGCATAGCTATGGTATGCAATACTGTTGCTGTCACACCCCAATGTGGGACACATTGTCAAACACCAGACGTGAGACACACTCCACAAACATCAAACATATTGGTGTCATAACACTCAATCACCATATTGTGCTTTACCTAGAAATTGATATCTGCTACTAATCTGTTCAACATGTTGCTATATGTGTATTGAATTACCAGGTTTATGGTGACAGCGCTAAGGTGCACACTTACTACTTGTGTGAGATGTACGCAAGGCCCAATATCATGTATATCCAATAGGCTTTGGATCATGGAGCCTGTGGTTCTATTCATTTATTCTCCTGATGGCCAGTACTGTCCGGCAGAGGTACCCAAATACAGTCCTGTTGAGTCAGACACTGTTCATTTTTCCCAAGTGTGCCTACGGAATATGCATGAGATATATCTGCATACCATGGACCAACACATTACAATGAACAACACCATCTTTATTTGACACATCATAAGATGTGCATGATTTGGGGCACTTCAGGACTGCATTTGAGTGAAACTGCTCTATGTGATGCACATGTTTCTCATATATGTACACTTTCTCAGAAAAAATACATGTATTGGCCATCTGTGCATTACCTGCACTACAGATTATTTTATGTTTCTAATACTTGTGCGATGTCACAATCGTGGGGGCTTTTTGGCCAGGGACGACACACAGGATTTGAACTTGTGACCTTCACCTCCTGAAGGCAATGGCTGTGTGCTTTGCACCACCGTCTTGCAACAGAGACAGTGCATTCCCAGGGAAATGCATGGCTGTTTGTCACACTGACCCTGTCTGTTGCACTCCACACCACCCACTTAGAAAGGAGTATGCCATGGTGTGCTGTGGACAGCTGCCACCAATTGCTCTGCCGTCAACATGCTCACATGGCCTTATATTGGAGACTGCATAGAACTTAACTAACAATTGACACTCCAGGACTGCATTTGGTTGACTCTGCTGTAGGTGATGCACATGCTTATGTGGTGGCTACTGTTGAAGGAAAACTACACATATGGGATACGATCTTAGGTTCTCATCAGCAAATAGCCACTCTTTACTGGCTTGTTTTAGAGGGGTACAATTATGTGAACTAGTTGGCCAGGAGCCACATACAGGATTTGAACCTGTGACCTTCTGTTATTGCACACACTGTCTGTATCCACTGCACCAACGTTTTGCAACATATATGCTGCATTCTCAGGGGAGTCCATGACTGTACATCCAACAGAGCATGTCTGTTGTGGTGGACGGTGCCAGACTGCACACGCCTACTGTACTGTCTGCTGTGTCTTTCAGCCAATGCCCCCTCCACCACCTGTACCCCTCAGCCAACATGCAGACATGTCCTTATCTGGAAAACCCATTTCACAGAGTTCCCCAAATCCAGTCTTGGTGTTCCACACACTGTTCTGGTTTTCATGCTATCCCTCATACATATGCATGAGCTACATCTGCATACCATGGGGGTGGTGCATAGCTATGCAGCACAGGCATCTTTGTTAGAGGCAGCATGGAACCTGAATGGTGTGGGGCCCTCCATGACTGCATTTGGGAGACTCTGCTCCAGATAATGCGCCTGTTTATGGTGTCTGTGAGTGCTGTGGTAAAATATAGGTGTATTAATCATGCATATGTTCCTAGCTATACAGTTTTGTCCTTACTATCACGGTTTAGTTGTAGGAAAATTATGTGGACTGGATTGGCAGTCGCCCCAGCTAGGCTTTGAACCTGTGGCCCTCTGGTCCTACAGGTACTGGCTGTGTCTGCTGCACCACACTGTGGCCACAGAAACAGTGCGGTCTCTGGAGATGTGATACCTGGCTGCACGAGTCAGATCCCTGCTCTTCACAATTTTACTGTGGGCTCGTTGACCTTGTATGGGGACAAAGGTGCAAATAAACATCACATATGCCCTCCAGAAAAGGGGGGGTAACCCATAACCAAGCTGCGTAACAGTGATATCAATGGGCAACCTGGCCAACACTCCCAGGAATGCTCCATTAAAATGCAGTGCTTTTGAATGGGTCTACGGAGCGTAGACCCTTCCATACATCATTTATTTTTTTTGGAGCTTTCCTGGGAGTGTTTTGTATGGTTGCCCATTAATATCACTGTTGCCCTGCTGGATTATATTTTTCTTAGAATGTGTTGTGGTCATTTTCATATCATATTTGCTATTTTGTTCTGTGCACATGTATCACACTGCTCACGTTTTTTAGGTTTCCCCAATTTTGCTGTACATTGCTGACGGAAATGGTTTCTCTTCCCTTTAGATGCGCTCTACCGCGAGTCTTTCACTCGCGATATTTTATCCTTGTAAATTTGGGGACGCTCCTGTGCGGGGAGTCTCTCCCCTCCCACTTCCCACCCATTGATCCCGTCTCTCCGCCCCTCGGGGGCCTTCCTCCGCCCTCATTTCGCCTTTCCACGCCTCTATCGCACATGAGCGCCCCGCAAACGTGCGCGTTTGCGGCGCACGTGTGCGGGGCCCGTTAATGTGACACGCACGTGTACGGGGCATTTAAGAGCACTTAAATGCATCATTTTAGGCCGCTCATGTGCGCCCCGCACAGGTGCGCCGTTTAGTAAACATGCCCCTAAGGGGCATGTTTACTAAACATTCCTAACGTGCGGGGCCGTGCTAGTGTGCCTGTGCCATATAAGGAGTGGGCGTTTCAGGCAGAAAATAGAAAAAAAACGGTAGTAAGCAACCGGACGTGTGTGCGTCGCGCTAATGTGCGGGGGTCGACATTAGCGCGTGGAAAGGCAAAGTGGCGCGCTGCTGAGTATACAAAACAACAGAGCCGTGGTACAACGGTGAAGACACTGACCAATGGTGCAGGGGCCATGGGTTCAATCCCCCAGTGTGCGCAACAACAAAGGTCAGCTGAGGCAGTAACTGTAATGATTAACATTGTTTTAGGAGGCAAATTAATTTGGAACGGCATAAGGCGGCGCACAGTTATTTTTGGGCAGCAGAAGGCGGCGCACTGGTCCCCTTGGGCGGCAGAAGGCGGCGCGCTGATGCACAAGCACAGGAACAGAGCCACAGCACAATGGTTAAAACACTGACCAATGGTGCAGGGATCAGGGGTTCAACTCCTCACAATGCCCAGTGAAAAATGCCTGCTGAGGCAGTATGTATTATGTTGTGGAGTGCTGTAGGAGGCTGTATAATTTTATTTTGTTATCGCTACTAGCAAACGCACTCTCCCAGCATGTTAACATACGGCGGCCCATAAGGCACATGTTACAGTGCACTGTTCGCCAAGGCACCCTTGAATGACCCCTATAGGGCAGCATGTATGTTGCGACACAGGATAATGTATAGTGCACCCTATAGGGATGGCAACCATAAGGGGGCCTACAGGGCGCCCTATGAAGCACCCTCAGAGGCACCTAATGGGTATAGTAAGCTGAGGGTGGTCTTGCCGGCATAGACATATGTACAGTAAATAAAAATAAAGCTGTGGACAGCCCTACCAAAGGGCCCCACTGTGGGTTTGAACCCATGACCTCTGGCTGCACAGGCAGTGATGTAACCATTGCGCTACAGCTCCATAGCTGTAAGCAAGCCCCTGGCTGGCTGCAGATAGCCTACACGTCACCTCACAGACAGTCTGCTGGTGTCAACAGGATAGGGTTAGGCCACCCGTACCCATGATGCCTAGTGGTTGGGGCAAGACATCTTGCAGCCCATTTTGCCATAATTCTTAACCAGAGTCTCAACCAGCTCTACATAATTTCTGGCTTTGTGATTTCCCAGAAAGCCATGAACCACTGTAACAAAGCTGTTCCAAGTCGCTTTCTCCTTCCTAGTAAGCAGATTGGGAAATTCCATGCCTTCAAGAATCTTTTTTATTTGTAGTCCAAAAAAGACACCAGCTTTGACCTTTGCCTCAGACAGTTTAGGGAAGAAGTCTTGAAAGTACTTGAAGGCTGTCAACTAGAACTGTGACAAATTGTATCATAAGGCCCAATTTTATGTGCAGAGGTTGCATCAGCACCTTCTGTGGTTCCACCAGTGGCTCCCACTTCACGTTCTTTGTCCCAACAGAAAATTCAGTTCGCTGTGGCCAGTCCCTCCTGTGGTAGTGCACCGCATTGCTGTCTGAAAGACAAAGATAGCAGGGAAACTTGGTAAAACCACTTTGGAGACCCATCAAAAATGCCACCATTTTTTTGAGTGGTGGAGTGCCTAGTGGTTGGGGCAAGGTACGTCAGGCCGGAAAGTCGGGGGTTCAAATCCCACTAGAGGACAGCAACCTTGGGTCGGAAGGACTGGGGTTTCTAGTCCCATGCACATGCAAATTAGCTGTCCGCAGATGGACACAAGATGGGGAATGCACCCCCACAGCACCTCGGCCCTGTTGGGGGAAGTGACCGGGTGCACCCACACAGCACCTTGGCCTAGTAGGGGGCACTGACCGGGTGTTTTACTGGCACAGAGTAGCCACACACCGTTACATCGTGCGGGTACTGTGCTCACCCTGAGTGTGCAATGAGGTGGCCAGGACCAGGTCAACAACACCTGCCATGGCTGATGGAGACCAAGCAGGCGTTCCAAAGCAGTGTTAATGTGTAAGATAGTTAGTTTCTGCACAAACACCATGGATATCCCTGTCTGCCTCCATCAGGCACCCCCCCCCTCCTCCCGTGGCAAACATGGTCCCCATCAAGGGATCCACACTCTACCTCCCTGCAAAGGTGGCAGTAGAGGGCAACATCAACCCCAGTCCTGCTGAGGAACACCCCCCCCCCCACCACCACCCCCCCCCCCAGGCAGGCAGCTCCATACACAGCCATAACACAATAGCAAACAGACATAAGCCCAGGGTATGGTAAGCTGCACTCCACCACCAGATATTCCCCTGCAGCAAGCCAACAGCCACTGCACCCTGCAAGCCATTATAGCAAGACATTTACCAGCTACAAACAGTCTGCTGGTTAGTCCATAGTGCATGTTACCAATGGAGATGCATACACAGCAAGCAGATAGATCAGTTACTGGGCCCCAAAGAGAAACCCATATCTATCACATGAGAGAACTACTATACAGCACTATGGGGGGGGCCTAGCCATGCTGTGGTCACTGCACAGTCAGGGTGAGCGTGATCCCCCAGAAGGACATGCTTTGGCCACCCTGTCTGTGTAGGTGGTGGCCGGACACTACAATATCCCAGCCAATGTCCCTGCCAGGGCCCTATGCCCAGTGCAGATGCATCCTGGCCACGCCACCCTGCCCTGGCTATACCCATGGTACCTTGCACCTCATTATGCACATTGACTGGCCAATACTGGCAACAGTGCTGGCAGTGCGGGCTGTTGAAGGGGCTTGCAGCCAACACCCACTGTATAGACAGACACACACTTCCACACCTCTGCCATCATGGTGCTACGATTGAGGGGGTAAGTAGCCTTGCCCACCAAACCGGTCCTGAGCACGGCAAGGCATGGATATGGTACGCATTACAGCTGGTGGTCACTCCCCAGGGTGGTAAGCACCGTCAGAGGCCAGGCCTGGAGCATGCCCCGCAAACACTAGCAGTATGTACGTAACGTATGGATAACTGCCTGCCTGTGCTCCTAGCAAATGTCTCCGAGCTGTGTACCGTATACCTCAGGTGTAGGGTGACATTGGTAAGTTATGCAAGTGCTCGTTTTGGGTGCTGCATGCACGGTCCAATGTTCTGCCTTTCCAGGAGACATTGGCCAATGGGGCCTGTGGGTGTGGGTGTGTCTGCCCTTGATGGCTGCTGCTTTACGGCACAGATTCCCAACTCCAGTCCAGGTTTGCATCACACTGTTCGGGTTTTCCTGCTATCCCTCATGAATATGCATGGGCTACATCTACATGCCATGGGGGTGGTGCATAGATATACAGCACAGGCATTTGTATGAGTGTCAGCATGGAACCTGACTGGTGTGTGGCCCACCAGGACTGCATTTGGGTGCTTCTGCTCTAGGTACTGCCCCTGTTCATGGTGTCTGTGCTCAGTGGGGTAAAAGATAGATGTCTTACCATTGCATATGTCCCCGCCATGAAAGGTGTGTCCTTACTATCACTGTTTAGTTGTGGGAAAAATATGTGGGCAGGATTGGCAGTAGCCCCAGCTGGGCTTTGAACCTGTGACCTTCTGTTCTTGTATGCACTGTCTGTGTGCACTGCACCACTGTGTAGCCACAGTTTGGTTGGATTCCCTGGACTGTCCATGACTGTGGATCCGGCAGGACCTGTCTGTTGCAGTGGACTGTGCCAGCCTGCACATGGCTAGGCCTCTGTCTTCTGTGGTTAGCAGCCACTGGCCCCTGCACCACATGTACTTGTCCCCCAACATGCTGGCATGAACTTCTCTCAGAAAAAGCAGTTGACCTGATTGCAATGTGGCAGTATGGGACTGCATTTGGGGGACTTGGCTGTAGGTAATGCCCATTGTTGTGGTGTGTGTGCGGTGTTGGGTAAAATATGGGTGTTTTCCCCATGCATACAGGGGTGTCTGCGCTATCTTTATTTAGTGGTGGGTAAAATATAGGGACTGGGCTGGCAGGTGCCCCAGCTGGGTTTTGAACCTCTGCCCTCTGGTCCTAGAGGTAATGACTCTGTCCGCTGTACCACACTTTGGCCACAGAGACAGTGCAGCCCCTGGAGGCAGTAAGCCTGGCAGGATGGAGTCACAAACCCTGCTCTACGCAATTCTACTGTGGGCATATGCACCCTGTCTGGTGACAAACGTGCACATAAACCCCGGACATGACCACGGGAAATGTGGGACAAAATATCACCACGCTGGGCAACAGTGATATTAATGGGCAACCATAGCAAACACTCCCAGGAAAGCTCCAACACGTGGAAATGTTTTTTGGAAGAGTCTCCTCTCAGTAGACCCTTCCAAAATTCATTTCTTTTTTCTGGAGCTTTGCTGGGTGTGATTTCTGTATTTTCCCATCACTATAACTGTTCCCCAGCTGAATTACTATTTTTAATAGTTCTGTTGTGGTCATTTTCTATTTTTATTTTCACTTTTGTGCTGTGCACATATATCACACTGCTCACGTTTTGCTGGTTTCCCCGGTTTTCCTGTACATTGCTGACGGAAATGGTTTCTCTTCCCTTTAAATGCTTTAGTTTTTACATGCACATTCGGGCCCGATACTGTGCGGGGAGCCTCTCCCCTCCCACTCTCCACCCATTGACCCCGTCCCTCCGCCCCTCCGGAGCCTTCCTCCGCCCTCCTTTCGCCGTTCCACGCCTCTATCGGACATTTGCGGGCCCGCACTTGTACGGGGCCCGTTAGTGAGCCGCGTACCTGTGCGGGGGTGACACGCACGTGTGCGGGGCGTTTAAACGCGTTTCTGCGCGTTTCAGTGCCGCGTTGCCGTGCGCTATTTTGCGGCGCGCTATTTTGCGGATTTTAGTAAACATGCCCCTAAGTTTCTGCTGGAGTGGGGCTGAGATTGTAAGGGAGCTGATGCTAAGGAGATGATGAGGGCTAATGGTGGGAGAGCTGGGTTGGAAAGAATTGATACTATAGGGCTAATGCTAGAACTGGAAAGCAGCTAATGTTGTATCTGGGATAAGGGAGAGCTGATGTTGGGGAGGGTGGGAAAAAGAGAGCCAGATGCTGAGGGAGTGAGAACGAAGAAGACAGATACTATGTTGGGGGGGGGGGAAGCAAGGGCATATGCAGGGGAAGATGGAGAGGTAGAGGCATAGGGATGCATGCTGGAGTAAGAAGGAGGAAAGGCAGGGCCTATAGATATTGGAGAAGGAAGTAGATAGGTGAGTGAAGGGAAAAAGAGAGGAGGAGGGAGAAGGGCAGATATTATAAGTGTGGACTCAGGGATTGGGTAGAGTAGAAGAATAGGGATGGGATTTAGCTGGGGGCATAGTGAAGATTAAGAATTTGAGCAGGGAAAAAGAGGGCAACAGGGACAAGGTGACTGTGTAAATAGTATGCATAGGACTGTGAAGACTGAGAGCAAAATAATTGAGAGGGGAGATGGCTTGAAGAGGAGTTGGAAGACAGTAGGAAGGATAGACAGAGAATAAAATTACTCAGCATGTAGATAGTCATGACCTAATGGGAGACAGCCAACATGGCTTTAGACAAGGAAGATCTTGTCTTACTAATCTGTTATGTTTTTTTGAAGGTGAATAATCAGGTGGACAAAGGTGAGTCGGTTGATATAGTGTATCTGGACTTTCAGAAAGCCTTTGACAAGGTCCCTCATGAGAGACTTTTGGCAAAACTAAAGAGTCATGGGATAGGAGGTAGTGTACTACTGTGGATCAGGAACTGGTTAAAAGATAGAAAGCAGAGGGTAGGGCTAAATGGCCAATTTTCCCAGTGGAGAAAGGTGAATAGTGGTGTACCCCAGGGATCTGTGCTGTGTCCGCTGCTTTTTGACATATTCATAAATGACTTGGAAAGTGGAATAACGAGTGAGGTTATCAAATTTGCAGATGACACAAAACTATTTAAAGTTGTTAAAACCCAAGAGGATTGTGGAAAATTGCAAGAGGATCTTGATAAATTGGAAGACTGGGCATCAAAATGGCAGATGAAATTTAATGTGGACAAGTGCAAGGTTATGCACCTAGGGAAGAACAACCCAAACTATGGTTACACGATGCAAGGTTCCACATTAGGAACCACCACCCAGGAAAAAGATTTAGGCGTCATTGTGGATACCATGTTAAAACCCTCGGCCCAGTGTGCAGCAGCGGCCAAGAGAGCAAATAGAATGCTAGGTATCATAAGGAAAGGAATGGAAAATGAAACAAAAGATATTGTAATGCCTCTATATCGTTCCATGGTGAGACCGCACCTTGAATATTGTGTGCAATTCTGGTCGCCGTATCTTAAAAAGGATATAGCGATTTTAGAAAAGGTTCAGAGAAGAGCCACCAAAATGGTAAAGGAGATGGAAGGATACTCCTATGAAGAAAGGCTAAAAATGTTAGGGCTCTTTAACCTGGAAAAGAGACGGCTGAGGGGAGATATGATAGAAATCTATAAATTAATGAACGGAGTGGAATGGGTAAACGTAGATCGATTGTTTACCTTATCAGAATAAAGAAAGATTAGGGGACATGCAATGAAGCTACAGGGTAAACTATTTAAGACTAATAAAACAAAATATTTTTTCACTCAACGTGTAATCAAACTCTGGAATTTGTTACCCGAGGATGTAGTAAAGGCTGTTAGTGTAGCTGGGTTTAAAAAAGCTTTGGACAAGTTCCTGGAGGAAAGGTCCATTAACCATTATTAAGAAGGGACCCAGGATATCAATGCTTGAACCAATACAAGCATTGTGGAACTTGTGTCTCTTGGGGAAACTGCTAGGTACATATGACCTAGATTGGCCACTGTTGGAAACAGAATACTGGGCTTGATGGACCTTGGTCTGACCCAGTATGGCATATCTTATGTTCTTATGTAACAGATGGGTAAGGAGAGAGTGAGAGGAAAAGAAAGAAACAGCCTTTGAAGGAGGGGAAAGAGGGTAGAAATGGGGAGGTAAAAGAGGAAATGGAAACCTGGATAGGGATTAAGACATAAGAAAGAGATTGGAGGTAACAAAAGGATGAGTGATAGAAAAGGAGCTGAGACTGGTGGAGATGACACTGTGGAGAGGATGAGTATACTTTAGAATGAGGAAATGGGGGACAAGAATGTGGTTTAAAGAATGGTAGGAGATATGAATAAGAGGCTGTGAATGAATGAAACAGACATAGGAGGTTGATAGCTCAGCTTTTAGGAGGGCTAAAGTGGGGTGGGGCTGGGTCGAGGTATGTTAGGGCATGGGGCACAGAGAAATTGAGGGTTTGGCTTCCTTCTGGTATTGGGCCATTCTCAGTATGAGCCCTGACATGCTTGGTTTATGCTATAAGATTGGCCCCAAGATAGGAGCCTAACAGCAAAAGTTGGCTTAGGACACCACAATCACTTTAGCCAGCTCTGATTATCAAAAGCATTCCAGTGGTAATCTGAAAGGGAAAGATGGGCTGGGAGGTTGATGGGTGATCAGAAGGTAACAGGCAGCAGAATTTTATGTCTCATAATGCGTTAGGAAGCCCATATATTTATTGGCTCTTAACCATTTCCAAATTCTCTGATTATTTTAAGCTCTAAAGTCCAATGCTTCTGGATTATTTTAAAATTTCCTTTAATTATGTAACACAATTTTTGTTCCTGGGTAGTGATGGTTATTTCCTAATTGCTTATAACTTAAAAGTATGGAAAATGGTTATCATTCTCATTAAACTTTGCTTTTGTGAACAGGAGATTGATATTTGTGAAATTTACATATTCTCATTGTTAAAACAGACTTACTTGTGCCTTTTTGTTCACATAAAATACAAAAACACAACATATAATATTTAATTATATTTGTTATTCAAGAACGACCATAAACATTTAGAAGCGAGTAGATTTTTGACATTTACAATTATATTGTAAATCACTTTCACGAATAAGCTCCCAGATGTAGTCTCCCATCATGTTCTTGTTATACTGTCCTTCGTAGCGGTGTTCAAATTCCAGTATATCCTGGTGGAAACGTTTGCCTTGCTCCTCTGAGTATGCTCCCATGTTCTCCTTAAATTTATCAAGATGAGCATCAAGAATATGGACTTTGAGAGACATCTTGCAGCCCATTTTGCCATAATTCTTAACCAGAGTCTCAACCAGCTCTACATAATTTCTGGCTTTGTGATTTCCCAGAAAGCCATGAACCACTGTAACAAAGCTGTTCCAAGTCGCTTTCTCCTTCCTAGTAAGCAGATTGGGAAATTCCATGCCTTCAAGAATCTTTTTTATTTGTAGTCCAAAAAAGACACCAGCTTTGACCTTTGCCTCAGACAGTTTAGGGAAGAAGTCTTGAAAGTACTTGAAGGCTGTCAACTAGAACTGTGACAAATTGTATCATAAGGCCCAATTTTATGTGCAGAGGTTGCATCAGCACCTTCTGTGGTTCCACCAGTGGCTCCCACTTCACGTTCTTTGTCCCAACAGAAAATTCAGTTCGCTGTGGCCAGTCCCTCCTGTGGTAGTGCACCGCATTGCTGTCTGAAAGACAAAGATAGCAGGGAAACTTGGTAAAACCACTTTGGAGACCCATCAAAAATGCCACCATTTTTTGGAGTGGAGGAGTGCCTAGTGGTTGGGGCAAGGTACGTCAGGCCGGAAAGTCGGGGGTTCAAATCCCACTAGAGGACAGCAACCTTGGGTCGGAAGGACTGGGGTTTCTAGTCCCACAGGTGCTCCTTGTGGTCTTGGGCAAGCCACTTAACCCTCCATAGCCCATGTTCCCTGTAAAATAGTTATCTCCAAGTTATAATGCCCTGTTCAATGTAATTTCAGTTTGTTCAATGCAAACCGCACTGATTCAGAATAGCACGGTATATAAGAGAATGTAAATAAATAAATACAATTTTAAAATCTCCAATAACCTCCCAGCTGTACTCAGCATACGTCAAGGTTTTTAGCAAGGTTTTGACACTGCTGTAATCTTCTTTGCGGCTCACTGAGTGAGCTAGGGGTAGAGACAGGTACTTGTTCCCGTTATGTAGCAGCACGGCTTTGAGGCTCCTGGAAGAGCCATCAATGGACACGCGCTACTCCTTGGGTTATATGCAATTCTGATAGTGACTGGTCACATTGTGGCAAACTCTTCTTCACTTGACCAGTGCAGAAGCTAGAAAAAGAGTGGTGATGCTTCCTCTGACCTGTGACTTGCAAACTTTCATCCAACAAGTTCCACTGCTTGAACCTGGATGTCAAAAGCTCAGCACTGGACTTGGTGAAACCAAGATCTCTGACTACGTCATTGATGTCATTTTGGTTCGGGTAGTAAGGGTTTCTCTCCTTAGCTCCACCTCTGATATTGTAATCTAGATCTGCAACGTCTTCTTCGTTTTGTGCTTTCTTCTGAAGATAGTTTATTTCTCTGTGGAGGAGTGGGTACAGAGAATTCTGGGCAGTATGGCACCGGGACAATGGATGAAGGAATGCTCTGATACATGACAGAAGGAGCATTCTTGCCAGTCTGATGTTTGGAAGGATCCACCATGCAGAAGTAGCAATTGCTCAAGTGGTCAGTGGGTTCCTGCCACATTCTTGGGATAGCAAACTTCATGACTCTCTTTTCCCCTCTGTACCATCCTGCCAAAGAAAAAATAAAAATATGAAAATAAAAAATAATTATATATATTTATAATTATGATGACAAAATTAATTTAAATTAATGATGTTCTTGCTAAATATTTCATACATTATGCAAAAATTCAATAACAAGAAAGATTTTATAACATAAAATGCCACAGTCTAAGCCAGCATCAATTGTCCATATTACTTTCCAGAGTTTTCTTTCAGTGCTCACAAGTGAAATCAGGCATCCAGGGTTTGTCCTGATCCCCAACAGGAATGCCGAAATATGCCTTGTAAGCTTTACACATCTTGACAGATGCTTCCACTGAGTACTTTTTCGCTCTTGTCTTGATAAAATCACCACAGACATAGCAAAATGCATCTGCCGAATGCTTATAGCCTCTTGATGCCATGTCAGTCCACTTAAGATGCTAGAATGAAAATAAACTGGTAAGCTTAAGACACGTGTTGTTGTTGCTCGCTCCTAGGTTTCCAGTCGGCAAGGAGGCTGCTGAACGACTGTGCTCACTCCGTGCAAATTCGTTGTTATATAGATGCAAGGAGGAAGTGATGTTATAATGGTCACCAAAAGGCCTTTATTAAAAGTCCTCAAAAGTTATACAAAGTTCCAAAGTTTTTCAAAGTTCTGGAAAGCTCTAGAAAGTTCTAGAATTTTCCAAAAGGTACTCCAAGTTTACTTTGCACTAAATCTATCTAGAATGTCCTGCAAAATAGGTAATTTTCAAAATTACCTATTTTGAAGGACATTCAGGGCTCACCATCTGGATTTTAAACTTTCCACTGTTGAAGGCGTGAAACCATCTCTTTATTACCATTCTAGTCTTCTCTACAAGCAATCCAACAATACCTCTAAACAATAACTGAATAGCCTTCTTGCCATTCCTTCCCTCTCTACATCTTTCCTCTCAGTTAACTAACCGACCTCTCTATTACTGCAAATCGCACAAGCATGGGCTTTATACCCGCCTGTCTCACCCTCCTATATTGGCATCCTGAACAGGGAGCAGATAGGAGACCCTTCACACTCCCTGCACTGAAGGCCAATCAGGGCCCACCATATGGACTTTAAACTTTCCACCGCCAAAGGCACGCTACCATCTCTGCAGCCGCCCCGATCGGTGTCCTGAACAGGGAGAGGATAGGAGACCCCTCACGCTCCCTGCACCAAAGGCCAATCAGGGCCCACCATCTGGATTTTAAACTTTCCACCACCGAAGGTGTGCCCACGCCTGGTGGGCCAATGCATAAGGGCCTTGCCAAAGGGCCCTTTGGCGTGGCCCTTATGCATGGAAATTATGCGCTGAAGAGCTGCATCTCCTCCAAAACGCATGTACAGATTGATCATACAGAATGTTTTAATCATAGTTCTAGATACCTCTCTCCTACTGCCTCCGCTCTTGCTCTCTGTCATTAAAAATCAGTGTCACTGCTCTTTAAGACACTAGAGAGTAGAATAACCATTACTTTTACTGCTAATCTGTTGGTTTATAGAGCAACTGCCTAATCTTAGTAGAACATTATCATATACCTCTGTAACTCTCATTTTCTCACTTTTTCATTAAGGCAATTGAGAACTTTATTACCATTCTAGTCTTCTCTACAAGCAAACCAACAATACCTCTAAACAATAACTGAGTAGCCTTCTTACCATTCCTTCCCTCTCTACATCTTTCCTCTCGGTTAACCAACCGACCTCTCTATTACTGCAAATCGCACAAACATGGGCTTTATACCCACCTGTCTCACCCTCCTATATCTCTCATCCCTCTTGACACATACCCTTTCAACCCACCTAACCCTTCCCTCATCCATTCCCATCATTTAACTCCCAAGTCCCATATCACATTACCCTCCAACCCCGCATTACAGTCACCAGCATAAGAGACATTCCCATCTACTTCCAGGTCCCACCTCCCACCTTACCAAGACACTAATTCCTAACAGCTCACATCTCACTCTGCCAATCAGATGTAGCCTAATCAATGCACGATACACCCGCAATAAAATTCAAACCATTGCTGACCATGTCACTGACAATGCAACTGACCTTTTCTGTATCACTGAAATCTGGTTCACTGAAGCAAACAATATACTACTCAATCTATTTAACACCAATACCCACAACATCCGCAAATGTCCCCAAACCACCAGCAAAGGTGGAGGAATCTGTATCCTATCCAAAAAACAACTTGGCTTCACCACCATCAGCACATCATATGCTCACAGCCTGGACACCCTCATCATTAGCAATAAATGCCTCACCATCTGCCTGGTATTCAGAGCTCCACACCAAAAGGCTGACCAACTGGACTCTCTCCTCGAAACAGTGTGCTCCCATGTCCCAAGCCAACAGCATCATATTCTTCTTGGAGACTTCAATCTCCCTTCAACTACCATCACTCACAGCAATGCCTTCCTCCAAGCCATGAACGACCTCCAATTCACCCAACTTATTAACACCTAAATTCACCAAAAAGGGAGCAACTTGGACCTACTCTTCCTCCCCAATGACCTGCTCTACTCCTCTCACCCCATCTCTCCCTCCACTACTCCAGTCCCATGGTCCAACCACCACCTAATCTCCTTTACCCTATTCACCCCTCAACCCAAACACCCCCTACTACCCAAACCTCCCACAACAAGGAGATTTACAAGCTTCAATGAAGATATCTTCATCCAGCAAACCATTTCACATCTGAAACAAACATTTCAACACTTGGACCTCGATTTACTTGTACAAACCTGGAACACCACCATCTCTAAGGCCTCTCAAGTTACTCACCATGCCCCTTACAAAACCCCTCGACCCCATGCCCCCTGGTATTCATCCCACCTCAGAAATAAGAAATGCCTTCTCAGAAGACTAGAATGAAAATGGAGAAAAACTAAAGACCCACAACCTCTGACCACCTACCTAGACCAATACACGGCATACTCTACTAGCACCCTCATTGCCAAGTGTGAACATCACAGCAACATATTGCTCCGTGCCATAAACAAGCCATGTGAACTTTTTCATCTTGTCAGAAATCTCACAAATGGCCCATCTAAACCCCTTCAGGACAACATCATCCACCCCCAGATAATGGCAGACTTCCTGATATCAAAATACAAGAACTTCAGCACAACTACCTTAACCATACCACCTCCCACCACCTCAACTCCCACAATTCAACTTTGGACCTCATTTTGTAATGTCCCCCTTGATGAACTACAGAACATCATAACCCTCATCAATGCCACCACCTCCTCCCTTGATCCGTGTCCACCAACCTGGATTAAGCAAACAAAGACTTCTATGCATCCATTTATCTCCATAGTCCTCCATGCCTCTTTCAACCAAGTCTACCTCCCACCTTCTCTCAAAATAGCGTCTGTCAGACCCCTTATGAAGAAACCCAACCTTGACTCCTCCTCACCGTCATCCTACAGATCCATTGCCAGCATTCCTTTCCTATCCAAGGTCATTGAAAAAACAGTAAAAATTCAGCTTCAGGAGCACCTTGACAGATTCACCCTCCTTAACCACAATCAACATGGTTTCCGTCCATTCCACAGTGCTGAAACTCTGCTTATATCACTCCCCCACACACTCATAACTGGAACTGAAAACCCCCACTCTGGTTTCATTTTACTATTTCTTGACATATCTGCAGCTTTTGACATGGTGTCCCACCAGATTCTCATCAATCAACACAATTGGCATCCAAGGCACCCCACTCAAATGGATTCACTCCTACCTCTCCCATTGAACTCAACAACTAAGAACTGGCAACCAATCTTCCTCACTTTTCATCCTCCCCCAAGGAGTACCTCAAGGTTCTGCCCTCTCCTCCCTTCTCTTCAATATATGCATCAGACCCCTCTGTCATATCTTTCAGAGCCTCAGTGTCAGATACCAACTCTATGCGGATGACATTATGATCTTCACCTCTTTCAATACCATCTCCCCTGACTACTCCACCCTCACAGCTTGCTTCACAGAAGTCATTACATGGCTATGACAACACAATCTCACCATCAACTTCAGCAAAACAGAGTTCCTTCATGTCTCCAGGGATCCCCACTTCACCCTTCCTCAAAGTATCAAATTGGGTGACATTGAAATTCAAGTTAAACCTCAAATCAAATACCTTGGCATAACTCTCAATAGCCTCTTGAACTTCCAGCCTCATATCTCAGATACTACCAAAAGCATCTATTTCAAAATTCACACTCTTCGCAATCTTCACCCCCTTCTATCTCACAACTTCCGCACAGTCTGCCAAGCCTCCATCATCCTTCTTATCGATTATTGCAACTCCATCCTCCATGGACTACCCAAGACCACCCTTGCCCCTCTGCAGCTCGACCAAAATACAGCTGCACAACTTATTGCCGGAGCACCCAGACACTCCCACATCACTCTCTTATTAAAATCTCTACACTGGCTCACAGTCACCTCCCGCATCAGGTTCAAGACTCTCATCATCACCCACAGAGCCCTATCCAAGACCACTGCAGAACAATATAATCGCTTGTCAGATGTCCAGGCAGCAACAAACATCATTGTCAAAATGCATCAAATCTTCTTCTCATGCCAGCACAAAGCACCAAGAAACCTCAAAGCACCTGCACAAGAGCCTTCCAATTCTACGCTCCTGCCAACTGAAACAAGCTACCCCCCACTATATGCAGCATTCAATCTCACAACCTCTTCAAGAAACATCTCAAGACCTCTCTCTTCAATGAACACTTTAACACAGCTACCACTTCAAACCCCCTGCAAAAATATTCCCTGTTCCTCCCCACCATTCCCACTACTCACCCCCCCTAATCTCACCCCACCTTATCCCCCGCTCACCCAATCATCCCCACACTCCTTCCCCCGCCCAATCTCCTCCCTACCAGCAGACAGGCATAGCACCTAGTCACAGTTTTAAGTTGTATGTAAATAGTTCCAATTATTTTATGTAAACACTCTTTTCTTACATTGCTTAAATTTGGACCAAAGTTACTTGTACATAGTACCATTTGTTCCATGTAATGTTTATTTTCTGTTCTATGTAAACCATTTTGCCTTGTAGAAAAATGGTATATAAAACCAGTTAAATAAATAAATAGATAATTTCCTATGGTTTTGAGATATAAGATATCAGAAAATAACACTTATTACCCAGGAACAAGAAAAAGGTAAAAGTCTGTTACACAGTTCCTGACCACAGGCTCATTGATGCAATACCTTAGTCCTTAAAATGCTTCCTCACAGAGTTGTCAGGTTGGTCTGGTTTGTGGCTCTTGCTTCTCTCTCCCCTCTGCCCCTTCCTGAGTCCAAAACAAAAAATAACTAGGACTGCAAAGGGAATGTATAATATAAACATAAGAAGAGGAAGTGCAAAATAAATAAAAATAAATAAAGGCCGTTACTTGCCTGTTCTCCTCTACTTCAACAGGAGAAACCTATATATCATTCATCAATCTCAGTAATGTGACAAAATATGTGTCTTCAAAAAGTGTACCATTTCATTCAAAATAAGTCCAAACAACAACTCACTCTAAAAATCTTCAGTTTCCTGTGAATCCAAAAGTCTCAACAAACTTAATTTCATGAAAGTAACTTGCAGTAACATTTCTCAGTAAGTAGAAATACACTTGCAGGAAAAAAACCTTTCAGTTATAAAGATGCAAATTGTGGTACTTATGTGATCCAGTTACGCTGCTGAAGTCCAAGCTGCTTTCGCTGTACTGTATATGCCATGTTGAAATCACCACAATAACCTAACCCAACACTGGGTTTTTCAATGCTGCGTCAGGAGCCATCAGAACTCGCCGGCGTGATTCTGCCCAGCATGAAAAATGCTGCAAAACAAAAACTTAATGAGCTGCTGGACTTACACATGCAATCTGCACCTCCCTTTCTACCACATAGCAGCATCGTTACAGTACCTGTCTCAACATGACATCATCATTACCAACTTTATTATCCTAAACAAATTGAAACAAAAATGCTAGAGTTGTTCAATGGCATAATTAAATGAAGAATTATTCTCTCAAAACTGCAACAGGAATGCTCAAAATATGTTCTTTATAAATTACTATTCTTGACAAAAATAAAATAAAAAAATTAAAAGGAAACAAATTTGAAGCACAAATACATGCCAAAGATATTACAATGTTCAAAAAATAATAATTCCCAATAATAATGTTTTATTCTATATTATCATTTAAACCAGTAGGATTACTGTATTCAGTTCAAGGACCCAGAATCATTCAGCATCTTCTATTCACTTATTATATTTGTATACCATATCTCTCCCAGCATATTCTAGACAGATCACAGTCAAACCATGCATATTAAAACCAATTAAAACAACAAAAACATTAAAACCACATTATTTAGAAATAAAAGTAAACTCACCTCTGAGCCCTCCTTGCATTCAACAGTTCTCCCCTATCTTCCTTCCATTGCATCTGCCTACATCCAGCATATTTCTTCCTTCTGTTGTCTCCTGCCTCTCCCTGAATCTAGAATTTCTCCCCTTTTTCTACTCCTCACCCCTTCCCTGCATCCAGCATCTTTCCTCTCTCCACGTCTCATAGTTTGGCTTAAGGTGCTCAGGCTCAGTCTGTCCTTGCAATTACAATGCTCTTCACTTTATTTTATTTAGTATACCCCTACTTCCAGCAATCAGCAGCAGTTTGATTACAGATTGGAAATTGTCAAATCATGACAGGAAATTTTTGAGGTATAAACACATTGATTAGACAGGAAAGCACAGCACACAGAGAACTATTTTACAGGGAACATGGGCTATGGAGAGTTAAGTGGCTTGCCCAAGACCACAAGGAGCACCTGTGGGACTAGAAACCCCAGTCCTTCCAGCCCAAGGTTGCTGTCCTCTAGTAGGATTTGAACCCCCAACCTTCCAGTCTGAAGTACCTTGCCCCAACCACTAGGCCACTCCTCCACTCTACTTTAATTTTAGGTAAAAATTGTATCAAAATGGTTACAGAATGCAAGTCACAGCAAATTCTTCGTCTGTGCAATGAATAAAATTCCTCTTTTCATGCTTCTCTGTTTTAAAGTGAAGAGTGTCCATGCTTACTTATTTTCAATGTGAAATCCGAAATAAGATGCATCTGCTCTCAAATATTTGAAGTTACCAGAATACCATTCTTCATGGTCTGCATGTTATGAATAGCAATAGGAGTTAAACGAGTCAAGTTTCGTCCTATGTAATAAAATGATGTTGTCAACTTATTACAGGATAATTCTAGGATCACCTTTTTTCAAAAGGAGTAAAGTTATGGTGGACTTAGATTGGCTCTTCCTGCATGGATAAGAACATAAGATATGCCATACTGGGTCAGACCAAGGTCCATCAAGCCCAGCATCCTGTTTCCAACATTGCTAGGTCACAAGTACCTAGCAGTTTCCCCAAAAGACACAGGTTCCACAATTCTTATATTGGGGCAAGCAATGAATATTCTGGGTCCACTTTAATAATGGTTTATGGACCTTTCCTCCAGGAACTTGTTCAAACCTTTTTTAAACCCGGCTACACTAACAGCTTTTACTACATCCTCCGGTAGCAAATTCCAGAGTTTGATTGCATGTTAAGTGAAAAGATATTTTCTCTTATTAGTCTTAAATAGGTTACACTGTAGCTTCATTACATGCCCCCTAGCCTTTTTATATTTTGATTGTGTAAACAATCTACATCTACCCGTTCCACTCCATTCATTAATTTATAAACCTTTATCATATCTCCCCTCAGCCATCTCTTTTCAAGGTTGCAGAGCCCTAACCTTTTTAGCCTCTCTTCAGAGGGGTATCCTTCCATCCCCCTTACCATTTTCGTGACTCTTCTCTGAACCTTTTCTAATTCTGCTATTTCCTTTTAAGATACAGCGACCAGAACTCCACACAATATTCAAGATGTGGTCGCACCAGGAACAATACAGAGGCATTATAATATCCTTTGTTTTATTCTCCATTCCTTTCCTTATGATTCCTAGTATTCTATTTGCATCATTTTTGCATCAGACTGATTCAAAACTTTCATAAATTTCACTCCATAAGGCAGTCTGTGACATTCCTGGGACTGCTGACATACAACATCATGTTCTGATTCCCCCACTTTAAACAGGCTAAGGGAAAAACATCTTCTTTTCCCTGTAACTTCCAAGAAAAGGCACACTGTTAGTTTCCCTCTCTGTACTTCTGGAAAGAATTAGAAACTTCCCATATCGGTCTCTATAAAGCCCCTACTGAAGAGTCACATTCTTCAGGCAAATCCTGAGGGGTATGCTGGATTACACTATTCAAGGATTGGATTTAATGTAGTCCAGAAATATGAATGCTATTGAGCATGGCATTGTTTAATACCAGTCTCTGTAAACACTAACACTGTACACGTTTACACATGGATCCTTGAGTTTTAACACATTTTCCTGTATTTCGCATTTGAAACAAAAAAAACCCACCAGCACACACTTTTGTAACTTTTATTCTGTGGCCTATAAAACTTTTGAATAAATAAAAACAACAATAACTTCTTCAAAGAACTCACATTTTTTAAAAAATCAAACAAAAGGTTAACAAATGAAAATTGTTTTTCAAATGTTATTCTAAATGTCATAATGGAGCATGTTTATTAAGCTGTGCTAAGAATCAACATCTCACCAACTGTTTAGTGCCAAAACTTAGAATAGGAGATGTGGCCAACCTGTGCTGTTTGGGGCGTTTCCAGCAAGCTCCCACGCAGTTAGTGCAGTAGGAATCATCCCATTGCAATAAACCTGCAACTGCATTCAACACAGGTACAGTTACTGCTGCCCACTGAGGTGGCACTAAGGGGTATGTTTACTAAAACCCCGCTAATGTGCGGGCCGCGCTAGTGTGCGGGTGCCATATAAAGAGTGGAAATTTCTTTCTGAAAAAGAAAAACCGGGATTTAAATATGCGCTAAGGTGCGCGGCGCCCATGTGCGCCCCGCACATTAGCGCATGAGAAAGCTGCTCGGGAGGCATAAGTGGCGCGCTGATATACAAGCAGAAGAGCAGAGCCACAGCACAATGGTTAAGACACTGACCAATGGTGCAGGGATCAGGGGTTCAATCCCCCACAGTACCCAATGAAGATGGCTGGCTGAGGCATTACTGTAGGAGCCAGTTCAATATTGGGCAGCATAAGGCAGTGCACTGATGGGCATAAGGTGGTGAGCTATTGCTTTAGGAGGCATTTTAATATTGGGCGGCATAAGGCAGCACGCTGATGTGAAAAATCCAGGAACAGGACCACAGCACAATGGTTAAGACACTAATCAATAGTGCAGGGATCAGGGATACAATGCCCAATGAACAAGGCTGGCTGAGGCATTACATATTATGGGGAAGATTGCTACAGGAGGCATTTTATTTTTAGTTTAATTATCACTACTAGCAAACGCACTCTCAAAGCGTGTTAACATAAGGCGCCCCATAAGGCACATTTTAAAGTGCACTGTCCGCCAAGGCACCCTAGAATGTTGCTTATAGGGCACTTTATAGGGTGCCGTATGAGGTACCGCAAGGTCAGAGTACTGTTTTTGATGGCAGCACTGTGCAGTTTAAGGAATGAAAAGCATAAGTAGGTGCGCTGACATGCAAGGAGGAGCAGCAGTGGAGCACAATGGTCAAGGCACTGACTGCTGATACAGGGGTCATGAGTTTGCTCCCCAGTGTGCCTAATACATAAGGCTGGCTGAGGCATCAGCTTTGCAATGTATGTTTTGTTTCCTGCAGCATTTTATTTTTATTTTATTAATTGCTGCCAGCAAACACGCCCTCACGTGCCGTAATTGAAGGTGCCGTATAAGGCACCCTATAAAGCACTCCATAGGGCACATTATAAAGTGCACTGTCCGCCACGGCACCCTAAAATGTCCCCTAAAGGGCACCCTATAAGTTGCATCACAGGATAATGTATAGTGCACCTTACATGGACGGGAACCATAAGGTGCCCTATAGGGCGCCCTATAAAGCGCCCTCAGAGGCACCTTATGGGTTCAGTATGCTGAGGGTGTTTTTGCTGGCAGCAAAAATGTACATTAAAAAGAGATAATGTTTTGGGCAGCCCTATTAAATAACCCCACTGTGGGTTTGAATCCATGACCTCTGGCTTCACAGACAGTGAAGTAACCATTGGGCTACAGCTACTAACAAGCCCCAAGCTGGCTGCAGGGAGCCTGCATGTCACCACACAGACAGTCTGTTGTGGTCACCAGGATAGGGTTAGCACACCCATACCCATGATGCACTGCACATGCAAATCAGCTGTCCACAGATAAACACAAGATGGGGAATGCACCCCACAGCACCTCGGCCTGGTAGGGGGAAGTGACCATGTGCACCCCACAGCACCTCGGCCTGGTAGGGGGTACTGACCGTGTATTTTACTGGCACAGAGTAGCTACACACCGTCACATTGTACGGGTACTGTGCTCACCCTGAGGGTGCGGTGAGGCGCCCAGCACCAGGTCCACAGCACTTTCCATGACTGGAAATGGCCATGCCCAAAGCAGTGTTAATCTGTGAAATAGGTAGTTTCTGCAGAAACACCTTGGATACCTCTGTCTGTCTCAGTCAGGTGTAACCCCCATGGACCACCCCACCCCAGGCCAAGGGTGGCAAACAGGGCCTCCCATCAACAGATCCACATTCTACCTCCCTGCAATGGTGGCAGTAGAGTGGACCATCAACCCTTGTCCTGCTGGGGAGCCAATGCAGCTCTGTACACATCCATAACACAATAGCAGGCAGACTTTAGGCCTGGATATGCTAAGCTACACCCCACCACCATCTGATATTCTCCTACAAAGCCTTCAGCCACTGCACCCTACAAGTCACTCCATCAAGACACATACCAGCTGCAAACAGTCTGCTAGCTAGGCCATACTGCATGTTCGCAGTGGAAATGCATGCACCCAGAACTAAGATATCAGCATAAACAACAAGCAGATAAATCAGTGACTGGGCCCCAAAAGGAAACCCATAAATATCACATGAGAAAAACACTATATAGCACTATGGGGGTGCCTAGCCATGCTGTCGTCACTGCACAATCAGGGTGAGAGTGATCCCCCAGCAGGACATACTGAGGTCACCCTGACTGTGTAGGTGGTGGCCGGGCACTACAATGTCCCAGCCAGTGCCCTATGCCCTGTGCAGATGTATCCTGGCCAGGTCACCCTGTCTGGGCTATACCCATGGTACCTTGCTCCTCATTATGCACATTGGCAGGCCAATACTGGCAACAGTGCTGGCAGTGTGGGCTGTGGAAGGTGTTTGCAGCCACCACACACTGTATAGACAGACACACACTCCCATACCTATGCCAGCATTGTGCTACTATAGAGGGGTTTAGCAGCCCTGCCCACTACACCAGTCCTGGGCACAGTACAGGCATGGATATGCTACGCAGTACTGTTGGGGGTCACTCCCCAGGGTGGTAAACACTGTCAAAGACCAGACCTGAAGCACACACCGCAGACATCAGAAAGATTGTTATGATGGAGCTCAATGAGCAAACCGTGCTTAATGTAGGACTTGCTATCTGCCAGTAATCATAGGAAACGTTTGATAGGTGTGTACCGTATACCCAGGTGTAGGGTGGCATTGCTAAGGTATGCAAGTGCTAGTATTGGGAGATGCACGCAGGGCCCAATGTCCTGCCTCTCCAGGAGGCATTAGCCAATGGGGCCTGTGGGTGTGGGTGTGGGTGTGTCTGGCCCTGTTGGTTGCTGCTTTACGGCAGAGGTTCCCAACTCCAGTCCTGGTGTGCCAAACACTGTTCGGGTTTTCATGCTGTCCCTCATGAATATGCATGGAATACATCTGCATACTATGGGGGTGGTGCATAGATATGCAGCACAGGCATCTTTATTAGAGGCAGCATGGAAACTGAATGGTGTTTGGCCCTCCTGGACTGCATTTGGGGGATTCTGCCGTAGGTAATGCACATTTCTATGGTGTTTGTGCTGTGTAGGGTAAAATAGAGGTTTTTGACCCATGCTTATGGTCTCAGCAATAATGGTTCAGTCTTTACTACTATGATTTCTTCATGGGTAAAATAAGGGGATTGGGTTGCCAGGAGCCCCAGCTGTGATTTGAACCTGTGACCTTCTGGTCTTAAAGGCACTGGCTGTGTCTGCTGCACCACCGTCTTAGCACAAAAACAGTGCATTCCCTGGGGAGTCCATGGCTGTTTGTCAAACAGGGCCTGTCTGTTGGAGGGCACTGCACCCACATGAAGGGGGCTAGGCCACTGTCTGCTGTGGGCAGCAGCCACTGCCCCCTCCACCAACGGTACCCTTCCGCCACCATGCTGACATTGCTTATATTGCTGACAGCATCACAGCTAAATGATATGTGGCCCTCCAGGACTGCATTGAGGGACTGTGGTCTAGGTAATGCGCATGTTTCTGGTGTCTGTGCTCTGTAGGGTAAAATAGAGGTGTTTGGACCATGCTTATGTTATCTGCAAAAAAGGTTGGTCTTTACTATCACTGTTTAGTGGTGGGTAAAATATAGGGATTGGGTTTGCAGGATCCCCAGCTAGGACTTGAACTGGTGATCTTTGGCTGCTGAACACACTGTCTGTGTTCACTGCACCACACTGTGGTCACAGAGACAGTGCAGTCCCTGGAGATAGGAAAACCTGGCCACAGGAGTCATAAACCCTGCTCTGCACAATTTCACTGTGGGATCATTCACCTTGTATGGGGACGGAGCGTAGACCCTTCTAAAATTCATATTTCTTTTTTAGGGCTTTCTTGGGAGTGATTTCTGATGTTTTCCATGACTATCACTATTGCCCAGCTGGATTATAATTTATTATAATTTTGTTGTGGTCATTTTCATTTTTATTTGCTATTTTGTTCTGTGCACATGTATCACACTGCTCACGTTTTTTAGGTTTCCCTGGTTTTGCTGTACATTGCTGACATAAATGGTTTCTCTTCCCTTTAAATCGGCTCTAACGCGAGGTTTTCACTCGCGGTATTTTTTTAGTTGAATTTCAGCCCCGCTCCTGTGCGGGGAGCCTCTCCCCTCCCACTCTCCACCCATTGACCCCGTCCCTCCGCCCCTCGGGAGCCTTCCTCCGCCCTCGGAATGCCTTTCCACGCCTCTAACGCACATCAGAGCGCCGCGCACGTGTGCGGGGCACAAAAACGCACTATTAGCGTGCACTAAGGTACCTTAGCACACCTTCAAGTGTGCCCCGCACAATTGCGTGGTTTAGTAAACATACCCCTAAGTATACCCATGCTAACTGCAACATTGATGATTAGCACAAGCTAATGATGCCACTGCCAATTGTAATGTGCAGACAATGCCCACTGTTCACTCCTAACCCAACCAGTCTCTGTCCAATTGTACACTAAGCAGTTAGCAGTGGCATTTTTAACTGTGGTCCTGCACTGTTTTTGTTGTTGTTAAGTGCCGTTGAGTCAGTATCAACTCATGGCGACTCTCTGGATAGTTGTCCTATACTGCATGCTAAATCCCATGCTGTTCGCACACTTTAGTAAACATTTCCCAGTATGAAATGTTTTAACTATTTAAAATATTAAATCTAAAATAGTGGATACATCCTTATAGTATTCAAAATAAACTGATTTAAATTATTTTTAATACTTTTACCCATTTTTAACTATTTCCATATTTATCTATGTATTTTTTTCACTATCTCATGTTTTGTATTTTTTTTATTTTCATGCGTATATATATATATATATATATATATATATATAAATTAAATAGTTCTGTGTTCACAAAAAGCAATTATGTGGTACACAATTTTTATAGGAGATATGAGCTCAGCTGGGCACTGATAGTTCAAATTTCATCTCATCTTAGTGCCATGCAATCTTATCATCACTTTCTCTGAATAATAATGTTGTTATTAGAATTAGTCCATCCTTCTAATAAAACCTTTCATCAAATAAGTTAGATATTAGATACACTTACCTCATCAACTGATGTATATATACACCATGGGGTAATTTTACAAGAGCTGGGTGTGGCTTGGATGTCCGAAGTGAGCGATATGGACCGGAGAACAGTAGGGACATAAAGTGATATAATGGAACTGGGCAGATCTGAACATGCGCGCAGATGGAACATCCAAGTAGAGTCATTTCAAAATGGGCATGGATGAGGGCATTCTGGGGTGTGGCCAGGATGGAGCAGGGATGCAGACATCCAAAATGTATTTCATGTGGAGGCACATTCTGAACTGGCCATCTATTCCCCTGTGCGGCCAACCAGAAATGGGACGACCGGAGTAAGACCCAATTCTGATCCTGCGGGGGCTAGATGTGCCTGCGGAATCAGAATTGGGTGTAAGGCCCGAACATGCAGGCCGGGCCCCGATTCTGGTCGGCCTGCATGCATAGCAGATCCCCGGCTACCTCAGTCAGGATCCTGAATAGAGCCATGGTGCCATGGCGTCCCATTGCCATTGCATCGCGGCTCCATTCAGGAGCCATAAATGCTTCTTTTTCCCCACAGTCATACCCTCAATCCAGCCTCCCATACCCAGGATCCAGCTGCGGGGACCCTCCTGCACCCCCTACCTATTTGCCAAGGTATCGTGGCATGATCCCTCGACATTCAGGGGGACTTATTCCACCTCTACTATGAAGCACAAACAAGTAGGGGACTTTGCTGTCCATGCTGACCATGAATGCAATTATGTTAGAAAAAGCATGAAGTTGAGAAAGAATGCGAGAGAAAAGAGACTGCCTGTCATTCCTGTCTGCTGGGTGACGTGTTCTGTGACTCCCTGTGTCCCAAATCTGCTCCCCATACATCCGTCCCTGCTAACCGATTCCTGATGGGCACCCACACAATCCCTTAACCACCTTCCTAGCCACAGGCCCCCTGCCCCCCCTCCACCTAGCACTGCAGCCCCCAAACCCCTGTTCCCTGTGTCTCCTCGTTACTCTTATCTGTGATGTAGCAGTCAAAGTAGTAGTGTGCATGTGCTTTGTGTGCAGGAGTGAAGGAGCTGAGGAGGTGGGTGACTGTCTGCATGGGTACAGGTCCTGTTGTCCATGTGTCTGTGTGTGAGTGTTCATATCTATGTCCACATCTCACACAGCACAGACCACTACATGTTGGTAGTAGTAACACATAGGTGTCGGTGGTGGATGAGAGGGGTATCCGGTGGTGGGCCCTATGGGTGGCAGTGGAGGCTAGCAGCAATGAAGCAGATGAATAGTTGGTTAGCTGCAGTCACTGAGAAGGAGCTGTAAAGGGAGCACAGGAAGATGTGCAGAGGACACCTTTACCAGAGAGTATACTGTCTCACCAATGAACAATGGGGCTCACCAATGAACAATGCCTGATGAGATTCTGATCTTGAGCAAGACCTCTGTGCCAACACAGAGAGAAACTATCCCATCCCTGTGCACAACAAGGTTACCGAAAGCCCTCATGTCCCTGGTGATCAGCAGATTCCAGGCAGTGCTGGTTGCCATGGCAGGCATCAGCCAGCCAGCCAGCCATGTTGCTGTCTCACACAGTTCCTCGCTGCGTTTCTTCCAAAGATGGTGCAGAACATAAGCTTTCCCAGCACAGATCAGCAGTGCTAACAGACCATACTGGACTTCTATTGGGTAGCAGGCTTTCCCACAATGCCCTGCACTCTCCGCAGGTATGGTAAGTCACATACAGGAATAGAAAGTCATATCATTTAATGTAGGTGGTCTGCAATGCTGAGGATGAAATAATGGATGTGTCTCCATTTTCCAGGGTCTTTCCAAAATACCTTCATCATGGCACAATCAGGCATTAACGAGTACTTCAGCAGTGGAGAAATCATGGGTGGCTGGCTCCTTGGTGACATCCTCCCCTCGTACCCTTGTGTGCCGCTAACAGAATAGGGCAGCCAAACTGAAGTGAAAGCATGAAGCACCAAATGTTAGCAACAAAGTAGGCAGTGGTGCAACTAATTGCTAGGAAGGGGCATGAGTACCAATTTGCCAAACTGAGAGATCCTGGAGTGCAAGTTGCACCCCCTGTCCTAGCAGAGATCCAAGGATGATTCCTGCCACCTCTAGGAGTATGTTGCATGAATGGTAGAGCTCAAAGTGCAATGTCTTCATACTTGGGATGGAAAGTGAGTCCCATACAGCATGACATAAGAACATAAGAACATAAGATATGCCATACTGGGTCAGACCAAGGTCCATCAAGCCCAGTATCCTGCTTCCAACAGTGGCTAATCTAGGTCGTACGTACCTAGCAGTTTCCCCAAAAGACACAGGTTCCGCAGTGCTTGTACTGGGTCAAGCATTGATATCCTGGGTCCCTTCTTAATAATGGTTTATGGACCTTTCCTCCAGGAACTTGTCCAAACCTTTTTTAAACCCAGCTACACTAACAGCCTTTACTACATCCTCCGGTAACAAATTCCAGAATTTGATTACACGTTGAGTGAAAAAATATTTTCTTTTATTAATCTTAAATAGTTTACCCTGTAGCTTCATTGCATGTCCCCTAGTCTTTCTATATTCTGATAATGTAAACAATCGATCTACGTTTACCCGTTCCACTCTGTTCATTAATTTATAGACTTCTATCATATCTCCCCTCAGCCGTCTCTTTTCCAGGTTAAAGAGCCCTAACCTTTTTAGCCTTTCTTCATAGGAGTATCCTTCCATCCCTTTTACCATTTTGGTGGCTCTTCTCTGAACCTTTTCTAATAACGCTATATCCTTTTTAAGATACGGCAACCAGAACTGTACACAATATTCAAGGTGCGGTCTCACCAAGGAACGGTATAGAGGCATTATAATATATTTTGTTTTATTTTCCATTCCTTTCCTTATGATACCTAGCATTCTATTTGCTCTCTTGGCTGCCGTTGCACACTGGGCCGAGGGTTTTAACATGTTATCCACAATGACGCCTAAATCTTTTTCCTGGGTGGTGGTTCCTAATGTGGAACCTTGCATTGTGTAACCATAGTTTGGGTTGTTCTTACCTAGGTGCATAACCTTACACTTGTCCACATTAAATTTCATCTGCCATTTTGATGCCCAGTCTTCCAATTTATCAAGATCGTCTTGCAATTTTCCACAATCCTCTTGGGTTTTAACAACTTTAAATAGTTTTGTGTCATCTGCAAATTTGATAACCTCACTCGTTATTCCACTTTCCAGGTCATTTATGAATATGTCAAAAAGCAGTGGACCCAGCACAGATCCCTGGGGTACACCGCTATTCACCTTTCTCCATTGGGAAAATTGGCCATTTAGCCCAACCCTCTGCTTTCTAGCTTTTAACCAGTTCCTGATCCACAGTAGTACACTGCCTCCTATACCATGACTCTTTAGTTTTGCCAAAAGTCTCTGATGAGGGACTTTGTCAAAGGCTTTGTGAAAGTCCAGATACACTATATCAACCGACTCACCTTTGTCCACCTGTTTATTGACACTTTCAAAAAAACACAACAGATTAGTAAGACAAGATCTTCCTTGTCTAAAGCCATGTTGGCTGTCTCCCATTAGACCATGACTATCTACATGCTGAGTAATTTTATTCTTTATGATGGTTTCTACCATTTTTCCCAGTACTGACGTGAGGCTCACCGGTCTGTAGTTTCCCGGATCACCTGACACAGAAGGGTGGCAGGGAATGGAGCTGTGGGCCATGGGGGCCCCAGTCCTTCATGCTGCTAGGCACTAGGGGCAGCAGGAAAATATATAGGCCACCCACCAATAAAGGAAGGATAATGGGGGAAGTGGAGAATTGTGTGGTCCTACTCAATGCAGGGCAAGGACACCACACGGCACAGAACTGGACTCTGGCAGGGGTGCCCTTGGTATGATAGCACATTGTAAGGAAGAGGCATACATCTGTGAGCCAAGATCATGGCAAGGCCCATGGAGCAAGGTTGAGAGCACTGTAGAAGTGACAGTAACAGCACAGTCTGTCACACGGCCCACTCAACAAGGTCCCCTTCCGCTCCCCTTCTGTCCTTGTCTGCAGGAGACCATGGATACCTTCTGAGGAGCTGGCTGATGATTCCCATCATTGCACCACGCAATGAGGCAGAGGAGAGCTAAAATTGGGCCCTCAGAACCACTCGATTAGTCATTGGCAGGTCGGGGTGAGCTGTTTTGTATAGTCTACAGAAGGCTTGCAAAATAGTCCATACATGCTTTAGGCTACATAACTTAATGCTCCAGAAGGGGCTAACACTGATCATAACACAGACAGTGCCACAGTCGTGAACATGTAGCCCTACTGATGGAGAGAGAGCAAGGAACATACTAATCCAGAACCACTTTACATAAGGTATATTTTTATTAGCAAGCAGCCATGTTACAGTACAGCCACACCCTGGCACCCCTGCTCATTCACCCACCCACCTGCCTGTTCACCCAACTGCATGCTTTCACAGTGCACACCTGCACCCCAGTGCCACACACCACCCTCCCCCACCTTGTGCCTCCCCACAGGCCATTGCCCTCCCATACTGGTCCAGTACAACATAACCCCACCAGCTACTAGTCCCTATGGGAAGTAGATGCTCCCTCCCTCTCACTTCCCCACCGGTATATAGTATACCAGTATATAGTATACACATGCCTGCTGTCACATACTCTGGTTAATAGCAGGCATACCTGCATTCAAATCATGCAGCTACCTGCCATGCAACACTAAACTCGCCTACATGGCCCACCTTCCCCTGTCCTTGCCACATCCCCTCGCTCCATGGCCCTATCTTCCCTGACCCTGAGATGGAAGAAGACTCCTTCCTGCCATCAGTAGACTCCAAGGAACTCTCTCCCCACATCCCCTGTCCACCTTGTCCCTCAGCTGCATGAAATTCCAGGAACTGTAGGGAGGAACTTATGTCTCTTGGCGGTGCTCCCAGTATACAAGTGACTGCAACTGATGAATCTCATGGTGGTGAGCCATTATGATCCTGCCATCTACATGGGAAGGTGCAGAGGCTGAGGAGGACGAGTCAGGTGCAGGGGGCACATTGAGATGGATCTCCCAAGGTTGGGGTGGCTGGGAGATGAGAAGGCCAACATGCAACAGGAGGGTGTCAAGGGACTCGCTGATGTGATCCAGCCTCTGCAGGCTATGATCTTCTATCTCATTTATCTCCTGCAACACCTGCAAGATGTTGCACAGCACAGTGTTTCACTCCCTCTCATAGCAAGGTATGCCTTGTTTTACTGAAGAAATCATTACTCACAGTAGATCTGCTGCAGCTCTGCTGGTAGCCTTCCCCAGGTAGATCCAGTGGTGCCTCCTCTACAGGTGGGTCACATGCACCATTGGATGCTTGTTGGGGTACTTCATCCAGCTCTGGCTGTTCTAAATGCTCTTCCCTGCCTTTATCTCCCAGCACATGTTGCATCTCTGCCTCTCCTCTACTGGCCTGTCCTCAGTGGTGCTATGATCCATCTGCATCTGGCTATATTCCACATCTATCTCTGAAGCTCCAGAACATGGCTCAGGTCTGTCCCTCTCAATAGATGGTTCACCATTATCCATGGAACCCTGCAGTCCATCGGCAACAGCACCTGCAGATAAGTAAGGAACATCCAGCTAGCACATATGTTGTAGAGAGTGGTGCCGTGAAGGTAGTAAATCTGCAGACCCCTGTGTGAATTGGCCAGGCAAGGGAAATCAACTCCACCATTGCTATCTATGTGAAGCAAGCCACAATCAGCAGGGACATGGATGCACTGGTCAAACACATTACAGGTGATACTGCAGATCAGTGCAGTGGGTGGCCATGACCTGACCCCCCCCCCCCCAGGGGGACCCATAATGCATGTGCAACATAGCCCAGTGCCGTAGCTGATCAAGGGTTTGTATCACATGATCATGTCTATCAGTACATGTGGCTCAGGTCCAAACATTTCTCACTACACATATTACATTGCAGGAGAGTTCTATCCACTTGTTTGTTGTGAGGATCATGATATCAAATCCAGTCAATGCCTCCTCATCCATTGTGCCCAGAATCCTTTCCTCCAGTTTGCTAAGTACCAATGACTTCCCATCTGGGCCTCATATGGCTGCTTTAGTCTTTGGCCTGTACATCATCACCCTCCATTTGCAATCCTCCTCATGTAGATGGCATTGAAATTGGTGCTGATGGCATGCCAGAGCTGCTCCTTATAGTTACTGCCTGCATTTCCAAACAGGATATGATGTTTTATGAGCACCTTAACTTTTCCAGGACAGAAGTTTATTTATTTACTATTAGCATTTAGCTCATACCTTTCCAGTAGTAGTTCAAGGTGAGTTACAGTCAAATGGTGGAGATATTTTCCTGTCCCCAGAGGGCTTGCAATATGTTTGTAAGTGACATGTCAAAGGCCACAAGGAGTGGCAGTGGGAGTTGAACCATATTTTTTCTGTTTCCAGGCTGCTGCATTAACCACTAGGCTACTGCTACTGCTATTCCTCCCCTCCTTCCTGCTACTTTGCTTGTCCTTTGATGCCATGCTAATCAACCAATGGTGGTTGCCTCAGTCTGGTGAAACAAAATTAGCCATATGCATGTATAGCTGCGCTTTTATGTATGTCCTGAATGCTTGTGTCTGCACGTGCCAGAGATATAGCAACATAGTAACATAGTATATGAGGGCAGATAAAGACCAGTATGGTCCATCTAGTCTGTCCAGCAAGGCGGCAAGAGTAGGTACACCTGCCACTCCATGCAGGTCACCCCTCCCCATGCCTTTATTTAGAGGTGTACCCACTGCTCCGTGTAGGTCATATCTATGTGCTGAGATATAAGAGATAGTTATGTTTATTTTGATTTTATCCTGTTCCTATAAAGGGATCCACTGTGTCTATCCCATGCCATTTTGAATTCTGCCACTGTATTTGCCCCCACCACTTCCATCGGGAGGGTATTCCAAGCATCCACCAACCTTTCAGTGAAAAAGTATTTCCTGACATTGCCTTTCAGTTTACCTCCTTGCAGCTTCATGTTATGCCCTCTAGTTTTACAGCATCCCCGTCTTTGGAAGAGGTTTGTTTGCTCAATACTCTTTCTGCATTATATCTCCCCTGTCCCTCCTCTCCTCCAAAATGTACATATTTAGGTTTTCAAGTCATAAGTCTTCTGAAGCAGGCTCCAAATCATTTTGGTCGCCTTCCTCTGAACTGTTTCCAGCCTTTTTATGTCCTTTGCAAGATGGTCTCCATAACTAAACATAGTATTCCAAGTGAGGCCTTACCAGCAACTTGTACAGTGGCATTAATATCTCTTCCTTTCTGCTGGTAATTCCTCTCTATATGCTACCCAGCATCCTTCTGGCTTTTGCCACCGCCTTGTCACACTGTTTCACTACCTTGAGATCCTCGAAAACAATTACTCTGTGGTCCTTCTCCTGGTCCATGCACACCAACCTCTACATCCAAAATGAACAGTTTACATTGATGCCCCCAGGATATAGACATGCCCATTGCTGCTTCAGGTAATATCTACATGGATATCTGTGGACACAGCTTTGTTTACATACTGGCCAAGGAACTAAGGTCTTAGTCTGAACTGTTGGCCAGTGGACATCTTTATAATGGAAGGACCTTTGGGCGGATAGCCTGATGGTGTGCCATTTGATCTTCACTAACAGGCACTTATGGTATATGCCTGTTGATATCTGACATAAGAGGTTGGCCAGGACAGTACAGTACAGTGTAGGACAGGTTGATCATGATCTTGTACAGTACAGCACATGCTTCTACATTGCATATAGTTATTGCTATAGTGGAGAGAACTAGTAGGCCTACACTGTGTCTACCAGAGATATGCTATACTGCTGGCTATGTGAGTAACTTACATGCATGGACCTGAAGCAACTACCAGAGGTGGGGTATGTGTCTTGATTTGGGACCTCAGTGCATAGATGTGCTGGTGCAGCATTATGACTCTGCAATGTGGTGTGTATAGCAGTGGCATCACACTGTTGTGGAGTTAGGATGTTGGCATATATCAGGGGTAGGGCACTGTTATACAGTAAATAGTAAAGGAACCATGTTAGGCAGCCATTTGCAGAGTGAGAACTAGGATGGTGCCTAAGTGTCCTTCACATCGTTTGCCCTGAGCCCTGATCCTGCAGCTCTGTGGTTGCTACATAAGGATTCTGTTGGTACATACAGCCTAGTAATGCTCTCACTATCACTGCTATTCCACTTTGGTCACAAGGTCAGGCCTATCTGTGACAGATAGGTGTCAGATTTCCTGTGTGTCCAATGATCTCTGGGAGCCCTGGATGGCAGGGATGGAAGTGGGGTGTGGGGATGTTTTCCTACACAGGACATACGCAGTTCTCTGGGTGCTCGGGTGATGACAGAGTTATGTGTCTGTGCTCCTGCAAGATGTGCCATTTGCACAGCTGTCAGGATGAGCCTTTGGAACTTCACACAACTTGTGGGCCCCCCATGCCTATGCTAGTCCTGGTAATGCTTGAGCTCTCGGTTCGTCATGGCCAATGGGTGCATGGGTATTGGGGGCCTCTCCACTGGCACATCCTCACTGCATGGATTACCCTTGGTAGACTCAGATTGTTGTGGATATATGTTGATGATCTGCCACAGGCTTTAGGGACATTGGACATGAAGGTGCTGGAGAGGGCAATGAACAACATGGACACAGTGGTTATAATGATCACAATCAAACATCTATTGAAAAGACATCTCAGTCCATAACCCTAACTGACAATGGTCCCTCCCTGGGTGTAGGTAGCATCAGGGCAAAGATGGAGCCATGAAGCCCTCCAGATGACCCACCATAAGGTCCTGTGCCCAGGCGATGGCAGTGAAGCTCTGCTACACCTCATGCCAGAGGGCCTGCAAGTGCAGCAGGAGATTGTGATCACCGGGGCTCAAGGTGGCCCCATGATAGGACATCTGGGGTATAGCCAATGAGAACCACTGCTGTTCCACAGTCTTGATTCATAGAAGTACTGCCAGTTGCAGGAACCCCTGTATCCCCATCTCTCCTACTCCATGCTCTCCCCCATCTCCTTCCCTTCCTCCTTCCCTCCCCAGCTCCCTCCCCTAACCTCCTCCTTACCCTACTTCTCCCAGCCTCCAGCTCCTGCCCTCTCCTTGGCTTCCTCCCCCCCTCTCATTCTCTCCATTGTTCTTCTACTGCCTGGCAAGCCCTCCATAGTCCAGCATGCCCCCCAGTTTGTAAGACAATTGTTGCAGTGGTGAGATCAAGAGGTTGCATTGTAACTTCAGAAAAAGCTGAAGAAAGTGAGTAGTAAGTTCCTTACAGAAAGCATAGAGTGGAGATACGAAGGATGGCCGGGAGCTAAACTCTTCATAGTATTACTTAGAGGCACACGGCTCTAGTCTATGGCTTTCTGGCATGGGTGTACCTGTGTGGTATTGATGTAGTGGATATGGTAGAACGATGAGATTAGATTTGGTGGCTAGAGTATATGGTGTTGTTGTTGGTGGCCTTAAGTCTATTTGCTTGTGCATAGAAATGCTCATTGCTATCATTCATTTAGTTAGTCTATCCAATGACTGTAATAGAAATTCTGAAACTTGAGTCTGAACAGTAGTGTCAGTATTGATAGTATCTTCAGTTACCAATT
Organism: Ichthyophis bannanicus; assembly: GCA_033557465.1. Lineage (NCBI taxonomy): Eukaryota > Metazoa > Chordata > Amphibia > Gymnophiona > Ichthyophiidae > Ichthyophis > Ichthyophis bannanicus. Next base: position 361,710,943 of record CM066037.1, on the reverse strand, counting down.
TCTTTTGTTTGAATGTGGAATTCTCTTAGAGCTCTGAGACCTTTCTTGGCTAATCATTGCTACTAGTCACAGTCATAGAGAAATCAGATTATTTTGTTTTTCTAGATCAGAGCTGGTAGATTCTTCTCTGGAATCAATGGGATGGAAATCTATGACTACCATCTGATGCCAGTCTTTCTCATTACAAATTCTTCTGTCTGAATGTCCTGTGAGGTATGTTAGAACACCCTCTAGGACAGGGGTCTCAAACTCAAATTGCTTTGAGGGCCAAATGAGGACTTGTAAAATAACCGGCAGGCCGCATAAGACGCGGGGCCTCATTTGCATAAATATTTGCATATTGTTACCATACAAAGCGCAGACGTTAATGATGCACATTTCCCAGAGCTGACATATTCCAGTTAATAAATTCAAAAAAAAGAGATATTTTTCTACCTTTTGTGCATTTTTTTCAGTTGCAATTGTTTCAGCCACTTTCTTCTGGTTTCTTCGTGTCTTCTGCTAACTCTCCATCATCTGCTGTCCATTTGTCCTTTCTTCTCTCTTCTAGTTTTTTTTCCATTCTCTTTCTACATCTGCTTTAACATACAGTAGTAATCTTTCTCCTTGTGCTCTTTCCTCATTCCTATTTCATCCACTCAAACTTTACCCCTCCATCCTCAATCCCCACTTACTCTCCCAATACCTGGCCAATTGTAGATTTTTCTTCCCTCCCACACAAAATATTTTTCCCCTCTCCATTTCACTCTCCCAGCCCCAGCCCATTGTAATCCTCCCCCAACATCATCAGCTCCCTTCTAGTTCCAGCCCCACCCAGCATCCGCTCCCTTCTAGTCCCCGCATCAGCCCATTTCCAGTCCTATCCTAGCCCCACCATCAGCCCATTTCCTGTCCTAGCTCCCTCTCCCTCATAGCCCATTTCCATTCCAAGCCCCCCTCCCCATCAGCTATTTGCAGTTCAAGCCCCCCTTCTACTTAGCCCATTTCCAGTCCTAGCAACCCCCCAGTCCATTACCAGTTCTAGCCCCCCCAAAGCCCATTACCAGTCCTAAGCCCCCCAACAGCCCACTTCCAGTCCTAACCTTCCCATCACCCCATTTTCAGTCTTAGCCCCCCAACAGCCCACTTCCAGTCCTAACCCTCCCATCACCCCATTTTCAATCTTAGCCCCCCCCCATAGCCCATTACCAGTCCTAACCCCCCCTATCAGCCCACTTCCAGTCCTAACCCCCATTACCCCATTTCAGTCTTAGCCCCTCCATAGCTCATTACCAGTCCTAACTCCCCCCCATCAGCCCACCTCCAGTCCTAACCCCCATCAGCCAATTTCCAGTCCTAACCCTCCTCTCCCCCATCAGCCCAGGTAAATTAAAAAAAAAACATGGCTTCTGTGGGGCAGCAGCAGAATCAACTGTCAATTTAAAAAAAAAACCCTGGCTTCTGCTGCTGCTGCCATGGCAGCGACAGAATCAGCTGTCCGCGGCCCCTTCCCGTCTGCCCGGTAGAGCCCTCAGCTCAGCTCCATCAGTGGCAGCTTTCAGGGCCGCCCGCGAAGAGAGTATTTCTCTCTCGCGCGGCACGCGAGAGGGAAATACTCTCTTCGCGGCTTGAAAAGCCCGCCACTGATGGAACTGACTGAGGGCTCTGCTGGGCAGACGGGAAGGGGCCGTGGGACAGCTGATTCTGCCGCTGCCGCAGCAGCAGAAGCCAGGGTTTTGTTTTTTTTTAAATTGATAGTTGATTCTGCTGCTGCCACGGCGGTAGCGGCAGCAGCAGAAGCCAGGGTTTTTTTTTTTTTTTGTTTCCTCTCTGTCGCGGGCCGCGTCTTTGAGACCCCGGCTCTAGGATAAAGCAATCACCTCCTTGCTCTGATTGTAGTTGCTAAATCATAGCTGTGGGGTTTGCATGGGTCCTACAGTTTGCATCCGAGAGTCTCTGCAAATCTTTAAACTTTGGAAAAGTTGCAACGATAAGTAAATTGTATTGGTAGTGATTACTGTGGATAGATAAGGGAGCTATGGGTTCAGGGTGGGAAAAACTGAAAGTGGAAAGGGTATCAGATTTCTTTGTGGAGAAGGTATGTAAACTTAAGGATGAGCAACAGATAATTAGGATGAGCAACAGATAATTAGGCTAGAAGGGGACAAGTGATATGAGGTAAGTGGTGGTGGTGGTGGGTGGTATCTGGATTTAGGGTATTTGCATTACTATCTAGGGAGAAGCTGATTAAAAATTTACATCAAAAGTGGTCTTTAGATCTGATCCCTAATTACTTTATCTCTTTCTTCAATATTCTGATGAGATAGTAGTTTGGATATGTGCATTGGTGAATGCCTCTCTTTCTCAGGCATGTTTTCCCCTCTCACTTCTGCCATGGATATCTTGTATTAGACTTTAGATAGAGGTGAATCAATATAAATGGTAGCCTTGGACCTATTTTCTATATTTTATTTGGTCAATGCAGATCTGCTGATTTTGAGATGCAGTCATGTGGATCTAGGTGGTCAAGTGCTGAAATGGATTTTCTCATTTTTGCAGGACAGATGTTATAGGAATCAGATGCCATCTATTAAGAGATTACTCTATGGCATTCCACAGGGTTCAGCTCTGCCACCTCAGTTTTTATGATGCATTCTATGACCATTGGGACAATAAGTTTGAGAGTGTCATTTTCTGGAGATGATTTGCAGTTCATTGCTGCTTTGGGGCAAGACCCCTCTGCCACTGTTGTAAGAAACATAGAAAATGATGGCAGATAAAAACCATACACCCTATCCAGTCTGCCTATCCATACCAACCACTTAGGTGTATGTTTACTAAACTGCGCTCATGTGCGCGGCGCACATTAGCGTGCGCTAAGGTACCTTAGCGCACGCTAATGATGCGTATTTGTGCCCCGCACAGGTGTGCGCTGCACTAAAGTGCCCGCTCATGTGCGCGGCGCGCTGATATGCGATAAAGGCGTGGAAAGGCTCCCGGAGGGCGGAGGAAGGCTCCCCAGGCGCGGAGAGAAGGGGTCAATGGGTGGAGAGTGGGCGGGGAGAGGCTCCCCGCACACGAGCGGGGCTGAAATTCAAGTAAAAAAATTACCGCGAGTGAAAACCTCGCGGTAGAGCCAATTTAAAGGGAAGAGAAACCGTTTCTGTCAGCAATGTACAGCAAAACCAGGGAAACCAACAAAACAGTGATAAGTGTGATACATGTGCACGGTACAAAAATACAAATAAACATTGAAAAGGACCCCAACAAAATTTTAAAAAATTATAATCAAGCTGGGCAATAGTGATAGTAATGGGAAACATCAAAAAACACTCCCAAGAAAGCCGCAAAAAATAAATATGAATTTTAGAAGGGTCTACGCTCCGTCCCCATACAAGGTGAATGATCCCACAGTGAAATAGCACCGATCAGGGTTTCCCTCTCCATTGGACAGGTTACCTATGGCATGCACATGTTCCACAACAGCAGGGCGGGCAGGTCAGAATGGGCAACTGGACAGATGCTGGGAAAGGGGATACAGAGGGCTCCAGGCGGCACATGCTGTGGTGCAGTTGGGGCACAGTGCGGACCAGGCAGATGCCTAGATGGCACTTAGGAATGCTGAAACTGAACAGCAGCCAGACAGCAACTGATGAGGGCCCAACATGGGCACAAGAGTGTTTAGCACAGTGTCACAGGGGATAGTACCCAGCAGGTACCCCCAAGGGCACAGAACATTGGCAGGCGGTGATTGGGGGACGTGCGGACAGATATGCAGGCACCCCTACCCCAGAACCAGCACCATAGGCAGCCGCCTATCCGCACACAGGATGGCCTGAGACTGCATACCACCAGCACCACCAGCAGAAGGGCATGTCAGCATGGTGGCACAGGGGTGCTGGAGGTGGAGGGGGGCAGTGGCAGCTGCCCAGAGCAGACCATGGCCTAGCCCTGTGTAGGTGGGTGCAATGCACTGTCTCTGTGGCAACACGGTGGTGCAGTGCACACAACCAGTGTGTTTGGAGACAGAAGGTCACAGGTTCAAGCCCCTGCTGGGGCTCCTACCAATCCAGTCCCCATATTTTACCCACAACTATATCGTGATAGTAAAGATGAACCTTTATTGCAGAGAACATAAGCATGGCTCAAACACCTCTATTTTATCCTACAGAGCACAGACACCAGAAACATGCACATTACCTAGAGAAGATTCCCCCAAATGCAGTCCTGGAGGGCCTCAAATCCTTCAAGGTTTATGCTGTCTCCCATCTAAGGATGGGGCGGTACTGGTGGTGGAGGTGGCAGCAGCAGCTGGTGGCAACAGCAGACCATGGCCTAGCCCTGTCCAGGTGGGTGTCGTGCACTGCAACAAACAGGCCCTGTTGGATGTACAGTCATGGACTCCCCAGGGAATGCAGCATATCTGTGCCAATAAGGTGGTGCAGTGCACACAGACAGTGTGTGCAAGAACAGAAGATCACAGGTTCAAAGCCCAGCTGGGGCTACTGCCAATCCAGTCCACATTTTTTTCCCACAACTAAACCGATATAGTACAGACAAACCTTTATTGCAGAGAACATACGCATGGTTAATACGCCTATATTTTACCCCACCGAGCACAGACACCATAAACAGGCGCATTACCTAGAGCAGAGTCTCCCAAATGCAGTCCTGGAGGGCCAAACACCATTCAGGTTCCATGCTGCCTCTAATAAAGATGCCTGTGCTGCATATCTATGCACCACCCCCATGGTATGCAGATGTATCTCATGCATATTCATGAGGGACAGCATGAAAATCCGAACAGTGTTTGGCACACCAGGACTGGAGTTGGGAACCTCTGCCGTAAAGCAGCAGCCAACAGGGGCAGACACACCCACACCCACACCCACAGGCCCCATTGGCCAATGCCTCCTGGAGAGGCAGGACATTGGGCCCTGCGTGCATCTCCCAATAATAGCACTTGCATATCTTAGCAATGCCACCCTACACCTGGGTATACGGTACACAGCTATCAAACGTTTGCTATGATTACTGGCAGATAGCAATTCCTACGTTAAGCACAGTTTGCTGATTGAGCTCCATCATAACAATCTTTCTGATGTCTGTGGTGTGTGCTTCAGGTCTGGTCTCTGACAGTGTTTACCACCCTGGGGAGTGACCCCCAACAGTATTGCATACCATATCCATGCCTGTACTGTGCCCAGTACTGGTGTGGTGGCCAGGGCTGCTAAACTCCTCTAGAGTAGCACAATGCTGGCATAGGTGTGGGAGTGTGTGTCTGTCTATCCAGTGTGTGGTGGACCCTCCACAGCCCACACTGCCAGCACTGTTGCCAGTATTGGCCTGCCAATGTGCATAATGAGGAGCAAGGTACCATGGGCATAGCCCGGACAGGGTGGCCTGGCCAGGATGCATCTGCACAGGGCATAGGGAAATGGCTGGGACATTGTAGTGCCCGGCCACCACCTACACAGACAGGGTGGCCACAGCATGTCCTGCTGGGAGATCACTCACACCCTGACTGTGCAGTGACCACGGCATGGCTAGGCACCCCCATAGTGCTATATAGTATTCCTCTCATGTGATATTTATGGGTTTCGTTTTGGGGCCCAGTCACTGACTTATCTGCTTGTTGTGTATGCTGACATCCCAGTTCTGGGTGCATGCATTTCCACCAGGGACATGCACTATGGACTAGCTAGAAGACTGTTTGCAGCTGGTATGTGTCTTGATGGAGCGCCTTGCAGGGTGCAGCGGCTGAAGGCTTGCTGCAGGAGCATATCAGATAGTGGTGGGGTGCAGCTTAGTATATCCAGGCATCATGTCTGTCTGCTATGTGTTATGGATGTGTACAGAGCTGCATTGACTGCCCTGTAGGTGTCTGTTCCCCAGCAAGACCGGGGTTGATGGTCCCCTCTACTGACACCATTGCAAGGAGGTAGAGTGTGGATCTGTTGATGGGGAACCCTTTTTACCACCCTCAGCCCTGGAGAAGGAGGGTGGTGGTACATAATCCTCCTAGGGGGTCCATAGGGGCTACACCTGACTGAGACATACAGATATATCCAAGGTGTGTCTGCAGAAACTACCTATCTCCCACATTAGCACTGCTGGGGACCTGCAGCATGGCCTGTTTCTGCCATGGAAGGTGCTGTGGACCTGGTGCTGGGCGCCTCACCGCACCCTCAGGGTGAGCAGAGTACCCGCACAATGTGACGGTGTGTAGCTACTCTGTGCCCGTAAAACACACGGTCAGTACCCCCTACCAGGCCGAGGTGCTGTGGGGGTGCACATGGTCAGTTCCCCCTACCAGGCCGAGGTGCTGTGGGGGTGCATACCCCATCTTCACTGCCTGTGGAGCCAGAGGTCATGGGTTCAAACTCACAGTGGGGTTATTTGATAGGGCTGCCCAAAGCATTATCTCTTTTTAATGTACATTATTGCTGCCAGCAAAAACACTCTCAGCATACTGTACCCATAAGGTGCCTTAGAGGGCGCTTTATAGGGCGCCCTATAGGGCACCTTATGGTTACCGTCCATTTAAGGTGCACTATACGTTATCCTGTAGGGGACATTTTAGGGTGCCGTGGCGGACAGTGCACTTTATAATGTGCCCTATGGAGTGCCTTATAGGGTGCCTTATGCGGCACCTTCAGTTACGGCACGTGAGGGCCTGTTTGCTGGCAGCAATTAATAAAATACAGGAAGCAATATGTACATGTCAAAGCTGATGCTTCAGCCAGCCTTACGTATTAGGCACACTGGGGATCAAACTCATGACCCCTGTATCAGCAGTGCCTTAACCATTATGCTACACTGCTGCTCCTCCTTTCATGCCAGCGCACCTACTTCAGATTTCCATGCGTTTAAATGCACAGTGCTGCCATCAAACACAGTGCTATGACCTTGCTGTGCCTCATAGGGCACCCTATATGGCGCCCTATAGGCCACCCTTTCAGCAACATTATAGGGTGCCGTGGCGGACAGTGCACTTTAAAATGTGCCCTCTGGGGTACCCTATGAGGCGCCTTATGCAGCACCCTATGTTACAATACTTTGAGGGTGAGTTTTCTGGCAGCACTAATTAAAATAAAAATAAAATGCCCCCTACAGCAATATTACCTATAACAGGTAATGTCTCAGCCAGCCTTCTTCATTAGGCACAGTGGGGGATTGAACCCATGACTCCTTCATCATTGGTCAGTGTCTTAGCCATTGTGCTCCACTGCTGTTTCTCCTTGCATGTCAGCACACCTACTTATGATTTTCATTCCTTAAACTTCACAATGCTGCCATCAAAAACAGTGTTGTGACCTTGCGGTACCTCATACGGCACCCTATAAAGCGCCCTTTAAGCAACATTCTAGGGTGCCTTGGCGGACAGTGCACTTTAAAATGTGCCCTCTGGGGTACCTTATGGGGCGCCTTATGTTACAGTGCTTTCAGAGTGCTTTTGCTAGTAGCAGTAATTAAAATAAAATTAACATGCCTCAGACTGCAATATTTCCTTTAACAGGTAATGCCTCAGCCAGCCTTCTTTATTGGGCATAGTGGGGGATTGAACCCATGATCCCTGCACCATCGGTCAGTGTCTTCACCATTGTACTGTGGCTCTGTTCCTGTGCTTGCACATCAGCGCGCCACTTATGCTTCCCGCGCAAGTTTCTCATGCACTAATGTGCTTGGTGCACATGAGCGCACAGCGCACATTAGCGCATGATTAATCCCGGTTTGCTTTTTCAGACTGAAACGCCCACTCCTTATATGGCATCCCGCACAATAGCGCGGCGCGCATCTAACGTGGTTTTAGTAAACATACCCCTAAGCTCTATAATCTCTTCCTTTTCCTTAGAGATCCTTTGTGCTTGTCCCATGCTTTCTTGAATTCAGATACAGTCTTTGTCTCTATCACCTCCACTGGGAGGCTATTCCACATATCTACCGCCCATTCAATAAAAAAATATTTCCTTAGAATACTCCTGAATCTACCCCCTTTTACTTTATCTTATGCCCCTTGTTCTAGAAATTCCTTTCATTTGAAAGAGGCATGCCTCATGTGCATTTATGCCATAGAGATATTTCAATGTCTCTATCATTTCTCCTCTCTCCAACATTTATTCCAAAGTGTACATATTGGGATGTTTAAGACTGTCCCCATAGGCTTTATAACAAAGACCATTGACCACTTTAGTGGCCACCCTCTGAACTGACTCCACCTTGTTTATATCTTTTTGAAGATGCTGTCTCCAGAACTGCACACAGTTCTTCAGATGAGGTCTGACCAAAGACTCCTACAGTGACACTATCACCCCCTTCTTGCTGCTGGTCATTTCTCTCTCTATGCACCCAAGCATCCTTCAGGCTTTGGCCATCACCTTTTCTACCTCTTTTACCATCTTAAGATCATCAGATACAATCACTCCTATGTCCTGCTCTTCTTTGATGCACTGAAGTACTTCACTGCTTTGATGGGGTGACTGCATGGCTAAGGGGGAACCTCGCTTGTGGTGCAGCCCTCCCTTGAGGGGAAATTAAACTGCTGTAAGCCAGAGATTCAAAATTTGGGGATTTTATTGGATTCTGAGGTATCCTTTCAATCTCGATTAATTAAATTGCCATGGACTACCTAGGGAATCTTAAACTAGTTTGGCAGCTTTGAGCTTTTCTGAATGAGAAGGGTTTTAATTCTATGATAAAAGCATTTGCACTCTGCTTTCTGGATTACTGCAATCTTATCCATACAGGGCAGCCTAATGATCAACTAAGAAGATTGCAATTGATTCAGAATTCTGCAGTTAGATTATTGACTGGGCAGAGCAAAAGGGGCAATGTGCAGGACATACTTAAATATCTCTAGTGGTTCCCCATTCAGGAGCATAAAGAGTTTAAAATATTGGTTTTAACTTTTAAGATGTTATGCATGGGATAACCTGGGTTTTGACAGAAACCTTATATTGGTACATGCTGGGCAGAGTCCTATGCTCATCAACCTGCATGATCCTAAATTTGATTGCAAAGGTAATGTGACAGAGCTTTTTCAGCACTCACTTCCACTTTAATTCCCACATAATTTTTTTTACAGAAAGGAAGTATAGAGCAACTTACAAATTTTTAGATTTTACATTCAGGTCTAGTGTATCCCTTATTGGGCTTATAATCTAGTTTTGTATCAGGGGCAATGGAGAGTTGAGTGACTTGCCCAAGATCACAGGGAACAGCATTGGGATTTGAACTAGATTTTGCTTGTTTACATGTTGCTGTTTTAACTGTTAGGCTTTTCTCCACTTTAGTAGCTTATTGACTGAACTACCTCTGAACTCTGAAGGAGGTCAACTTGCTTTTAGTAATAAATTGAAAGTGTTTTTTGTTTTTTTTAAATTTCTGCTGGAATAGTTTAGATGATGGTGTTGGGACCAGTGATCTTGAATAGGCCAAATTGCCTTATATTCTCTCCCTTCTTAATGTGCGCTCTGTGACGTTACCGTGCGTTAAGGTACCTTAACGCGCATTAATGGTGCTTTATCAGGCGCTCAGGTATGTTAGGGCACGTTAACGCGCGCAGCGGTGCAAATGAGCGCTGAAGGCAGGGAAAGGCTCCCGGAGGGCAGAGGAAGGCTCCCCAGGGGCTGAGAGAAGGGGTCAATGGGTGGAGAGTGGGAGGGGAGAGGCTCCCCGCACACTGATGATGTGAAATCCGAGGCTCAAAACTAACGCCAGTGAAACCCTGGCGTTAGAGCTGATTTAAAGGGCAGAGAAACCATTTCTGTCAGCAATGTACAGCAAAACCAAGGAAACCTACAAAAAAGTGATAAGTGTAATACATGTGCACGGAACAAAAGGGCAAATAAACAGTGAAAATGACCCCAACAAAAAAAAAAAAAAACATAACCAAGCTGGGCAATGGTGATATTAATGGGAAACATCAAAAAGCACTCCGAGAAAGCTCCAAAAAAAAAGATATGAATTTTGGAAGGGTCTACGCTCCGTCCCCATACAAGGTGAATGATCCCCCAGTGCAATTGCGCTCATCAGGGTTTCCCTCTCCATTGGACAGGTTTCCTATGGGGTGCACATTTTCCACAACAGCAGGGCGGGCATGTTGGAATGGGCAACTGGACAGATGCTGGGAAAGGGGACACAGAGGGCTGCAGACGGCACATGCTGTACTGCAGCTGGGCCACAGTGCAGACTAGGGTGATGCCTAGGTGGCCCATAGGAATGCTGAAACAGTAGAGCAGCCAGACAGCAACTGATGAGGGCCCAGCATGGGCACGAGTGTGCTTCCCACAGTGTAACAGGGGATAGTACCCAGTAGGGACCCCCAAGGGCACAGAACAGTGGCAGGCAGTGCTGGGGGGAAGCGTGGACACCTATGCAGGCACCCCTACCTCAGAACCCACACCATAGGCAGCTGCCTACCCGCACACTGGGTGGCCTGAGACTGTGCTCCACCAGCACCACCAGCAGAAGGGCATGTCAGCAGGGTGGCAGAGGGGCACTGGTGGTGGAGGGGGCAGTGGCACCTGCCCAGAGCAGACCATGGCCTAGCCCTGTGTAGGTGGGTGCCATGCACTGCAACAGACAGGCCCCATCTGATGAACAGTCATGGTATCCCCAGGGAACGTACTGTCTCTGTGGCAACACAGTGGTGCAGTGCACACAGACAGTATGTTCAGGAGCAGAAGATCACAGGTTCAAGTCCCAGCTGTGGTTCCTTCTAACCCAGCCCCCATTTTTTACCCACTAGTAAAACGTGCTAATACAGACAGAACCTTTATTGCAGATGACGTAAACATGCCCAAAACACCTACATTTTACAATACAGAGCACAGACACCATAAACAGGCGCATTACCTAGAGCAGAGTCACCCAAATGCAGTCCTGGAGGGCCAAACACTATTCAGGTTCCATGCTGCCTCTAATAAAGATGCCTGTGCTGCATATCTATGCACTGCCCCCATGGTATGCAGATGTATCTCATGCATATTCATGAGGGACAGCATGAAAACCCGAACAGTGTTTGGCACACCAGAACTGGAGTTGGGAACCTCTGCCATAAAGCAGCAGCCAACAGGGGCAGACACACCCACACCCACAGGCTCCATTAGCCAATGCCTCCTGGAGAGGCAGGACATTGGGCCCTGCGTGCATCTCCCAATACTAGCACTTGCATACCTTAGCAATGCCACCCAAAACCTGGGAATACTGTAAACAGCTATCAAAAGGTAGCTATAATTACTGGCAGAAAGCAATTCCTACGTTAAGCACAGTTTGCTGATTGAGCTCCATCATAGCAACCTTTCTGATGTCTGTGGAGTGTGCTTCAGGTCTGGTATCTGACAGTGTTTACCACCCTGGGGAGTGACCCCCAACAGTATTGCGTACCATATCCATGCCTGCACTGTGCCCAGGACTGGTGTGGTGGCCAGGGCTGCCAAACACCTCTATAGTAGCACAATGCTGGCATAGGTGTGGGAGTGTGTGTCTGTCTATCCAGTGTGTGGTGGCTGCAAACACCCTCCACAGCCCACACTGCCAGCACTGTTGCCAGTATTGGCCTGCCAATGTGCATAATGAGGAACAAGGTACCATGGGTATAGCCCGGACAGGGTGGCCTGGCCAGGATGCATCTGCACAGGGCATACGGCAATGGCTGGGACATTGTAGTGCCTGGCCACCACCTGCACAGACAGGGTAGCCACAGCATGTTCTGCTGGGAGATCACTCTCACCCTGACTGAACAGTGACCACGGCATGGCTAGGTTCCCCCATAGTGCTATATATATTTCTCTCATGTGATATTTATGGGTTCCCTTTTGGGGCCCAGTCATTGACTTATCTGCTTGGTGTATGCGTTTCCACCAGGAACATGGACTAGCTAGCAGACTGTTTGCAGCTGGAATGTGTCTTGCTGGAACACCTTGCAGGGTGCAGCAGCTGAAGGCTTGCTTGAGGAGAATATCAGATAGTGGTGGGGTGCAGCTTAGCATATCCAGGCCTAATGTCTGTCTGCTATTGCTTTATGGATGTGTACAGAGCTGCATTGACTGCGCTGTAGGGTGTTTGTTCCCCAGCAGGACTGGGGTTGATGGTCTCCTCTACTGCCACCATTGCAGGGAAGTAGGATGTGGATCTGTTGATGGGAGACTCTGTTTACCACCCTCTGCCCCAGAGGGAGGAGGGAGGGGTGGTGGTACATAATCCTCCTATAGGTCCATAAGAGCTAAACCTGACTGAAAAATACAGATGCATCCAAGGTGTGTCTGCAGAGACTACCTATCTCACACATTAGCACTGCTGGGGACCTGCAGTATGGCCTATTTCTGCTGTGGACCTGGTGCTGGGTGCCCCACTTCACCCTCAGGGTGAGTACAGTACTTGTAAAATGTGACGGTGTGTAGCTACTCTGTGCTAGTACCACACACGGTCAGTTCCCCCTACCAGGCCGAGGTGCTGTGGGGGTGCATACCCCATCTTGTGATCATCTGTAGACTGCTGATTTGCATGTGCAGTGCATCATGGGTATGGGTGGGTTAACCCTATCCTGGTGACCACAGCAGACTGTGTGGTGACGTGCAGTCCTTCTGCAGCCAGCTAGGGGTTTGCTAGCAACTATGGAGCTGTAGCCCACTGGTTGCTTCACTGCTTGTGGAGCCAGAAGTCATGGGTTCAAACCCACAGTGAGGTTATTTGATAGGGCTGTCCAAAGCATTGTCTATTTTTAATGTACATTAGTGCTGCCAGCAAAACACCCTCAGGGTACTGTAACCATAAGGTGCCTTATAAGGTGTCCTATGGAGCGCCTTATTGGGTGCCCTTTAGGGGACATTATAGGGTTCCGTGGCAGACAGTGCACTTTATAATGTGCCCTATGGAGTGCCTTATAGGGTGCCTTATGCGGCACCTTAGGTTACGGCATGTGAGGGTGTGTTTGCTGGCAGCAATAATTAAAATACAAATAAAATGCCTCAGGAAACAATACTTACATGTCAGGGCTGATGCCTCAGCCAGCCTTATGCATACTGGGGATCAAACTCATGACCTCTGTATTATGAGTCAGTGTATTAACCATTGTGCTACATTTCTATTTCGGTGTTTAGATGTTTGTGAGCCTACTTAAACTTACTGCGCGGTAACGTGCTTAGCGGCGCTTTGCCTGATAATGTGCGCAGCAGCGCACGTTATCGCACACTAATCCCGTTTTGCTACTTTAGACTGAAACGCCCACTCCTTATATGGCATTCTGCACACTAACGCCGGGCGCACATTAAGAAGGTTTAGTAAACATGCCCCTAAATCTGTGTTTTTGCCATGGGGTTTTCAGTCAGTTACAGTAGTTATGCTCCTAGGAAGGTATCACAGTTTTTTTTACAGTTTTATGTGCATCTGTATTGCTGTATTTTATATTTTTGATGTTAATGCTTCTTGCATTTTGATTTAACTTTATAGATCTTAATTGTAAACCACTCTGAAGCTGTTCATATACTGTTGTATATAAATTCTTTAAATAAATGTGAGTCATAGGCTGGAGTTGAACATCCAGCTGGTGGTATGGCCTCCTGTCAAATCTAAATCTGCATATACATTACTCCTCAGACAAATCTAGGAACTGGTTCCTGAGCCTACAGACCTCTCCAGAAGGTATCTTCTCCTCCATCTGCAGAAGAACCAAATGTGAATCTCTGAGGGAATTTTGCCTTAGGCCATTTTCAGAGTAGAAGCATGTGCATACTATCACTTTGAAAAATGCAGCAAAAATCATGCTTGTTGATCTTGCAGTAAAGTTAAAAATGGAATTAACTGAACTGTGTCAAAATGTTAGGCTTTAGATGGTAGACTTTGTAGCTCGTTCACTGCTCCCGCCTCTGGGGAGAACCACAATATTTTAAATAAAACTTCTGCCACAGTGTGTGCAGCCACTTGAAGTCACCATTCACTGCTCGCTTTCAGTATTCAATATGTCCATATGCATGTAGACATTTCAAATGGAAACACGTAAGCCCAGCTCCTCCCATCTCCAGGCAAACTGGGAGTGGACTTCTAACATGGCTGAGCCCCACCATCGGATTCACTGTGGAGAAGGGGGGGGGGGGTGGAGTGGTTTCAGGGCAGGGGGAGGGAGTATCTGAAGGGAGCTGTGTGTTTAGTTCTGTGGAGACTTACCTTTTTGTGGGCTGCCAGTGGATGACTGGCTGTGTGGAGAGCCAGGGGCTTGGGTGGCGTTCCCGCCCTCCCACCCTTAGGGATTGGCTTTTGGCACCTGTGGTTGTTGAGGGCTAGCTAGGCTATTGGGGTTGGGATGGGAAGGTGGTGAGGGGTGGGGTGTGTCATAGCTGGAGTAAGGGAAGGGTATGCATCTCCCCCCACTGTTAATTTATTACCTAAAAGGTGGGGAGAGAGACTGGGGAGTGGTGGACTGTGACATCCTGCAACATGGGCATCTCTGCCATGTGCGGCACAAGTCACAGGGGAGGCTCCCAGAGTTTGGAAGTAGGCGTTAGCCTGGCACCACCGTGGGCTGGGGGGAGGGGAGGAATGAGAATACGGGGCTGAGTTTGGTCAGCATAGGGCTAGGATGCCACTGTCTAGTCTGACCAGTTGGTCTTTGCTGATGATACGATATAGTTGAAATGTTTTCATGCTTTAATATTCTGGTAGTAAAAATAAAGATGTGGCCATGTTTTGCCAAGTACCTAGCATGGGTTTGTTCCTGTACTGTGTGAACATCTGAGCAATCAGAGGGTGGAAGTGTGAATGCCTATGTTATGCATCTGTGCAAGCTGCTCAATATATCTGTGTCATTGTTCATGGACGCAAAATGGTAGAAGAGCTGTAAAGGCTCATGGTACTGCCCTTAAAAATCAAATTATTTATCTGAGGATACTGACAATCATTAACATTGATCCATTTTCATAGCATCTCATAGTGTCTCAGCCGACACTATGCAGCTCCACCACCTCTTAGTCCAACCTGACTACAGGTTTTGATTTTCTGCAACAGGGGCTGGCAAATCACTGAAAATTTTAACAGAAATAAGGCTGTAGCAACTGTGCTGGCATACAAAACTGCAGCGGCATAATGTACTGGTGTCCCAGGAGGCTCTTAAATCAATGCATTTACCAGCACACCCAGTTGCTATGAACATGGTGATGTCAGCAACTTCATTGCCATCAAATACTGCATATAAGGTGGAAATGTAATCGGTAATGAGTGAATTTGGTACCAGCCACATAAAAATCTTACAAATTACATCTTGAGTGCATTGATCTGGGAGTTCTGGGAGTTGGCATGTTGACTAAAAGAGATAATGATGTGTGAATTGACAGAATGGGCATTGTTGCTTGAGAGTGTGGGACGTTTTAATGAAAATAACATGTCAAGGGAAGGATTGACTGGTGTACTAGGATTAAAAGTAAATATATTGTTACAGCAGATAACTCTTGACTAGAACAGATGATAAAACACTACCGAAAATGTGTTTCTAAGAGTGGACAGCATGAAATGTTACAAATAAAATCCTAGAGTATTTTTTAATACTTGTGAAGCTCCATTTTACATTGGACTTTTAGGTAGAAATTGAGATAGTCAGGTCAGGGTGTTTGCAATACCCCCAGTATTTTACAACAGGCTCTGCTGAACATGGAGCCTTTTGTAAAATACATACGAGGACACTAGCAAATACGGGTACATTTGTGCACATACAATGGGAACATCGATTTCAAGAACAGACTCATGCAGAAAAAGAGCAGCATCACTCAACTGCTTCCATATAATTATAAGTGGAAGTACTGACTCCACTACTTCCACACATAACTGCAGGAAATTACGGGCCCGATATTCAAAGGCATTTACATGGCTAAGAGAGCTGTAATCCGTGCACTAAAACAGTTAGTGCCGCTGAATAGCCCTAAGTAATGCTGCTATATGCACCGGTGCTAACCGCTTAGCATCCAGGGATAATCATGTAGCAGCAATAGTCAGTTGCTACCCGGTTATCCCTCAGTAGCGAAAGTTAGGTACAGCAAAAGCTGTCCTAACTTTCACCACTGGAGCTAACCGGGCAGCAGATGAATATCACCGCTGTATGATTAGCTTCTCTGCCATGTGCAACTGTGGGCGACCCCAGATATTCAATGGATTGAATATCCAGGGTTAAACTTCGGTATTTGCTGACCAAATGAATATCAGGCCCTATATATACAGTATAAGAGCCATATTCTAGAAGACAATTATAAATGCAGCCGATTAAGCGGCAAAGCCGTGAATGGTAAATTGTTTTCATTTTAAAGCTTATACAAACTACTAAGCACAATTACCCCTCAGTCTCTGGTTTCAAGCCCTGGCTTAAACAAGTACTTTGCAAAGGTTATGATGCCTCAAAAGAAAAATGTCAAAATATGCATTATTCCCATTGTAAAAAGTGAAATATAGGCATAATTTTTTGGCCTGCCCCAACCACACAAAAGACACACCCCTTTGAATTTGGGAATCCCAAGCCTTCTACACATGTAAATTGCAGCATTCTGAAATCACGGTTTACACATATGTACAATGCACACAT
Organism: Ichthyophis bannanicus; assembly: GCA_033557465.1. Taxonomy (NCBI): domain Eukaryota; kingdom Metazoa; phylum Chordata; class Amphibia; order Gymnophiona; family Ichthyophiidae; genus Ichthyophis; species Ichthyophis bannanicus. The sequence continues at coordinate 361,694,400 of CM066037.1, read as the reverse complement.
GTAAATGCCATAATTGCAAGAGTAGATACTGTGCAAGGCTTATAAAATGATACCCTTTGCATTATACAAATTAATGCACACCTAAGTAGTAGTGCATGAAAATGAGACCTAAGAAGGCTGCTTGTAACACCTAATACATTGCCTCAGATACCAAATTAGATTGTAAGCCCTCTGGGAACAGTTGTACCTCAGTGCAATTCACCTTGAGCTATTATTGAAACGGTGTGAGCTAAATCTAAATAAATGAATAAATAAACTCTGATTCCTCCTGTTCATTTAACAGATTTATCAATCTGGATCCTAGACCAGGGTGTGCAATACTCAGTTACCTACGTAGAACAGGAGCTGAAGGAAAAGCTGATTTAGAACAACTTGAATCATTAGAATTATCTTTAAAATGTATCCAAACTCAAAACACCTTATCACAATCATTCAAAAGTTCTTGTGCTGGGTGATGGCTCCTAATATGGAACCTGACATTGTATAAATAGAAATAGGAAGGTTCCCCCTCTCTGCCTCATTTTGAACATATCCACAATAAGTTTCATAGGCCATTTTGATTGGATTTAGCTCATGCAATTTCATTCAGGTGCACTAGATATTTTCCTCTCCCTGGAGGGCTTACAATCTAAGGCGCTCTTTAACTAAAGTGTGGTAGGATTTTGCTTAAAGCCTAATGTGTGGTAAGTGCAAAGGTTCTGCAGTAATTGTTGGGGTGTGGCCTGCATGTGTCTAACATTTATCATGCAGACAAGTCCATTAGCGTGGATTCCAGCCCTTGACAATGACCATGGGTGCACCTAACACCATCTCTTAAAGTGTTGGAGGTGCACCTACTCTAAATACAACATTGGTGATTAGCTCACTCAGTTCATTCATTGCTCCCTTTATGGGGGTTATTTTAGAAGCCTTATTCAACTATTTACATATGGCGAATATTACACTTACACATATAAATTTATTTATATTCTCTTATATACTGCATCAGTGCAGTTTACATTAAACAAACTGAAATTACATTGAACAGGGCATTATAACTTGGAGATAACTATTTTACAGGGAACATGGGCTATGGAGGGTTAAGTGGCTTGTCCAAGACCACAAGGAGCACCTGTGGGACTAGAAACCCCAGCCCTTCCAGCCCAAGGTTGCTGTCCTCTAGTGGGATTTGAACCCCCAACCTTCTAGCCTGAAGTACCTTGCCCCCAACCACTAGGCCACTCCTCCACTCCAATGGTACCCACATGTAAATGGCAATTTTTAGAAAGGGCTAAATTTACAAGTGGATATTTATAATACATAGAAATTGCAAGGGGTTGTGGTTAGGGCATGGTCTGAGCAGGTAAAAAATCTCTGTGTCTTTCCCTTTTCATATAGGGAATGCATGTGTCAAAATTGTCCATGTCAGGATTTACAGCTGTTCCCTGATGTATATTTTTTAAAAAAGTGCTAATTTCAGCCAACTCTTTACTGGAGTGATTAAGGAGATATCCTCTTTAATCTCCCCATTGTCTATGTCCTCCTTCAAATTGAAATTAAAGAAAGTGGTCTGTTTAGTTAATTGGTGGCATGTAGATTTGTACTTGTATGTTTGCAAAATGGCTCATATAGATGTGTAAATTCTTGCACTTACAAGTGGAAGGGGTGAAATACTACCGGCACTTATATGTGTAAGTTGCTGAGTTCCCCCTGTTGATTTTTCCCACATGTAGAATTGTAAAGTGGCTTGACTAGCTCCATGTATCAGCAAACACACACACATTCCTGTACTATTTTAGAATTCTGTTGTGCATACCATCAGGTCCCAGTGATTTGCAATGATTTATTTTATTTAACAGTATTTAGTTTGTCAGTTTGCTCTATCACCTCTTCTAGATTCAAATAGATGTGCTTTAGTTCCTCTGAACCATCATCTACAAAGAGTGGTTCTAATATGGTTGTCTCCTCAATATCCTCCACCATAAAAAGCAAAACAAATAGTTCATTTTCAGTTATGACTTAATACTCCCAGAGTGCCCCCTTTCTCCCTGTTCTTCGAATGTCTCAACTGACTTCCTTGCAGGTTTCTTGCTATTAATTTGTAGTTATTTTATTTAGCTCATACCTGTCCATAGTAGCTCAAGGCAGGGAGATACCTACTCTACCTGAATGTAACTTGCCTTGAACTACTATGGACAGGTATGAGCATTTGCACCTAACACATTGATTTTGGCACTAAATGTGCATTAGGTGCCAGAACCTCACATAATTTAGAGCTTATAATCTAAGGAGCTCTTTTAATAAAGTATGTGAGGTTTTGGTACCTACTGCACATTTTTTGCCAAAATCAACATGCATTAGGTGCAAATGATTTGCGGTAAGTGTAGAGGCCATGGCTAGCATGTGCCTGACAGTTACCATGCCAGTAGACTCTTTGGCATGCATTCTGTATTTCTGCAGGTGCACTTAACTCCAACTATTGAGTTGGCATTAGGTACACCTATGCTAACTGCAACATTGGCAGTGCATGATGTGTTCCACTGTGCTAACTGCAATGTACTGATCATACCCACTCTCCATTCCTTATCCTCCCATTCACCATCCCAATCTGCAATTTGCAGTTAGTGCACAATCAGCATGCAGTAACTGTAATGCCCCTATGGTAACATTTCCCATTAGCCCTTATGCATAGTTACCGCATGTAAAAGTACATGTTAACTGCTTAGTGCAATTTCATGGGTAGTTGGCATGGGCACCACACCATCAGTGTGAGGAGCAGCTTCAAGGATGCACATTTTAACTGAGAAGACATGGGAGTAAAGAGAGGGGCAGCAGTGCAGCCATACATCTTTTCGGAATTCGCCGAGGGCAGGGACATCCAGGCCGCTTGCTATGTATAACCATGTCCTGGGGTTTGTGCGTGCCATGTCAAACACATCTATGTCCCCGATTCCGGACCCATAGGCACATCCAGACCAGTGCATGCGGAATTAGGGTCAAACAGGGCCCATTTTTCATTTAGACGTGTCAAAGGGCTGGACATGCACGCTACGGAATCGCATCTTGGTGAATGAACAAAGAACAGTAAGCATATATTTATTACCTCAGGTGGATCGGACAACTTGTCCAATCCAATCTATCTGAATGTTAACCCTTTTTCCTGAAAGGGAGCCCTGTGCATGGGAGATGAAGGCTGGCACCTACAAAAGGTTAAACATCCCATTGGTGCATAACTTCACATCATTGTACATATGAGGCCAATAAGCTACCTAGTCAAAGAAATCAATCAGTCTCATCTTGCACAATCTGCCTTTGGTAAAACCATATTGCTTGAGGTACTGTAACCCACTGAACTGTAGAAAGCTCATTATCTTTTCTTTAGTAATATCTCCATTATTTTTCTGACCACTTAGGTAAGGCTTATCAGACTACAGATTCCCACCTCTTCTCTGTTGCCAATTTTGTGAAGAGGGGCCACATCAGTCCTTCTCCATTTTTGAAGAATCTCTCCCATCTCTAAGGTTCTATTAAGTGCATCCTTAAGAAGACCTACCAGAATCTCTATGATCTCCCTCAGTATCCTGGAATGTATCTCTTCCGGCCCCATGGCTTTGTCCACTTTTAGTTTTTCAAGTTGTTATAGAAACTTTCTTCTATGAAAGGTATGGTATCTACTTCATTTCCATACCTTTCAGTCATTTATGGCCCTCATTTCCATCATTTGTGGTCCTTCTCCAGGATTTTCTTCATTGTCACGCTCCAAATAATGGTTCTCAGCATCTTTCATAGTAATATGGTAACATAGTAAATGATGGCAGATAACGACTAACATGGTCCACCCAGTCTGCCCAGTAAATTTATTTAACAGGTTTTTTATACCGCTTTATCATTTCAGTCAAAGCAGTTTACATTCTAACAAACTTGATAATGTACATTAAGCAGGGACATCTAGTCTGCCCAATTTTACAATTCCATTTCTGGCCTTTCTTCTCTCTCAAACATGTCTAAAAAGGTCTTGTCACCTCACTTTACATCTTTAGCCATTTTTCCTTCTGCTTCTGCTTTTGCCATTCTGATTTCTTGCTTTACCCAATATTATTTTCTGTGTTCTTCTTCTTGTGATCTCCTGGGCTTGTTTGTGGCAAATTCTCCTGGAACCTCAAAATATAACTGAAACAAAAATGTTTATAAGCTATGGAGGTCATTCTGATTCTCATTAAGCAGGTCTGGATCTCCGATCCAAACATCCAGACCCGCTAAACGTTCGGATCGCACTGGCAGCCACAGTGCTCCCCTGCCGACTTGTGTGAGGAGCTCTGTTTGTGGGTGGGAGGTGGTTGGCTGGTGGAGGAGCGAGAGTGGCCGGTGGGCAGGAACATGACCCCGGACATACAGGGCCGATTCTGAGGTCAGCCCTGTATTTTTGGTGTTGGCCATGTAGATGGGGAACCAAAGAGGTGAGGGGCACAGGGGGTTCCCCGCAGCCCAACCCTGGACATGGAATGCCAGATTGGGGGTTGGGCTGTGGGGAAAGAAGTTTATGTTCTGCAGCCAGGGATTGCAGCTCCTGAATGGAGTCACGATGCCATGGTGACGGGATGCCATGGCACTGTGGCACCTTTCAGGAGCCTGGCTGAGTTAACTGGGTAATTGGCTGGATGTCTGGGTTGCCTTAGTTGGGGCACATCCCGGATGTCTAGCCACTATGTCGCGATTCTGCTCCTGCGGGGATATCTAGCCCCTGCAGGAGCAGAATCGGGTGCATCCCTGAGCTGTTCGGATGTCTGGATGTCCGGACTGCCCGGGGACACACAACTTAGAATTGGCCTCCACATGTATGATCTTCTTAGCCAAAGACCCTGCTACTGTAAGTACAAGAAAAAGCTTTTCTTTCAAGCAACTGTTCCACAGACTGAAAACTTGAACAGCCTTTCTGCAGCAACAGATTTATGAAAGGCAAAAGAGCAATATAATTTCTATATGGCAGCAACAATTTCTATAAAGTAACAGAAACCTGCAGAGACAGACTCTTAATCAATCTTCACAGGTTCAAGTTTCATTAAAGAAAGCTAATTAGGCATTTTTTGAGCAACTTATTCAAAGAGACAGCAAAGGTATAGGCAGTTAGAAAACTATTCAAAAATCAAGCAAAAAGAAAAACTTTGACAGACCGATCCACTCAGTGTGCTTTCCCCCAGTGCTCTGAAGACCACCTGTGGGGCTTATTACCAGTGGTTTTAAAAGGCGAGCTCTTGTTTCCTTTAGTTTGACCTCCTCAGCCAGAGACTCCTGCTGAGCAAATGGTAACTGAGCCCAGCTCTGCTAAAGAAGGTCGCATATTTTTATTCCTGGAAATTATCATGGTGTCTGTCCTTTGGAAATTAATAGACAACCCATTAAACTTAAGCTCATCATAATCAGAGCTAAATCTTGAATCAACTACAAAGGGAACAATTAACAATATGTTGTCTGCGTAAATCCAAAACATGATCCTCAACAGCTGCAAAAGTTTACAGAAGGGAAGAAAATAGATGTTAAATAGTTTCACTGTAAAAGCAGACACCTGTAGTACTCTACAGGGAGTCTTCTATCATGCTGATATTTTCTTGCCAATATGTTTTTGCTGTTCTCTGTTACTCAAGTACAATTTAAACCACATTAAAACAGTGCCACCAATCCCAATTAAGCACAAATGAGAAATCAACATATCAGGAATAACTGCATCAAATGCAGACTTTATATCAATACAGAGAAGCAGATATGCTGAATCAAAATAGCATCCATTAACAAGGCAACCAGGGTCTCTGAGCTATGTCCTGTGCTGAAATCATGTTGCCATGGATCTAAAATCTTATTCACATTTTAAAATTTCTCTAATTGCTGCTGAACAGACCATTCAATGATTTTTCCAAGTAATGGTATTCTCAAAATTGGCTGATAGCACATTCATATGTAGGTAATGAGGACCTTTTTTTTTTAAAGTGGGCCAACAGAACACCATTTCAGATCAGTTGGTAAAATACCAGATCCCAATGAAGGAAATACTAGATCTCTTAAAAATTCATCATCTTAGGTGTCAAAATACCATCAAGTAGGCATGTTGAGGATTTTACTTTCTGAATATTTTAATAATCCATTTAACCATTACTTGAGTAAAATGGTCCCATAGACTCTATACAAAACTCTATACAGATGTTATTTTAAGGGCCCTGCCATCTATACTCAAAGCAGTCCAATTATAGAATAATGCCTTAGCTTTATTTTGAACTCCCCCCCACCAACACAAGAGACTCCTGGCTCTCCTCCTTTCTGGATGCATCTTCCCCTTCCCTTATTCTTGGGGAATTTAACATCTACCTTGATGACCTATCTGACACTTATGCCTTAAAGCTCCTTTCCATAACCATCTCATTCAACTTCCAGTTGTGCTCTACTGCTCCTATTCACAAGCATGATCACTGCCTTGACCTTGTCTTCTTCTCCTCCAACAGCTCACCCTCAAATTTATCCACCTCAGTTTTTCCCTTATCTGACCATTACCTGCTAACCTTCACTCTTAGCCACGCCCCATCCTGGTCTTGCCTGATCTCCACCAACATATTTAGAAATCGTCACACTATCAACCCTTCAGCTCTTTCCACTGCCATCTTATCACCTCTTTCCTCTACTATGTCATCTGAGTCTGTTGTTGAGGCAGTATCATCCTATAACACTATGCTCTGCTTTGGATGCACTTGCTCCTCCCATTACATGCCCTGTGAGGTGTACCATACCTCAACCATGGCTATCTTCAACAATCTGCTACCTACGTGCCTGTGCCTGCTTAGCTGAGCACCTTTTGGCTTAAATCACATAAAGTATTGCCTCTGTGTTTGTCCTGTCTTGTCGCATTACAACCTGGAATTAAAATGGAATTTTGGGGGTTAGCAGGATGTGATATGACAATATGCCTATGAATGTGCAAAATATCATTTATTGTGACACAAAAATAATTAAGACAAAAAAAAATACCTGAAAGTAGGAGTGCGCATATGTATTCACCCCTAAAAGTCAATACGTTGTAGAGTCACCGTTTGCTGCAATTACAACTGCAAGTCTCTATTATCTTAGCTGTATGTCTCTATTGGCTTAGCTGTATGTCTCTATTGACTTAGCACATCTAGCCACTGGGATTTTCACCCATTCCTTAAGGCAAAACTGCTCCAACTCCTTCAGGTTAGATGGGTTGCATTGGTGTACAGCAATCTTCAAGTAATGCCACAGATTCTCAATTGGATTGCGGTCTGGGCTTTGACTAGACCATTCAAAGACATTTAAATGCTTCCCTTTAAACCAGCTTTAGCAGTATGTTTAGGGTCATTGTCCTGCCAGAAGGTGAACTTTCGTCCCAGTCTCAAATCTCTGGCAGATGGAAAAAGGTTTTCCTCAAGAATTGTCCTGTATTTAGTGCCATCCATTGTTCCTTCAGTCATGACCAGTTTTCCAGTACCTGTTGATGAAAAACATCACCACAGCATGATGCTGCCACCAGCATGTTTCACTGTGGGAATGGTGTTCTCGGGGTGATGGGAAGTGTTGGGTTTGTGCCACACATGGTGTTTCCCATGATAGCCAAAAAGTACACTTTTCGTCTTATCTGACAAGAGAACCTTTTTCCATGTGTTTGGGAGGTCCACCGCATGCTGTTGTGCAAAATCCAAACATGTGTTCTTACTTCTTTCTTTAAGCAATGCTTTTTTTTTTCTGGCCACTCTTCCATGAAGCTCTACTCTGTGAAGTGTATGGCTTAATGTGGTATGGCTTAATGTGGAGTGTGGAGTGTATGGCTATGGAGTGTATGTGGAGTGTATGGTTATGGAGTGTATGGCTTAATGTGGACAGATACTCCCATCTCCGTTGTGGATCTTTGCAGCTCCTTCAGTGTTATCCTTGGTGTCTTTGTAGCATCTCTGATTAATGCCCTCCTTGCCTGGTCTGTGAGTTTTTGGTGGGTGGCCTTCTCTTGTAAGGTTTGTAGTGGTGCCATATTCTTTCTGTTTTGTTATAATGGATTTAATGGTTCTCCGTGGGATATTCAGAATTTGAGATATTTTTTAGTAATGCAACCCTGATCTATGCTCCTCCACAACTTTGTCTCTGACCTGTTTGGAGTGCTCCTTGTTCTTAGAAACATGATGACAGAAAAAGACCACATGGCCTATCTAGTCTGTCCTTTCATATCAACCACTACAACACTATTACCCTTTATTCCTTTTCTGAAATCACTGAGGAAGAAACTGCAAATCTTATCTCCTCCTCCAAATTGACTACCTGCTCCTCTGATCCCATTCCCACCATCTACTAAGCTCTATCTCTTCCACCGTCATCCCTTCCATCTGACATATCCTTAATCTATCGCTTTCCACTGCAACTGTTTCTGTGGCCTTCAAGCATGGTCTGGTTACACCTCTCCTCAAAAAGCCCTCTCTGGACCCTGCCTGTCCTCCAGTTATTGGCCTATCTCTCTCCTCCCCTTTGGTTCAAAACTACTTGAATGAGCGATTCACTGCTGCTGGCTTGACTTCCTTTCCTCTCAAGCCCTTCTGGACCCACTGCAGTCTGGCTTTCATCCTCTACATTCCACAGAAACAGTTCTTGCCAAAGTCTCCAGCAACTTGTTCCTCACCAAATCCAAGAGCCTTTACTCAATCCTCATCCTTCTTGACCTTTCTGCTGACATTGACCATGTTGATAACTACCTTCTGCTCAATACTCTCTCTTCACTTGGATTTAGTGGCTCTGTTCTGTCCTGGTTTTCTTCTTATCTCTCCCAGTATACTTTTAGTGTACTGTATATTCTCATGGATCCTCCTCTACTTCCATCCTGCTTTCAGTTGGTGTACCTCGGGAACTCTCCTTTTCTCTCTCTGCACTCAGTCCCTTGGTGCACTTATTTCCTCCCATGGCTTTCAATTCCATCTTTATGTTGATGATTCTCAGATCTACCTCTCTGCATCTGAAATCTTTCCAGGAATCCAGTCCTGGATCTCTGTCTGCTTATCCAATATTGCTGCCTGGATGTCTCACTGCTGTCTGAAATGGAACATGGCCAAAACCTCCTAAACCCACCTTTCCACTTCTCCCTTCTCTATTTCTGTGGATGACATCACACTCCTTCTCATTTCCTCAGCTCACAACCTTGGGGTCATCTTTGACTCTACTCTCTCTTTCTCTGGGCATTTCCAACAGATGGCTAAAACCTGATGCTTCTTTCTCTATAACATCAGCAAACTTTGTCCCTTTCTTTCTACTCACACTGCTAAGACCCTTTATCCACTCACAAGTCATCTCCCACCTTGACTATTTATTTGTCTTTTTTTTTTATACCGCACTCTTTAGAATCAGTGCGGTTTACAAGTAACAATAAATTGTACAATGTAGAAAGGAATGCACATTGAAACTTACAAGGAACAGGAGATAAAACTTGGTTTTCAACAGGGATAACTATATACAAGTTTCTACAGAGGTGACTATATACAAGTTATGTAATTGTATCAACAGCTATGGTTTTGTCAGCATGAAAGGTAAAGGGTGTGCTGGGTTATGTCATTGTGACGGGTAGAGAGGGCATGCTGGGTTATGTTATGTCACCGGGCTGAGAGTAATGCTGAAGGAAAAGGTGGTGCATTAGAGCCTTCCTGAATTGTGCGAGGTCAGAAATAGACCGGATGGTGGTAGGGAGGGCATTTTAAAGAGTGGGTGCATAAAATACAAAAGTTCTGTTCTTTGTTGCGAGGGAGCATTTTATTGTTGCCTTGTGGACAGCGAGTGTGTTGGCAGCTGTTGATCTGGATCTATTCTGAGGAGTGGGGTGAACAAGGTCTGTGAGGGAGGTGGAGGATAGTCTGTTCAGGGCTTTGAAGGTAATCAGTAGAACTTTGAAGGTGAGTCTGCAGTAGATAGAGAGCCAATGGAGATTTTGCAAAAAATGAGTTATGTTAACTCTTCTGGAGGCTCCATGCAGGATAAAGGCAGTGGCATTCATTGCCAGTTGAAGTGGGTTAAGTGTGCTCTTAGGGAGACCATGTAGGATGGTGTTGGTGTAGTTGAAGTAGGAGGTTACAAGGGTTTGAAATATCATCCGGAAGTCAGCAGGCTCCACTAGGGAGCGTAGATGGCGAATTGTATGTATCTTGTGGTAGATTGCCTTGAGGGTGTTGCTTATATGCGTTTTCATGTCAAACTGCTGGTCTAGGGTGACGCCCAAGTAGCGGATGGTGGGCTTACTTGGGAGCTCTGCGTCTCTCACCTTAATTGAAGCAGGAGGGGTGAAGGATTAATTTCTTGTGATAAATAGGACATCAGTCTTATAGAAGTTAAGTCTGAGGTTTTGAGTGCAGAGCCAGTCAGTAACAGCGTCCAAGCATCTTGTTAGTAGCGAGAAGTCAGGCTGGTCAATAGAGAATGGTGTGAACAGTAGTACGTCGTCGGCATACACAAGGCAGGAGATGTTAAAGAAGCGGATGATTGAGCAGATGGGCTGTATATAGATGTTAAAAAGGAGGGCAGAGAGAGAGGAGCCTTGGGGGATGCCTTGCTTTTGTTGAAAAGGCTCAGAGATAGTACAGTCAATTTGTAATTGTTGCCATCTATCTGATAGGTAGGACTTGCACCAGCTCAAGGCTGAACCATAGATTCCCTTCTCTTGAAGACATGTAAGGAGCAGCTCATGGTTGACTGAGTCAAAAGTGGAGGCAATGTCCATGAAGATTAGTGCATAGCCTTGTTTGAAATTATTAATCCCAGTGAGTAGAGTGGTGTGGATGCTCTCGAGTTCTCTAAAGCCGTGCTGGCATGGGTCAAGAGGAGCAGCAGTCTCAATGTGGTGCTGGATTTGGAGTTGAACAACCTTCTCAATTATCTTTGCCAACAGGGGGATGCTGGAGATTGGACGATAAGATTCTGCCTTCTGGGGATTCAGCTTGCTGTTCTTTAGGAGGGGTCGCTTTAGAATCTAGGGGAATGCTCCTGTTGAAAAGGACAGCTCCATGATCTTAGCTAAGTTTGGGCTGAATTTGGCACACAGGGATCTTATCCAGAATACTGGGCAAGGGCCACTGGGGGATGTGGTGGTGTTGATGGATATGGACTATTATAACCTGCTCCTCCCTCTGAATCGTTTTGAGGAAAAGCTGATGGCTGAAACTGCAAAGCTTTAATTTACAAGCTATAACGCGGGCGGCATCGGATTTAAACATTTGAGCAGTATTATTACAATTACTCCCCTGAGGAAACCGACAGTGGTGAAACGCCTCAGCGGTGCCCTGTAAGAGCGTCGCTGTTCTGTTGTGCATCACACTTACCTTGGTAAAAAAACGTATTATTGATTTCCTGTTTAAAGGTCATTGATGCGATATGAGCAATTTCTGGTCAGGCTTGCCTGCCAGTTTGCAATCAATGAGTCTGAGACCTTGGAAATCAATAGTTTGTGGTCTTTAATTTTTGTGAAGTCTAAAGAATGATAATATTAAGAAAATTACCAGTTATGCTGTTATAATTGAACGCATCCCCTTATTCATGAGTTATACGTTCAGTAAGAGACCTTATAATTGTTAATACCAAACTAATAACACCTCAAGTGATAATTTTGGTCAAAACAAACATTTTGACTGCTATTTTGCACAATATTTCAGCGTCCCCATTTCGGGGATGCTATGCATGAAAGGGCGGGTGAAGTGGCTGTTATATAAAACAACTGCAAATAATGTCAAACAACTGCAAATAAATTTCCAAAACTTATTATAAATGAAATGTAATTAGTATTATGTGGAAATGATCTTTATGTATCAAAAGTGTGTAGCCAGCCACATCACATATGACAGTGGTGCATGACATGTACGGGGGCAGAATATGGAGAAGGGAATGGCCCACAGTAGGCCATGGATGTGGCAGACTCAAGTCAATGAGGGTGGCCCAGATGTGTGGGTATGCCCAAGAAGGGATGTGGAGGGACCCATGGCAGGGTGGATGGGCTGGAGGAAGGGGCCACATGCTGCTACAGACACCTGTCCTATGCATGGGGCCACCTGTGTGGCAGCCTTACCACCCCATGGTGACATAAATTGTGCATCCACAGTGCCCGATGGCTGACATGCATGCCCTGTGCAACTAGATGGTGATATGCTGGGGGTACCATTTGTATGCAACATACCACGCACATGTCCTGCCCCCATGACAGCCACCATGTGTGCGGCACTAGCATCATGCAATGGGCAGGTGACACTGCACCCTTGGCATATCTCAGCAAAAATATTGGCAGAGTGGGCCTTGAACCCCTGGACCCAGAGGCAGTCCCCATACCAGCAGCCCATGATGGAACACTGCTGTGACCAATGTCCCAGGCAGGCAATCTGCATGATGCACAGAGGCATAGGCCAGCCACACATGGTATGGACATGCACAGGCCCGTGGCAGCTGCTGCACATACCACAGCCCCTCCCTAGGTGCTGACATGTGCATTGAGTGGTATGGGTATATGGCTCAGGCAGTCATGCAAAGTAATGTATATGTCAGCTGCTATCCATTCATCATCATCCTCCAGCATTGAAATAACTTCATGTAATTTGTAATGCCTTGACATTCTAAAGCTGAAAAATGTGAAAAATCATAAACAGACAACACAAAAACACCAAATAGCATGGTTTGTGAAATAATTCCATACTGCACATGCTCTGTTACACTTAATTGCTCATATTATCACTCATTGCAAACGCCCTACCCATTCATGCATAGCGTACCCATAACGGGGACGGCAGAAATATGTATCATACTCAGAATGGAATCACTGTAAATTCTACATACAAATATATTTGATTACAAACAATATATTAAACAAAAATCAAGCTTACTTGAGAGAATGACTGATTGTGTTCTTGTCGAAAAAACGCTACTTTTCAAGCGTACGATAAAGTTAGAAAATTTTACTAAACTCTTACTTCAAGTCCTTTTATCGGTTCTGCAGGTGAACATATCACAGAACTTTTTGTAATGCATTCATTCTACATTTGTTCCTAATAAAATATTGTGTGATGGAATTGTTTTATGCGTGGTTTAATATGACCTGAGGCATAAAATTTGAGCGTACCCATTTCGGGGACACTATGCATAAATGGTTGAATCAACCAATGAATGATGGCTCTAATGTTTAAAATAACCACATTTACTCCCTGTTCCATTTTCACAATGCTGAAGACAAGAGAACTGCCTGAGATTATCAGAAATGCCATTATCACCAAACATCAAACTTCAAAAGGATACAAAGTTATCTCCAAACACTTTGGGACTCCTGTTTCTACAGTCTGTAATGGAACTGTCAAGAACCTCACAGGATGTGGTGGGAAGAGGAAAATTAATCCAAGAAGTCTTCAAAGTTTAGTGCACACCACGTACAACATCCAAACAGTTTAAGGCTATCTGGAGCAATCTGGAGTGGTCGTTTCAACCCACACCATATGCCATACACTAAACAAAGAAGAATTTCATGGGCAAAGGCCAAGAAGGACCCCCACTGCTCAAAGACAGATATAAAAAGGCATGCCTGATTTTTGCCCAAACCCACCTTGAGAAACCACAATCCTTCTGGGAAAATATTCTGTGGACAGATGAAATCAATCTTGAGCTCTTTGGCAATGTAGACCATTGGTACATTTACAGGCAAAGAAATTAAGCTTATAAGGAAGAAAACACCCTTCCTACAGTTAAATACGGTGGAGGTCCCATAATATTATGGGGCTGGTTTGCTGCCTCAGGAACTGGAGGCCTGGAACATTTTAAAGGAATCATGAAGTCAGAGGACTACCAAGGTATTTTGGAGCAAAATGTGCCACCTAGTGTCAGAAAGCTAGGTCTGGGTCAAAGTTCATGGGTCCTCTAGCAGGACAATGACCCAAAACATATATCCAAAAGTACAAAAGAATGGTTAAAAAGGAACAAATGGAGTGTTTTAAACTGGCCAGCAATGAGTCCTGATCTCAAGCCCATCGAAAACCTTTGGAAAGAGCTGAAATCTGCCATTGGTAAAAGGAATCCTGGAAACATTCCTAAGCTGAAACAAATTGCAGTTGAAGAGTGGGAGAAACTGCCAGCAGACAGATGTATAAAACGTATAGATGGCTACAAGAAACATTTGGAGGCTGTCATCACTGCCAAGGACTGTGCAACCAAATATTAGTAAAGGGTGCCATTAATCCTCTCCAGGTCATCTAAATTGCACAGACATCTTATTTTTTGTTGTATACCTCTGAACATACTATTAAAATATTATGATGACATATAGTTGGAATATTTCCAATTATTTCTCAAGATATTGTACACAAAGTTCCTAAAATGCAAGGGTGTCAATAATGTAGACCACAACTGTATGTGTATCTTACCATACTCTAGTCTCCAGTTTCACTATGGAGGTCATTCCAGAACACAAATAAACCAGTTAGACATGCGGGATAGATGTTTTTCTCACTAAAATATCTAGAACCATATTTCAAAATCATGCAGCCCTACACGTACACAGTGCATGGATGGGGATCTCAAAACATGGGCTGGGAGGGATGTGGCAAACCACGAAGATATAGAAAGCATATTCAGGAAAGGCCCATGTATGTGGTAGTGTTTCCCATGAACACCTATGTTATATCAGCGGCAATGTGGAATAAGGCCAGAACTTAGAAAAATTTCTGCTCTGATCTTCAACATGTCCCACAGAGATGAATGGCTGTGACATGTCTGTACTGAACTGGTGTGTGTTGTCTGGGAGAGCACAAGATGCAGTTGTAAAGAATGGAATGCACAGGTGAGGAACATTTGTAAGATTGCAAATGCAATGTGTGCCTTTGAGTCATTCCTGACTCCTGGTGACCCAGAAGCTCCTGGGTTTTCTTGGCAGTGTCACTGGAAGTAGGTTGCCAGGCCTTTCTTCCAAGGCAATGGAGGGTTAAGTGACTTGCTCAAGGCCACAAGGAGTGCTAGTGGGAATTGAATCCTGGTTGCTTGGTTACCAAGCCAGTGTTCTAACCACTAGGCTATTCCTCCACTCCTAGTTATATGATTAGGGAACAATAAAAAACACCTCTACAGAAATATAAAGCACTGTAATAGTCTTTATTCTGGCTATACTGATATTTACTATTTATGCTAAAGGGGCTATTCTCGGCTTCCCTAACAATTCCAGTGTTTGGAAAAATGGGAATGTAGATGTAAGGATGATATGTGACGTAGTATGGAGCTGAAAAATGCAGATTGGATGTGCTGTCCTGAGAAGTCATGCAATTATGGCTTCACAGCAGTTGTTTACAGGTGCAGGGCATGGTTTTGGCAGAGATATGTTATTTGTGACTACAGGTGAGAGTGTGTGCATGTGTGTGTGTGTGCATGTGTGTGTGTGTGTGTGTGTGTGTGTGTGTGTGTGTTTTGAGTGTTGCATGGGAGGATCTGGTGTGCTCATCTGCAAATCTGGGGTGACCTGAATGCCTGGCCAGTACCTGGACTGTAGGGATGACCGCAGCGTCATCAGGTGCCAGTGTGATTGGGCAGAATAAATTAAAACAGGTTCTCTATAGCTAAATGTCAAAACATATCCCTGTCTCAAACAGCACTAAGACATACCCAGGAGCACCATCATTGGTCTCTGAAAATGTGCACATTTGTAGAGAGCGATGATGGTGCCTTTGGACATATATTAGTGCTATTTGCACTGTTGAATGCTCCCATTCTGAGGGTCCCTTAATAGTGACAGGGATATGTTTTGACATTTCACTATGGAGAACATCTTCTGATTTTTTCTGGTCCATACTTAGCATTGTACAGACTGTTTTCAGAGATGACCAATGCAAACATAACTAAGGATGTCTTCTACTGCCATGTATGTTGTGATGCAAGGTATGTCATGACAAACATATCACTTTCTACCTGCTTTTATGCTATCTTAGAGCACACTGAGATTACTTTTTAGTGTTCTGGAACATGCATCTAGTTTGTATCAAAATTTATGTGTAGTTTGCATGAACACAACACTGTCAGTGAGTGGAGCAGCTTAGGAGATGCACGTTTTACAGGGGAGCATGGCCATTTGTGGGTATATACTGGAGATGGGTGGGATCGAACATATCCATCGTTTCAGAATACAAAGAGCACAGGGACGTACAAAGCCACTTGCTGCATATAGCCATGTTTCATAGTCTATAGTGCTTGGTTCACACCGCGCTGAAAACGTCTACATCCCTAATTCCGAAACCTCAGTTGCGTCTATCCCCGTGGCTGCAGAATCCCATTTAAATTGAGCCCATTTTCGACTTGGACGTGCCCTGCAGGCCAGACATGCATATTCTGGAAATGGGCTCCATGAATTTTGTCTTGATTAGATTGTAAGCTCTGATGAGCAGGGACTGTGTCTTACATATGCATGTACAGTGCAGCGGATATCTTGTAGCGCTATACAAATGATGATCATTATTATTAGTAGTGAGACAGAGAAAGGAAAAAACAACAAGAGACCAACCCAATACAGGCTGTATAAGTGAACAATGCTTACAGGAAAAGATAGTGCTATTTAGAAGTCCAAAAAAAATCTAATGTTTTCCATCTCTGTTGACATGCAAAGGTGTGATTTATACCTGTCTGTTGTTACCTGTTTATATTTCTGAAACTGACATAATACATTGCACTCAATGTTCATGTCCAAAGTAGGCATAGACTTCCAGTTGGTTATAACCACTTTAACAAACATGGCCAGCAAAAAATCAAATAAATAAGCATTAGATTTGGTTAGGGATGTGTTAAGACAAAGTGATCTTCAAAGAACTATCTTATAGGATAATCTTTTGTTAATGTTTAAGATACACTGAATCCTTGACCACAATACTAACCAATTATTTTGAACACATAGACAGTCAAATACCATATGAGAAAGGGCATCTCTATCGACATTACATGACCAACATTGATTACTTTCTGCCCCTACAAATTTTGAAATCTTTAATGGAGTCCAGAATGCTCTATTCTTTAGAAAATATACAGACTGCAGATAAAGAAATAAGAATCCGTTTGGATCAGAACGTTTCCTAGTTTTGGGAGGTAGGGGTCGGGGCAAAATCCCTTTCCCAAACTTTCTGAATGCCTAATTCAGGTTAGCATCTCATTTTCATAACATAGTATAAAATGGTGTTGCAATGCAGCCACTGTTCAGGTCATATCTTCCAGCTCCTAAATCTCTAACAGCTGATCTATAATTAGACCATTATACTATAGTGTAAAGGGTGTTTTAATTATAACCATTGGAATTGTTGGTTACAGGCAAGAACAAATCCCATTGTAACTTCACAAAAATCTTCAATTTCACTGCCTGACACAACTGACCAGTACTCCAAATATTTTTATCTTGCCATGCTTTCCAACTAGTTGGTTTAGAATTAACCCAAATTAAAATTATTCCAGACTGGAGATTAGTGAGCTGTCAGCCTGTCAGAATCAAAAGTTTTCTCAGTCTTGTGGACAGCTGCTAATGTGGCCAAAATGGTTAAAAAGTCACGAAGCTGCAAGGTAAGACCATCCCAGTCAAAAGTTATCTGGAAAGGGGTCTCCTCAGTTCTTAATACTTCTACTAATAATAATCATTTGTATAGCGCTACAAGGTGTACACAGCACTGTACATATAGATGTAAGACACAGTCCCTGCTCATCATAGCTTACAATATAATCAAGATTAAAACAGGGGCAGATTCCACATAGGCCACCTATGTCCCAGAGGCACATGCAAATTGGGCATTGGGGAACATTTTCAACAGTATTCTGCATCCACAGGTATAGACACACATGTGTTTCTGTAATTGGGCCGAGACATTTTCGGCGTGTCCCACTGAACATCTCGGGCATGTACAAGCACCGAAAGCACCGACAATCTCATTTCTGGGGACATCTCAGCGGTCACTTTATTCTGAAAACTTCCACGTCTCCAATCGAGCATGTCTCTGCAATATAAACGTGGATGCCTCTGGAAGCCACGCCTCTTCGGTTTCAACATGCATCTCCTAAGCTTCTGTTCTCACTGGGAAATGGTTTTAAAGGTTCCCATAAAAAGTGCAATTTCACTGAGGGGGAGCTAAACCTCATGTTACAAGAGATGCGTGCTGGATGTTCTGATAGGCAATGAGGGCATACGAGTGGATGTCTAAAACAAGCAGCGTCAATGCCTCACCATCTGCTGCAAGCTCAATGCCATATATCACAATAACAGAGATACTGAGGACCTGAAGTGCAAGTGGAGGCACAACAGCTCCTGACATTTGACTACAGCTGTCCTATACAATGTTCTCTCTCGGTCTTGGCTTATCTTAGCCTGAACACATCTATTATCTGTGGGGCAATCCTGCCTGCCTTTTCAGTCAGCTTGCGGCAATGCTCCCCTGGTCATGCCTGTGTGGGCATGGGAGGAGGGATTGTTGTGTCATCTTACCCAGTAGCCAGCCTCCAGAGATTTCACCCCTCTCAAAGCTTGCATAGATCCCGGACTGGGTAAGGATAGATACATTGTGGCATGATCCGGGGAATCTTGCAACAACATCAGTAAGTTCTCCCAGTGCATTGCTCTCCTCTTGCATATTGAAAGAGTGGAATGTTTTTCTCTTGTGGAATGTGGCCTCCTTCTGTTGAGGGGGCCTCAAGGCCACGTGTGTACAATCAATCAACCCCATGACAGAAGGAAAACCAGCCACCTCATGACATTGAAGCATTGTCTGTTGTGTCTGCTGCACTGTGTGAGGGAATGCAATATAATCTGAGGCACGCATCAGGAAAGCGCTCAGAAACTGGGTGATGCTCTTGGACACTGCCGCTTGGCTCAGACCTGCAGTGGCTTCCAGTACAGATTGAAAGGCACCTGTTGCTAAGAAGATGAGTGCTGTTGTCACCTTTAGATGCACAGTAAGGGACTGTCCCCTATGTGTTATTGCACTGAGGGGGGGTTCGAACTCCTGGTACAGTTGATGTATGGCTTCCCTATCAAAGCAGAATCTGGTGATACTGTGTTCATAAGTAAGATCCATGTCCTGGCTTCTCAGCCTAGGTACCCTCTGATAGAGAAGAGAAGAGAGTGCAAGGAGGCTACCCTATCTGTCTCATGCATCATGGCCATTGCAAACCAGGCATTCATTTCCTCCATGCTTTGCAGAACCCAACACCAACAACTCCCATGCACTTCCAACCTTACTATGTACACACACACCTTCACTTGAAGGGACAAATCCTAGAAGACATCAGAAAACTGTCTAAGTCCTGGCCTTGTTCCACGTATCTGATAGGAATAACAGGCACATCTGGGGCAAAGGCCAGAAACATGCATGGGGCTTTTTGAAATATGGTTTACATGTTTCCAGGGCTGGACATATCCACATCCCCCATTCCCGGTATGTGCAAAATCCCCCTGCAAACAAGATAAATGTCCACAGGTGCAGTGAACTGGAACACATTCAGAGACGTTTTTACCACATATACATCTTTCTACGCACGGCTTCTGGAATGGCCCTAATAGTGAAACTGGGGACTAGAGTATGGTAAGAAACATATAAGCGAAATGCACCCACTTCAATGAAATATGAACACATCCAATCATTCTACCTTCCATAAAATAGCAGCAACCATCATAACCATCATCAAGAAATCATGTATCCAATATTGTAAATATGCCTGTTATATCCAAGTCTTTAATTCCTTGTTCTATGTAAATTTCATTTTGTTTAATGTTCAATGTAAACTGCTTTGAATGTAAGAAAAGTGGTATAGCAAAATTGTTAAATAAATAAAAATAAGTAGTGGACAAGAGCGTGAGGATCATCAGGATTCAAAAGCGGCTTCAAAGAGGTAGGTTTTTAGCTTGGATTTGAATAGATGTAAAGAAAGGGCCCAATGCACAGACTTAGGTAGTTTTTTTCCAGGCATATGGAACAGCAAGATGGAATGGGCGAAGTCTGGAATTGGCAGTGGCAGAAAAGGGCACAGATAATAGGTATCTGCCAGAGGATCAGAGTTCCTGAGGGGGACAAGTCATATGGGCTAGAACACGTGAGCTAATCTTGTTCTTCCAAATCTTCAAACCATAAATCCCCTTCTCACAATACAAAGGAAATATGATACTGTAAAAAATCTGAGATTACTATTTTAACTCAGTGGCATAGTCAGCTATATCACATGATGGTTATGGAAAAGATAAATTTCAAAGAGGAGCAACTTTCACAGTGGAGGGACTTTTTAAAGGGTGGGAGCCATACTGGATGGCTCTGTCATGTAGAACGAGGAGTTCTCTTCTGAATGGGTGAGACTGACTCTGTGTATGTGTGGAAAAAGGCGGCTATGGTGTTTCTGGTGGAGAGTAGCAATAGGTTGTGCTTAGTTATACACTAGGAAAGGGTTGTGAGTGGGTTTGGGGGAGGAAGGGTTTATGGTTGGGGTAAATACATTGATGCTGTAACCATGGTCTATTTGTTTGATTATAGAAATGGGTGCTTTGCAGAAAATCAGATGTCTTTGTTGACTGTAGATGTCTTTGTTTCAATAGCAAAGATTTAAATATAACACGTTTTTGAAAATAACAGAGACATTCTGTATATGAAGTAAGTTTAATTGAGTTTCTATGATGATGTTACATTTGTTCTGCCCTTCTTGTTTGGTGCTTGAGCAAATACAATTGCTGATGAAGTGAAAGGTTATTATGCCTTAAAGCATTTTTCTTACAGTGCAATTGAGCTTCACCATTCAAGGCAATGGAAAGTACTGAATTCCTATTGGAGACCTGAGCGTCCTCTGATAGGTCTGTGAAATCTGGTAGACTGCCTGCAAGGCTGGTGATTGATAAATTGAGGTTGATATTAGCTAAATTTCTACACCAGGGTATGTTTGGAGTGGCAGTGGTAGGGAGACTAATAGATGGTAGACATAAGCAAATATCAGTAATGAATGGTCAGTCCATGGAAGAGGGAGGGTTGAAACATTCTTTAAAGAAGAGTAAACAGTCTCTAAGGAAGAGACTGGATCTAGTTTATGCCCTGCTACAGTGGGGAAGGAAAATCCCTTATCTTTCATAAAGGTAAGAAAGTCTATGTCTCTTGACATGAGGGAGATCAACTTGCATATTGAAATTGCATAGGACAATTACCTCTGGGTATCATGCAGCTATAGCAGAGACAGCTTTATTTACCTCATTCCATGATGCCATTGTAAGGGTAGGAGGACAATCTGGCACCCATCTGAAAAAGAAAGGCATCTGAGTGTGAAAGAATCTATCCTACTAAGCTGGAATATAGGATATTCAAAAGAAAAGAAACAGCATCACCACCATCTTTGCTACAGGATCTGTTCTTTAAGGAGTAGGACTTGGCGGGAGTGGAGCTCTAATGCCATAAAGCAAGTTTAGTTCCTCTTCCTTGAGGTTGGATTAGATGACAAAAAGACTAAATCTAACGTTTCATTACATATAAACTCATGCAAAAGAAGTGACTTCTGCCAGAGGGAATGTCCATTCACTAGACCTACCTTAATTATTGAACCAAACTAATTCTGAGAAGTTATGCCCACATTACTATTACACTGTTTTATGTTCAGAAGGTGGGTGTCTGGGAAATGCATTGGCAAAGTATAAATCTGCATAACCAGATCACTGGGATCTGAGTCATAGGCAATGAGGAAATATGGGCAGAGAAAGAACACACAGGATACAAAGTAATAGGAACAATAGAAAAAGATAGAGCTTCAACTAACAAAGCCGTGGATGGAAAACATAAGACAAAAAACAGAAGATCTAACCCAAGGAACACTAAAGGAGAGAGACCTGCTTCTGGCACATCTTTGTTGGGTGCATGCCACCATGGCACACTATCATTAATATTTATTTATTTATTTTTATTTATTTATTTAAAAGTATTTATATTGTGCTTTATCCTTGAATCAATGCTGAAGATAAGGGATAAGTCCCTTGACAGCACTTCTGGTTTTCATTGGGGGAATGGGAGGACACTAAGGACACAAGTCAGAGGTCAACAGTTGTGTATCATCAAAAATACAACTGATAAGGACACGAACTGCTATAGCATATAGCCCTAATACACAAGACAGTGATGGTATGGCATCAGTAGTATATTGAAAAAAAAGAATAAGTCCCCTGATGTCACCTCCTCTTTTTGTTAGGCACATGGCAGGACACTGAGAAAGCCATTCAGAGGACAGCATCAGAGCACTAGGGGCTGCAGTTTGTGCTGGGGCCATGATAGGGCACAGAGGAAGCCAGTCAGATGGCAGCTTGGAAATAGTAATGCTTTTCATCTAGTCCTCCTTTTCACAAGACTACTCAAGCCCAATATATTCAGCAATGCTATATAAAGCTAATTTGAGGCCCTACCATGCTACAATCTTTCTCAAAAAATATGGCACCTTTCTAGGCCATGTAGCACTTGGATGAAATAGCTAGACGATGCAGACTGATATAGTCCATCTGCTACCTTCATAGTAAATTGAAATTACATAGAAAATATAATAAGCTTCAGTTTGACAAGACCAAATACTGCATGATTCCTGGTTGACAGAAGATCCAGACACCACCCCCATGACCTCATACAAGACCACAACAGTATTTGAGACTGTATCTTCCTAGAACTTCCAGGTCAGAAAATCCTAGAAAAATATACCTAGAGCCCGATTTTCAAAAGGCAATTACAAAGCTTGTCATGTTGTCAGGGCTTGTGTGCATCAGTGATGCTGAGGGCTAAATTATCGGTAGCTTAACTACTGGCAAGGTCTCCCAAGAAGGAGAGGTCTCAGCTGAGGTGCCAGACCAAGTTAAACCATCTATTTGGGAAGCAGCAGAATGGGACGGTGTTGGCAGCAGAGGATCACATTTCTGTGACAACAGCAATAACACTAAAATTAAACTGCGTGGAAGAAAGGCCTGGCAATTTACTTACATATCTTGCCAAGAAAACCCAGTGGATAGTCACAACAAAATAAATTGCACTATAGTGCTGGAAGATGAGACTCCCCAGGTCAGAAGGCACTCAACTGCCTACTAGGGAGGAGCTGCAAACTTTTCAGTGTAAAACCAGCATTTATAATGTTGTTGGATCAAAGCCCTCCAGAATATACCACTGGAATTTAAAGACTGCCTGAAATATCGATTTGCTGTTTTAGATACAAATGATAGAACTCCAAAATACCGTATTTTTCGGACCATAAGATGCACTTTTTCTTCACCAAAAAGTGGGAGGAAAAGTGCCTGCGTCTTATGGTGCGAATAGAAGACGTTGCAGAGCGGCAGCGGGTCCCCTGGGACCTTTCGTGTCCCTGGGGACTGCATCATCCCTCCCCCCCCCGGCTTCTGCTGCTGCTGCCGCTGCGTGGCAGCGGCAGAATCAACTGTCCCGCGGCCCCTTCCCATCTGCCCGGCAAAGCATCTTCTGAGCTCCATCAGCGGCAGCTTTCAGGGCCGCGAAGAGAAGAGTGATTTCCCTCTCGCGGCTCTGTTAAGCCTGCCGGGGCTGATGGGAAGAGGGAGAGGGTGTTTGGAAGGAGATTGTGGTCAACAGTGTCAAAGTCCACGGAGAAGTCGAGAAGGATGAGGACAGAGTAGAGTCCCTTAGATTTAGCCAGGAGCAAGTCGTTGGAGACTTTTGTAAGGGCCATTTCAGTGGAGTGTAGGGGCTGGAGGCCTGATTGTAGTGGGTCCAAGAGGTCATGGGAGGTGAGGAAGTCGAGGCAGCAGCGGTGGACTGCTCATTCTAGTAGTTTAGAAATGAAGGGAAGGAGGGAGATGGGTCGATAGTTAGAAGGGCAGGTGGGATTGAGTGAGGGTTTCTTGAGGAGAGGTGTGACAATAGCATGTTTGAAGTTGACTGGGACAGTTGCAGTGGAGAGTGAAAGGTTGAGAATATGAGAGATGGATGGAATAATGGTGGGGGAAATGGGATGTAGGAGATGCGTGGGGGAAAGGGTCAGAGGAACAGGTGGTGGGTTTGGAGGAGGAAAGGAGGAGTGCGGTTTCCTCTTCAGAGATTGTAGGGAAGGAGGAGAGGATAGCAGAGGAAGTATGGATGGGGGAGGAGAATTGGGGAGGGGGGAGGTAAATGAGGGAGTGGGGAATTGGAGGGTGATCTTGTGGATTTTGTCGTGGAAGTAGTCAGCTAGGGTTTGGGCAGAGAGGGAGGGGGGACCGGGGGTGGGTGCACCTTGAGGAGAGAATTGAGGGTATTAAAGAGGTGGCGAGGATCAGAGGCGAGGGAGTTAGTCAGATGGATGTAGTATTCTTGTTTGGCAAGTGCTATGGCTGACTGGAAGGAGCCAAGCATGAATTTGAAGTGAGTAAGATCTTCCGGGGAGCGGGATTTTGCCCAGGTGCGTTCAGCAGAACGGGCACATGTGTGTAAATAGCGGGTTGTGGGAGAAAGCCAGGGCCAGGAGGTAGAACGTCTGACAGGACGAGGGGTGGGTGGGGCATGAGTATCAAGAGCAGAAGATAGTGCAGCATTATAAGAGGATACTGCTTCATTGATGGACTTGGAGGACACAATAGAGGAGAGAGATGGAGAAATGGTAGAGGAGAGAGTCAAGGGATCAATATTATGAAGATTTCTAAATAGGTTGGAGGAGACAGGACGAGGTTGAGACAGTGGAAGCTGAAGATTAAAAGTTAAGAGATAATGATAAGATGAAGGAAGGATTGAGTTGTGGAAGTTTGAGGGAGAGGAGTTAGAGAAGAGTACCAGGTCCAGGCAGTGGCCATGTACGTGGGTGGGGGCAGTGGAGCAGAGTTGTAGGTCAAACGAGGAGGTGAGGGCAAGGAACTTTAAAGCATGGGGATCAGAGGGGTTATCAACATGAATATTAAAGTTGCTGAGAATAAGAGTGGGGGAAGAGGGATCGAGGAAGGCGGAGAGCCAAGAGTCGAAGTTGGTAAGGAAGGTTGATTTGGATTTGTCGGGTGGGCGGTAAATAACAGCTACCCGGAGGGGAAGTGGTGAGAAGAGGCGAATGGAGTGGACTTTGAAAGAGAGGGAGGAGTGTGACTGAGGCAGTGGGAGAGGTTGGAATTGACAAGAGGGAGAAAGTAGAAGCCCAACACCTCCGCCACGACCAGTGGTTCGAGGTGTATGGGAGAACTGGTAGCCCCTGTGGCAGAGAGCAACAATGGATGCAGTATCGTCTGGGAGGAGCCAGGTCTCAGTTAGGGCAAGCAGGTGTAGCACTTTAGATATGAAGAGATCATGCATACTAACAGGTTTCTTAGAGAATGAGCATGCGTTCCATAGGGCACATGAGAACGGGAGAGTGGAGGGAGAAAGGAGAGGTATATGTATAAGGTTAGACAAGTTATGGGAGGATTTCTTTCCAAAGTAAGACGGCGGTCTAGTGGGGCAGTTACGTGGGGAGCTATTTCCAGAGTGGTACTGAGATCTAGAGGGGCCAGGGTACAGGTGGGTGTGTCTATCAGGTAGGATTTGTGAGGATCTAATTTTAGAGTGAGACAGAGACAGAGCTCTGGAGGGGGTAGGTTTTGGGTTAACATCTATGGATTTATTTACATTCTCTTATTTACCACGCTATTCTGCATCAGTGCAGTTTACATTGAACAAACTGAAATTACGTTGAACAGGGCATTATAACTTGGAGATAACTATTTTACAGAGAACATGGGCTATGGAGGGTTAAGTGGCTTGCCCAAGACCACAAGGAGCACCTGTGGGACTAGAAACCCCAGTCCTTCCAGCCCAAGGTTGCTGTCCTCTAGTGGGATTTGAACCCCCGACCTTCCGGCCTGAAGTACCTTGCCCCAACCACTAGGCCACTCCTCCTTGGTGTGAGTGAGGGAGGGTGGGTGGGGAAAGGAGTGGGATATGGATGAGATTAGATAGGGTACGTGAGGAACTCTTCTTAGGGTGAGAAAGAAATTGAGAGGGGTGGGGTTAGGGTTGATATTACCTGATGAGAGGAGGAGGAGGAGAAGTAGGGAGCGGGGTAAAGCGTAGCCAGTATGGCAGAAGCGAGGATGGGGTTGCCTTAAAGAGAGAAGGGTTGGTTGAATGAGGGGGAGGGTGTGATGAAGCTCAAGGGAAGATGCAAGGTTAGAGGACAGGATGGAGGGGGAGGTGAGGAAGGAGGAGGGAGAGTAGGGGGAGGAGTGAGGGTGTTGGTAGGAGGGGAGGCAGTTGGGGAGTATGAGGAAGAGAAGGACAATGTAGTGCAGGGCCATAGTAGTGGAGTAGTGGGGGCTATGAGCATATGTTATGTTCAGCGCAGTGGGTGGCTAAGGATTCTCGACACTATGACACTATGACACTAAGCAGTATCTATATATATATATATATATATTGAGTTACACGCTGGGATTACATACTGCGCAGTGTGAGTTACAAGTCCAGGTAGTGGGGAGGCAGTAGCCTGTGCAGCAAAGCTGAATGCAGGCAATGGCAGCAGGTTCAATGCAAACAGTGGGAAGCAGGTTCAAGGCAAAGAGTGGGAAGCAAGTTCAATGCAAACAATGGGAAGCAAGTTCAATTATCACACATTCACTCTGATCCCACATGGCAGCAAGATTCTACTCAAGATTATTTAGCAGAGACTACAACCATACCTGGAATGAGAACTGCCTGAAGTGCAAGCAGGGTTCAGGAAAAGGTGAGGAAAGACAGACATCATTGCAGATGTGAGACGGATCCTTGAAAAGCATAATGAATACCAAAAGGATATCTATATGTGTTTTATTGGCCACCACAAGGCTTTTGACTGTGTAGACCATGAGAAACTCTGGGACACATTAAGAAGCATGGGTATACCAGAACACCTGATTGTTCTCTTGCACAACCTTTACATTGATCAAGAAGCAACAGCTTGAACGGAACAAAGAGAAACAGAATGGTTTAAAATCAATAACGGTGTACGACAAGGCTGCATACTTCCCCCCCCCCCTATCTGTTTAATTTATAGGCAGAACAAATCATCAGAGAAGCAAGACTGTATGAAGTCAATAGAAGTGTCAAGACTGGTGGGAGACTCATCAACAACCTTCACTATGCTGATGATACCACATGATTGGCTGAAAGTGAAGATGATTTGAAATATTTGCTTCTCAAGATGAAGGAACATTGTCTTAAAATGGGCCTACACCTTAATGTAAAGAAGATGAAGATCCTAACATCTTGCAAAATCAATCAGTTCATTGTTGATGGAGAAGAAATTGATATAGTGGACAACTTTAACCTACTTGGATCAAGTATCAATAAAGAAACAACAAGCAGTCAAGAAATCAGATGACGCATTGCGCTCGGCAGAATGACTATGAAGGACCTAGACAAGATTCTCAAGAGTAGAATTGTCTCTCTCCATACAACGTTTTAACTCATTCAAGCCATGGTATTTTCAATAACATCATATGGATGCAAAATTTGGACAGTGAAAAAGATAGGAAGAAAATTGATGCCTTTGAATTATGATGCTGGCGACAAATATTGTGCATACCATGGACTGCCCGAAGAACAAACCAGGCCAGCATTGAGATGGATCGATACAATGACAGTAGTTATGGGGGCCACTCTGTCAACAATGAGTCGTCTGACTGAAGACCAAACACAGTTTAGGACAACTATCCAGAGGGTCATCATGAGTTGACAATGACTCAATGGCACTTAACAACAACAACTACAACAGTGTCTGATTTTCAAAAAGCATTTACACTTTGGTCCCATCACATAGTCACACTCAGTCACTTCCCACTCTCATGATCCTTTGTAATCCCAATAGCTCACAGTGTATATACCTAATACACTCAATGTATATAAGTTAGTTTTACTGTACATAAGTTGACATTCTATGTATTTTATGTACCCTCTTTTTGAATGTACACCGCTTTGACCCAGCAAAAAGTGGTATAAAAGCACAGCCAAATAAATAAATGGAGATAATCAGTGGCTCTTATACGGTTAGCGCCAATGAATATCCCCTTCTAAGTCCCCTAGGTGCCCCGATGCTATCCGGTTAACATCGGGTTGTGTTGGGGATGTTCCGGAGTGGAGCAAAGGTTGATACTGTTGCAAATTAGGCAGCAGCTATATTGCATGCTGCCAGATTAGCGACCTGCCCCTAAAAGATAGGCAAGGAAAACTGTTGCCTATCTTTAAGGCAGAGCAGCTAATCAGGCAGCATCAAATATCACTGCTGCATGGTTAGTCTCAGTGGTTTCCTGTGTCTGCGGCAATCATTGGATATTCAATGCTGTCGCTGTGGCATTGAATATCTGGGTTAGAGGTCAACAAAGAGGGTTATGCACCTAGTCCTTAGTGGCATGCAGGATCAGGTGTAAGAGATAAGGGCATTGGGGACTCTTGGCAATAGTGATCATAGCAAAATAGGATTCGATTTAATTGAAAGAAGGATGACAAGAAAATCCACAGTACTACCAATTTAACTTTCAAAAGGGAGACTATGATAAAATGCAAAAGTTAAAGTTAAAGATTTACATAAAGCGTGGGCATTGTTTAAAAGTACCATTTTGGAAGCCCAGATGTACTCCACACTAAGAAAAGTGGAAGGAAGGCCAAAATCTGACATCATGGGGGTAAAAGCAAGGTCAGAGAGGCTGTTGCTGCCAAAAAACATCTTTCAGGAAATGGAAAAGGAGTAAAATGATGAAAATGGGAAACAACATAAGCATTGCCAAGTTAGATGCAAGGGACTGATAAGGCAGGCAAAAAGAGAATTTGAAAAAAAAAAGCTAGCCATGGAAGCAAAAATGAATAATAAAACCTTTTTCAAGTACAGTTGTAGCAAAAAACCTGTGAGAGTCAATAGGACCATTGGATGATAGAGGAGTAAAAGGGGCGCTAAGCAAGGACAAGGCCATAGCGGAAAGACTGAATGAATTCTTTGCTTCAGTCTTTACTGAAGAAGATGTAGAGAAGTTACACGTGCCTGAAATGGTCTATAAAAGATGATGTAGCAAAAGAATTGAATGAAATATTGATAAACCGGGCAGATGTATTACAACTATTTGATAAATTGAAGAGTAGCAAATCACCTGGACCTGATGGTATACATCCGAGGGTACTGAAAAAACTGAAATATGAGATTACAGACCTATTATTAGTAAGCTGTGAAATATCATTAAAATCATCAGTATTACCTGAAGATTAGCAGATGGCCAATGTAACACCAATTTTTTAAAAGGGTTCCAGGGGCGATCCGGGAAACTACAGATCGGTGAGTCTGACATCAGTACTGGGAAAAATGGTAGAAACCATTATAAAGAATAATATTACTGATCATGTATATAGTCATGGTTTAATGGGAGAAAGCTAAGATGAATTTAGCCAAGAAAAGTCTTGTTTTACTAATCTGTTATATTTTTTTGAAGGTGTGAATAAATAGGCAGACAAAGGTGAGCAGGTCGATGAAGTGTATCTGGATTTTCAGAAAACCTTTGACAAGGTCCCTCATGAGAGACTCTTGGAGAAATTAAAAAGTCATGGAATTATGAGGCATTATATTATTGTGGATCAGGAACTAGTTAAAAGATAGAGGAAACAAGATGGTGGCTAGCTAGTAGCTGTGGTTTTACCTCTTGGTGTGGTGTCTATTTTCTGGGGGATTCCATTGCCTTGTTGGGGGGGGGAATAAGAGAAAACCAAAGCTCCAGTACTCCGAATTGGCGGTGTCTACCCCGGGAATTCAAAGAACACTCACTGAGTGTGGGTTAAGCCTCAGAGTTCTAAGCGGCACTTCGGTGGGGCCAGCAATGTTATTGGCATCGACCCTGAGTGGGGCATCTTTGAGCCACGATGACAGAGCTGCACCTCCACAACCTGGAAGTGTTCCTGGCACACCGCATGGCTGTTGCTTGCTCTGGTGAGAACCGGTGTTAACACAGGAAGATCTCCAGTTGTGGCGTCCTCCCCAATGTTTGGGGGAGTAGAAACAATGAACATTGGCATCTTGGACAGGAGCATGTGGCTAAGGGATGTGCTCCTTTCCCTCTTGGTCCTAGAGGGTTGGAAAAACCAGCAATTATAACTATGGACATCATTTGGGAGGTAATAGCCTCGATGAACTCTTCTCTGAAATCACTTGTAGGTACAAGGGGACTGTTGTAGTTGTTGATATGGAAGTCATACACTAAGGACCTGAGATTAATTAAGCTTCAGGTGAACAAGGTATATTAAACATATTAAGGTACAGTTTTATTGGTATAAATATCCATAGCAACCCTTAGTACGTAAAGAACTTAAAGATCTAAACACAAACTTAAAACTAAGATGCAGACAGCAGTCCAGCAGCGAGATGGGGGCTTTCCAGTCTTTTGCATTGAGTGTCACATGTATGATTTTCTCCCAGTTGGTGAGAGGTCTTACATGTGCACTAGGTGCAAGGAGCTCTTTGCTCTCAGGGAACGAGACCGTTCTCTAGAGGCTAGAGTAGCAGACTTGGAAAACATAAGACAGACAGAGAGGTACATAGACGAGACCTACAGGGATATAGTCCTGAAGTCCCACCTCCAGTCTGGCAGCATCCCTGTTGCCATGGAGGAGAGAGGTCACGTGACAGGAGAGCATCACCATGGTGTGGCAGGAAGCGATCCTGTAACTAGGACCTGTTCTCCAGGTGATGTAAAACCCTCTCGCACCAAGGAAGTTTCTCCAGGGCCATGTGCCCATGAGGAAAGGGTTAGGACAGCCGTTATAGTTGCTGATTCGATCATTAGGCATGTAGATAGCTGGGTGGCTGGTGGACGTGAGGATCGCCTGGTAACATGCCTGCCTGGTGCGAAGGTAGCAGACCTCACGCGCCACCTAGATAAGGTCTTAGATAGTGCTGGGGAGGAGTCTGCTGTCTTGGTACATGTTGGTACCAATGACATAGGAAAATGTGGTAGGGAGGTTCTGGAGGCTAAATTTAGGCTTTTAGGTAGGAAGTTGAAATCCAGAACTTCCAGGGTAGTGTTCTCCGAAATGCTTCCCGTTCCACGTGCAGGACCCAAAAGGCAGGCAGAGCTCCGGAGTCTCAATGCGTGGATGAGACAATGGTGTAGAGATGAGGGTTTTAGATTTGTTAGGAACTGGGGAACATTCTGGGGAAAGGAGGGGCTCTTCCGAAGGGATGGGCTTCACCTTAACCGGGATGGAACCAGGCTGTTGTCATTAACCTTTAAAAAGGAGATAGAGCAGCTTTTAAACTAGATAATAGGGGAAAGCCGACAGTCGCCCAAGAGCGGATGGTTCGGAAGAATGTATCCTTGAAGGATACTACCAAAAGCAGAGAGGTTCCAAAAAACAGTAAAGTAACCCAAATGCCCTCGAGTATGGAGCAGGCAGAGCTTAAAGATCCCAAATTACCCATGTCTACCAATAGCCAAATTAATATGAATAAAATACAGTCTCTAAAATGCTTGTATGCAAATGCTAGAAGTCTAAAAAACAAGATGGGAGAGCTAGAATATATAGCACTAAACGAGAGGTTAGATATGATTGGAATATCAGAGGCAAGGTGGAAGGAGGACAACCAGTGGGACACTGTGATACCTGGGTACAAACTATATCGTAATGATAGAGCTGATCAAATTGGTGGAGGAGTTGCGCTCTATGTTAGAGAGGGCATTGAGTTAGAAAGGATTAAAGTTTTGCAGGAAACAAAATTTGCTGTAGAATCTCTATGGATTGAAATTCCATGTAAAAAGGGAAAGGCGATGGCAGTGGGGATGTACTATCGACAGCCTGGCCAGAATGAACAAATGGATGATGAAATGCACAAAGAAATCAAGGAAGCTAACAAAAGTTACAGCGCAGTAATAATAATGGGTGATTTCAATTACCCCGGTATCGATTGGGTCAGTGTCACGGCAGGACATGCTAGGGAGATAAAGTTCCTAGATGAAATAAATGACTGCTTCTTGGAGCAGCTGGTTCATGAACCGACCAGAGGGGAAGCAATATTAGACGTAGTCCTTAGTGGAACACCAGATGTAGTGCAAGAGATAAGGGTGTTGGGGCCACTTGGCAATAGTGATCATAATATGATCGCCTTTAATTTAATTAGTGGAGGAGGGATAGTAAGAAAATCCACAGTACTACCTTTGAACTTTCAAAAGGGAGACTATGATAAAATGAGGAAAACAGTTAAGAAAAAACTAAAAGGAACAGTTGCAAAGGTTAAAGACTTACATCAAGCTTGGGTGTTGTTGAAAAATACTATCTTGGAAGCCCAAGCCAGCTTTATTCCATGCTTTAAGAAAAGTGGAAGGAAGTCCAAAAAACTGCCAGCATGGTTTAAAGGTGAGGTCAGAGAGGCTGTTGTTGCCAAAAAAGCATCTTTCAGGAAATGGAAAAAAGAGTCAAACGACGAAACCTGGAAACAGCACAAGCACTGGCAAGTCAAATGCAAGGCATTGATAAGGCAGGCAAAGGGAGAATTTGAGAAGAAGTTTGCTGTGGAAGCAAAAACACGAAATAAAGATTTTTTCAAGTACATCCACAGCAAAAAACCTGTGAGAGAGTCAGTTGGTCCATTAGATGATAGAGGAGTTAAAGGGGCACTAAGAGGCGACAAGGCGATAGCAGAGAGACTGAATGAATTCTTTGCTTCGGTCTTTACTGAGGAAGATATAGGGATGTTACCCATGAATGAAGTGGTATTTAAAGGTGCGGAAGAATTGAAGGAAATATCAATACATTGGGAAGATGTATTACAACTATTAGATAAACTGAAGAGTAGCAAATCACCTGGGCCGGATGGTATACATCCAAGGGTGTTGAAAGAACTGAAATATGAGATTGCAGACCTGCTATTAGTAATCTGTGAACTATCATTAAAATCATCTGTAATACCTGAAGATTGGAGGATCGCCACTGTAACACCAATTTTTAAAAAAGGGTTCCAGGGGTGATCCGGGAAACTACAGACCAGTGAGCCTGACGTCAATACCGGGAAAAGTGGTAGAAACCATCATAAAGAATAAAATTACTCAGCATTTAGATAGTCATGGCCTAATGGGAGACAGCCAACATGACTTTAGACAAGGAAGATCTTGTCTTACTAATCTGTTATGTTTTTTTGAAGGTGTGAATAAACAGGTGGACAAAGGTGAGTCGGTTGATATAGTGTATCTGGACTTTCAGAAAGCCTTTGACAAGGTCCCTCATCAGAGACTTTTGGCAAAACTAAAGAGTCATGGGATAGGAGGCAGTGTACTACTGTGGATCAGGAACTGGTTAAAAGATAGAAAGCAGAGGGTTGGGCTAAATGGCCAATTTTCCCAATTCAGAAAGATGAATAGTGGTGTACCGCAGGGATCTGTGCTGGGTCCGCTGCTTTTTGACATGTTCATAAACGACCTGGAAAGTGGAATAACGAGTGAGGTTATCAAATTTGCAGATGACACAAAACTATTTAAAGTTGTTAAAACCCATGAGGACTGTGGAAAATTGCAAGAGGATCTTAATAAATTGGAAGACTGGGCATCAAAATGGCAGATGAAATTTAATGTGGACAAGTGCAAAGTTATGCAGCTAGGGAAGAACAACCCAAACTATGGTTACACGATGCAAGGTTCCACTTTAGGAACCACCACCCAGGAAAAAGATTTAGGCGTCATTGTGGATAACATGTTAAAACCCTCGGCCCAATGTGCAGCGGCAGCCAAGAGAGCAAATAGAATGCTAGGTATCATAAGGAAAGGAATGGAAAATAAAACAAAAGATATTATAATGCCTCTATATCGTTCCATGGTGAGACCGCACCTTGAATATTGTGTGCAGTTCTGGTCGCCGTATCTTAAAAAGGATATAGCGTTGAAGACTTCCGGTATGGCACTGAGCTGATCAGACGTGGTGCAGATCAGCTCCGGGTACCCACTCCACAAAGCAGCTATAAACTCTTGCAAATCGCAGCTGTATGCCCCTGGCTACCTTGAAAACTAGCAGGGAGAGTGGTGGGATTACAACAGTACCGTCTCTGCGTGCCGAGCAACACCCGATGGCTACAAAATCGACGAAGAGGGAGAAAGCACAAGGCCCTGACTCAAAGATGGCGGAAGGGGCGCCGAAGAGTCCTGTGTCTGAGGGCGAGAGCAGCATGGTGGCTGATGTGAGTGCCGCAGTAGTGCGGGCTCTAGATGAGCGTTTCTGTGAGCTCGGGGATCAGCTGAATTCTGTGGCCCAGAAAATTGCTGACTTTACGGGGCAGATGGAACACGCTGAAACACGGATATCGAGCATGGAGGATGCTCAGCACTCTTTGACGGCTAGAGTGCATGCCCTGGAGGCCCTTTTTACGCAGCAAGGGGAAAAGTTAGACGATTTGTAGAACAGGGGCCGCCGAAAAAACCTGCGGTTCATCGAGATACCTGAGACGGTAGTGGATAATGCCCTCTTCCACTATCTTCTAGCCTGGATGGGAAAGCTCCTGAATGAGGCAGTCGAGCATCCCATAGTTCTTGAACGGGTGCACAGACTGGGCCCGAAGCGGGACCAAGCGCAGAGGCCACGTGCGGTGATAGCCCGCTTTCTTGATTACCGTCAGAAAGAGATGGTACTGAGAGCGGCCCGCGCTCGTCAGAGACAAGCGGATGAGTCCGATCGCATCTTGGTCTTCCAGGACTACTCTTTATTGGTGAGCCAACAGCGTAGAACCTTTTCGGCCATATGTTCTCAACTAGCTAACAAGGGGATTCGCTTCTCTTTGTTATACCCGGCTAAATTGCGGGTGGAACATCGTGGACAGACAAGATTCCTCGGTACCTTGGAAGAGGCTCGTGCATGGCTAGAACAATTGGCCGAACCGTCCACAGCTGTGCCGTGAAGATGGAGAAGGGACTGATGGGACCCAGATCAAAGTGCAGTGAGTTTCGTCGTGGCGACTGACGGAGTAATTGTGCTATGGCCTGTGCGGCGAAGTGAAGATATAGTGGACATGATTTTCATGGGACTTATGCTATATGTGGTTGGGTTGGTGGCACTTTTGGAGTGGTACTTTGGGGGAAGTGCTTGGAAGGGGGGATGGTGTTACTCCCCCGTGAGTTTGTATTTGAGCCTAGAGTGTGGTCTTTCTTCTATTTTTGCTGTTGTCTCTTCTTCCTTCTTTCTTTTCCTCTGCCCTTCCTTCCTTTGGAGGTGGAACCTACCGGGGTTGATGAAATCGGTCAGTGCGGGGAGGGGGGGTGGGTTTAGGTACGGGGAGGTGGGGGAGGGGTGGAATAAGAGGGTTTGGCTTGACATTGGGCGTAGCGTGCAGCGCTGGGTACTTGGGGAGGCCTTGGAGGGATTCACCCATTCATTGTCCTACTGCTTGTTTTGGGGTGGTGGGGGGGGGTTTAGAGGTGAGAAGGGGGTAAATGCTCTAGGGACCCTCCCGACATCGGTGCTTGAATGGGATGGTGGATGGGGGGGGGGGGAAGGGAGGGTAGCGCAGAATGCTTCGCCTATTTGCAGTTTGGCTTTATTGTATCGTTTTTGTTTTTCTTCCTCCTCCTTCTATAGCGCTGACCATAATAATTGCGAATCGTGCACGGGGGGGGGGAAAGATAATTTGTAGTTATAGCATTTTGGAGCTAGGTGATTGCTGTTTACTCCTCCTGTGCGTTGGGGGGGGGACCCCACCCAAGTGGAACATTGGACCTGATGCCGCCCAAGTGGAACATTGGACCTGATGTATTCCAATTGGGGGATGGAATCAGGCCTTAGAGGGCCATAAGATTTATCTTCGACCTGGTGGGGAGAATAGGGGGGGGTCATAGGTAATTTAGGCACGGGCAGAAGGAGAGGGCAGGCGGGGGCGGGAAGTGGGGGGGATCGGGGTATTGGTCTGGGGAGCGGTTGCGTAGGTGTCCTCGTGGGATGGGCCCGGTTGCTATAGGAAGTCAACCGGCCTAAGCCAGGCTGGCTGGTGTAGATAGGGACTTGGGGGTAGTGGAGGGAAAAGGGGGTATAGTGAGAGAGAGTGGGGGGGATGATAACGGGGAGGGGAGGGAGGGGAGGGTGGGGGGGTAGGCTGGGGAGCGGGAGGGGGGGGGGGACAGGGTCGCGTCGCACCGGGAGACCCATGGCAGTGGGGGAATCACTTGAGTGCTGGGTGTGGAGAGCTCCAGGCTGGGGGGTGTTCTTCCCGGGGTATGGTTGGATATCCTCTTAAGATACTGGAATGATATTAATCCAGACTGAAGATCCTCTCGTGGAATGTTTGTGGCCTGGGGAGCCCGATTAAATGATCAAACATATTACAGGCTCTAGCGCGACAAAAAGCTGATATTGCCTTCCTCCAGGAAACCCACCAGACAACCGAGGAGCATGATAAATTGCGTAGATTTTGGGTGGGACAGGTATGGGGGGCACCGGCCCAGAACAAGAAAGGGGGGGGGGGTGGCCATACTGCTACATAAGCGTATTCGCTTTGATGTTACCCAGGAAATAGTGGACCCAACTGGGAGGTTTCTACTGCTACAGGGCATCCTGGAAGGAAGACCTGTTATTCTTGGTAATATTTATAGCCCTAATGTGCTGGACTGTGCTTTATATTCTCGACTGGTCTCCCAGGTGGAGCAGCTTCCGGAGCTCCCAATGATCTTGGGAGGGGACTTCAATGGAGTGATGGATGTGGAGATGGACACATCCCGGGGCGAGGGGTCTAGGGAAAGATCTCAAGGGGCTCGGGCCTTAACTGGTTTGAGGGCCAGGTTGGGTTTGGTGGATCCGTGGAGACTGTTGCACCCCGCTGAAAAAGGTTATACACACCAATCTTGTGCACACAGCTCTAGCGCACGTATCGATTATTTGTTGACTTCGCAGAGTTTGTTTGCTTTGGTAGACGAGGCGCAGATAGGTCCATCGGAAATCTCCGATCATGCCCTTATTTGGCTCCAATTGCACTGGGGCGCTGCACGCCTTGCGACGCGGCTGTGGCGGTTTCCTTTGGAATTATATAGAGACTCTCAGTTCCGCCAGTTCATACAGAGGCGGTGGCGAGAATTTGAGGCGGATCATAGAGGGCACTGCGAAGATCCTGAGCTGGTTTGGGAGACAGCGAAAGTGGTCTTGCGTGGGGACATTATTGGTTTTCTGGCTCTCAAACGACGGCTTATGGCGGAATGTATTATCCGTTTGGAGCGCCTAGTCACTCAGCAGCGGCGGAAATGGGCGAATAACCCAAGTGTAGTCTTGAAGAAACAGATTTGGGAGACGCAGACGGCGTTGAATGACCTCTTGCACCAGCGGGCCAAAAAGTCAGTTATGTATTATCGATTTCAGCTCTACTGTCATGGCGATAAACCAGGGAGGCTGCTGGCTCGGTGTTTACGTGGTTCCAGGGGTTCTACGCTGGTGCATGCGTTAAAAGATGATTAGGGGGTCCTTTGCAGGGAGAGCCCGGAGATAGCTCGTGTTTTTCGTTTGTTTCTTCAGAGACTTTATACAGCAGACCCAGGCTCCCCAGTGCAGATGACAGAATACTTGGAAGGGTTGGACTTACCCCAATTGACTGACCAGCAGCGGTTGCACCTTGATCAGCCGATTTCGGTACAGGAGGTGCAAGCCGTTATTGCTAAAGCGAGTTGTTACAAAACCCCTGGTGCGGATGGGCTGGGGGCCGAATTTTACAAGATCTTGAATGACTTGGTGTCTCCGCTGCTGGTGGCAGTCCATACCCGGAGGTCGGAGCAGGGTACCTTTAGATGGGGTAGTAATTTGGCTCACATGATTCTGCTTCCCAAACCGGGGAAAGATTTGTTGTGTGCTGAGTCTTACCGCCCTATCTCTCTCCTTAATTTTGACCTTCAAATTTTGGCGAAAATTCTCGCGGACCGCTTAGCGAGTGTATTGGGGCATTTGGTCCATGACTCCCAGGTGGGGTTTGTTAAAGGGCGGTATGCGGTCCGTAATTTGCGAAAGATTATCGCCTCCCTGGAATGGGTACAGAGTAGGCATCTCCCGTCTTTGTTAATCAGTTTCGACGCGGAGAAAGCTTTTGACAGGGTTGATTGGCAATACTTATGGCAATTGCTACCTAGCTATGGGCTCGGGAGCTCTCTTTGTGCTATGGTTAGACGTCTTTATTATGATCCGATTGCGGCGATTTGTTGTAATGGGGTGCTTTCTGAACCTTTCCCCTTACATCGGGGGACTAGACAGGGCTGTCCTCTCTCCCCGCTGCTTTTTGTTCTCTCCCTGGATCCGTTCATCCGTCAGGTGGAGTCCTCACGGGGGATACAGGGGGTGCGTATTCGCAATGCCGTTTTTAAATTGTCGGCTTTTGCTGATGACCTCCTTGTGCATTTGCTCCGGCCCCACGAATCGCTCCCCAGTCTAATGCGGGAGTTTGAGAACTTTGGTCACATCGCTGGTTTAAGTATCAACACAGATAAATCTGAGGCCTTAGATATCTCGGGCTCCGTGAGGGGTAGTTAGCAGGGACCATTCCCTCTCAAGTGGGCGGTCCACCATTTTAAATATCTAGGCATTTTATTGACGGGTCAGCCCTCCCAGTTATATGGGTGTAATTTCTGTCGAATTCTCACGAGCCTCCAGGCTCAGTTGCAGGCCTGGCGTACTCTCCCATTGTCTTTGTCTGGGAGAATTGCCGCGGTTAAGTTAGTCGTTTTACCGAGGGTTCTCTACTGGTTACAAACGTTGCCAGTTTGGCTCCTGCGAAGGGACTTGAAGCGGATGGAGAGACTTATTAGTGAATTTTTGTGGGGCGGGGGGGGGGGGGCGAGAGCACGTATCCCCTATCGCCGCTTGGTGGGGAGTTGGCGGCACGGGGGTCTGGGGCTCCCTGACTTAGGAGCTTATGCTTTGGCCTGCCAAGCTCGGCACTTGGGGGACTGGCTGGGGGGGGCAGAGGTCTATACTCCTCTGGCGTTAGAGGCGGCCTTTGTGGCTCCAATCTCTTTGCTCGCTCTCTTACACTTGGAATACCGTCTGTCCCCTGATCATTTAGCTGAGAGTGTACTATTAGACCCGGTGCGTCGAACTTGGCGGCAGCTCAACACTTATTGGAGAACGAACTGGAAGGTCTCCAGCTGGCTGCCGATTCAGGGTAATGTTCTTTTTACTCCGGGAATGGACCATGCGATATTTCGTGCATGGGAGCAGAAGGGTCTTCACAGTTTGGGCCATGTGGTGGAACCCTCGGGGCTTTGCAAGAAGTTTTTGCCGCTATGTCTCGAATATGATCTGGGGTCTGGACATTATTTTGCCTATATGCAGATCTCCCATTATGTTGCTTCTCTGCCGGCCGAGGAGTTGCGGGCCGAACGCTCGGCGCAGATTTTGGACTTCTTTGATCTGGGTGGGGAAACCCCGCCGTCTGTTCAGCTGTTGAAAGCTCGCCTGGCTTCATATCGACCTTCTCCAGATTACCATTCAGTGGAGCAGGCGTGGGCTGCGGAGATGGGCAGGGAGATTGTCCCGGGTACAATTTTGAAAGCCTTGCAGCAGGTAGGAGAGTTGGCGGTGGGGGCTCGGTGGCGGGAGATGCAATATAAATCTCTTACTAGGGTGCATTTCTCTCCTAGACGGGCCTTTCGCTCCCATCTTACTCCGGATGGACGGTGTCCGCGGTGCTCGGCACCGCTAGCGCATTTGCTGCATATGTGGTGGGGGTGTAGGCTTATCCGTCAGTATTGGACACGAATAGGTTCATTTATGGAGAAGATACTGGGGCAGAGGGTATGTTGGGACGCCTCTTTAGTGCTCCTAGATCATTTGCGTCTCCTACAGCCCAAGGGCATATGGGAGAGGTTGTTAGTGCGTAAGGCTTGTCTGATGGGTAAGGGCCCTATACTGCACTGCTGGTGGGAACAGAATCCGCCCTCTTTTTGGGAGTGGCGTAATGCCTTTCATCAGATGATGCTTATGGAGGCTAGATATGCCCGGGGTAATGTTAAGCACTGGCCACATTTCCAGTTGCTTTGGGACCCCTATATTCAGAGTCTGAGCGCTCGTAGTAGGAATGAAGTGTTGCAATTAGCCTCTTAGGGGATTCCTCGGATTGCCGGGGTGGCCCTGGGGGTTCTGTTTAGGGGTCTCCCGGTGTGACTGTGACCAAGGGGGGGTGGTTGGGTGGGGACTGAGGGTGGGTAGGGGATAATAATTGGAAAAATTGGAAAATGCACCTGTATTCGTTGTTTGCCCTCCTGGATGGGGATAAGAGTCAACCCCTCCTGGAGTTCATTTGTTGTATTGCTTGATATTGTTGCATGGTGTTGATAAATAAAGTTTTCAAAAAAAAAAAAAGGATATAGCGTTATTAGAAAAGGTTCAGAGAAGAGCCACCAAAATGGTAAAGGGGATAGAAGGATACTCCTATGAAGAAAGGCTAAAGAGGTTAGGGCTCTTTAACCTGGAAAAGAGACGGCTGAGGGGAGATATGATAGAAGTCTATAAATTAATGAACGGAATGGAACGGGTAAACGTAGATCGATTGTTTACATTATCAGAATATAGAAAGACTAGGGGACATGCAATGAAGCTACAGGGTAAACTATTTAAGACTAATAAAAGAAAATATTTTTTCACTCAACGTGTAATCAAACTCTGGAATTTGCTACCGGAGGATGTGGTAAAGGCTGTTAGTGTAGCTGGGTTTAAAAAATGTTTGGACAAGTTCCTGGAGGAAAGGTCCATAAACCATTATTAAGAAGGGACCCAGGATATCAATGCTTGACCCAGTACAACCATTGTGGAACCTGTGTCTTTTGGGGAAACTGCTAGGTCCGTATAACCTAGATTGGCCACTGTTGGAAACAGGATACTGGGCTTGATGGACCTTGGTCTGACCCAGTATGGCATATCTTATGTTCTTATGACAGACTAGATAGGCCATGTGGTCTTTTTCTATCGTCATATTTCTATGTTTCTACTTTTTCCTCAGAGCTTTCTTAGTAAAGGATTCCTTTGGTGGGCTTTCTCAGAAGCAGACTTTGCAGACTTCTAGGTTGGCTGTGCTGGAAGCAAGGTTTGAGGAACTACAGGAGACCCAATGTGCGCTGGTTAAAGGCTCTTCGGTGTTAACGTGGAAGATGGAGTATCTGGAGAACTCTTCTCGGAAGTATAGCCTGAGGTTTATTAATTTTCCTAAATCTCCACTGGTTTCAGCGGCAGAGATGGTAAAATAAATATTTCCGGGAGATTTTACAGCTTCCATTGGATAATTTGCCACCAATTACTTGGGTGCAATATTTCTCTGTTGTGACAGGAGCTGGTGCTACTGGAGTGGATCAATCATGTAGTCAGCAGGATTTCTTTGACCTTACTGGCTTCTTGGAAAATTCCCTGGGCGTTGTGACTGAGCGGACCACCTTGCTTGTTAACTTTGCAATTGAGATGGACCAACATACTGTTTTGAAATTGTATTTTTGTCACAGGCAGGAGCTGTTTTTGGGGGTCTAGGATTCAAAATTGTCTTGACTTTTCGAGGGCTACCCAAGTTAGGTAAAAAGAATTTTTGGGTTTAAAACCAAGAGTTCTTGCATTGGGAGCTACTTTTCTATTAAAATTTCCTTGTCATTGTTTTGCTTTTCTAGATAATAAGATATTTTTTGACCCCAAATAGCTCCTTGGGGGGTAGGGAGGGTTCTGTAGTGGGATAATTATCTACCATATAAGCTGGCTGTACTGCTTTTCTGACTCTTTAAACATTTTCTTTTGTGTAATTTTCCTTGTCTTGTTTCCAATTTGGTGGTCTTATATAGTATTTTGATGCCTGTTTGGATTATATGAGAGATTTGTTTTTCCTGTTTTAATGATACAGTTTCCTTATCTTTCATTGTTGAAGGATATATGAATTGTAAATGCAATAAATTAAAAATGAAAAAAAAAGATAGAAAGCAAAGAGGAGGGCTTAATGGCCACTTTTCTCAATGGAGAAAAGTAAATAGTGGAGTACCGCACCGTGAATATTGTGTGCAATTCTGGTCGCCGTATTTTAAAAAGGATATAGCAGATGTCCATATCAGGCATGTCCATGTTTGTAAAATTGTGTCTGCAGTTGGATATGTCTGATTTTTTGTCAGATGTTCTGACTTAGATGTCCCAGATTGCTCTTGGACATTCTTTCTAAAATCAGTACTAAAGAAGATTGAACCTATGCTTTCCTTAGAAGCTCAAATGACAATGCTTTGAATTTCATATGAAATGCAATATAGGTATGCATTAGGCCACTTACGCTAATATTTTCTAAAAACAAGTAAGCACCTACTTGTCTTTATAAAATAGGCTTAACATAGATGCTTTAAAATATGCTTTAACTCGGTGCCCCATTATAAAACTACTTTCATAATACAGTTTAGAGGACATTAATGCTGAGATACATTAATCTTTGTGAGAAACCATAAAATGACCTCACATTTAAAGAATACCACTATAAAAATACCCAAAAGAAGGAAAAAATTACAGATAATGAAAAAGAACTCCCTTTCTTTTGTCACATGCAGAGAAACTCTGTACACTCTCCAAACAGTTACATTACAGCTATTTCTAGGAGAAGGAAAAAAGACCTCAGTACTAATTTG
This sequence comes from Ichthyophis bannanicus, assembly GCA_033557465.1. Lineage (NCBI taxonomy): Eukaryota > Metazoa > Chordata > Amphibia > Gymnophiona > Ichthyophiidae > Ichthyophis > Ichthyophis bannanicus. The sequence continues at coordinate 361,651,871 of CM066037.1, read as the reverse complement.
TCAGTGTATACTGATATTTACAGCACTATATCATTGGTCATAAAAAACCCCTTGTTTTTCAGTCTTTATTCAATCATCAAACAATCCAAATGTGATCTTAACGCAAGTGCTGAGTGTGAGAAGATCATATATGTAACAGTGTGGATGATAAGTGGATGCTTCCTGAGGCAGTCATACTCGCAAAACCGGATCTGTTGAAGCACCACCACCGTTTCATTGGATGAGAAGCATCATGTTTGACTGGACTGACAGCCACAGATTAGATAAACATCAACAAACAATATACTTCATTCCAAATACCCAAGATGGAAAAAAAATTATAGGGTTGTCAGACCAATATAATAACAAAAATATTTAAAAAGGTGAAAAAGGATCTTAGACAAGATTGAGCACATTGTCATAGGCATAGAACATTCAGGCCCTTGACATTTGCTCGCTGCATCAACGATCCAGACAATATTCCTTTAGGGGTCTATTCTGTACTGTGACGTGGATCCCCGCTACTCACCCCCTTCCGTCTCTGGCAAAAGCCTCTCCATACGAACAAGGAGTTTGTACGGGGAGGCTTAGATAGGGGCGGGAGGGGTCATTGCGGAGGCGGAGTGAGGGCGGGCGGTGGGCAGTCCGAGGCCCCAGTTGTACAGGGCTGATTCTGAAGTCAGCCCTGTATGTCCGAGTCCTCAGATCTAGATTGGGGATGGCAGGCCTGGGCAGCGGCAGAGAGGTGAGGGGGTGCAGGGGGTTCCCTGCAGCCTGACCCTGGCCAAGGAAGGCCATATCGAGGGTCATGCTGCAGGGAACGAAGATTGTAGTTGGCGGCCGTGGATCAGAATTGGGTGTGGCCCCTCCCAGGATCAGAATTGGGTCTGCCTCTGTGCGTCCGAATTCCAATCGGCGCACAGGGGCCTGGACATTCACATCAGAATGTGCCTTCACATGTTTAAATTATTTTTTGAATTTTTAAATATTAAGAACTCTTAATAAATTTTACATCCAATTCAATATCAGAAAGATTCATTAAACGTGCCTTTCTGCCCCATATAAGATAAAGACATTTTTCTATTTGAACAACACAATTTTTTTGATAATATGCCTAATCTTTGCATTATGATTACATTTGTATGTATATATATATATATATATGTATATATATATATATACATATATATGCATATAAAACATACATGCATACATACAGAAACTTGTTTAATTTTGAGATCATTTTATGATTTCTCACAAAGATTAAAGAAACTCAGCATTTCTGTTCAAACCAGGAGAAAATTCTCGGTCTATCAAGTAATTAAGTAGCTCTGAATAATCGTGCGCAATTAAGCCCCCAATGCATAATTATCTATTTCTGAAATGTGGCTTTTGATCGAACATCTGTTCTCTGTTCCCTTTATTTGAAGAGATACCCGGACACAAGTGGTACTGGTGTTGTGAGGCTGTAGCTTGGGCTGCCGCATCATTCCCTAGTGCCAAATGTTGTAATTTGTCCTGTCTCTGCATGCAAGAGGCAGGTGTCTTGACGTTCACTGCCTGCATTCGCTGACCTCCACACTCTCAGCAGCTGATTCTCACAATATTACCCAGACCGCTAAATGCCTTTGACAACAGGTCGAGAGATGAGGACATCACAATGAAGCAGGCACTAGATGGGGGGGGGGGGGGAGAAATGTGAACTGGTATGGGAGGAGATGTTGCTTATCCTTAGGAGATCTTATTCTTAAACACCAATAATTTTATCCATTAAGGCTTATATTCACTGAATATCAAGTAGTAAATGCATTTATGCCACACCAATAATTTTATCTTATCCAAAATACAGTGATATGAAAATAGCCATGGGAATATGAATAGTTTTCAAAATCGTCGTATATAAATGAGTTTGAATAGTGTGATAAATGTAAATAACATGTTAAGGTGCTTGAATTGTGAAATTAAGTATTCAGGTGCTATTCATTAACGTAAGCTAAGCTGTGAAAGGCACATTGCACACTAACTACTGCAGAATATTAATACTGGCTGTAGGCAAATGTTACCACCTGATGAACCTGTTCTATAAAGCTGTCAGTAAACTGCAAGATCCCATTTGCTAAGGTGCCATCGTTTGCTGTGCGGTGGCTATTATTTAAAAAAGAGAAAGAACGAGAGCAGGAGAAATTAGAGGTAAAGAGAAATGTGGACAGCAAAATATAACCTCTCAACAGGAGCTACAGAAGGGGAGAAAAGCCCCTAAACCTAGCTGGGTCAATACTGAGTTGAACTTCTTCACAGAGCAGCATCTGCTATCTGAATAAGTGCTGCTGACTGAGCTATTCAGAGGCCTATATGAATAGTGCTGCTTAATATCCATGCTGATCACCTCTGCACTAGCCAGATAGTGCCAGGGCGGCCCATGAGTGGAGAACAGAGGCAGATCAGCGAGTTATCCAGATACGGGCAATTTTCAGCACCACTATCCAAATAACTATCCACGTAATTTAGGGCAACAGAAAGGCTGTCCTAAGCTATCCATAGAGCTACCTGGATAAGATCCCTGAATATCACTGCTATTATAATAACATCTATTATATCCAAAAAAACAAAACTCGTTTATCCATAAACACCATTGACAAAAAGGATAAATCAAATGCCCTATAGTACCAAATAATGACATTAAAAAAAAAAAATTGTCGGAGCCAATGCCTTGAAGGAAACTCCTTCTTGCAGCATAATACTCCTTTTATTCTTTTTTTAAAAGGGAACAATCCCCAAAACCTTTTGAACCCCCAAGGAACAATAAACTGTTGCCTGGGGAAGACCATATACGCAGTATGCAAGAAAATATGAGAGTACTTAGCTGACGATATCCTTTCCAGTGAACTTCCTTCTTATGAGATTACAAAGGGCCCGCGTTCCTCACCCGCTCCCTTCAAATGGAGCCGTGGCCCCTGGACATTTTCTTGCGCACCTGCACTTGCATCACAGTCTTTCAAAGCACATGCCGGGAAACCGATTCACTTGCCACTCCTTCAGAACGCCATCTCCAAACAGTTCAATGGCCTTCATACGATCCAGTCTGCATATTCAACATTCATAACGCCATAGAAATCCAACTGTGTTGACACAATGCTGTGTTTCTGGCCGCAGCCTTTTCTCAAAACCTATAACGTTTCTGAGCTAGCAGTTATCAGCCGCTCCAAATGAAGCTGCCAGTAAGGTCACATGACCCCTTCTCCTCCAAGGGCAACAGTTATAATAACATCGGCACTGACTGTCCTATCCAGATATTTAGCGCAAGCTACTATCAAGACACTAGCACTGAATATCCGGATATTGTAGCAGCCCTATCTGGCTCAATGTTAAGTTTAGGTTGTAAACTTTAGGGGCCTGATATTGAGCTGTGCGCATTTTAGAACATAAGAACTGCCATACTGGGTCACACCAACATCCATCAAGCCCAGTATCCAACAGTGGCCAATCCAGGTCATAAGTACCTGGCAGGTTCCCAAAGGCCACAGGTTCCACAATACTTGTCTGTGGTAAGCAGTGGATTTCCCGGGTCCTCTTTAATAATGGTTTATGGACCTTTCCTGCAGGAACTTGTCCAAACCTTTTTTAAACCCAGCTACACTAACAGCTTTTACTACATCCTCCGGTAACGAATTCCAGCATTTGATTATGCATTGAGTGAAAAAATATTTTCTCTTATTAGTCTTAAATAGTTTACCCTGTAGCTTCATTGCATGTCCCCTAGTCTTTCTATATTTTGATGGCATAAACAACAAATTTACGTTAACCCGTTCCACTACATTCATTAATTCATAGGCCTTTATCATAAGCCCCTCAGCTGTCTCTTTTCCAAGTTGAAGAGCCCTAACCTTTTAAGCCTTTCCTCATAGAGTATCCTTCCATCCCCTTTAACATTTTGGTAGCTCTTCTCTGTACCTTTTCTAATAACGCTATATCCTTTTTAAGATATGACAACCAGAATTGCACACAATATTCAGGGTGTGGTGGCACCATGGAACGATGCAGAAGTATTATAATACCCTTGGTTTTATTCTCCATTCATTTCCTTATGATTCCTAGCACTCTATTAGCTTTCTTGGCTGCCGCTGCACACTGGGCTGAGGGTTTCAACGTATTATCCCTGATGACGCCTAAATCTTTTTCCTGGGTGGTGGTTTCTAAGGTGGTACCTTGCATCATGTAACCAAAGTTTGGGTTGTTCTTCCCTAGGTGCATAACTTTGCACTTGTTCACATTAAATTTCATCTGCCATTTGGATGCCCAGTCTTCCAATTTTTCAAGGTCCTCTTGCAATGTTTCACAATCCTCTTGAGCTTTAGTAATTTTGAATAATTTTGTGTCATTTGCAAATTTGATCACCTCGCTCGTTATTCCTATTTCCAGGCCATTTATGAATATCTTGAAGTGCAGCAGGCCTAGCAGAGTTCCTTAGTGTATGCCACTATTCACCTTTCTCCATTGTAAAAACTGCCCATTTAGCCCTTCTCTCTGCTTTCTATCTTTTAAGCAGTTTCTGATCCACAATAGTACACTGCCTCCTATCCCATGATAGTAGTGGCTCTAGAGCAAGATTGAAAAGAAGTGGGGATAAGGGACAACCCTGTTGGGTCTCTCAATTAAAGGGAAGAGATTAGAAACTGTTCCATTCACTGCAATATATGAAAATGGGCAGGCATACACATTTTGTAACTTAAGGAAACCCTCCCCTAAGCCAAACCATCGGAGTGCGGAGAGCAGATTTGGCCACTCCAGCCGATCAAAGGCTTTTTCAGCATCTAATGAGGCTGACTGATAACACAGGTACACTAAAAATTTTTTTTTTTTAAACTGCCTCTAATGTTTCGATTGATTTTTACGTTTTTTGGTGCGCTGAATCCAAATCTGGTAACCAATTTGCTCCATCACGTACAGATTTTTTGCTACATTGGGTTAGCAGTTTGAGGTGAACGTTTTCAGATTGAGTGCGATCGAGATAAAAGTTTCTTGGATGAATTCTTTATACTAATTGTTTAGTAGTTATTCAAATAAGAATAAAGAAAATTGTAACAAGGCAGCACATAAGAATAGAGTAATGTCAACAAAACACACTGTGATGGTAGCAAAATTGTCTGCACTTAAAACAGCCACATACATGTGCACAAACATTGAGCATATAAGAGCGAGGTTAGACACAAAGCAAAGCAAAGAAATGTGCAAAAAACTGTTGTACAGGTATGTATGTAAGAATAGAAAACGCAAACCGCACCATTGCAATACATGAAGACAAACACCCGATGGTGTGAAAATAAAATTCTAATAAATGAGATCCGACACTGTGGTAATTACTAACAAATTTTTATTTCAAAGTTTAGTAAAAACACGATATTTGTCAACACAGTTTAGATTTTAAAGTCATTCTTGGGTCAATCAATCTCCTGGTGGGCCCGTTTCTTCTTCCCCCGAATGCTTCTCTTGGTGCGCTGCTTGGTGTATTTTTCATCTGGGGTTTCCCGCAGCAGCAACCAGCAGAAATCAGCCATCATAGTGGTGTTCCATCTTCCTTGGTACCTTCTCTCTGCGTCCTTGATGTCCTGGTGAAACCTTTCACCTTGTTCTTCACTGTACGCCCCCAAGTTTTCGGGAAAGTAGTTCACATGGGAGTGCAAGAAATGGACTTTCAGGCTCATGTTACAGCCTTGTTCTTTGAAGGCATTGAGCATCCTGGCAACAATATCCTTATAGTTCTCATCCCGCCTGTTCCCCAAGAATTTGAGAACAACATCCTTGAAGGAATCCCAGGCTTCTTTTTCCTTCTCAGACATCGTTTCAGCGAATGCTCCATCTGAAATGAGTTTCCTTATATCAGGGCCAACAAACACTCCTTCCTTTAGCTTTGCTTCAGAAAGTCGGGGGAACTTTGAGCAAAGGTACCGAAAGCACTCACCATCTTTTGGAAGGGACCTGATGAATTGCTTAATGAGACCCAACTTAATGTGGAGAGGTGGTAATAGAATTTTATCACGAGGTACCAAGCTCTCATGAAGAACATTTTTCTCACTGGGTCTCAAATACTCCCGAACTGGCCAGTCTTTTTTCCCCCAGTGTAGGTCACAGGCCCGGCTATCCCACAAGCAAAGGAAGCAGGGATATTTGGTGAAACCGGATTGCTGCCCTAATAGCATGGATAGAATTTTAAAGTCTCCACAAATCATCCACTTATGCTCATCATAACGAATCTTCTGAAGAATCAGGGCCAAATTCTCGTATTTTTCTTGGAGAATAACAGAGTGAGCAATAGGAACTGAAGTGAATGTGTTGCCATTATGAAGAAGAACACCTTTTATGTTGTCTTTTGACGAATCAATGAACAGCCGCCATTCAGCAGGATCATACTTGAGTTTAAACTTTTCCATCACTCCGTATATATCGTTGCAAAATACCAAATCTTCCTCTTTGCTGAAATACTTCAAAAATTGTGTCTCGCGGTTGCGGTACCAATAAAAAGTTGTTCCTGGTGACAATAGATTTTTCTGTTTAAGCCGAGAACCTAGCAGTTGGGCAGCATCTTTTGGGAGTCCTAAATCCCGGACTAAATCATTCAATTCAGCTTGAGAGAAAAGTTCAGGTTTCGGATCTGGTTCAGTTTCAAACTCGGAAGTACTGGACTCATCGGGAAAAGCCATCTGATGAGTCTCATCATGATCAGAACCGTCCACACAAATATGATCCAAAGATTTTGGTGGTTCAGGCACAGGTACTTCGTTGCTATGAGGCATAGGCCTAATTGCTGAGGGAAGGTTGGGGTAACTTATTACGTTCTTATTTTTTAAGTTGTATCCCTTCACAATGCAAGAGCAAAAATAGCAGTCACTGCTGTGGTCTCTTTGTTCACGCCACATCATAGGTATTCCGAAACGAAATGCTTGTTTTTTACCTTTCATCCATAAGCGTAGATCTTCCTCACATGTCTTGCACACTTTGTGAGGAGCCCACGGTTTGTCTTGATCGCCTAACTTCAAACCGAAATAGGCGAAATATACTTTTTTAATAAATGCAGAAATGTTCCTCTGCCGCTTTTTCACGGTATATTCCCCACAAATAAAACAAAAACTGTCCGGAGAGTTGACGCAACCTCTGGCTCTGTGAGCCATCACAAATACACAGCACTGCAAACTACAACTGTAGTGAACCACTTCGGAATAAAGCTGGATTACGACTGAGCAAACAAAAGGTAATAATGAACTTGCAAGAAACTGAAATTTGACAGGAACGTTCATGTCGCAACCACCGTGTTTGAGCGAGCGAGCGAACGAGGCGAGGCGAACAGGAAAGAACATGCGCCAGCGCGAGTACTGGATTTAGCCCCCCGCCTCCCAATTGTCCTGTTAATGTATAAAATGAATACAAAACACTCTAAAATATTATGAGGGAGTGTTTCTAGTTAGTTAACCATTGCAACCTCTATTTTGGGCCAAGAAAATAAACTGCAGTCGGCTAAAAAGAAATTATGTGAACATTCCTTATATGGGTAAGAAATCTAATTTTGCAAGAAAACGTGACGTGATGGAACATTTTGGCTATTTTTCCTGGATTCAGCACCCCAAAATCTATAGGAATCAGTTGCAAAACTGGAGGCAGTTTTTTGGTAGTGTACCTGTGTAATCAGTCCCATAGCTGTGTTGATCCATGTGTAGCGCCCCCATCATGCCCTAACTATATCCTCATATCATGATGCCAGGGGCAGCTGGATACACCACAGTCAGCCTGTCATGCCCACCTTTAACACCTTTCAGCACCAGGGTCCCACTCGACAACGCTTACAGTAACGAAAAGAAGTACAGAGAGAACAAGCAACCTCAATAATGTACATAAAGGAGGGGAGAGAGCAAGGGAGGAAAAGAGGGAGAAGCAGAGGGTATAACACTGTCTCCCTGAGAGGTGACCATTTAAAATCACTTGAATGACCCCAATTCTATAGGTATAACATCAAGAATAACAATGAGTACCCAAAATGTCTCATTGCATCTGCTCAGCTTCCTTCTCATCCAGAAAAGCCCACAGGGATGCTGGGTCTTCAAAGGATCGGGTTTCATTATGCAACATGATCCTCATACAAACTGGATAAAACATCCTGAACTCGGCTTGTAGTTGTTGAAGTCGAGGGTGCAGCAGCAATAGTTGTTTATGTTTATCCACTGTAGCTTTTATGAGATCCGGAAAAAACATCAGCTTTTGCCTTCATATATAATCAGAGCATGGGTCTTTGTGGCTGCCATAATCATTGAGACTTGCTGATAATAAAGCACCCACAGGATAACAGGCTTTGAGTATTTCCCTGGCACCACCAATTGCGTAGGAATGTGATGGGCCCTATCAAGTTCAAATAGAAGGCTAAAGTCCAAGCATAACAGCTTAGGTACCAAGACTTCCAGAAAATGAATGGTGTTAGAACCTTTTGCGCCCTCGGGAAGACCCAGAATTCGAATATTATTTTTGCTAGCATGATTACACATATCCTCCAGGCTATGCTCTTACTGCGTAATGCGCTTTGTGTTTTTGTCGACTTGGTGTAGCCTTTCCTCGTGAGCCTCTGTCAAGTTATCAGCTTTGTCAATGCGAACAGTAAGTGATGTAATTTGTTCCTTCAAGTCTCCCATGTCCGTCTGCATTGTGGATAACGAGTTTGCCTTTAATTGCACCAGTTTTTTCAGTGCTCTTATTTCCATAAGTAGCTCCTGCATACCATCCACTGAGTCTCGGGAGGTCTCCATTTTCTGCAGGGACGTGGGGTCATGTTTTGAACGCTTTTCACCAGGATTGGGGTTATTCTGGAAATCAAGACGGGTTAGTTTCAATCCAGACATGCTTGGAAAATGTGTCCATCAAGGGGGAAGGGCAGATTTCCACTTTACGTTAGGTGGGGTGTCAGATTCTTTCAGGAGCTGAGACCTCAAGCGTCCATATTGCTGCGCGATTAGCTCCGCCCCTTATCTGAGATGAAAAATTCTGATATGCATTACAGGTAAATGAATATGACCTAACGATCAGCAAACAACTTCCAACGTAAATATTAGCATAGTTTCTTTTCTCTTCTCCCTGTTGTCAGTTGACGACAGTCCAAGATAAAGAATGTTATTGCTTGATCCTTATTTAGGGACCCTTTTACTAAATCCCATTAAGGATGAGCATTTAATGCGTGTTTTTAACACATGGTAAGTTCACAGTCTCTAAGGTAACTGTCGGGGATGTGACAAGACTGTTCCTGACAGCGCATCAATGCATACACTAAAGTATGATGCAATTAACCCGATGTACCTAATGATACTGGCAGACGTATCATTAGGTGCACCCATGCTAATAGTCACATTGACAATAAGCACTTGCTAATGATACACTATCAATGCTCACACTCCACCTTCACCCACACACTCTCTGCAATAGCACACAATTGTCAGTTAAGGGTTTTATCAGCTGTGTTAGCATCGACAGCATCTAATTACCGTGCTCTAAAATATGCACTGACTGGTTAGCAGCATTTAGTAAAAGGGACCCATAGTCCTTGGATTTATTTAGTTAGTTTAGTATATGTGCCTCACCATAATGTTCATAACGTAGCATTATAACCAGATATCCAAGACTGAGGTGATCGTATTGTTAAGCTCCAGAAATAAAAATGTATTGATAATTAGTATAGATCATTTTAGTATACCTTAATGTTTGTTTCTTAGATAGCATCTGTGCCATACATAGACAATAGGGATATGCATAGAAAAGAAAAAATGGTTAGCTTTCATCTTTCATGGATTTTCATGATTTTCAAAGTTTTTATTAAGTTAGTTTCACACGTTTATTATAATAAGAATTTGTTACTGTATGTTAAGTAATTAATGCATATTAAATCTATTTAACGGGCACCAGATTTTTTAAGACACATTACAAAACAAATGTACACTCCTAGGCATATGTCTACAAAGGTGGCTCCTTAACTTAAGAACATAAGAAATGCCCTACTGGGTCAGACCAAGGTCCATCAAGCCCAGTATCCTGTTTCCAACAGTGGCTAATCCAGGTCACAAGTATCTGGCAGGTACCCAAAGTCTACAGTTTCCACAATGCTCATCCTGTGATAAGCAGTAGATTTCCCATCCTCCGGGAACGAATTCCAGAGTTTGATTATGCATTGAGTGAAAAAATATTTTCTCTTATTAGTCTTAAATAGGTTACATTGTAGCTTCATTGCATGTCTTTCTGCTTTTTGATGGTGCAAACAACCGATCTATGTTAACCTGTTCCACTCCATTCATTAACTTAAAGACTACTGTCCACAGCCTTCTGTTTTCCAAGTTAAAGAGTCCTAAATTTTTAAGCCTCCCCTCATAGTGGTATCCTTCCATCCCCTTTACCATTTTGGTGGTGCTTCTCTGTATATTTTCTAATTCTGCTATATCCTTTTTAAGATACGGCGACCAGAATTGAACACGATATTCAAGGTGCAGTCAAACCATGGAACAATACAGAGGCATTATAATATCTTTGGTTTTATTCTCTATTCCTTTCCTTATGATTCCTAGCATTCTATTAGCTTTCTTGGCTGCCGCTACAAAATGGGAAGAGGGTTTCAACGTATTATCCATGATGATGCCTAAATCTTTTTCTTGGGTGGTGGTTTCTAAGGTGGTACCTTGCATCATGTAACCAAAGTTTGGGTTGTCCTTCCCTAGGTGCATAACTTTGCACTTGTTCACATTAAATTTCATCTGCCATTTGGATGCCCAGTCTTCCAATTTTTCAAGGTCCTCTTGCAATTTTTCACAATCTTCTTGAGTTTTAATAATTTTGAATAATTTGTGTCATCTGCAAATTCGATCACCTCACTCATTATTCCCATTTCGAGGTCATTTATGAATATGTTAAAAAGTAGCAGGCCCAGCACAGATCCCTGGGGTACTCCACTATTTACATTTTTCCATTGAAAAAATTGGCCATTTAGCCCTTCTCTCTGGCTTCTATCTTTTAACCAGTTCCCGATCCACAATAATACACTGCCTCCAATCCCATGATTTTTTAATTTTGCCAAGAGTCTCTCATGAGGGACCTTGTCAAAGACTTTCTGAAAATCCAGATACACTATATCAACCTGCTCACCTTTGTTTACCTGTTTATTTACACCTTTAAAAAATATAACAGATCAGTAAGACAAGACTTTCCTGTGCTAAATCCATGTTGACTTTCTCCCATTAAACCATGACCATATGCATGATCAGTAATTTTATTCTTTATAATGGTTTCTACCATTTTGCCCGGTACTGACTCACAGGTCGGTAGACTCACAGGTCGGTAGTTTCCCAGATCATCCCTGGAACTCTTTTTAAATATTGGCATTACATTGGCCACTCTCCTCTCTTCAGGTACTACAGTTGATTTTAATGATAGTTCAAAGATTACTAATAATAGGTCTGTAATCTTATATTTCATTCTTTCAATACTTGGATGTATACCATCCGGTCCAGGTGATTTGGTATTCTTCAGTTTATCAAATAGTTGTAATACTTCTTCCCGGTTTATTGGTATTTCTTTCAATTCTTCCGATACATCACCATTATTTACCATTTCAGGCATGAGTAAATTTCCTACATCTTTAGTAAAGACTGAAGCAAAGAATTCATTCAGTCTCTCCACTATGGCCTTATATTCACTTAGCGCCCCTTTTTCTTCTCTATCATCCAATGGTCTACTGACTCACAGGTGTTTTGCTATAAACGTACTTGAACATGTTTTTATCATGCACTTGTCTTTAACATGCGAGAATGGTCATGTTTAGACCCCCTTTATATGGTAATGGCAATGGCTGGGAGGAAGTGTTCCCATGGAAAGGGTGGCCAGTTAGCGGGTGTTAAAGGGACAGTGGACATTAAGAGTGGTGCGCATGCGGGTTACACACAGAAAGGACAGTTGCTGCAACACGGGATAAGGGAGCCTAAGTGGAAGTCACAACTGAGGTGCAAGATGGGAGCAAAGGGAATAGGCGATGGACATGTCACATCCATATGTCTCATTTGTGTTAAACAGTGAGTGGGAGGATAATGTGAGAGGCAGCTGGATTGTATCAGTGAGGGGTGGTCATGTAATCTGCTGTGATTTTAATAGGTGGAATAGAAGTGGATATGAGTGTTCCAAGGAGGAGTGACCATGGCTGCAATGTAGGCACAGCAAAAGTAACTGGGCATGAGTGGTGACCTCCACATCCTCTGCAGGTGATGTGTGTGTAATATGTCCTAAGGAGCAAAATGTCAGACCAAAGAAAGCAAAGGAGTATCTGTAGACTACAAAGGAACAAAGGAACAGATACCAGGACTGGTGGTGATTTCAGGTTTAAAAACCCTTTTTATTATCCCCTACGTGTTTCGGCCACCGGCCTTCTTCAGGGGGAGTACGTGAGGGAGCAAACCTCAAAAGAACAATCACAAAATTAAATACACATAAAAACAAATAAAACAAATTAGTTAAAAACAAAACAATGGCAATGAATAACTCACACATATAAAAACAATGTATAAAATAATGGTAATGTACCAGAGAAACAAAAGCCACTAATAACTATAATGTAATAAATAAATAAATACATATTGTAAGACCAATTGAAATATAAAAATAGTGTATCAAATTATATTAAAGGATATGATAAAACATAAAAACACACTGAAAATAAAAGAGATGAGGAGGACATATATAAAATTGATAACATTGTGGGATTTAAGATTTTTGAACAACGGAAGTACTATTTCATTTTTAAACATGAATTTGACAGTTTTTCTTTTAGTATGCAATAGCAAGACTTTTCTTTTTTTTACATTGTTATTTATTAACTTTTTATTTATTTAGTCCAGTGACAATTATCTTTTATTTTGACAGAAGGTTTTCAAAACCAAGGTATCGATATTTCTTATCAATTTTATATATGTCCTCCTCATCTCTTTAGTGTGTTTTTATGTTTTATCATATCCTTTAATATAATTTGATACACTAGTTTTATATTTCAATTGTTTTGTTTTATTTGTTTTTATGTGTATTTAATTTTGTGATTGTTCTTTTGAGGTTTGCTCCCTTACGTACTCTCCCTGAAGAAGGCCGGTGGCCAAAACGCGTAGGGGATAATAAAAGGGTTTTTTAAACCTGAAATCACTGCCAGTCCTGGTATCTGTTCCTTTGTTCCTTCCTAAGGAGAAAAATGCCATGGTATGGGCTAGGATGTAGCAACTGTCAGGAGAATGCATGAGTAATCATGATGCCTGTATGGAAATGGATGTACTGAAGGATAGATGGAGAGGAAGGATTGCTGCCCCAATGTACTCCTGTTGGAATTCATCAAACAATATTGTAGCCATGACTGTTTTTGTGAGACAAATCATTTTAGTATTGTATGTTACATTAAGCTTCACACAAAAACAATATGCTTTGTCAGTGTGACAAACCAAGCATGCAGGATAATGCATTATGACTCACTGAGGTGTCATAAGCAAACATTGCAGCTGTTGCTCATTGTGGTGTAACAGTACAATGAACAACTACCACTTTTGACAGCATCTGGCAATTAGCCATACATCCCTCAAGGGCAGGAGATAGCCTAAGGGTGGGCATAGAAGCAGCACTTCCTGTTTGAAGCACTGTCATACACAGACAGGGTCACATGCCAGCAGTAGGGGAGGAAGTACATTGGAGGATTGTATGGGATGGACTGAAAGTATATGATGAATGCCTGCAACAGTTCTAATATGAATAAGGAACTGCATGCCATAGGCCCACTTAGTAAAGGCTGCAGTCAAAGGCCAATGCACAGAGCACTCTAAGAATTATGGCACATGTGTGGCCCCAAAGCACACAAATGAGCCTACCTCCACCAATGCCTCCACTGCTGGTGCTGCATCTGCAAATATGTCAGTCACGTCTAATGCAATAACATAGAGCTCACCTCATACATCAAAGGCTGAGATTTCCAGACCCACCACTGGCCACATCAAGTGCATGTAAGGTCACCAGATGTCATAGGGGGGTTCCTGATATCATGTAAGAGGCATACAACCTGCCACTTATGTGTACTCTGGAATAAAACAAATAACCCTGTGTCTGTTGTAAACCCATCAAATGCCATTTGCAGAAGACCCAGATATAAGAAAGACTTCACAGGTTCAAGAAGAGAAATGAGTAACAAAACAAATGGAAAACCTTGACAGATTAATAACCTCAACATTGAGTATATATGTTGGTATTTATTTGTCTGACTCCAATGGCTGCTACAATCTTTTGCTAATCTCATGAATGAATGCATGCCACTTACACTGCACATGAGGAGACATCACAGTATGTAAACGTTCCCAGCAATATAGGACTCTGGCCCCTTTTTCAGCCTTGCTCTGCTCTTCTGAGATGTCTGAGATGTGACTTGTTGTAGTGTCTGTGATAAATAGTTGCAATGCCACAGGAAACGTTCAAGAACATCTATATTGGTTTCACATTTGCGATAAAGACCCTACAATCATCCTGACATATATGCATATAAGAACTGGACACATAACTTATCTATGATCCAAGAACATAACAGCCACACATTTCTACAAATTGCATGTAACTGGAAAGTGCATCTGTACAGATAAGACTATGGCTACATTGGGGATGTTCCTCTGACAAGTCTACACACATACTGTATGATGAAACAAGGTCCCTTGCATGATAAAACATACCTGTCATCCACGCACATCTCTGAATTGATGTGGGTCAAATATTGCAAATACATTGGAGTATGTACGAAAGTGTGACGACCTGTGCAGGTGGCCATCCCAGGAGTGTGACTACTGCATATAATATGTGATAGAGCAACAGATGTGCATTCAAGGTTATCAATAAAGTTCCCAGTCAGGTCAAACTCTTGCATCATGCATCTACTGGTTGAAGTTGTAGGACCCTTGGCAATGTACTGTAGCAGATCCAATAGAGACAAGTGGTCAGACAGGTCTCATCACAATGTGCATGCTTGTAGACCAAATGTACTATGATAAGATATCATGTCAATCCAAACGTGTCACTATGTGGTGCAGATCTGAGTTGCCACAATGGTGTATAGATGCTGCCCTGCTTTTATGGGTGGTTTGGGTCATTCATTGCCCCCAAATATAGCCCCCTGTGACCCTCATGTCCATGAAATGTGCCTCTCAGTAATGGCATGAAAGGATCTGCACTGTTGTAGCATGCTCCTCCTCTCACCTCCAAATATCCTCTCTACATATGTAAGTACATTGCTTGCCTGTCTTCATTCTACAGTTCACCTGTTGTGAGCACATATATAGCTATTGTCTAGGATATGTCCTGTCATGCACTGTTATCATGGCACTCTAATATCTGCAGAATGCATATGGGGCAGACATGAGCTATGTAAGCACCTTACTTGTCAACTGTTTGTGGGACACCTCTGTCATGCAATAACATATGTTCAACACATGGCATTGCTACTTGCAGTTGTCATGTAATGGTTACCAGCAGCCCTGTGAAACACTGATGTATATCTGTGAGCAGCAAGGGATACAGCTACATGGGGCCTAGGTGCATGAGGTTGCCTAATCTCAACCCCTGGCCTAGGAAAACTGCATAAATAGGTGCACATTGGAAATATGAGATGGGCATGTCATGTCAACCTGCTGCCATAGTTTGGAGCCCTGCACCATGTGGGCCAGGACTGACAATCTGCTGGTGGAAGTGATCAAACTTGTCCACATGGTATGTTCAGCCATACAGCAGTGGGGGTCTCTCACAATTGTCTCATCAGTAGCAGTCCATTCCATGAAATAATCTGTTAGCTGAAGTCTGATGTGTCTCATAGGTCTGATCAGCACCACAAGGTCAATAGATATGTAAGCACACAGCAGCTCAGTGGAGCACAACACTGGCATTATCTCTCTAGTGTGTGATAGCAACTATAGCTATACATTCTAGCCAGATGCTATGGAATGACAGAGGACACTAGGTCATGTCCATAGCTGGTGCAATATGGGAAGGAGCACTCCAGCCAATGCATCAACATATCTTCTGTCATTGCCATATGAAAGCTGTCTAATACAATGATATCGGATCCATGGGACCTCAAGAGACTCCACAAATGTATCAACAGGGAAATCAGTTCCAAAAATCTTTCATATACTAGAACTGGCCAATTGAAATATCTGTAGGACCAAAATACACCATGTCAAGGCAATGCACAATACAGTAATCCACTTGATGGTCCATTTAATGAAGCATAGCAATTGCAAGCATATAGCTCCCAAACTGTGTTCTCAAAAATGGAAAATGCCTATCTGGCTAATGACTTCACAGTTCTAAGTTAGACTCTCCACTTCACAGTTCAAAGGTGAATGTGCTTCAGTTCAGTGCAGTATTTCCAACACAGGGTGATAACCTGGTTCTGCAATGGGGAGACAACTTGTAATGCTGCATTGAAGTTTCAATTAAGAGATCTTGTGAAAACATGTATCTCTATGCAGCCACAAAAGTCATCTCCCTGATGCCCAACTGGGTTTTTACCCTAGGTTCAAAACCCAGCACTGAGCTGAAGCGAGTTTCACTTGGAACTGTGAAGTTGTTACTCAAATAAGTAGCCTTGTGAAAATCACAATTTTCGAGCTACACTTCTTTAAATGGACCATCAAGTGGATTACTGTGTTGTGCAATGCCTTGGCAGGGTGTTATATATCTGCACTGTGCTAGTATATATAAAGAAATTGTTGTACATATTTCCATATCAAAAAATATGACAGCTGTTGGCCAACCATGCACCTTATTAATGGCATATATCCCCACCTGATATTTACCTCCATAGCTCACTTTTCCAAACAGCTGCACCTCTGTGCTGAGAATGCATGGTACACAGATGTTGTGGATGCTCATGATCCCCTTGCTGAAGTATGTGGCAAACATCACATCTTCCCATAAATTGTTATATCAGACCAAATTCCTGCACACAAACTGGGGTGATGCCACAAACACAGGGTATCCCCAATGCCTACATTCCCACAGCATTGCTGTTGGGTGTTACAAATTAAACCTCCCTACATACACTAGGTCAATCTTGCTGTTCACAGTAATGGACACAGCATCCCAATGGATCAAGGCAAAATGCAATCATAGAGCAGTGTGCAACATATTTTATTTGGGAGGGCTGATGTCTACATGTCAGTTATGGTAGTAGGAGGACATGTGCTGGAGTGTAATGTAAGAAGTCACCATACAGCATCTCCTATCTGTAATATAAAACATGCTGCCTTGTGTTCATCTGATTACTGTAATACTTCAATGGGAATGCCATCAATGCCCGATGCTTTCTTCTTTGATAAGTCTTTCAATGCTGCTTCAACTTCTTCTTTCATCACCAATGGTTCCTGATCATTAGTTGCAGGTTGAAATGGCTGTTGGTCCACTTGATCTTTATGGTATAATGACTCTGTATATTCCTTCCACCTTTTCTTGATCTTCTCAGCATCATTCAGCATGGATCCTTGAGCATCTTGTAGCATTTCAATTCATGAATAACTGGCTAAACTAAAAGTAGACAAAGCAATGGGACCGGATGGAATTCATCCACAAATATTAAAAGAACTTGGGGTCATCCTAGCGACTCCACTGACTGCCTTTTCAATTCTTCTTTGGCGTGTAAGTGGTCCTAGAGGACTGGAGAAAGGCACATATGGTCTCAGTTAGAGTCCAGACCTAAGAAGAGAACAACAGAGTTCAGGTTTCAGGAGGCCCTGGAGGGAATAGCCACAGAGTACCTGGACCAAAATAACAGAGAAATTGCTGTATTGAAGGTGACAGGAGAGAAGTGGAGAGGCCTTTGTGAAACTATAGCCTAGGAGTTAGAAGCAGAGCGAGCTAAGGCCCAGCATCAGAAAGCCTTCGAGAAGGTCATCATAGACCTTTGGCAAAACTAAAAAGTCATGGGATAGGAGGCAGTGTACTATTGTGGATGAGGAACTGGATAAAAGATAGAAAGCAGAGGGTAGGGCTAAATGGCCAATTTTCCCAATGGAAAAAGGTGAATAGTGGAGTACCCCAGGGATCTGTGCTGGGTCCATTACTTTTTGACATATTCATAAATGATCTGGAAAAGGGAATAACGAGTGAGGTGATCAAAATTGCAGATGATCCGCAATGAAGGGGACATAAAATGAAGCTACAGGGTAAACTATTCAAGACAAATAAGAGAAAATATTTTTTCGCTCAATGTAAACCACTTTGACCCGGTGAAAAGAGGTATATAAATGCAGTTAAATAAATAAATAATTGTGTAATCAAACTCTGGAATTTGTTGCCAGAGGATGTAGTAAAAGCTGTTAGTGTAGCTGGGTTTAAAAAAGGTTTGGACAAGTTCCTGGAGGAAAGGTCCATAAACCATTATTAAAAAGGGACCCAGGATATCACTTCTTGACTCAATACAAGCATTGTGGAATCTGTGTCTTTTGGGGAAACTGCTAGGTACGTATGACCTAGATTGGTCACTGTTGGAAACAGGATACTGGGCTTGATGGACCTTGGTCTAACCCAGTATGGCATATCTTATGTTCTTATGACGCAAAACTATTTAAAGTTGTTAAAACCCAAGAGGATTGTGGAAAATTGGAAGAGGATCTTGATAAATTGGAAGACTGGGCATCCAAATGGCAGATGAAATTTAATGTGTACAGGTACAAAGTTATGCACCTAGGAGAGAACAACCCAAACTATGGTTACATGATGCAAGGTTCCACATTGGGAACCACCACCCAGGAAAAAGTTAGGCGTCATCGTGGATTATATGTTAAAACCCTCCATCCAGTGTGCAGTGGTGGCTAAGAGAGCAAATAGAATGCTAGGTATCATAAGGAAAGGAATGGAAAATAAAACAAAGGATATTATAATGCCTCTGTATCGTTCCATGGTGCGACCGCACCTTGAATATTGTGTGCAATTCTGATCACCGTATCTTAAAAAGGATATAGCGTTATTAGAAAAGGTACAGAGAAGAGTCACCAAAATGGTAAAGGGGATGGAAGGATACTCTTATGAAGAGAGGCTTAAAAGATTAGGGCTCTTCAACCTGGAAAAGAGACTGCTGAGGGGAGATATGACAGGTCTATAAATTAATGAATGGAATGGGTAAACGTAGATCAATTGTTTATGTGATCAAAATATAAAAAGACTAAGGGACATGCAATGAAGCTACAGGGTAAACTATTTAAGACTAATAAGAGAAAATATTTTTTCACTCAACGTGTAATCAAACTCTGGAATTTGTTACCGGAGGATGTAATAAAAGCTGTTAGTGTAGCTGGGTTTAAAAAAGGTTCAGACAAGTTCCTGGAGGAAAGGTCCATAAACCATTATTAAAAGGGACCCGGGATATCACTGCTTGACCCAATACAATACATTGAGAAACCTGTGTCTTTTGGGGAAACTGCTAGGTACTTATGACCTAGATTGGACACTGTTGGAAACAGGATACTGGGCTTGATAGACCTTGGTCTGACCCAGTATGGCATATCTTATGTTGTTATAAAGGCACTAAGAGTTGAACTAACACAAGAGCAGAACTTTAAGAAGCAGGTGGAGATAGAATTAGCCCAAGCAAAGCAGGGATGGGTTGACATAGAGCACAGGCATGGGCAGAATGTCCAGGACTTGAGACAAACCTATGCACTGGCTCTAGCTGAGGGGTCTGAGTAGCTTAATCAGGCCCAAGGGAAAGCCACAAGCCTGGAAATAGATAACTGAATCTTGGAGAACAAGTGTAAAAGACTTAGCTGCCCAGATAGACAAGCTTTCTGAATGGAAACGGGAAGGGGAAGCCAGGGTGCAGCAGCTGAAGCAAAGCTTAAGTGAAGAGAGGCTAAAGCATGAAAGAGAGGTCTAGTAAGTGGGACGTGTGCATGAAATAGCGGTTGCTGAACTGTCCAAACAATTGGAGCAATACTGATATTTTATTTAACTAGGCTTATATACTGCTTTTCTACCAGTCAAAGTAGTATATAGTCAGGTACTGTATTTATATTTTTCATTGTCCCCAAAGGGCTCACAATCTATGTTTTTGTACCTGAGGCAATGGAGGGTTAAGTGGCTTGCCCAAGGCCACAAAGAGCACCTGTGGGACTAGAAACCACAGTCCTTCCAGCCCAAGGTTGCTGTCCACCAGCAGGATTTGAATCCCTGGCCCTCGGTAACTTGCCCCAACCACTAGGCCACTCCTCCCTTAGGGAAAACCAACTGGGTACTGGAAGCCAAAAAGGGGCATTAGTCCAGGAAGTAAAGGAACTGTCCCAAGGGAAAGTCGTGCTACACCAGGAGAGGGAGCAGGCAGAGCCCTGTAGACAATCTCTCCAAATAAGGCTTAGTGAGAGTGCATAGGGCCAGCTAGAACTGATGGCTAAGGTAAATAGTCTGCAGCGGAGCCTTGAAGAGCAGGTGGCTCAGACAAATGCCTTATTCCAAATGGTTAGCAGTTTGGAAAAGCATCTACAAGTGGGATTATGCAGAGACGTTTGTAGGGCTTGAAGACTCAAGTGGGCAGATGAGGAAAGGGCCAAAATTCAGCAGCAGCTGGACAATGAGAAAGTGGATAAAGCAGCCCAGTTACATGAACTCCAGGGTCAGTTATGGTCTGAGAGGGAGTCCCATGGGACCGATATTGAGGTTCTAAAGGAGGAGTTGGGGCAGATAAAACTCCACTTAAAGGAGGTACAGGCAGAGCTACAGGAAGAAAAGCAGGAAAATAAGAACCCACGTGAGACCCTCAGGCAGGTTACAGAGGACTAGGATCAGCTAACCGTCAGCCTCGAAGAGGTAAGAAGGAAAGAGCAAGAGCTCCTAGAGTTCAGAGACTTGGAAAAGGCCAAAATGGAAAGGCTGCAGGGTGAGAAGGAGGACTTAAAGCAAAAGATGAATGAGCTACAAAGTCCCTTAGCTGGAAATGTTAAAGAAATAGAAGGGAAATGGAAGAAGTTAGAGGTCCCAATGACAGACTCTGGGAAAAGGGAAATCTTAGAAGGAAAACCCAAGGGTGGGTTTCGGGCTCTAGGTTTTCTGTTTCCCACCACCAATTTCATTCTAATTGTGCCTACACCGTGCTGCTTAACTTCCTTCCCAGGTTTCCTGGGCCAGGGTAGCTTACCCTTATATGCCAGTCTCTTTTTGACTTTATCCAAGCCTTTGTCTTATTTCATCTCTCAGCTTCTTGGTTCTGTGTATCCTGCTTTTACCCCGAGACCACCTTGTCCTCCTCTTATAACCCGTTAGGCATCTACCTGAGTCAACTCTAGACCCAAGTGTTCCAACCTCTGCTTAGTTGAACATCTTGGTTTTGGGATTCCTTGTGTAACCTGTGCTTGGATAGCATTTATTTTTTTCCTTCTCCTTAGGGATTCCTACCTTTTGATTAGCACAGGTCCATTTTCCTAAGAAAGGTCCATGCGCTATTTCCTTTCTTATACCGGGTCTGCCTCTACTGGGTCTCCCGTCTCTGTAGTCTGGAGTAGTTTTTCGCTTCTGTTCCCTCTGTGTTCTATGGACTCTAATCTTGGTCCTAGGGAAATAGTTCCCCCTATGCCCAGCTACTCACCATACTAAAGCAGTCTTCCCACTCCTGGTTGGAGATGTTCAAATCACATTTTTTGGCAACACCATAGGCAGAATTTTGGAGATAACAGAATCCTTATCAAGGTGTCTAGAATGAAGGCTTAATATGTTCTTATAGACATTCCTCGGAAGGACAGTCTAGTTATATAATGACAATGGATTATTGTATATTTATGTGTGATAATACCTCAAGAAGGGAGCCTACTGTCCTCTTAGAAAGTAGCAATCAGTGTTTTCCAGCTTCAACTGATGTATGTGAAATATATAGAGAATAAATGCCCAAGGTGGGGGGACTCGTGGTATCTCCCAGGCCAGCTCTGACCTCACCACATGTTCCATATTTGCTCTTCCAAATTCTGGCTACCATATCCTTACCTCTTTTCCTCTCCTTGTAACAACCCTCCCTTCCATTTTTCTTCCAATCCTGCACCTACTCCTTCTCTCCTCTCCTTTTGGTACCCTAACAGCACCTTCTTTCTACCCATCTTTTGTACCCCAGTCCTTCTCTTATCCTTCCATGACCCAACACCACCTACACTCACCATGGTGCTCCACTGCCCCATCCCTTCTCTCCTTCCCCTAGTGTTGCTCATAGAGTTTCCCTCTCTTCCTCTCACTAGTGTCCAGGCCATAAACAGTAATGACACTTTACTGTTCCTTTCATGTCCTACTTCAGTGAGAGCCATGTATCTGCCTATCTTGTTTTGTATGACATTGCACCATTGATCCAGCCAGGTTCCCCAATTCTATTAACCAGCAACACTACTGCTTAGAGGGGAAGGACAGGGGATGGTAGTTTCATCAATACAGTTGGCACTGCAGTGCAGGGACAGGCCCTAGAAGAGGAGGAGCAGTGAACCCTGGGATCCAGGCTGTTGGTAGTAATGGTTGGGGCAGGTGTAGGCTGAGTGTGAAAGAAGCAGAATTCACAAGTGTGCTCCATATACAGCATCATCCAAGGCGAGCAGCAGGTCCCCTTGACCGGGATGCAACTCGATGAGGTGCACCATGGGCACATGTAGGAGCTGCAGCTCCTAGTCATGCACAAGCTAGGAGGAGATTTTCTAGAGGTGTGCAGACAAAAGCACATATTAGCTTCCTGTGTTTTGCACATTTCTGTATGTTGTGCTATGCTGTCATGACAGGGCACTTGTGCTGTTTCAAAACAATATGTTGTTGACCAAACAAAGTTAATGATGGAAAGGTTACTAGATGTTTCCAGGGAGAAAACTAGTACACAGTGACATTTATATTACCTCTAGTGTCAGCAATTACCAGGGGTTGACTTTGAATTGGTGACCTTTGAGTTGTACAGCAGTCCTTTTCCAGGAAGAGCTGTTGTATCTTCTAGGTGGATTTCTGACAGTTCCATGATGTACCAGGTTGGGAGTGACAGAAAACCAGGAAAGGCCAAAGATTACCCTTTAGGCACTGGACAGCTTGGCGGTGCTGCTTGTGTCAGCCTCCCGGTTACTGTCATACTATCAGACATTCAGAGCTGGTAAGTTACTCACTTCCAGGTGTGAGGTGGTTTTGTAGTTCTGCTTTTGCATGTTGATTGCAATGCAGTATGGTATTTGAGGACCCAGATGTTTCCCATTGGAATCTGTGCTGCAGATCTTATAATGCAGCTGTCCAGCATGTATACAAAAAAGTGAGAGGCACACACATGGAACCTGTAACCTTGCACACTCTGTTTGCTTTACAATTTCTGCACGTCCCCCCTCCCTCATATCCACCCTATGTTGCCACAGATATACTAGCCTTACTAGATCATTATCTGACCTTGCTGTGACATAGGTACCATGCCTACTCATGACATATGTTTGTTCCATTCCAATCCACCATACCAAATAGGCGACCTGGTGGGTCCAGCTAACAAGAAGCTTTTGTGTGATTGGTTTGAGCAGTGCACTGGCACCTGTGTGGGGCTCTGACTGTGTGCTTGTCATCAGCAGGAAGGGAGGTTGAGAAGGGGGGGGGGGAGGATAACACTAGGTGGGGACTGGTCCAGCACTCACAGCCTCTTATCAATGATGTCCAGCAGCCTGTCAACTCAGGGCATCACTGTGTTGCACAATATTCTGTCTGTGGGTGCGCAGCATCATGTGGACAGCTGCAAACAATGGCTACTACATCCCCTGTGTGTCCTTTTGGGTTTCCATGTGGCTTTAGATTGTCCTCACAAGATGGATGTAGTCCAGGTTTGACCTTACTGCATGCAGGAGCATGTGGCCCTGCTCCTCTGGTGGGATGTGAGGAGACCTATGAACTGCATGTACATGCATGCTATATGGTATACCCTGGACCTGTCAGGCAAATCTACAATGAGTGGGCCACCATTCTGTCAATGCATAAGATGGAGTACCTAGCAGTGACACCATTATACTGCCGCCGCCGCCACCCCCATGATGGCACCCTCCACCATCATGGCTGTACCCCTAATAATGAGACATAAGGAAGGTAGTGCTCATTGAAACAGTTGCCTGGGTGATATTGTATGGTATACCTGGGGATCATACATCAGAGAACAGACATTTGACTACAGCTACACTGCAGTCACAAGACAGATGGACAATGTAGACATGCTGGCCTGGGTCCTTGGTCCTGGTAGGTGGGATTGAGGACAGCCATACAGGATGAACTCGTGGAGATCAGACACACATTAGTGACAACCCAGAATATCAGGCTATCCCAGATGCAGTGTGTCTCCTGAGGCTGCGGTCTGAAATAGCAACCTCCTGGAGGTGTCGTGGTGAGATTGGAACACAGAGACATGTCCACATGGGTGGATCAGGTGAGGGAATCCATTGATGGAAAGATGGAGCACAATGCATTCCATCCCTCCCCACCACAGTGGAAGGCTAGGGGGACACGTCGCCAATAGCAGCAGCAGGCTTTTAAGTGGGCCTAGATGCATCAGACAGACTGGATCTAGTCCTGGCATGTAATTCTGCTTCCTCCATTGCCCAGCATTAAATCAGGGCAATTACACATCCCTGCATGCAATGTGGTAAACTCCAGACAG
The DNA here is from genome assembly GCA_033557465.1 of Ichthyophis bannanicus. Classification (NCBI taxonomy): domain Eukaryota; kingdom Metazoa; phylum Chordata; class Amphibia; order Gymnophiona; family Ichthyophiidae; genus Ichthyophis; species Ichthyophis bannanicus. The sequence goes on along the minus strand of CM066037.1, from coordinate 361,627,201 downwards.
GATCTTGCCTGTGTGACATATCTGGGGCCTGTTGGTGACCCGACGCAGATGCAGTTTGACATTTACCTTGCACAGATACCTGTAATGGGTGGAGGCAAAGTAGGCCAGACTTGCCAAGTAAGCCTGTTGCAGGAGTCAGAATTTGCAGCTCTGCTGGGTTAGTGGCCATTCTAGTATGATGCCTTATGGGATCTGCAGCACCAAAGACATAGGCTACCCTCAGGGACTACACACTCCATACTGCCCTGCTATGCAAATGTACAACAAATTGTGGTCACCATTTCCCCCTCCAAGAAATAGGTGACTTGTCATGTTTGGCCTTGCACCATCTGCTAGGTATCGAGTAGCACCTGTGATGAATTAGCCCTGTTCCGGTTGGACAGCTGCATTGCATTGCAGTATGCAGAGATGCATAATTTCTTAGTTCCATGAGTGAGATTTGAAGCTTGTCTTCACTTTCTGACAATCTCATCATGATCCATTGTAGGACCTGCAGCAGTGACTCCAGTGGGTGACATCAGGGACTACAAAGATCATCTTGCACTTCAGTAGAAATGTTTAACTTGCTATCTCGCTCATGGGACTGGTTACCGTGGCAACTGAGTAGAATATGGCTACACCTGATACTAATTATATTAGCAGCAGTACTGTAGATAGGATTGCCAACTGGGTCCAGATGCAATCAGCAGGCTTGATTAAGTCCTGGGTACATGTCTTGTGGTTTCTCTAGGTTACTACATAAACAATGGCAAACTACAGGTCCCTACATGTACAGAGAAAAATCCAGGAGTGGATGAGGCTTCATGGTCACATCGCTGTCCCACTGCCAATCCTATCTGCAAATCCTTTGAGGCATCATGAAGACATTATGTGACAGCCTGCACTGGCTTACAAAGGTCCTTCCCGCCTCCCGCAAACAGCTTACATTGCCTCCCTCTCTCATTGTCTCCCATTTGTGTCATTCCTGGACAACAGATGGCAACTGCCTTCAGATGCACCCAAATGGCTTGACCCATTCCTAGGTATAGCCCATTGCATGCAAGGAATTGTTGTCCTGGTTTTGTTCAGTAGTGCACAGCAGCAATCAGACTCACATATCCATGCTTGCACTGCTGTAAACATCAGACCATTTCAGGCTTGTGAGGCACATCTGGAGCTACTTCACCACTCAGTTCCTGTTTGCCACTGCCATCATGACAGCTACCATACCTGGTGGGCTAGTGAGACTCAGATTTTGCAGGTGACCCATTTCCAGGAGTGAGATTGTGAGCCAGTTCTGCATTTATGTCACTCTATTGGTGATGCATTATGGGACTTGCATTCAGGCCTCCAATAGGTACAATGACAGATGTCAAGGTACTCCACTCAATGAGTGACATTTTAAGGCAGTCCTAGATTTCAGACACTCTCATTCTGCTGCATTATGGAAACTGTAGCACTAAATTCCAGTGGGTGAACTTGGGGACTACACATACCTGATCCCATTACAAAGCAAATTTAAGACCAGATATGGTCATATATCTCACTCCAGGACCTAGGTAACTTTGCAACTTGGCAGGGAGAGATTATCAATGGCATACTGGCCTGGCATGCTAATTCAAAACAAGAGACCTGGGAAAACATTGTCACTCGTGGAACTGGGTCACTTGACAACTCTGCAGTTATTGTGCTTATGCTGTGTGAAAGATGGTTTTGTAATGCCATATGGTACTTATTTGCAGGATCTGGGCTGTGGCAATTTTATGTCCTGGTCCTAGCATGTACTAGGAGGAGACCAGTGGAAATGCGGGACTGTGTTCAAGTAGCTATCCTGGAACTTGGTGACTTGGCAGCTGTGCAACTCCTTGCAATGCAATGTTCCTTGTCAGCCTGTTCCAGGAGTGAAACCCGAGCACAGTAGCCGAGTTGCCAAGCTAGCCAGTTCCCGGATTGATTTTTAAAGCCACTTGTGGATGTTTGTCAAGCTCATTCTGATGCATTATGGGACCTGCAGCACTGATTCCAATGGGTAAGATCGGGGACTACAATTAGCATTGCAGTGCAGAATATTATTTTCAAACCTGATGTGGCAACAAAACTCAGACCTGCAACAGGTTAACATGGCAATTATGCCGTACTAGGTTTCTACTGCTCTCCTCCTGTTACATGCTAGGACATGGAGCCATGATTTCCACAGTCTAGATGCAGGAAGTACAGGTACCATACTGCTTTACAGTACCTATTTTCACACAGCACAGGCACAAGAACTTCATAGATACTAAGTGACCCAGTTCCAGGGATGAGATTTTCTGCCAGTCCTAGATTTCTGACAGTCTCATTCCGATGCATTATGGGATTTGCAGCATCGATTCCAATGGATAAAGTCAGGGACTACAAATACCATACAGAGGAAAAGCTAATGTGATCATAGCACATGTCATAGGAAACACACCTACACAGTCAATTGACTTTAGGTAACTCAGATTGGGGACTGGGCTTGAACTTGTGACCTTTAGATTAATAAGTATGTATTTATGTGCTACACCTACTAGACCTTATGTGAGTGGGAATCAGTCAGGTGTTTGTGCCATCTGTGAAGTTACTGCAGTCTCCCCCCATCTCCCTATTAACTCTCCTACTCTGGCTTTCCTTTGAAGCCAAGGAGTATGCATAAGACACCTGTAGGGCTGCTGAGACAATAAAGGTATTTGCAGGTTAATATTCATAATTGCTGCTGAGGGCACACCATGCTCTTGCACTGAGGTGTCCAGGATGCAGTAGGTGAGTTTTCATGTTACCCAGTTGCAGGAGTGAGATTGTAAGCCAGTCCAGCCTTTATGACACTTGCTGTATGATGCATTATGGGACCTGCAGTCAGGATCCGAATGGATACAATCAGGGACTACAAACAGCACACTGCACTGCTATACAATTTTAATACCAGACACCAACAAAAAAAGAAACAAATCCCAGAGCTGCTAAGTTAACCAGTTCCAGGAATGAGACTTTTAGGCCTTTCTGGTGTGGTGTTAAATGTGCATAGCAGTGCTGTATGGTATTTGTAGTCCCTTATTTAACTCATTGGATCAGTGCTGCAGTTCCCACACTGCATCATAATGGGATTGTCAAATCCAGGACTGACTTAAAATCTCACTCCTGGAATTGGATAACTTGAGAGACAGTTTGCTCTTTCACTTCTCCAAAGAGGATGCGAACCACAGCCACAGCTACAGTTTTGGTCAACATTATTGGCACCTTTGTATTTTAGGTATGTTGAGTACAATATCTTGAGAAAAAAATTGGAAATATTCCAACTGTATATCATCATAATATTTTAATAGAATGTTCAAAGGTATACAACAAAAAGATGTCTGCAACCTAGACATATTACTTTTTGAGAAAAAAACATGACTTGCACAGGATTAAAGGCACCCTTCACTAATATTTGGTTGCACAACCCTTGGCAGTGATGAAGACCTCCAAATATTTTTGGTAGCCATCTAGAAGTTTTTCATATATCTGTCTGCTGGTAGTTTCTTCCACTCTTCAATTGCAATTTTTTCCAACTTATGAATGTTTCCAGGATTCCTTTTACCAATGGCAGATTTCAGCTCTTTCCAAAGATTCTTGATTGGATTGAGATCAGGACTCATTACTGGCCAGTTTAAAACATCCAATTGTTCCTTTTTAACCATTCTTTTGTACTTTCGGATGTATGCTTTAAGTCATTGTCTTGCTGAGGACCCTTGATTTGAGACCCAGACCTAGTTTTCTGACACTAGGTAGCACATTTCACTCCAAAATACCTTGGTAGTCCTCTGACTTCAATATTCCTTTAATACCTTCCAGGCCTCCAGTTTCTGAGGCAGCAAAACAGCCCCACAACATTATGGAATTTCCACTGTATTTAGCTGTAGGAAGGGTGTTTTTATCCTTTATAAACCTCATTTCTTCACCTGTCAATGCATCGCTGGTCTACATGGCCAAAGAGCTCAAGATTGATTTCATCTGTCTATAAAACATTTTCACAGAAGGATTGTGGTTTCTCAAAGTAGGTTTGAGCAAAGATCAGGCGTGCCTTTTTATGTCTGTCTTTGAGCAGTGGGGTCCTTCTTAGCCTTCGCCCATGAAGTCCTTCTTTGTTTAGTGTGCAGCATATGGTGAGGGTGGAAACCACCAATCCAGATTGTTCTTTCCACTGTGGTCTACAAACTTATTCCCCATGACTTTCCAAAACTATTGAAATACTGATATAATCAAACATGTATACATCCTATGTCAGCTGCAATAACTGTTGCTACCAAGGATTTAGATATTATAAAAAAAAAGATCAATGCAAGAGTATGTGCTATATAGGGGGAGGGGTAAAATATGTAAAATCCTTTCCAGTCGGATTTTGCAGTCTCCAGATATCCACTAATAAACTCTCATTATCCCTAGCAGGTTTTTTTTTTAGCTGGGGTAGGGCATTTCCTCCCACTTGGTTGTCTATCTAGCACTAAGTCAATGCAAGATTGAAAATCCCCACCCATTTGGTCGAGAGCTCACTAGATAAATCTGCTTTGTCAACTCCAAGAGAAATTAAGGATCATCAATATTGGGAGCATAGGAGTTTACTAACATCAGTTAAGAGCCATCTTGTTCTACCTCTCCAATAACCCACTACCCATTTGGATCAGCACACTGGAAGATCACATGTACTCCTAAATGTTTGCAATGAAAATGGCCACCTCTCTCTTTTTATTTTGCACTGGTGCATACAGTACTTCTGCTATCTAGTCCTGCTGAAATTTTACGAGATTCACTCAGATAAATGTCTCCTGTAAAAATGCTACAGTTGGCTTGTACTTCCCATGATATTTTAATATCATCTTTCATTTAATGACATGGGTTTAACCTTTTTACATTCAGTGAAACAAGCTTTTGGAAGCCATGGCAAAAAAATCTCAGATATGCATTTATCCAAAATCAGTGCAACTTTCTTCATCTCCAATTTGACCACATACAAAGATCTTAGGAGCCATAAGACACTGTACCTCATCAATTCACCCTTGTAAAACAATACCAGCCTGCCCATCAAAACTTCTATACCCCCTTTGTGACAAATCTTTATGGGTCTCAAAGATCCCAGGGGGGAAGAGATTCTGTGGAGAATCCCCATACTAACAGACCCCATCTCCTTTGCACACCATATTCATACTTTCTTTGTTGCCCCACTCCCCCACTCTCCTATTCACATATGTATTTCATTTGCCACTCTCAAATCTTGATGCATATATCAGTGATGGAGAAAACAACATCAAACTACGAAACATTCCCTACAAACAACAAGAAGAAAATACTCATGCCATTCCAAACGCCCTCCTAACATATAAAAACTCCCGCTGCACTTCCATTACCACCCTACACCTCACTTTTTCATCAAGACTTCTATTTACCACCTATTGTTCAAGCACACCATATTTTTATAAGTCCCTAACATCACAATCTCATACACACAGTGCCTAGTGAAAGTATTCATCGCCTCGCATCGCATTACAACCTGGAATTAAAATGGAGATTTGGGGGTTAGCACCATGTGATTTACACAACATCCCTACCATTTTGAAGGTGTGAAATATCCATTATTGTGACACAAACAATAATTAAGACAAAAACAGAAATCAGGAGTGTGCTTAGGTATTCCCCTCCCCCCCCAAGTCAATAATTTGTAGAGCCACCTTTTACTGCAATTACCCCAAGAGACTTGCAGCTGTATGTCTCTATCAGCTTAGCACATCTAGCCACTGGGATCTTCACCCATTCCTCAAGGCAAAACTGCTCCAACTCCAGGTTAGATGGGTTGCATTGGTGTACATCAATCTTCAAGTCATGCCACAGATTGTCCATTGGATTGAGGACTTTGACTAGGCCATTCCAAGACATTTAAATGTTTCTTTTAAACACTCTAGTGTAGCTTTAGCAGCATGCTTAGGGTCATTGTCCTGCTGGAAGGTGAACCTTCATCCCAGTCTCAAATCTCTGGCAGACTGAGACAGGTTTTCCTCAAGAATTGCCCTGTTTTTTTGTGCCATCCATCGTCATGACCAGTTTTCCTGTCCCTGCTGATGAAAAACATTCCCACAGCATGATGCTGCCACCACCATGTTTCAATTGTGGGGATTGTGTTCTTGGGGTGATGGGAAATATTGGGTTTGCGCCACACATGGTAATTCCCATGATGGCCAAAATGTTCAATTTTCATCTCATCTGACTAGAGAACCTTCTTACATGTGTTTGGGTGTCCGCCATGTGCTGTTGTGCAAACTCCAAATGTTTTCTTAACATATTAACATAGTAACATAGTAAATGACAACAGATAAAGACCAGTATGGTCCATCTAGTCTGTCCAGTAAGATGGCAAGAGTAGGTGCACCTGCCGCTCTGTGCAGGCCACCCCTCCCCATGTCTTTGTTTTAGGGGTGAACCCACCTCTCCATGTAGGACACCCCTGTATGTTGAGAAATTAGTTAAGTTTATTTTGATTTTATCCTGTTGCTGTAAAGGGATCCACTGTGTCTGTCCCATGCCATTTTGAATTCTGGCACTGTATTTGCCCCCACCACTTCCATCGGAGGGCATTCCAAGCATCCACCACCCTTTCAGTGAAAAAGTATTTCCTGACATTACCTTTCAATTTACCCCCTTGCAGCTTCATGTTATGCCCTCTAGTTTTACAGCTTCCCCGTCTTTGTAAGAGGCTTGTTTGTTCATTATTTCTCTTTAAGTATTTAAAGGTTTGAATCATATCTCCCCTGTCCCTCCTCTCCTCCAGACCATATATTATAACCCTATGATGCAGCAGAATGGGATAGCGTTGACGGCGGAGGATCACATTTTTGTGACAACGGCAACAACACCAAACTTAAACTGCGCGGAGGAAAGGCCCGGCAATCTACTTCTGTATCTTGCCATGAAAACCCAATGGATAGTTACAACAAAACAAATTGTGCTATGGTGCTGGAAGATGAGACCCCCAGGTTGGAAGGCACTCAACTAGCTACTGGGGAAGAGCTGAAGACTTTTCAGAGTAAAGCCAGCATTTATGATGTGGTTAGATCAAAGCCCTCGGGAAGTCTGACTGCTGATGACTTTTGACTTTTGTTCATTGTCGGTTACCTTTTTGTTTAATGTAAACCGCGCTGATCGCAAATAGTGCGGTATATAAGAAATGTAAATAAATAAATAAATAAATAAAAATGTAGCTGCGCATGAAATGAGAGTCAGAAGCTGTAAAGATGTCTTACACATTGGAACATGTAACGTACGAAGCATGAACCAAGGGAAGTTGGAGGTGGTCAAGAATGAAATGGAACGTGTACAACTTGATCTGTTGGGTGTCAGCGAACTGAAATGGACTGGCATCGGGCACTTTGCATCAGATGATCACATGGTCTACTATGCTGGAAATGAAAGACAAAGAAGAAATGGTGTTGCATTTATAATAAAGAAGAAACTTGCAAGAACTGTAATGCAATACAATACAGTCAGCGAACGCTTAATCTCTATTCGTCTACGAGGATTGCCTATCAACACAACTATAATTCAAGTATATGCCTCAACAACAGCTGCAGAAGAGAATGAAATTGAAGAGTTCTATGAACAAGTACAAGCTGAAATTGACAGAACATGCAAACAGGATATCCTGATAGTCATGGGTGATTGGAATGCAAACGTTGGCAACAAAGAAGAAGGCAAAGTAGTTGGAAAATATGGACTTGGCAACAGAAATGAAGCTGGAGAAAGACTGATAGAATTCTGCAAGACCAATGATCTATTCATCTCAAACACCTTCTTCCAGCAACACAAGCGGCAACTGTACACATGGACTTCACCCAATGGACTGTATAAAAATCAAGTTGACTACATCTGTGAAAGTCAACGATGGAAAAGCTCTATAACATCAACAAAGACAAAACCTGGAGCTGACTGTGGTACAGATCATCAACTACTAGTATGCAAACTCAAGCTAAAGTTGAAAAAGAGCAAACCACTCATGAATGCAGCAAAATATGACCTTGAGAATATACCACTGGAATTTAAAGACTGCCTGCAAAATCGATTTGCTGCTTTAGATACAAATGACAGAGCTCCGGAAGGGTTATGGATTGACGTTAGGAAGGTTGTGTTGGAAGAAAGCGAGAAGTCTCTACAAAAGGTGAAAAAGCAAAAACGGCCAAAATGGATGACGGAAGAAACTCTGAAAATTGCCCAGAAACGCAGAGAAGCTAAAGCCAGAGGAGAAAGAAAGACAATCGCAGAACTCAACAGAGATTTCCAATGTGCAGCAAGACAGGACAAGGAAAAGTACTGCAACGACGCATGCAGGGAAATAGAAGCAGAAACTATTAGAGGAAGAACAAGATCGGCTTTCCTAAAGCTATGAGAGTTAAAGAAAAAGTTCCCAGCCTCGAATTGGAATGTTACAAGATGCTCAAGGTTCTATGTTGAATGATGCTGAGAAGATCAAGAAAAGGTGGCAGGAATATACATAGTTTTTATATGATAAAGATCAAGTGGACCAACAGCCGTTTCAACCTGTACCTTATGATCGGGAACCATTGGTGATGAAAGAAGAAGTTGAAGCAGCATTGAAAGCCTTATCAAAGAACAAAGCACCAGGCATTGATGGCATTCCTATAGACGTTTTGCAGCAATCTGATGCAGCTGTTACCATACTTACAAGGCTCTGCCATGAAATATGGAAGACAACATCATGGCCAACTGACTGGAAAAGATCTGTGTTTATACCAATACTAAAGAAAGGTGATCCAACTGACTGTGGAAATTATCGAACAATCGCTCTGATCCCACATACCAGCAAGATTCTACTGAAGATTATTCAAAAGAGACTACAACCATACCTGGAACAAGAACTACCTGAAGTGCAAGCAGGGTTCAGGAAAGGGCGAGGAACGAGAGACATCATTGCAGATGTGAGATGGATCCTTGAAAAGACTAAAGAATACCAAAAGGATATCTATTTGTGCTTTATCGACTATAGCAAGGCTTTTGACTGTGTAAACCATGAGAAACTCTGGGCCACATTAAGAAGCATGGGTATACCAGAACACCTGATCGTTCTCTTGCGCAATCTGTACATTGATCAAGAAGCAACAGTTCGAACGCAACAAGGAGAAACAGAATGGTTTAAAATAAGCAAAGGTGTAAGACAAGGCTGCATACTTTCCCCCTACCTGTTTAATTTATATGCAGAACAAATCATCAGAGAAGCAGGATTGTATGAAGACAACAGAGGTGTGAAGATTGGTGGAAGACTCATCAACAACCTTCGCTATGCTGATGATACTACATTACTGGCTGAAAGTGAAGATGATCTGAAATATTTGCTTCTCACAATCAAAGAACATAGTCTCAAAATGGGCCTGCGCCTTAATGTAAGGAAGACAAAGATCATGACAACTGGCACAATCAACAGGTTCATCATTGAAGGAGAAGAAATTGAAATTGTGAACAACTTTAACCTACTTGGATCAACTATCAATAAAGAAGCAACAAGCAGTCAAGAAATCAAACAACGCATTGCTCTTGGCAGAATAGCTATGAAAGACCTAGATAAGATTCTCAAGAGCAGAGATGTCTCTCTCCATACAAAGATTCGACTTGTTCAAGCCATGGTATTTTCAATAACATCATATGGATGTGAAAGCTGGACAGTGAAAAAGACAGACAGGAAGAAAATTGATGCCTTTGAATTATGGTGCTGGCGGCGAATACTGTGTATACCATGGACTGCCCGAAGAACAAACCAGTCGGTACTAGAGGAGATCAAACCTAAGCTTTCTTTAGAAGCTCAGATGACAATACTTCGACTTTCATACTTTGGACACATCATGCGAAGAGAGAGATCATTAGAGAAAGACATCATGCTTGGCAAGATAGAAGGTCAACGCAAAAGAGGAAGGCCAGCAATGAGATGGATCGATACAATAACAGCAGCTACGGGTACCAGTCTGTCAACAATGAGCCGCCTGACTGAAGACCGAACACAATTTAGGATAGCTATCCAGAGGGTCGCCATGAGTCGACTCCGACTCGACGGCACTTAACAACAACAACAACAACATGATGCAGTGCTAATGTATACATCAACTCAAAGGAGGAAAGGGAAACTTCCAGAATTATCTGTGGGAATTTTTTTTTAAATTTCTTATTTGTTTGTTATTTCTTTCTTATTTCTTTCTTTCTTTCTTTATTCTTTCTTTCTTATTTCTTTCTTTTCTGGCCATTCTTCCATAAAGCCCCGCTCTGTGGAGTGTATGGCTTAAAGTGGTCCTATGGACAGATATTCCCATCTCCATGTGGATCTTTGCAGCTGCTTCAGTGTTATCCTTGGAGTCTTTGTGGCATCTCGATTAATGCTCTCCTTGCCTGGTCTGTGAGTTTTGGTGGGCGGCCTTCTCTTGTCAGGTTTGTAGGCGGTGCCATATTGTTTCCATTTTGTTATAATGGATTTAATGGTGCTCTGTCGGATATTCAGAATTTGGGATTTTTTTTTTTTTATAACTCAACCCTGATCTATAATTCTCCACAACTATGGGAGAATTATAAACAGTGGTAGCAGCTTCCATGCGATATCAGAGCCACGGCCCTATTGAAATGCTCCCAAGTCCAAAAATTGGCATCACTTGTCCACATTTGATTTTGCAAAGTCTTTCACAAGAATCCTTTTGCCTTCCCAGAATAACGCCAGTTTTGATGAGCCTTGGTAATTACTTCCATTGCTTGAGAGAATCATAGTATTTTATATATCATTGGTCTGCCTGCACAGGCTGGTTTGGAACACAGTGTGCTCTTTCTAGTTCAAAAAGGCATTGGAATTTGATGTTAAGTAACTTTGGGAGATGCTGTTCCAAAACTTTCACTGGATTACTGCCTTCCACTCCTTCTGGCAGGCCTTATGTGCAAGTTCTTTTGCCTTCATCAATTACTCAAGTCCTCCAGCTTATCTTTCAGCTTGGCTGCCATCTTGGCCGTTTTATCTACCAAGGCCATTCTGTCTTCCAGTTATACAGTTAATCTTTCTAATTGCTTGAGCTACCCAAGCTCTTTTGAGACCATGGCCACTTAACCCTTCATTGCCTCAGGTACAAAAACATAGATTGTGAGCCCTTTGGAGACAAGGGAAAAATACATATACAGTACAGTATCTCAATGTAGTCTGCTTTGACTGGTAGAAACGTGGTATATAAGCCTAGTTAAATAAATGAAACTTTCCTTCACTTCGGTCACTTATGTGGCATTCGTTGCAAGCATGATTTTTACTTCTGCAAACTGGGTAAGTATAGTGTCTATTACATTCTCTAGGCTTTGCTTCAGTGATTTTGTTGAGGTGGGAAGATTAGCCTTAGGATGTTTGACTCCACTATTTACTATCAAACCAGTTTTATTCCTCAGGGGCATCCCAGTAGACATTGTGGAATGAGCACAGGCAGATCAGATGATGAATTTTAGAAGGAAATTTTTGATAAATTCAGGCACTTTCATGGAGCCTCTTTAACATGCGCCCATCCTGTAATCTGCTGGGGAGCACCCCCACATGTTATACTGTTCTATAACTTGTTGTTAAGTGCTGTCGAGTCGGTGTTGACTCATAGCGACCCTCTGGATAGTTGTCCTAAATTGTGTTTGATCTTCAGTCAGGCTGCACGTTGACAGAGTGACACTCATAGCTGTTACTGTATTGATCCATCACATTGCGGGCCTTCCTCTTTTGCATTAATATTCTACCTTGCCAAGCAGGATGTCTTTCTCTAGTGATCTCTCTCTTCGCATGATGCGTCCAAAGTATGAAAGTCAAAGTCTTGTCATCTGAGCTTCTAAAGAAAGCTTAGGTTTGATCTCCTCAAATACTGACTGGTCTGTTTTTTGGGCAGTCCACAGTATACATAGCATTCACTGCCAGCACCATAATTCAAAGGCATCAATTTTTTTCTGTCTATCCTTTTCACTGTCCAACGTTTGCATCCATATGACTTTATTGAAAATACAATAACTTGAACAAGTCAAATCTGAGTATGGAAAGAGACATCTCTGTTCTTGAGAATATTGTCTAGGTCCTGCATAACCATTCTGCCAAGAGCAATGTGTTTTCTGATTTTTTGACTGCTTGTTTCTTTATTGATAGTTGATCCAAGTTGGTTAAAGTTGTCCACTATTTCAATTTCTTCTCCAACTATGAACTTATTGTTTTTGCCAGTTGTCAGGATCTTTGTCTTCTTTAAAGTGCATTAAGGTGCAGACCCCTTTTGAAGACTGTTCCTTGATCTTGAGAAGCAAATGTTTCAGATCATCTTCACTTTCAGCCAGTAATGTGGTATCATCAGCATAGCGAAGGTTGTTGAGTCTCCCACCAATCTTCACACCTGTCTTCATACAGTCTATGATTCGTTCAGCATATAAATTAAATAGGTAGGGGGAAAGTATGCAGCCGTGTCATACACTGTTGCTGATTTTAAACCATTCTGTTTCTCCTTGTTCTGTTCAAACTGTTGCTTCTTGATCAATGTAAAGGCTGTGCAAGAGAACAATCAGATGTTCTGGTATACCCATACTTCTTAATGTGGCCCAGAGTTTCTCATGGTTTACACAGTCAAAAGACTTGCTGTAGTCAATAAAACACAAATAGATATCCTTTTGGTATTCTTTAGTCTTTTCAAGGATCCATCTCACATCCGCAATGATGTCTCTCGTTCCCCGCCCTTTCCTGAACCCTGCTTGCACTTCAGGTAGTTCTCATTCTAGGTATGGTTGTAGTCTCTGCTGAATAATCTTGAGTAAATCTTGCTGGCATGTGGAATCAGAATGATTGTGTGATAATTTCTCAATCAGTTGGATCACCTTTCTTTTGTATTGGTATAAACACAGATCTTTTCTGGTCAATTGACCATGATGTTGTCTTCTAAATTTCCTGGCAGAGCCTTGTAAGTATGGTAACAGCTATATCAGATTGCTGTAATACTTGATAAGGCTTTTAATGCTGCTTCAACTTCTTCTTTCATCACCAGTGGTTCCTGATCATAAAGTACAGGTTGAAATAATTGTTGGTCACTTGATCTTTATCATATAATAACTCTATATATTCTTTCCACTTTTTCTTGATTTTCTCAGCATCATTCAACATGGCTCCTTGAGCATCTTGTAACATTCCAATTTGAGGCTGGAATTTTTTCTTTAACTCTTGTAGCTTTAGGAAAGCTGATCTTGTTCCTCCTCCAATAGTTTCTGCTACTATTTCCTTGCATACATCATTGTAGTACTTCTCCTTGTGTTGTCTTACTGCATGTTGGAAATCTCTGAGTTCTGCAATTGCCTCTTTCTCCTCGGACTTTAGCAATTTTCAGAGCTTCGTTGGTCATCCATTTTGGCCATTTTTTGCTTTTCCACCTTTTGAAGAGACTTCTCACATTCTTCCAACACAACCTTCTTGATGTCATCCCATAACTCTATCTAAAGTAGCAAATCGATTTTGCAGGCAGTCTTTAAATTCTGGTGGTATATTCACAAGGTCTTATTTTTCTACATTCATGAATGGATTGCTCTTTTTCAACTTTAGCTTGAGTTTGCATACTAGTAGTTGGTGATCTGTACCGCAGTCAGCTCCAGGTTTTGTCTTTGATGATGCTACAGTAGAACGTTTCTATCATTGACTTCGACAGATGCAGTGAAATTGATTTTTGTACATTCCATTGTTTGAAGTCCATGTGTACAGTCACTGCATCAACCACTACAGTGATCCCATTTTTTCCTTTAGAGATCTTCTGTGTTTGTCTTATGCTTTTTTGAATTCAGATACTGTTCTCATCTCTACCACTTCCACTGGGAGACTATTCAATGCATCTACAACTCTTTTCGTAAAGAAATATTTCTGCATATTACTCCTGAGTCTATCCCCTTTCACACTCATCCTATGTCCCCTCATAGCAGAGCTTGCTTTCCATTGAAAGAGGCTCTCCTCCTGTGCATTTATGCCATAAAAGTATTTAAACGTTTAAATCATATCACCTGTACCCCACCTTTCCTCTAAAGTATACATATTAAGATCCTTAAGTCTGTCCTCATATGCTTTATAATGAAGATCACTAACCATTTTAGTAGCCACCCTCTGTACCGACTCCAACCTGTTTATATCCTTTTGAAGGTGCGGTCCCCAGAATTATACACAATACTCCAAACGAGGTCGCACCAAAGACTTCTACAGAGGAACTATCACCTCCTTTCTTCTGCTGGCCATTCTTCTCCCTATACACCCAAGCATCCTTCTAACTTATGCTGTTGCCTTTTCTACCTGTTTAGCTACTTTAAGATCCTCAGACGTAGATGCCTAGATCACGCTCTTCTTTTGTGGACGCAAGTACTTCACCCCCTATACAGTACTGTATCGCTCTCTTGGATTGCTGCAGCCCAAATGCATGGCCTTGCATTTTTTAACATTAAATCTCAGCTGCCAAATTCTAGACCATTCTTTAAGCTTACAGAGATCCCTCCTCTTGTTATCTATACCTTCCTGAGTGTCTACTCTATTGCAGATTTTGGTATCATCCACAAAGAAACAAGCCTTACCTGACAGCTCTTCCACAAATATCACTAACATAGATGTTAAAAAGAATCGGACCAAGGACAGATCCCTTGGGCACACCACTGGTAACCTCCTTCTCCTTAGAGTAAGCTCCATTTACTTGTACCCTTTGTTGTCTCCCACTCAATTCTAATCCAAGTAGTAACTTTTGGGACCATCCCTTGGGTGCTCAGATTGCTTATAAGTCACCTTTGCGAACAATGTCAAAGGCTTTACTGAAATCTAAATACACCACATCTAAGGCTCTCCTTTGTTCCAACTCCCTGGTCACTCAGTCAAAGATATCAATCAGATTTATCTGACAAGACCTGCCTCTGGTGAATCCAAGCTGCCTTGGATCCGGTAATCTGTTGGGCTCCAGAAATTTCACTATTTTCTCTTTCAGCAGCGCTTCCAATAATTTACTCACCACCGAGGTTAAACTAACCGGCCTGTAGTTTTCAACCACATCCTTACTTCTGCTTTTGTGTAAAGGGACCACATGTGCCTCTCTCCAGTTCTCTGGCACCACCCTTGACTCCAATGAGGCATTGAAAATGTCAGTCAGTGGAGCCGCTAGAACGTCCCCAAGTCCCTCATTATTCTCAGGTGTGTCCCATCTAGTCCCATCGCTTTGTCTATAAGTTCAGCTAGTTTCTCATGAACACAGTCTTCTGAAAATTGTTCAAGATGCCCCTTACAGTACTTCTGTTCCTGTTTATGAGTTTTTTCTGAGGTCCTGCTCCTTGTTCTTCATCTGTGAACACAGAACAGAAATATTTGTTAAGCAATTCTGCTTTATCCTCATCGGCTTCTACATATTCCTCCCCTTCACCCTTGAGTCTGACAATACCACTTTTGCTCTTCCTCTTCTCACTAACATATCTTAAAAATGTCTTATCTCCCCATTTTATAGCATTGGCAATTTCCTTCTCTTTTTGAATCTTTGCTTTCCTGACTACTTTGCTAACTTCTCTTAGGTTTTTCCAAATATAGATGCCTGTCTTCCTCTCTCCGTGATCTCTTGTATTTCATGAAGGCAACCATCTTGTTCTTCACCTTTTCAGCTACTTCTTTCGAAAACCATAGTGGTCTCCTTTTCCTTTTACCTTTTTAGTTACCATTTTAACAAAAAGGTTGGTTGTCCTTAAAATATCCCCTTTCAGTTTTGCCCACTGTTTTTCTAAATCCCCCAGCTGTTTCCATTCCGCTAACAACTCCGTGAGGTATTTTCCCATTTTTGCAAAGTTAGTTTTCCTAAGGTCTAAGACCTTCGCTTTTGAAACGATTTTAGCAGTCCTAGTCCTAATACTGAACCACACATCTGGTCACTGGATGCAAAATGATCTCCCACTATAACATCAGAAACACTTTCACCATTGAAAAGCACCAAGTCCAGTATGGCCCCTTCACGTGCGGGTTCTGTTACCAGTTGCCTGAATAGTTCTCCCTGTAGAGAATCCAGGATCTCCTTACTTCTAGATGTTACTGCAGCAGGCAAGTGCCAAACAACATCTGGCTTATTGAAATCCCCTATTGGTAACATGTCCCCTTTCCTGGCAAGGCTGCATATGTCTTCAATTAACTTTCCATCCACTTCTGCTCCCTGTGAGGGAGGTCTATATATCACAGCAATACAAATAGATTTCTCTTTCCCTCTTTCTAGTTTAATCCACAGTGCCTCCTCTCTCCCTTTTAAGCCCTGTATCTCCATAGCTTTAATATTTTTTATATATAGTGCCACTCCTCCTCCCTTTCTTCCTACCCTGTCCTTTCTGAATAAAGAATAGCCTTGTAGAGTTATATCCCACTCATAGTTATCAGTGAACCATGTCTCTGTTACTGCCGCTAAATCCAAGTCAGCCTTTCGCATTAAAGCCTCAACATCGGGGATCTTATTTCCCATGCTACAGGCATTTATACACACTGCTTTCCATATGTTGTTCCTTAACGATGAATAGAAATTAAGCTTTCACTGATTGTATTGTATTTCATTACTGTTCTTCCAAGTTTCTTAATTATAAATGTAGCACCATTTCTTCTTTGTCTTTCATTTGCAGCATAGTAGACCATGGGATCATCAGATGCAAAGTGCCCAATAGCAGTCCATTTCAATTCACTGACACCCAACAGACTGAGTTGTACATGTTCCATTTCATTCTTGACCTCCTCCAATTTCCCTTGGTTCATGCTTTGCACATTCCATATCCCAATATGTAACACATCTTTGCAGCTTCTAACTCGTTTCATGCGCAGCTACATCAGCAGTCAGACTTCCAGAGGACTTTGGTCCAACCACATCATAAATGCTGGCTTTATTCTGAAAAGTCTTAAGTTGCTCCTCAGTAGCGAATTGAGTGTCTTCTGATCTGGGAGTCTTATCTTCCAGCACTATAATGCAATTTGTTTTGTTCTGACAATCCATTGGTTTTTTTTGGCAAGATATGGAAGTAGATTGCCAGGCCTTTCTTCCAAGCATTTTAATTTAGTGGTGTTGCTGTTGTCACAGAAATGTGATCAGCTGCTGCCAACACTGTCCCATTCTGCTGCTGCCTGGATAGGTGGTTTGTCTTGGTCTGGCACCTCAGCTGAGACCTGTTCATCTTGGAAGACCCTGCCAGTAGTTAAGCTACTGATAGCTTAGCCTTGAGCATCACTGATGCACTCAAGCCCTCACAGCACGACAAGCTGCAAACCAAGTGAGAGGTTCATTAACTTACACATGGGCACCTACACACACATCATAGATGGTCACGATTCTGTAAGCATGTGCTTGTCCTATCACACATGCTTTACGTTTGGATGTGCACAGGGGTGGAGCTTACACATGTAAATTTAGGCTCTGTCCAAGCTCTACCCCTGTGCACATCCAAACCTAAAGCATGTGTGATAGGACAAGCACATGCTTACAGAATCGTGACCATCTATGAGAGAACTATTCAGGGAGAACTATTCAGGTGCTCATTCATGTGTGTAAGTCCATTAAATTAGGGATGTAACGTGCATGCGTAAATAGATGTAACTTTCTGCACACCCCTTATAGAATCAGCCCCATAAAGGATCATTTTCCTTGCCCATGTTCCCTGTAAATAGTTATCTCCAAGTTATAATGCCCTGTTCAATGTAATTTCAGTTTGTTCAATGTAAACCACCTTGATATCATGAAAGGCAGTATATAAGAAATGGTGAATAAATAAATAATAATAATAATAATAATAAATTATAATAAATAATTTTATAAAGAGGCCTGTAAATTTTTAAGTACACACTTAACTTGAGGCTATTTAGTCATTTACATGGCATGTGGTCACTTATGTTATAAAATACCAACAAGCCTAAGAATATGTACATTGCTTCATGGAACATTCTTGCCATCAGGCATGGGCATGGGTGGGTTTAGGCAGATTGTGGGAGGACAGTATGCTTGTAGATTATAAAATACTGTAATTTATGTGCATTCTTACAAAATCTAGGCACAGACATTTATACCATTCCTAGGGCTCAGGGTCACCAATGGGTATCTGATGCCCTAGACAAACCTTCAACCATGCAATACCTCATAGTCGAGCACCTTCCCTTTCCTAGCACCACCCCCCACTGTAGCATCCCCCCTTCCCTCCTACCCTCCAGTGCAGCATCTTCCCTTTCCTAAGCCCAAATGATGTAGCATCTCCTCTTGCCTTGCTTCCTCTCTAGGTGTTGAACATCACTCCTTCCCTTCTCTTCCACGTCGTCTAAGGTATTCAGCATCTTTCCTTTCCTTCTCTTCCACCTCACAGGTGTCCAGCATCCTCCTTCCATCCCCTCTTGCTGTGTTCAGCATCACCCACTTCTTCCTGCTGCCGCCACTCCCTTACCTCCATCCTCCCTCTGGGCCAAGGCTTCTTTAAAAAATGAACCTCAATGCAGACGAGTCTTGCAGTACTTGTGGGTGCCGCTGATCTATAGTGTGTGAGAGCTGAAAGGCCTGCCTTTGCACTGAGTTTCATTTTTTGAAGAAGTCTCAGCCTTGCGGGAAGATGGAGGTAAGGGCACGGTAGCAGCAGCAGCAAGGAGAAAGATATGGGTGATACTGGCCATTTTCAAGTGCTACTGTCACACTTTGCTGCCAACCTAAAATTCTGCTGCCCTAGGCAGATACTTAATTCACCTAGTGGTAGGGCTGGCCCTGCTAGATCTGGTATAAATATCTGCACCTTTACTTAAGGCCTGATTTCTGCCAGTTAGGCTAGTATTTTATAGACAAATAGCCACCTACTTGTTTTGAAAAAATAAGCACCTTAAAAAAGTGCTTTAAATAGGTGCCTTGTGTCACTGGCACTGTTCAAAGGTGTTCTATATGCCAGCCTTGCATGCTCATGCAGGAAAGAGGGCCACCAGCACTGAGATACAATTGGGAGTGGGGAATAATGAGGAAAGCCCCTGTTATCCAACTTGTACTATCAGAAAAAAATGCAAACCAAAAATGAAGAACAAAACTCCAGAAGGACTCCAGGAAGAAAAACAAGGTACACTTTGGTGTATCCTGCCAGGAAGACTTTTATCGTTTTAAGTCTTGGTCTACCCGAAGCACATAGCTGGTCTTTCCAGAGGAGTCTCAGCCTCCCAAAGGAACTGCTGTCCAACCAATGTCCCTATTGGGCCTCTCTATAAAGTGTCCAAAGCTGCCTTAGATTTGTGGCTGCTTTGCCATTGCACTACCCCAGACACTTTTTCCAGCTCATAAACGTTCTGCTCAGTCTGCAGCCCTCTTCTCCTTTGGCTTACAGGCTGAGCTCCCCTGCTGCAGCCTCACCCCAAACAGGAAGAGCTGAACGGTGGGGAAAAATAAGTACAAAATGGCTTTTGGTCCCACAGTTCTGGTTTATCAAGGAAAAGGTTCAGCTTAGCACTCTCTAGCAGTGACTCACTCCATTCAAAACTGTATCCAAATGGTAAAAGAAATAATTCATCTCTCAACCCCCTTTTAAACAGGCTACTTATAGCTCAAACAGTAGGAAGAAAGAAAGGGAGGAAGGTTATGTCATAGTGATGTGGGTACCTAACACCACCTACTTGTACCAACCCTCAAACAAAATTAAAAAACAAGTCAAAATGAAGGCTATAGCCTACCAATTTAGCCAGCTTCCTTTTCTTCCTCTGCTACAGGTCAGGGATGGGGCAATCCATCTAGGGCTTCCACTTCCATCTCTTCAAAAGACTTTTCAGAGAGGCTGGCTGGAAACTTCAGGACTTTTTAACCCTTCCCAGCTAGGCTGCAAGCTGTAGGTCATGTTGTCCCAGGGAAACTCCCTTTCTTTGAAACCCCCCCCCCCCCCCTGTTTCTTGGATCACAGCAGATTCCCTATCCGGTGGTGATTGGTTCCTAGGCGATAACACATACCTGTTAGTGTGGGTTATTCCTTTCCCAGCACTATATACCACTTACCCTTGGGACGTATGTTAATCCCCTGGGCCGAGGAATCACCTTACCTTCTCTGTCTGGAATTCCAGGGGAACAAACACACACACTCGCATATAAGTAGTATGTAAGTTTATTCCACAGGTTAGAGGGCCTGTCTGTCTTTTATATATTAACAGAAACATATACATACGTCATCAACTCATCCCCTGAGGCCCACCACAGCTTATCAGTAACTTCACAGATGTTAGTCACCTCCGTGTCGAACAATCAATTTGTCTTAGCACCGCACATTCCTTTCCATATATAGATATGTACAGGATTCCCATTCTCCCCTGCGGGCCTCCTAGTCCTCTTGTACACACACACTTTAAGCCTTATTTTCCCCTATCAATACCGGCTATGCTTCCAGGGGAACTGCAAGTCTTCCTCCCTTCCCCCCGCTTCCTGGGACACAGGAACTCTCTTGCCCTGGGTTGATTGCACAGGACTTTCCCTACCTACAGGGGGCTGTTGATACTTTCTTACCCTCATCCTATGTACTCCCCTGGCTGCAGGCAATAGCCCTATCCCCTTTTTGCCCTGGGCAGAGGGAAGATCTTGCCATGAAGGGGACTTCCCCATCCATCCTTGGTTGTCTTGCTCCCTACAAGAGCCTCCAATGCCACACTTGTTATAAAATTACCCCCATATTATACAGAATTTAAAATAAATAAGGCACTTGCACATGTAGTGCTAGGCCTAATGTATAAGTGCCTTTTGAAAATCGATCTGTATTTGTGAAATTTTAAAATAGGTGTCTATGTGTGAAGGCAAGTAGGTGCCTATTTTAACCCTATTTTATGACAACATAGGCCCCTAAAATAGCATCTAAGTAGGCACCTACCTGCCCTCTTAAACTAGCCCCCCTTATAAAATTACACTCCACATATTTAAGTGGTGTCACCCTGGAATGCCTCAAATCGCTCCTCCTTTTCAGATGGATCATTTGGTCTGTACAATAAAATGTATATGTCCAACATTATCCATTTAAATGACTCAGATTTTCTTTTAAAAAAGTGGTTAGGCGGGCGGCCCAACTGCCAACCATATGAGAGCTTTGAAATATCAACCTCAGTGTTTCTGTGCTCTCTTCACTGAACTAAAGTCAAACTAGTCACAGAGCTCAATAAACAATATCACCTAAAACTTGTCTGTTGATCTTTATTTTTATGCATTCAAGTGGACTAACACAGCAACCACAATAGTTTGCTGCACAATAGAAAAATCGTTGTATTGCACAAAGAGGCTTAGAAATAATAATGATTGATGTGAAGTTATATTAACTATATACAAAAGTACAAACCTGTGCTTTTGTCTTGTTTGCTTTTATTAATTGGCTTCTGTTTCAGAGGCTTGCAAGGTCAGTGTCACCTGAGGGTGGGGCACAAAGCATAGCATAATGGTTCTACTCATATTTGCAAAGTCAAGGTTATGTTGAAACTTTGCTCTTATGTTCTAGTAATCTTCTCCCCTCCCCTGAAAATGTTTAGCATGAATAAGCTGTCAATTTTCTTTGAATTATATAAACTAACATTTTCTTCTGAAAGAATATCTTCTAGTTTTGCTTTTACATTAAAAATAAGTGCTAAGACTGTGTAAGATTGTTAGTAGAGGATTGTAAAAACTCATACCACAGTACTTATAAAGAAGATTTAAGTACCACTCAGGTCTGCCACAGCTAGAAGCTCGAGATGTTTTGCTCTCTACTAAACTGAGAGATTTTGTTAGAGAGAGGAAAGGGAGGAAGGGTGAGAGAAGGAGAGGTAATGTTAGACCACGTCAGGCCAGTATCATTAAGGAAACACAGGTTCATTTGAAAAAGATTAAGCCTACTGTTAGGATCCTTGTGAATTAAAATGGTTGAAAGCGTTTGGAGAGAAGTTATTGGAATTTGTGTGAAGTATTATTAATTAGACACTACAAAGAGAAGATATGCTTTGGAAGAGAATCCTTTGGATTATAGGGCACCTGTTCAAGAATGAAGAACTGGACAAGGAGTTCTGTGAGAGCTATAGGCCAGTGACTATCTACTGTTGGCCAAATATTTAGACAGGGTAGTTAAAGTCCAAATAGTGGATTCTTTGGCAGACTGTCATAGATTGGATGTCTGACAGTCTGCATTTAGGTTCCCATTCAATCTACTTTCTGCATCTGCAAAGTAGTCTGATATCTGAAGGGGGCAATTCTTGACAACTGTGATCACCACACTCTGCCCTTTTTATGAGAGGAGTAGTTTGCCACAAATATCTGTGGAAATCACTTGGGTTTTAACTATAGATGCACATCTTTAGCCAAACAAGACTCCTACAAAATAACAATTTCATCTTCTCTCCTCATCTGTGCCACCACCATCTTATGCTTTATTGGTCTATGAAGTCTCCTAACATTCCAAGTTACCATTGTCACCATTGCACTCCAACACACCTTCCACAAACCAATTAAATGCCATGCCATCTCCCCCTTGCTCATCCCCCACCCCTCTTGCCCCCTGCCAAGCCCCAGAGGAGGCTGTAACAGCCCAACATCTGACACTTATGTACATTACCTTAATGCTGTCCCCTCCACTAAGCAGACCTCTACACAGCCCCATAGCACCCCTGCCTGAGCTTCTAGCTGACCACTCATCCTCCTGTATCCCCCAGCCCTTGAACCCCCACTGCCCATACCCTGCCAGCATGTCCTGAGACACCGCTCTGCACCATTTCTGCACTCCCACGCATATGCAGCATAGACATGTTGCTGCCTACGTGGTATGCTTCCCCCTGCCCTTGCAGCAACCCTACACCCCGTGTCTCCTTTCTGCTCAACCCATTGCAACATGTGAGGCATCTTGGATGCTTTGAGGAGCTAGCACCCTCCTCACATGACCCTGTAGCACCCTGTGATAAAGCAGACTGGAAATCTTGGAACCTCAGGGAGGTGCCAGTGCTAAGTGTGGATGCACTGAGAATATTGCTCATAGATGTCTTATGTTGTCTGTGGCTCCGCGGACCTGTGGCCCTACTATCTGTGGGGGTGCTGGCATTAACACAGGTAATGATGGAGGCACTTTGCCAGGGACTAGCACCATTTGGGTAATGTGGGATGCTAGAATGCCCACATCTGCCATCAGAGTATCTAGGGACTGGATGATGTGTTCTAACCTGTGATGCATGTGCTCGTCACTCTCATTTCTCTCTTGCAGTGCACAAAGAATTCCCTCAAGGATGCTAGTACATGCACACTCTAGCTCAAGAAACTCTGTTCTGCCATAGTAATTGCTCCTCACAGCAATCTGCGATGGCGGGCCAGTGGGCCTTCCTCTGACAATCCAGTCTCTACCTCCTCATGAGGTGGGTCCTCTGTGCCACTGTGCCTGAGCCACCTCCACCTGAACTGTCTTTTCCATGCCCTTACCCTCTACTTCATCCTGCAGGTGTGGCTGCTGTAGATCACCCTCCACCCTGTCCACCATGGTGCTTGTCTCCTCCTGCCTCTTTCAGTGCTGAGTGCCAACATCTGATTTGCCTGGACTGATCTCCTGGCTCACTCTCTCTGGACCACATTTGTCTTTGTTGAAGAACTGCTGCACCATCTTGTCAACTGCACTGGGACCTGCAGGTGAGTAGGAAATGTCAGACTGCCTGTTCCAGAATCCCTGACCAGCTGTGGTGCTGGGGTGACTGACCATCCACCTTACATTACAGGAGAGTGCCACCCACTTGTTTGCTGCAAGGACCGTGAGGTATCCAGATTGCCGACAATGCTCAGTGACTCCTCATCTATCGTGCCCAGTACCCATTCCTCAAGCTTGATCAGCACTGGTGCTCGACCATCGGGATCTCACTCGGCTGTCTTTGCCTTTGTCACATCACATTGGGCATTGTACTGATGCCATGCTACAGATGCTCCTTGTGGTGGATGCTATAGTTGGAGCCAGCGTGATCAAACAGGATGTGATATTTGTCAAGGACCTGGCATACTAGCAGTTCTACCTCAGCTGGACAGAAGTTCTCCTTTCTACTAGGTACCTTTGCCTTTGGAGCCATACCTATGATCCTCTGGGATCAGCCACATGCTCACATTGCAAAATCCACCATATGAACATAGCGTGGCTCTGGTTTAAACATCCTAATGGCTTGCATCTGCATGTACATGCATTGAACATCTCAATGTTCAAAATGGACCATTTGTGTAGACATCCTTATGACCTGGATGTTCTGCTGGATGTTTACAGACACCCTCATGGATGTCTCCTCTGTTAGCATGGGGTAGATGGGGTCCAGAAGGACATGGAGGCTTTAGCCAGGTGGCCAGGGTATACTGTCATGGAGGGCAGACAGGGATGGGGGCAAACTGCATATCTTACATGCCTTCTGGAACTGCTTGGATGGGTGGCTGATGTCCGTATGTTGCCAGTGCTGCTCAAGTACAGGACATGCCTGCCTCCACCGTGACCATGGAGCCCTTTATTGTATCGCAGATATCATTTGCTCTGAAAGACTGCAGGGTGAGGGCATGCTGTGCAGGACCATATAGCCAGGATGTGTCAAAACAACAGTGAGTCATGCGTATGGGTGTTGTACCCCTGCACTAGCGGGGACCATCAGAGGCACCTCAGCCTTGTCTGCAGGGTGTCATGGGTATATGATGGGGATGGTGGTGCTGTTGTGGTGCAAAAGGACCATATCAGGATGGCTGTCTGGGTGAGTATGGCTGTGTGGTGTCTGCAGGTCATCGGCATGGCCTTACATCTTTGGTACTGACTACAGCCCTAGCACTCTGTATGGTATACATCACAGTCTGTGTACACATCTTGATGATCACACAGGGTTCAAGGGGTGGTGGTCAGCTTTCTTAACCCCCCAATTGCCAGTAAGTGCAGAGGTGCTGAGCGCCAGGACCTACTGTGATGCATGTGCTGGAGAGGGGAACAATGACTCAGATACAGAGGTTCAAAACACATAACTGCAGCTTTTATTTGCACATTAGAACATGATATTCATCACAGTGGCCTGTTCCCTTCCACTTACCTGCTGCCTCCCTCTTGGGAGCAGATGACATTGGAGCAGAGCTGTTGCCCCACTGGCCCAACAATACCTGTGTCAGGGATCTCAGTTCTGCTCTGATGCCCTCCAAATGGCCCACCATGAGGTCCTGGGCCCAGGCGCCAGTCACAAAGCCCTGTTGTACTTCATGCCTAAGGGCCTGTAGGTACAGCAGAATGTCCCGATCGCTCTGACCCAGGGGGCCCTCATAGTGGGACATCGGAAGTGGCACAGTAGTGCTGCCACTCATGTCTGCTCCCATTCTCACACATCTTATCCTCTAACCACTCCTCCCTCCCTCCCACTGCTCCCTCTCCCCTTCCCTCCTGCACCTCTCCCCTGCCACTATACCCCCTGCCCTCCCTCCTCCAACAACTCCCATTCCATCCTTAGGCCATCCCAGCTGCCCCTCCTCCTCCTTTGATTCTAACACTGCTGGGCCTGCACTCTCTGTTGGCCAGTCTGGTTCCCACTCCCCAGTCTGGTACCTTGGGCTCTGTGGGCTAGGGTGGCCAGCCCTCCTTGTGCGTGTGGGCCTCTGATGTATTAGAGATGCAACAGCAATGGCTCAATGGGGGGTCAGGGCAGAGCTTCATCCTTTTTCCTTCAAGGTGTTAATTACTAGCTGCCCACTACCACTGAGGTGACATCATGCCAGTGACGGACACGTGCCTGCCCCAAGGGTCTTCATCGCTCATGCTGCAAGTCCTTATCTTGTTGTTCCTAGAGTGCACGCTGCAGCTGCTCCAGGAGACGCAGCCTCTTATACCTCGCAGCTTGGAAATGGCACTTCAGTGTCTCTATGACCTTCTGATCCTACAGCACCTACAAATGGAGATGTCATGGTTAGCGATGGTCTGCCTTTCCCACCTGCTATGTCTCCATCAAACCCACCAACACTGTATGCCTGTGCTCCTCTTCCATACTTACTTATGTAGCATCGTGTAGATTTATCGCCGCCCATAATGACCGCTTGCTGATCAATGTGTAACCATGGGCCAGGTACAGCAGGTTCTCGCTGGCGATCACAAGGCAACACCAGGTTTTTGTCTCCATGCGGGAAAAAGTTCAGGAGCCTGCCACACATGCTGCCATCTCTTCCTCTGGCCCTACGTTGTTGTACATGTGGCATATTGTTGCTTGCATCTGGATGTCCTTGTAGCTATCTAGCCTTGGCTGTCCTTGTTCCTGTATTACACATGGGCTGCCTTGTCTGACTGTGCATTCATATTACCACATGTCCATAGTTCCATTTTACAACTGGCCTGGACATCCCCAGGCCCAGTTCCAGAATTGCATACATTTTCTGCATTTCTCCCTCTGGATGTCCTGCATGTGCCCTGTATGTCCTATATAAAATGCCCCTCTATGGTTCCGAGAATGGGGACAAGGAAAGTGCATGGAACTCCAGCTGCCACAAATAGGGGTTAGAGCCATCTCATGGACAAGCATATTTATTTACTTGAGTTTATTTCTAGCCTTATGACCAAGTGCTCAAAACAAATGAGGTTTTCATCAACCGTTAGAAAATTATAAAAGAATAAAACTCACTCTCTTTACATAATTTGCACTTATAGCCATTCCTCAATTTGAATTCAGCTTCAATTAAGCTACTATAATATACCAACTAGCATAAAAGTACTCACTTTGACTTGAAGGTTTGTACATTGCCTGGAGATATAGTTAGCACCAGGGTCTTGACAAAGCATGGTGCATTTTTCACATACATGCATAGTTGTAAATTACCTTAATCTACATGTATTTAAGCTAAAGTATGTGTTCATTTACATCTGCTCATAAGCAGGTGTGAGTGTGCCTACATTCAAGGCGTGTTCTATGCCATATTCTCTAGCATTTTATAAAGGCCAGTAGACACTTTCTTGTATTTATAAAATAGCACCTACCTACAGTACATGCCCTTACTGTGACCAATAACATGCTACCCAAAGTGATTTATTCCATAGGCCCCTAAATGCAAATAAAATCTTGCCCCAAAAAAGTTGTGATCAATGTGGGAAGAAGGAATTAAGAGCAAGAATTCTGAAAAAGGAGATCACAGGAATGATTAGTTACTTTCAGCATTTTAGTACATTTACCAAAATGATTAAAATATTTTTTAAATGTTCAAATTTTCAAAACACTTTGTGTGGTTTTATATAACTCTCTAGAGCCTCAAATTTGTCTTGGTGCCTCAAAATGTACTTGAACAATGAGGATAGATTCACCCCATATTATACATCCTATAATGGGATATTGTTTGTACTGAGAGCTCTGATGGATTGTTACAGACTTGGAGTCGGGAGTGGTGCCAAACCTCTGGAGAGAGGCTCATGTGGTCCTTTTACACAAAAGCGGAAGTAATGATGTGGTTGAAAACTACAGGCCGGTTAGTTTAACTTCAGTGGTGAGTACATTATTGGAAATGCTGCTGAAAGAGAAAATAGTGAGGTTTCTGTAGTCCAGCGAATTAAAGGATCTGAGGCAGAATGGATTCACCAGAGGCAGGTCTTGTCAGACAAATCTGATTTCTTTGACTGGGTTACCAGGGAGTTGGACTGAGGGAGAGCCCTAGGTGTGGTGTATTTAGATTTCAGTAATGCTTTTGACAACGTTCATCACAGGCGACTAATAAACAAACTGAACACCCTAGTGATGGACCCTAAAGTTATTGCTTGGGTTAGAAATCGATTGAGTGAGAGGTGACAAAGTGAACAGGTAAATAGAGCTCACTCTGAGGAGAAGGAGGTTACCAGTGGTGTGCCCCAGGGATCTATCCTTGGTCTGACTCTTTTTAACATTGTTTGTTAGTGATATAGCAGAAGTGCTGTCGGGTAAGGTTTGCCTCTGCAAATGATACCAAAATCTGCAATAGAGTAGACTCCCAGGAAGGTGTAGATAACATGTTGAGGATCTAATTAAGTCTGAAGGATGGTCTAGAATTTGGCAGTTGAGATTTAATGTTAAATGCAAGGCCATGCATTTGGGCTGCAGCAATCCAAGTGAGCAATATAGTATAAGGGGTGAAGTACTTTTGTCCACTAAAGAAGAGCGGGACCTAGGCGTGATTGTGTCTGATCTTAAAGTAGCTATACAGGTAGAAAAGGCGATGGCAAAAGCTAGAAGGATGCTTGGGTGCATAGGGAGAAGAATGGCCAGCAGAAGAAAGGAGGCTATAGTGCCTCTGTATAAGTCTTTGGTGCGAACTCGTTTGGAGTACTGTGTGCAATTCTGGAGACCGCACCTTCAAAAGGATATCAACAGGCTGGAGTCGGTAATGAGGGTGGCTACTAAAATGGTTAGTAGTCTTCATTATAAAGCATATGAGGACAGACTTAAGGATCTTAATATATATACTTTAGAGGAAATGCAGGATAGAGGTGTTATGATTGAGATGCTTAAACACCTCTGTGGCATAAATGTACAGGGGGAGAGCCTCTTTCAATTGAAAGCAAGCTCTGCTACGAGGGGATATGCAATGAGGGTGAAAGGGGATAGATTCAGGAATGATATGCGGAAATATTTCTTTACGAAAGAGTGGTGGATCTGTGGAATAGTCTCCCAGTGGAGGTGGTAGAGATGAGGACAGTATCTGAATTCAAAGAAGCATGGGACAAACACAGAGGTTCTCTAAAGGAAAAAAGGGGACTGTTGTAGTGGTTGATATGGAAGGACAGACTAGGTAGGCCATGTTGTCTTTTTCTGTCATCATGTTTCTATGTTTCTAATATGCTAAAAGAGCAGGCCTGTTTTTGTAAACAGATCTATGATGATAGAGTCACTAAAATCTGTTGAGCATCAGGACAAGATAATGCACAACGTGCTTTATTTTCACTGTCTTGAAGCAATAATATATTGTATGTTGGAAGATTCTCTAGACTAAACTGGACTTGGAATGCTTCCCACTCTGCCCTTTTGGACAAAAGAAAATAAATTCATAAAGGTTCATGTTAGAATTTCGTTGCTGATGTTGAGCTAATCTACTAAAAATATTGCCTTGTAAATCTAGTAGTTTGGTAATGTATTTGCTGTAGAATATCTCTCTGATTTATATGGATTTCATTATGCTTGAGTTAAGAGTGCTTATATATAATAAATATTAATCTTGCCTTCAGTGGTAAAGGGACGTTTTGGTTGGATAGGTTTCTTTCTTTGCTCCTTGCTTCCAATTCTCATTTGCAGTGTAGATCAGTAGAGACAAGTCATTTTAGAAGTTTTACTTAGTTTCAGGAAATCAGTCTATCTGAAAATCAGGCTACAGTAACCATGTGGATTATCATATTTATAGAAATGGAAAACTGATGTCAGATAAGGGCTGCAAAACTTATCTAGGCTATCCATTCCTGATGCAATACTGCAGGGCCAACCTCATCTATTTCTTTTATCATTTTACATTTTTTAACACACATTATGCAGATATGGTTTCCTATTTGACTAATGTTAGACTTTGACCGCATTTCCTATTTTATGGATTATTTCTTATTAAAACTCAAAAGAAAATGAAGATCTGAGGAAGGAGGCAAAAAGTGAGTTAATATAATAACTCTGACACTTTTGGATTCAATAGTATGGTAGAAACATATTTTGCCTTCTGTAAAGAGTCCTTTAAGAAGTTGTGTTACATAATTCTGTGTATACAGTGAACAATTTTAGTACCATTTTTACTGGCAAACATTAATTTAGCAGAAAACTGCCTTTTTCTGAGTGGTTAAAGTGTGTGTGTGGTGATGGTGGTGGGAGGCGGGGAGGAGGAGATTGAATCACTACCAAAGTAAATAAAAGCAAAAATAAAATCCATCCTGAAGAAGGACCTGGCAGTGCTGGTAAGGAATCTTCACATGTGAGTGCTTACCTGCTGGAGCATTCTCTTAATAACTAGAGAAAAAAGGAGATTTGGATTCAACAGATAAATTCTGTACCTAAAATTCTCTAGTTCTTTAGAAACTCAGGAAGGAAATAGGCAAATAGCTACACTTTCTGTTAGTGTTTAAATAAATGCAGCAATGAAACACAAACGTTAGAGCTTGATTCCCACTCACTTAACCCAACGTCCATCCACTCTAGGCTTAGTATTTGATTTATAGGCTTTAAAACTAAGTCAGCAGGTGAATTTTTCATCACTAGGATTAATTTGGGACCTTCATCAATAAGTGATTAACTCTCAGCAATAAATTAATTTTAGGTCCTTTCCAGTTCATTAATAAGCAAACATAAACTAAGGGAGTAAATTTTTATAAGGGGTGCATACTTTCAGGCACCAAGTACCTGCCTAATTGGGGGTTATTTTAGTCATTAATGTACGTATGTGGCCACATACATGCATTAATGATCTCCTATAAAACACTGATCAGCTTGAAAATATGCGTGTTGCTTGATGGCAAGTACTTTGCTAATTGACATGTTCATGGGTGGAGTTATAACAGATCATGGGTGGAGCACACAAGTATAGATTATAAAGTATTATAATTTATATCTGTTCTTGCAAACATCTAGGCATGGGCATTTATACTAATTCTAGGGATGGATAAATGTCTGTGCCTTAACTTAAGGGACAATTACTGCCACTTAAGCTAATATATATAAAGATAAGTAGGTGCCTACTTGTTTTTATAAAATAAGATTAACATAATCACCTCAAAAAGTATGGGGTATGTTTACTAAACCGTCTTAACATAGCAGCGGCAATGTTATCGCGCGATACGTAACGTTATCGCGCGATACGTAACGTTATCGCGCGATACGTAACGTTATCGCGCGATACGTAACGTTATCGCGCGATACGTAACGTTATCGCGCGATACGTAACGTTATCGCGCGATACGTAACGTTATCGCGCGATACGTAACGTTATCGCGCGATACGTAACGTTATCGCGCGATACGTAACGTTATCGCGCGATACGTAACGTTATCGCGCGATACGTAACGTTATCGCGCGATACGTAACGTTATCGCGCGATACGTAACGTTATCGCGCGATACGTAACGTTATCGCGCGATACGTAACGTTATCGTGCAAAAATGTAATGTTATCGCATGATAACGTCTCCGGCGGCAGTGAGCAGAGGGAGAAGAAAGGCACCCCAGAGGGTGGAGTAAGGCTCCCCAGGGGCAGAGATAAGTGGTCAATGAACGGAGAGTGGGTAGGGAGTGGGTCCATGCACACTAACTCCGTGAAATAAAGCTCTGAAAATTAGCGCCAGTGAAAACCTCGTGCTAGGCACATTTGCAGGACAGAGAAACCATTCCAGTCATCAATGTACAGCAAAGGCAGGGAAACCCAGAAAAGTGATAGTAGTGATACATGTGCAGGAACCAAAAAGGCAAATAAACATAGAAAATGACCAGAACCACATCTGAAATCACAATAACCAAGCTGGCCAGTAGTGATATTAATGATAAACATAAAGCAACACTACTGACAAAATGTAAAAAGGAAGATATCATGTTTGGAAAATGACTGTGGAGGCAGAGGTCATGGGTTTAATTCCACAGTAGTGTAATCTAAAAAGGCTGTTTGAGGCATTTTCTTTTAATTTAAATCAGTGCTGCCAGCAGAAACACCCTCACAGTGCTGTAGCCTAAGGTGCCCACTTAAAGTAGGCCTTTTGAACTGTCGATCTCTTAGGGCTAAGACTCTTCTTATTCAAGATCTTATTACTCAAGCTTCCTTTGACCTCACCCTCCTCACCGAGACATGGCTGAAGGATGGGGAGGATGCCCTCCTTGCTCGCTGCCTGCCCACAGGATTCTCTGCAGTTTCTGTCCCCCGCACCGGCCGCTCAGGAGGTGGCGTAGCGGCCATTCTTTCTCCCACTCTTCCTTTCTCCCAGATTTTCTCCCCCTCTCTCTCCTACCCTGAAGCTCTTTTGCTTCACCTCCACACCTCTCCCTCAATACACTACCTTCTTATCTATTCACCCCCTGGTCTTCGTTCAGACCTCTGGGACTCTCTCCTTCGGACCCTCTCTGACCTTTCTCTAGCTTTTCCCCACCTTCTTATTGCTGGAGATTTCAACCTCCATCTGGACTCTCCTTCCTCCTCCAGGGATCACTCTTTTCTCTCACTTCTACAGGACTTGTCTCTCCAGCAACATGTTTCTTTCCCTACTCACTCAGCTGGTCATACTCTCGATCTCTTCTTGACCTCATCCTTCTCTACATTAACACTCCGTGAACTGTCTTCCTTCCACTTACCCTGGACGGATCACCTCTGTCTTTCAGTGCTTTGCTCTCACTCAGGAGCACTTTCTCCTCTTCCTCCCCCCTCATCTCCCCTCCCTCTGACTTTGTCGTGGGCTTTCACTCCGCTTACCGTCCAGAGGTTTCCCTCAGCAACTGACCTCTTGCCCTCAGATTTTTGCTCCCTATCTCCCACCTCTCAAGCTTCCATCTGGTCATCCACTCTTTCTTCTACCCTTGATCGCATTGCTCCTCTGCGACCTCGCCCACCAACTCGCCGCTTCACACAACCTTGGTATCACGATGGTCTCTGCCTGCTGCGCTCTCATCTCCACAGGGCAGAACGATCCTGGCGGAAGGTCCCCTCACCGGCCACTTTATCATCTTTCAAAGCCCATCACTCATACTACCTGTCCCAAGTTCACCTTGCTAAACGCACATATATCTCAGATACTATCTCCAACGCTCCCAACCAGACCCGTCATCTCTACTCCACATTTAAGTCCCTTACCTTTCTCCGTCCTCACATGTTCATCACACCTGCTCCATCTATCCCTTCCCCACCACAGCTGGCTTCCTCTTTCAGTACCAAAATCTCTACCCTGAGAGCATCCTTGCCCTCCTGTCCCGCTGCTATTACCTCTTCACCCCCAGTTGCTTCTCCTCCCCCCATGTCCCAACTCTCACACACATGGTCTTCATTTTCCCTAGCCACTGCAGGCGAACTCCACCGTCTCATTGCCTCTTCTAAAAAAACCTTTTATCCTCTTGATCCCATCCCCTCCTCCTGGTTGCTCACTCCTTCTCTCTCACTCCTTCCCTACATTCTCTCCATGCTAAACTCCAGCCTTTCTACAGGGACTTCCCCCATCCTTGGAAACACGCTTTGATCCGTCCGATCCTCAAGAACCCATCCCTTGACCCTCTGGACCCTGCCCATTATCGCCCTGTTTCAAACCTCCCTTTCCTCTCCAAACTCCTTGAAAACATCGTTTTTGCTCAGCTGTCTCACCACCTTGACTCCACTAATTTTCTCCACCCCCGTCAATCCGGCTTCCGTCATGGCCACAGTGTTGAAACTGTTCTCCTGGCTTTCACTAATGCACTGCATGTAGCCCGCGATCACGGTGACACCTCGGTGGCGGTAGCCCTTGATCTTTCTGCTGCCTTTGACCTGGTTGATCACTCCCTTCTTCTACTTCGTCTACGTGAAGCCAGTCTTTGCAGCACAGTTCATTGGTGGTTCCACTCCTTTCTCTCTTCCCGTTCTTGTGCAGTCTTTTCTTCCTCCCACTCTATTCCCCCTTCTGACCCATTCCCTCTCTCCTGTGGGGTCCCCCAAGGCTCTGTCCTGGCCCCTCTCCTCTTCAATATTTTCCTAGCTCCACTCACTCTGTTAATTCAACAGTCTGGGATTTCTGCTTTCTACTACGCGGACGATATTCTTCTTCTTCATCATACATCCCCCTCCTGCCCTGATCTTACTCCACTCAACTCATGTCTATCTATTGTTGCTGACTGGCTGACCCAAAACTGTCTTCACCTCAACCTCACCAAAACTGCCGCAATCTGGTTTCCGCATGGCAATCCCTCCCCTTCTCTGGCTCCATCTCTCTCTGGTACTCCTATATCTCTTGTGTCCACTTTCCATTACTTAGGTGTGCTCTTTGACTCTGATCTTTCCTTCCATGCTCATGTCTCTCATATCACTAAGACTTCCTTCTTCTTCCTCCGTCAGATCCGTTCAATTCGCCCTTTCCTCTCCCCATCCGCCCTTACAACTTTACTCTTATCACTTGTTATGTCTCGCATTGACTTCTCTAACTCTGTCCTTGTTGGTCTTTCTAAATCCCAACTCCACCGCCTCCAGAGGATCCAAAACACTGCTGCTCGTCTAGTCACTCACTTTTCCCCACATGACCATATCACTCCTCTCCTTCATCTTCACTGGTTACCCGTTGCTTTTCGTGCCCAGTACAAACTACTCACTCTCGTTCATAGAGCCCTTCACACCAACACCCCGCAATACCTGGCAGACCTCATCCACTTCCACATGCCCAGGTACACTCCCCGCTCCTTTCATCTTAACCACCTCACACTTCCCACTCCCGCCCATGCCCATCTCCAGTCCACTCGTTCCTCTGCTTTCTTCTGTATTGGCCCTGCCCTCTGGAATTCCCTTCCTACCTCCCTCCGTTTGGAACCCCATCATCCTTCTTTCAAACGTGACTTAAAGACTCATCTCTTCTCCCTTGCCTTCAACCTTTCCACCCCCTTTGTGTGAACTCCTTCTCCTGGTCTATACCTTTTCTCTTTCCCAATCTCTCTCTTCTGTCCTTTGAAATATTGTAATTCCTTTCAATTTTCTGGCCTAGTGCCTCACTCTGTTAATTTGTATATTGTACACCGCTCTGATTAATTTAGAAGGGCGGTTAATCAAGTAAATAAACATAAACATAAACGCGCGTTAACGTGCCATGGCACCCACTATCACACGATACATATTCTTGCAACCTTACGACTGGAACGCCCACTCCTTATATGGCATTCTTCACATTATCACTGCAACTAGCACCGGTAACATTAGGATGGTTTAGTAAACATACCCCTATGTTAACTAGGCACCACTTATAAAATTATCTTGTATTAATACAAAGTATACTGAATAATCTTAAAAGACTTTATGTTAGTTTAAGTATCCCTGCTCCATTAGCAACTTTAAATAACTAAAAACTCACTAATACTAGAAAGCAGATAGCAGTCCATCAGCGAAATAAGGGGCTATCCATTTTTTTTAATTGAATGCCACAGATACGATTAGCTCCCACTTGGTGAGTGGTTATATGTGTATTCTGGATGCAATGAGTTCCTGGTTATCAGAAGGAGTTGGATCTTTTAAGGCTCGAGTAGCAGATTTGGAGGAACTGATGCAGAGAGGAATATAGAGGAGATATGTAGGGGATCAAAAGAGGAATATAACGGGGATCAAAGGGGAAATGCAGCAGAGGTCAAAAGGGGAGCATAAAATAAAATTCAGCAGGAAAACTGAAGTGCTGTGTATCCTCCAAATCGTACTGAATACTTTCAGCTGGTTACACCATTGTATAAAATGTATGTCAGCAAGGCAACATTTCAGTAAAAGTATGGAAGGATGAAAAGGTAACTACCCATAGCTTACACACTAGGGTTAAATATAGTGGTAGCAATAGTGTAAAACCTTCAAGAGAAGATAAACCCCTGATGTAGAAATAGATCATGGTGAACCTATTCATGGACCCACTCCAATAGGAGATAAATCACAGAAACTATTGAAAAAGTTAAGAGTTCTGAAGATAAAAAGAAAAATGTACTGCTACTATTATGCCACAGGAATATTTGACGTCTCAACAACTGTCTCTGGCCCCTCAACAACTGGGTCATACTTTAGTTCTGAAGCAAACTCTAAGAGCATGTTTACTAAAGGTTAACTTGTGTTAAGTAAAGTTAACATGCATTAAGTGCTGCCACTGCTCATTAATTTCTATGGACCATTGCAGCACTTAACACATGTTAACTTTACTTAACGTGCGTTAACCTTTAAAACACGCCCCTAAAACTTCAAGGAGTACATTCGGATTCATCTCTCAATTTTAATGCCCACATTTCTTCAGTAGGATGCTCCTGTTACTTAGCCTTACATTAGATTTTTGGTATTAATCTTATCTTAGAAATTAGGGATCTCAGAACACTTATGGGTATGTTTACTAAACTGTCTTAATGTTACCAGCGCTAGTTGCAGCGTTAATGTGAAGAATGTCATATAAGGTAGTGGGCGTTCCGGCGGCAAGGTATCAAGAATCTGTATCGTGCAATAGTGGGCGCCGTGGCACATTAACACGCGTTAACCTTAAGTTCATGCCAGCGCCATGCTGGAAGCTATATGGATGTAACCCACTGGTAACTGCAATGACTGCAGAGGCAGAGGTCATGGGTTCAATCCTGCAGTGGTGTTATTTAAGAAGACTGTCTGAGGCATTTCCTTTTACTTTAAATCAGTGCTGCCAGCAAAAACACCCTCACAGAGCCGTAACCTAAGGTTCCACATAAGGCACAGTATAGGGCGCCCTATAAGGCACCCCATAGGTCACATTATAACGTGCCCTGTCCGCCAAGGCACCCAATAATGTGCCATATAGGGCGCCATATGAGGCACCTTAGGCTATGGCAATTGGAAGGTGTTTTTGCTGGTAGCACTGATTTAAATTAAAAGGAAAAGCCTCACACAGCCTTTTTAAATAACACCACTGTGGGACCAAACCCATGACCTCTGCCTCCACAGTCAGTGAAGTAACCAGTGGGCTACATCTCTACAGTGTCTACCCCACTGCTGACTGGCTACAGAAAGACAGCAGGTCACCACACAAACTGTCTGCTGTGGTTACCAGGATAGGGGAAACCCACCCGTACCCATGATGTACTGCACATGCAGATCAGCAGTCTACAGCTGATCACAAGATGAGGTATGCGCCCCCACAGCACCTCGGCCTGGTAGGGGGAACTGACCGGGTGTGTTACTGGCAAAGAGTAGCTACAGACCGTGACATTGTGCGGTTCCTGTGCTCACCCTGAGGGTGAGGTGGGGCGTCCTGCACCAGGTCCGCAGCACCTGGTTTGACTGAGATGGGCTGTGCTGCAGGTCCCCAACAGTGGCAGTGTGTAATAGGTAGTCCTTGCAGATACACCTGTGTCCATCTGTATTTCCAAGTCACGTCTAGCCCTTGTGGACTATGATGCACCCAGAATAGTGCATATCATGTGTGCGTGACATGGTAACATGTTATAAGTGAATGGTGGTGGTTGGACCCCAAAGCGGATTATGTAGCACCATCCAACCTGCCCTCTGTGGGTCAGGGTGGGGGACAGGATCTCCCATCAACAGATCCACATTCTACATCTCTGGAATGGTGGCAGTGGAGGGGACCATCAACCCCAGTCCTGCTAGGGAATGGGCACCCTACAGGGAAGTCAATGCATATCTATATGCATCACATAGGGCAATAGGTCTGGAGAAGCTCAGCTGCCCCCAACCCCTATCTGACATTCACCAGCAGAGGGCACAGTCAGTCACCACCCACTGCAAGGTGTTCCAGCCATACACATTCTAACTGTAGACAGTCTGCTAGCTAGTACATAGTGCATGTTCCTGGAGGAACTGTGTGCACCCTAAAAATGGATGCGAGCGCACACACCAAGCAGGTATGTTAGTAATTGGGCCTTAGAAAAGGAAACCCATAAACATCACTTAAAAAAAATACAGCATAGTACTATGGGGGAATCTAGCCATGCCGTGCTCACTGCTCAGTCAGGGTGAGAGTGACTGCCCAGCATGACATGCTGTGGCCACCCTGTCCATGCAGGTGGTGGCCGGGCACTATAATGTCCCAGCCATTGCCCTATGCTCTGTGCCAGTGGTTTTCAACCCAGTCCTCCGGGAACCCTAGGCCAGTCAGGTTTTCAGGATTCCCAGAATGAATATGCATGAGAAAGATTTGCATGTTCTGCCTTCATTGTATGCAAATCTATCTTATGCATATTCATTGTGGGAATCCTGAAAACACGACTGGCCTAGGGTACCCCGAGGACTGGGTTGAAAACCTATGCCCTGTGCAGATGCATCCTGCCTAGGCCGCCCTGTCCCTGCCATACCCACAGTACCTTGCTTTTCATTATGCACATTGGCAGGCTAACACTGGAAACAGTGCAAGCATTTTGGGCTCAGTAAGGTGTAGGCAGCCACATAACACTGGATAGACATACACACACTCCCATACCTATTTCAGTATTGTGCAAAGATAGAGGTGGTTGGCAGCCCTGGCCGCCACACCAGTCCTGGGCACAGTGTAGGCATTGCTATGGTACTCAGTACTGTTAGGGTTACTCCCCGGGGTGCTAAACACTGTCAGAAACAAAACCTGAAACACACTCCACAGATATCAGAAAGGTTGCTATGATGAATCTCTGTCAACAAATTGTGTTTAACTTAGGATTTGTTATCTGACATTATTCATAGCAACCTTTTGATATATGTGGAATGTGTTTACACGTTTAAGATGGCATTGCTAAGGTATGCAGGTGCTAGTATTGGTAGATGCTGCTCCGCGGAGGGCCTAAGAGCCTGACTCTCCATGAGCTGCTGGATAGTGGAGCCTGTGGGTGTGGGTGTTTGTGTCCCTGTTGGCCGCTGCTCTAGAGCAGAGGTTCCCAACTCCGGTCCTGGTGGGCCAAACACGGTTAAGGTTTTCATGCTGTCCCTAATGAATATGCATGGATACATTTGCATTACATGGGGGCGGTGCAGGTAAATGCATCTCATGCATATTTATTGGGGACATCCTGACAATCTGAATAGTGTTTGGCCCTCCAGGACTGGAGTTGGAAATCTCTGCTCTAGGGATTGCACATGTTTATGGTGTATGTGCTCTGTAGGGTAAAATATAGGCGTTTATGGCATGTTTCTTTTATCTGCAATAAAGGTTCCATCTTTAGTACCACGGTTTAGTATTGGGTAAAATGTGGGAACATGGCCTGCAGGAGCCACAGCTGGGACTTGAACCTGTGACCTTCTGCCCTTGAATATACTGGCTGTGTGTACTACACCAAACTGTTGTCACAGAGGCAGATCATTCCCTGGGGATACCATGACTGTTCGTCAGACAGACCTTGTCTGATGCAGTGCACGGCACCCACCTGAACAGGGCTTGGCCTTGGTGTGTTGTGAGCAGATGCCACTTCCCCCTCCACCACCAGCACCCCTCCGCCACCATGCTGACATGCCCTTATTCCGGTGGTGCTGGTGGTGCGCAGTCCCAGGCCATCCAGTGTGCCGGTAGGCGGCTGTCTATGGTGTGGGATCTGGGGTAGGGATGCGTACATAGACATCTGCGCTTCCCCCCGGCACCGCCTATCACTGTGATGTACCCTTTGGGGTACCTTCTGGGTGATGTCCCCTGGTACACTGTGGGACACACACTCGTGGGCATGTTTGCCCTTGTTCAGTTGCTGGCTTGCTGATTTCCATTTTCTGTGTTTCTATGTGCCACCTAGGCATCTGGCTAGTCCACCCTGTGCCCCAGCTGCCCCACTTCATGTCCCGCCTTCAGCCCCCTGTACCCCATTTGCAGCCTCAACATCGTGCCATTTCGTACTTGGGCATATGCTGCTGCTGCACATGTACCATTACTATCACTTTTCTTGGTCTCCCTGGCTTTGCTGTACATTGCTGACTGAAATTGTCTCTCTCTCCTGCAAATGTGCCTCTAGCGCGAGGTTTTCACTGGCGCTAATTTTCAGACCTTCATTTCACGGTGTTAATGTGCATGGAGCCTCTCCCTGCCCACTCTCTGCCCATTGACCCCTTATCTCTGCCCTTGGGGAGCCTTACTCCACCCTCTGCGCACCTTAACGCCACCGGAGACATTATCGCGCGATACGTGATGTTATCG
Source organism: Ichthyophis bannanicus (assembly GCA_033557465.1). Classification (NCBI taxonomy): domain Eukaryota; kingdom Metazoa; phylum Chordata; class Amphibia; order Gymnophiona; family Ichthyophiidae; genus Ichthyophis; species Ichthyophis bannanicus. The sequence goes on along the minus strand of CM066037.1, from coordinate 361,587,476 downwards.
CATGGTAATGCACCATTATCGCGTGATAATGTCACTTATCACGCGATAACGTCGCCGCTGCAATGTTAGCGCTGTTTAGTAAACATACACCTTACATATAAATGAATCGTATCACATGCTGATTACTGTAACTCTATATTTTTACATTTTTTAGTGACAAATGGACAACCAGGATGTGGATTAGGCTTGGTAAATGTCTCTGATAGAATACTTAGACATGATTCCACAGAATTTCTGACACAAGAACATGGCAAAAGCCTTTGGAGTAAGTCTCTACATCAGGAGTCAATAGATTCACAAGGCATAAAATCAAGGAAAGATTTTGCAGAGAGCTCCAGTCCAGACAAACTTTGGGCCAATCATTGAATAGGAATGAAGATCACCAGCAATACATGACATTGCTAAGAGCAGGCAGGCTACAGCCAGGCTTCATAGAGATATAATAGCTCTTCCGGTAAGATGCCTGACTTCTAACTCATTTGTTACTGGTTTGAACAGTTTGAGGTCAGCTTGCCTATGATGACACTGTTCTTTTTTTTCTTTATATTTTCTCTCTTATTCCCTTCATCCCTAACTCTATCTCCAAGTGATCGTCCTGTTTTATCCTTTTTCTCCATTTCTCTCATATGCCTTTTTATCTATAGCTAGATTTCATTTCTCCTCCCTCTGCCACACCTCAGTCTCCCTCTTTTTACCTTTCACTTACTTACCTGTTTTCTATCTTTATAGTCTTCCTATTCTCCATTTCTGTCTCTTATTTTCTGCACAGCCTTCTATTTCTCCTCTGTCCTTCATTCGCTTTCTGTTCCCTTATTTCCACAATTTTGTACTTATCTCCTATGATCTCTTCTAAGTCTCATCACTAGTGATCTACATGACTTGGTGGTCTAAGCCTTGTCATCAACAATATATTCAAGTCTAGCCTGGGGCCACATGTGAAAACTGTTTTTAAATGAAGTAATTCACATGGTCAAAACCAGTTAGGAGACACAATCACTTCTCTGACCAACAAAGTCTGGTCAAGGTTCAGGTCAGTTGAAGGTCACCGCAAGAAAGTCTACTCTGCATCTGCTTTCCACCTAACATGTTCTAAGATTGAAAGCACTACATTAGTTTCCTATGGTGCTTATACTTTACCATTTGAAATTACACATCCTCCTAAAAACCAAAGGTTAGATGATTGGAGCAATAGGCGACTCCACTGAAGCAAAAATATTCATGATAATTTCTAAAGAAGATACAGAAGCTAAAAAAATAAATTAAAACCCTTGACATTTCCTGATAAATGTCAACCACTGACACATAAATAGAGAGCAATGATTTTCTGTCCACTGGCCATAACAAATATGCAAACGGCATTAAATATAACAAATAGTTCCAGCTGCGCTTAGGTGGTTGTCCGTTTTGTCTGTTGTCTTGTATTTCCTGAAAGCATTTTAAGACTGTTACACAATGGGCTGAAAGAGGGTAAGGAAATATTCATTCACTCAGAGTTTTAGACAAGCTGACATTCCATTAACTTTTCCTCTGAGCAGTACAATACTGCGGAGGGAATGGCATTTGAATAGTTTACTGTCTATTAATGCTTGTTTTCTGACTGCTGACTTTATTGGCTAACTTTAGGCCAGATGTGCTAAAGTAGGGCTTTCCAAACCTGTCCTGTGACTTCACAGTCAATTTTTCAAGACATCCACAACAAATATGCATGTATTGGAGACCTGGCATGAGCAAATTTATCCCATGCATATCTATCTTGAATATCCTAAAAAAACAACTCCCTGTGAGTCATCAGTTTAGGAGGCTGACATAAAAGATGGAGACACTGGATGTATAAAAACCCATACAAGAAAGTGAGCATGCAGAAATGGCAATATTTTGTTCATTATGGGTCCAATTCTGAGATGCTGATAGCAGGGCTGAATGTCCTGGTAGGACATGCAGCCCCACTATTTGTTGGGACCGTATGTTGCCCTACTAACTCCCTGCATCCACAGAGCTGCTGTGTAAGGAGAGATGGATGGGGGTGGGAGAGGGTGGGAAGGGGGCAGAGCAGGGCGGGCCGATTCAGGTCACGGACCTGTATGCCAGTTGGGTGGGGGATCGACATGCTGTTTATTCCAGCTCTGAGGTGGAATAAGCAATGGTAAGGGCAGCAATCAGGTCCAGCAGCCCCCCAAAACAGGGAGCAGCATCAGGTGATGCTCCCTCACTTGATCCTGGCACTAGCAGGCCAGGCTGAGGGTCGGGCAGTGGAAAAACTATTTCTATCTCTATATCGGACCTTCAGCGCTCCTGCTTGGCATTCTGATGCCATGGCGATGGGACGCCACGACACCAACACACCAGCAGGTGCATAGGGTGGACTGGCTGTGCTCTTGTTAGGACATCTACTGCAGCAGATTCAGGGGCATGACAAGCCACCTCAATGTCCGATCCTGCAACCACAGGAACATCTAGCTCCTGCAGTGCAGAATCGGGTACAATCCAAGCCCGTCAAGTGTTTGAACGTCCAGACAGCCCAAATGTGCCCTTTTAGGATCGGGCTCTATGTGGTTTTGCACATGTGGAAGTTAGTTTTATAATAGTATGTCTATACAGTATGAGGCAAATTCTATTCTGGCCGTCCAGTTCCTGTGCGGCACCTCAGAATCAGGGCGTACAGCGGTAGCACCTCATTCTGATACCGTGGTGGCTAGATGAGCCTACAGGATCAGAATTGGGTTTTACAGCCTGGACATGCAGACCAGGCCTCAATTCTGATGGGCCACATGCCCAGCAAAATCCTTGGCTAACTCAGCCAGGCTCTGTAATGGAACCGCAGTGCTATGGCATCTCATTGCCATGGCACCATGGCTCTATTACAGAGCTGCGATCCCCGGCTGTTGACCCCAATTGCTCGTTCCCCGCAACCTGACCCCCGATCTGGCCTTCCATGGCTAGGTTTGGGCTGCGGGGATCCCCCTATGCCCCCTAACCTCATCACTGCCCCCCCCCCCCAGCGCTGCAGTCCCCCGGCATCCAGGGGGATGTATTGTACCTCTGAGGTGGAATAAGACCCCCATCTATGTGGCCACCCCCGGACGTATAGGGCCAACCTCAGAATCAGCCCTGTGCATCTTGGGTCATGGCCCACACATGCTTTCCCCTGTCTCTGCCACCGGACTGCTCCCTCTCGCCTCCGTCTAAGGCTCCCTGTATAACAACTCTGTTCATAAGGGGAGCTTTTGCACTGGGAGCAGCAGCGGGTCAAACAGTAGGGATGCACATCCTGCTTGGCACAAAATGACCCTCTATATGACTGACATAAAAGATGCTGTCAAGTCAATGCTGGCGACCTTGTGGATAGTTGTCCCTGGGTTTTCTTGGCAAGGTGGGACCAGAAGTAAAATGCCAGGCCTTTTTTCCACACAGTAAGGCTGCAACACCTGGTATTCCAAAGTGGACTGAAGGCCAAGTCTATTTTGATGCTATTTTACAAACACACATAGGTTCCTATATTTGTTTTATAAAATGTTATAGATAAAGCAGCAGAAATTGAAACGAAGTCAAGGCGCAACACGTTTCGGCAATGCCTTCCTCAGGGGGCTGAGAACTGCAAACAAACATATTAAAATCAATAAACATATAAACATAAATATATATATTAAAACAACATGAATCAAAAAACATGTTATAGTAAAAAAACTAAAACATATAAACCAGAATTATAAATACAATACTTAGGGGTATGTTTACTAAACCTTCTTAACGCGCGCGCCGCGTTAGTCTGCAGGATGCCATAAAAGGAGTGGGCGGTCTGGTCAAAAATAGCAAAATGGGATTAGCGCGCGCTGCGCGCTCTTGTGTGCCGCACACATTAGCGCACGAGTAACGCATGCAGGAAGCATAAGCAGGCGCGCTGACGTGCAAACAGAGGAACAGGGCTGCAGTCCGATGGTAAGGACACTGACAGATGGTGCAGGGGTCATGGGTTCAATCCACCACTGTGCCCAATGAATAAGGCTGGCTGAGGAACTACCATTTATGTGTAATATTGCATTATGAGGCTTTATAATTTTATTTTAATTACTGCTGCTAGCAAACGCACTCTCAAAGCGCTCTAACATAAGGTTCTGCATAAGGCACCCCATAAGGTACCCCAGAGGGCACATTTTAAAGTGCACTGTCCGCCACGGCACCCTACAATGTTGCTTAAAGGGTGGCCTATAGGGCGCCATATAGGGTGCCCTATGAGGCAGAGCAAGGTCATAGCACTGTTTTTGATGGCAGCACTGTGCATTTAAACACATGGAAATCTTAAGTAGGTGCGCTGACATGCACAGAGGAACAGCAGTGTAGCACAATAGTTAAAGCACTGACTGATGATACAGAGGTCATGAGTTCAATCCCCAGGGTGCCTAATACGTAAGGCTGGCTGAGGCATTAGCTTGGACATGTAAGTATTGTTTCCTGTAGCACTTTATTTGTATTTTATTAATTGCTGCCAGCAAACACACCCTCATGTGCCGTAACCTAAGGTGCCGCATAAGGCACCCTATAAGGCACTCCATAGGGCACATTATAAAGTGCACTATCCGGCACGGCACCCTATAATGTCCCTTATAGGGCACCCTATCAGTCACTCCATAGGATACTGTATAGTGCACCTTATATAGACGGTAACCATAAGGTGCCCTATAGGGCGCCCTATAAAGCGCCCTCTGAGGCACCTTATGGGTACAGTATGCTGAGGGTGTTTTTTCTGGCAGCACTAATGTACATTAAAAACAGACAATGCTTTGGACAGCCCTATCAAATAACCCCACTGTGGGTTTGAACCCATGACCTCTGGCTCCACTGGCAGTGAAATAACCAGTGGGCTACAGCTCTATAGCTGCTAGCAAACCCCTGGCTGGCTGCAGAAGGACTGCAAGTCACCACACAAACAGTCTGCTGTGGTCACCAGGATAGGGTTAACCCACCCATACCCATGATGCACTGCACATGCAAATCAGCAGTCTACAGATGATCACAAGATGGGGTATGCACCCCCACAGCACCTCGGCCTGATAGGGGGAACTGACCTTGTGTGGTACTGGCACAGAGTAGCTACACACCGTCACATTGTGCAGGTACTGCACTCACCCTGAGTGTGAGGTGGGGCACCCAGCACCAGGTCCCCAGCAGTGCTAACGTGTGAGATAGGTAGTTTCTGTAGACACACCTTGGATATATCTGTATGTCTCAGTCAGGTGTAGCCCCTATGGACCCCTAGGAGGAATATGTACCACCACCCTCTTCCTCCATATCCACATTCTACCTCCCTGCAATGGTGGCAGTAGAGGGGACCATCAACCCCAGTCCTGCTGGGGGAACAGACACCCTACAGGGCAGTCAATGCAGCTCTGTACACATCCTTAACGCAATAGCAGACAGACATTCGGCCTGGCTATATTAAGCTGCACCCCACCACTATCTGATATTCTCCTGCAGCAAGTCTTCAGCCTCTGCACCCTGCAAGACGCTCCATCAAGACACATACCAGCTGCAGACAGTCTGCTAGCTAGTCCATAGTGCATGTCCCTGGTGGAAATGCATGCACTCAGACCTGGAATGTCAGCATACACACCAAGCAGATAAGCCAGTGACTGGGCCCAAAAACAAAACCCATAAACATCACATGAGAGAAATACTACATAGCACTATGGGGGTGCCTAGCCATGCTGTGGTCACTGCACAGTCAGGGTGAGAGTGATCTCCCAGCAGGACTTGCTGTGGCCACCCTGTCTGTGCAGGTGGTGGCCGGGCACTACAATGTCCCAGCCAGTGCCCTATGCCCTGTGCAGATGCATCCTGGCCAGGCCACCCTGTCCGGGCTATACCCATGGTACCTTGCTCCTCATTATGCACATTGGCAGGCCAATACTGGCAACAGTGCTGGCAGTGTGGGCTGTGGAGTGTGTTTTCAGCCACCACACACTGGATAGACAGACACACACTCCCACAACTATGCCAGCATTGTGCTACTATAGAGGAGTTTAGCAGCCCTGGCCACCACACCAGTCCTGGGCACAGTGCAGGCATGGATATGGTACGCAATACTGTTGGGGGTCACTCCCCAGGGTGGTAAACACTGTCAGAGACCAGACCTGAAGCACACTCCACAGACATCAGAAAGGTTGCCATGATGGAGCTCAATCAGCAAACTGTGCTTAACGTAGGAATTGCTATCTGCCAGTAATCATAGCAAACTTTTGATAGCTGTGTACCGTATTCCCAGGTGTAGGGTGGCATTGCTAAGGTATGCAAGTGCTAGTATTGGGAGATGCACGCAGGGCCCAATGTCCTGCCTCTCCAGGAGGCATTGGCTAATGGAGCCTGTGGGTGTGGGTGTGTCTGCCCCGTTGGCTGCTGCTTTACGGCAGAGGTTCCCAACTCCAGTCCTGGTGTGCCAAACACTGTTCGGGTTTTCATGCTGTCCCTCATGAATATGCATGAGATACATCTGCATACCATGGGGGTGGTGTATAGATATGCAGCACAGGCATCTTTATTAGAGGCAGCAGGGAACCTGAATGGTGTTTGGCCCTCCAGGACTGCATTTGGGAGACTCTGCTCTAGGTTATGTGCCTGTTTATGGTGTCTTTGCTCTGTAGGGTAAAATGTAGGTGTTTTGGGCATGTTTACGTCATCTGCAATAAACATTCTGTCTGTATTAGCATGTTGTAGTAGTGGGTAAAATATGGGGACTGGGTTGGCAGGCACCATAACTGGGACTTGAACCTGTGACCTTCTGATTCCAAACACACTGGTTGTGTGCACTGCACCACTGTGTTTCCACAGAGACAGTGCATTCCCTGGTGAAACCATGACTGTTTGTCTGGCAGGGCCTGTCTGTTGCAGTGCATGGCACCCACCTACACAGGGCTAGGCCATGGTCTGCTCTGGACAGCTGCCACTGCCCCCCTCCACTACCAGTACCCCTCTGCCACCATGCTGACATGCCCGTCTGCTGGTGGTGCTGGTGGTGTGCAGTCTCAAACCATCCAGTGTGCAGTTAGGCGGCTGCCTATGGTGCGTTTCTGGGGTAGGGGTGCCTGCATAGGCGTCCACGCTTCCCCCCAACACCGCCTGCCAATGTTCTGTGCCCTTGGGGGTACCTGCTGGGTACTATCCCCTGTGACACTGTGATAAACACTCTCATGTCCATGTTGGGCCCTCATCAATTGCTGTCTGGCTGCTGTTCAGTTTCAGCATTCCTAAGTGCCACCTAGGCATCTGCCAAGTCCGCACTGTGCCACAGCTGCACCACAGCATGTGCCGCCTGCAGCCCTCTGTATCCCCTTTCCCAGCATCTGTCCAGTTACCCATTCCGACATGCCCGCCCTGCTGTTGTGGAACATGTACATGCCATAGGTAACCTGTCCAATGGAGAGGGAAACCCTGATCAGTGCTATTTCACTGTGGGATCATTCACTTTGTATGGGGACGGAGCGTAGACCCTTCCAAAATTCATATTTATTTTTGGGGGCTTTCTTGGGAGTGTTTTTTGATGTTTCCCATTACTATCATTATTCCCCAGCTTGATTATGATTTTTTTTTATTTTGTTGGGGTCATTTTCAATGTTTATTTGCACTTTTGTTCCGTGCACATGTATCACACTTATCACTTTTGGTAGGTTTCCCTGGTTTTGCTGTACATTGCTGACAGAAATGGTTTCTTTTCCCTTTAAATCAGCTCTAACGCGAGGTTTTCACTTGCGTTAGTTTTGGCCTCGAATTTCACATCGTTAGTGTGTGGGGAGCCTCTCCCCTCCCACTCTCCACCCATTGACCCCTTCTCTCCGCCCCTGGGGAGCCTTCCTCTGCCCTCCGGGAGCCTTTCCATGCCTTCAGCGCTCGTTTGCGCCGCTGCGTGCGTGAGCGCGCACTAAAGCGCATTTTTGCCCTATAAAGCATCATTAGCGTGTGCTAAGGTACCTTAGCGCATGCTAAATGCACAGTGCACACGTTAAGAAGGTTCTGTAAACATACCCCTTACTGTTCAATGTGTCATATATCAATCGAAGTGCACAAGACAGTGTAACACAGAATGAGTACAATGGGTGAATGTACTAAAAATACTTATAAATATAGCATTCTGTTAGATAATATGTACATAAATACCAGAATACAATAAAATGAAATAAAATAAGTCAAAGTGGGAAACCCAGACCCAAGGGAAACTACATAAAAACATAAGTTATATCACCACCACATAGGAAAACATAAAACCACAAAACTATGTAAACTAAAAAATGTACTACTGACATCTAATAATACTTAGGTATTATTTTATATTTCTATAAAACAAATAAAAACTAGATGAACATTAAAAAAATGTATAAATTATAGAATATGTGGGACAGCAAATCATGAACTGTCTCAACACATTGAAATACATTGTAACAGTTTCAAAAGAACAACCTTAAACTATTGAAGGGCTTCTGATATTAGTGAGGCCGTGGGCAGGGTCCCGGTGGATGACCGTAACCAGGCGCGCTGCCCGGTGCAGGGACCCTGTGCGCGGCCGAGGCTTGAGGCGCATGGGCATCAAATTTGAATCAATTGGCTCCCGGCGAATGCGGCCGCACGGGAGCCAATGGGGAAGCGGACAGGTGGGCACAGCGGGGGGAGGAGTCGGCCAGGGCCTCCGCGTGGCCAGTTGCGGTTGCGGAGGCCTGAGTGGTGACTGCTTTCCTCCCTCCCGCCCATTGATGTTTCGGGATGGGGGGAAAGTGGGGTGTTGCAGCTTAGGGGGAGCGGGATCACGGAGGTTTCTGGGATCCGGTGCCTCAGGGTACACTTGGGCGGGGGTGGGGTGCCCCTGACCCGGACAAACCCTGGCCGACTTTTGCTATGGGCATGGCGAAGTCGGAGAAAGGGATAGGAAGCTTGCCGGGGGCAAGTTTATGGCCGTAGCGGTGGTAATGCACTTTGCTAAGGTATGGCTGGTGTGGCACTACTCCGCTAAGAGGCTGGTTAAGGTTTATGATGTTGGAATATTGTTAAATGGTTAATGGTTAATAAAGCTGCGACCAGTTTGTTACCATGAGAGTCTTGTGTAGTGGTTTTTTTTGGATTGGAGGAGGGGAGGAAGGGGGGGTGGATGCTGGCAGGGCCCGAAGCACCGGGTCCGCTTGCCTCAGTTACTAAGAAGCACAACATTTAAAGCCCAAAGGGAATAATGAAAAAACACACTCGTTGTGCTTAGACATAAGCTAATGTGATAAACATGAACATAATCCATAAATTTCTTAAAAACGGGAGAACCTCAAAAGGGGAAGCAGACACGTTAGCTTATGTCTAAGCACAATGAGTATGTTTTTTCATTATTCCCTTTGGGCTTTAAACATTGTGCTTCTTAGGGGCATGTTTACTAAACACCGTTGCTGTGCGGGTTCCCATTAGTGTGCGGGTGCCATATAAGGAGTGGGCGGGCCAGGCCGAAAAACGGAAAAAAGGAACGTACCTGTGTGCATTGCGCTAATGTGCGGGTCCCACATTAGCGCGTGGGAAGGCTAAGCGGGGCGTTGCCGGGCACATAGAAGAGCACAGCCGTAGCACAATGTTGAAGACAAAAATCAATGGTGCAGGGGCCATGGGTTCAATCCCCCAGTGTGCGCAACCAAAGGCGGCAGGGTGAGGCATGAATAGTAATGATGAAAAATCATTTCAGGAGGCATACCACATTTGGGCGGCTGTGGGTGTTGCGGTGGTACGTTTGTGCGGAAGTAAGTAATATTTTGTGTCATGAGGCTATGCGCTGTAAAATCTGTGGTGCATTATGCGGCGCGCTGTACGTTGCTTGCGTTTCGTGCGGCAATAGGCTGTGCGCGGGACATCTTTTGCGTTTTGGGCGGCAGTAGGTGGTGCTGTGTTAGTTGTGGATGGCATGAGGCGGTGGGAAAATGTCCATACACAGGACCCGAGACGTAGCACAATGGTCAAGACACCAACCAATGGTGCAGGGTCCACGGGTTCAATACCCCATTGTGTGCAATCCAGAAAGGCTGGCAGAGGCATAAATAGTAATGCTGAACAAGAAAGTTTATGGAGGCACACTAATTTTGGCCGTCTCCAGGCGTCGCGCATGAAAGTTTGTGCGGCAGTAACTAATTTTGAGCGTCATTATGCGTATCGCTGGCAGATGTGGGGGGCATCAGGCAGCGCGCTGTTACTCTTGTGCGGGTCTGGCAGCAGTAGGCATCGCACTGTTAGTTGTGAACGGCATAAGGCTGTGCGCAAATGTCCACACACAGGAACTGAGCCGTAGCACAATGGTGAACACACTGAACAATAGTGCAGGGAGCATGTCCCCAATCACCCACAGTGTTCGTCCACAACGAGGCACTATTTCAGGGGTCATAGAACGAATGTTCAGCATAAGGCGGTGCGCTGATGGGCATGAGGCGTTGCAAAATATCCTTTTGGAGGCATTGTAATAGTAGCCTGCAGAAGTGGCGCATTGATGGGTACGCACAGGAACAGACCCACAACACAATGATGATGACACTGACCAATGGTGCATTGATCAGGGGTTGTATACACGGCTGTGCAGAAATAGAAAAGGCTGGGTAAAGCATCACCTGTCCTAGGTAATATTGCCAGAGGAAGGACATGAAGTTATTGGCCACATAATGTGTTAGAGGCAAAAGGCGCTGCGCTGATATCTAAGCCAAATGAACAGAGCCACAGCAGAAGGGTGAACACACTGCCCAATGGTGCTTGCATCATGGGTCCAATCCCCCGCTGTGTCCAATGAATAAGGCTGGTTGAGCCATCACCTGTCATGATGAATAGTGAGCTAGGAGCCATGCTACCATCTATTGTTTTTACTACTGATAGCAAATGAACTATGGAAGCACTGTAATAGCAGGTAATGCATAAGGCGCCTATCAAGGTACCTCAGAGGTCAAATTGTAACGTGCACTGTCCACTAACGAAACACACAATGTTGTGTATAGGATGCGTATTGTTTGCCGTAGGAGGCAGGGCATTGACCAAACACAGTCAGTGCTAGCACCATTGTGTATTGTAATGCATGGAAATCCAAAGTAGGTGAGCAGACATGCAAGATGGAACAGCAGTGTAGCAGAATGGTCATGGCACTGACTGAACGTGAAGGGGTCATGTGTCAAAATGAGCAGTGACTAAGCCTGGCTTACCTACATCTGTGTACAGCATGCAATTGGACAGCAATCTGTGAGGCCAGCTAAACACAAGCCCACCCCAGTGCACAGGAGTATGTCACCCTTTAGGGTGTCACAGAATGCACATCATAAACACCCATGTCAGTGATGGCGAGTTCACATGTAACTCAAACACTGCACAGATCTGAAAGGAAACGTAAAGCAGAACGACATGAACCACAGACATCACATGTGCTGCAGTACAAAAATGACATCCAGGCTATGTGGCATCCACAGAAATGCACACACAAATTGGGGCTAGCTGTAGCTATGTACAGAGTGATGGTAATGTAACATCCTATCATGATAGTGTGCGACAGACGACGTGAAGATGTGTCCAGCAGATGAGCCTGAAATAGCACGACAGGTGAAATCTCATGATGATAGTGGACCAGCGGTGCTATGCAGAGCACACACAAGAGGCAACCATGGAGAGATGAAATGCAGGAAGGTGTAGGAGTGCAGGATGGGTTGTAGCAGCATGCACATCAGGGCAGGATGACACAAGAGCTGGGAGACAGAAGATGGACAGAACCATGGTTCAAAACTCAGATGAGGGTACAAAGTGCTTACATCACAAACCTGCCAACATCTGGCCGCCCAAAGACATGGAAACGACATCTGTACCACAAGCAGACACAGCCAAGAGAACAGAGATGAATCACACCGATGACCACTCCCACAAATCCAAAAACAACCAACGGTAGCACAGAACAACAACGTCCACGTCATAGCAAAGGCTGCATTCACAAACAGTCCAGCCACCACACAACACCACGTGCTGGTTGTAAGGACAGGCAAACCCACAGGAGAAAGCATGGAGAAATGCACCTGGTGATCTGCTGTGTACAGATCACATCACATTCTGTATGTGGTACCAGGGACACATGCACACACACACAATGATATGTTATGCAGGTGGATACAGCATGCAAAAGGAACAGACCACATCACCCCAATCGTGAACGACCCACACATACCCCTACCTGAAGCACGGACTAAATGCAAAGCCATCCCACCCACCCACACAGCCATACATCAAACACAGACACACCAAAGCACAACCCAACAGTAATGAAACGCACACGGAAGAACTACCAGACCAGACGCCTCCAACCCCCTCACTGTACCTCTGAAATTAAACTAATGCCTGCAATGGACGTGACATCTAGCGTCTGAACTGTATGCCTCCTCTTTACGGAAAACCCTACCAAGCTGCCCTGGAAATAAGACAGACCAAATATCTTCTAGAAAACAGCTGAAAACAATCCAGTACCAGGAAGTCCTCAACCCTTACACATAACCAACCCTATACGAATCAGACACTGTCCACAATCTGTCAATGTCCATAGCATGTCCTATGTGCCCTGCGGTCACCCTCAATGTAGCCTCCCTGGGGATGGCCCTGCCCTACCTGTAAAACACCCCCCCCCCCCACTTGTAATGTAATGCTGATATGACCCGCAGAAATGTTGCATCAACATACACCTACATAAATGAATACATAAAAAATAAACACAACAAGAGGAAAGTAAATAACCTACAAGGGCAGTGCTTGATCTGTGCTGGAGCTGCCCAGCAATTGCGGACAGGATAGGAGCCAATTCAACATGAGAAAAGGCGCAGCACACACCTGCTCAACCTCAAGATGACCACACCCCCAGGTGCAGTGCTGTGCAAACAACATTAAGAAAGAGACCCATGTAACAGCTAATATGTGCTGGCTAGACAACACAGAGTGAACACCTTGCTGTACACTGACGACAGACAAGGGTGTGTGTGGAGGTGATGAAGCAGCTGTTAAATAATGTTCCAGTTACCATATATTCCAAAATAAAATAAGATGTTGTGAGACAAACTGCTAAGCACTGTGTGAACAAACATGCCCCCAACCATACACAACAAACAACACACTGAGGTAAATCAAGACATTATATTCCAAAGGGAGGGCTTGTATGGGGATGTGCACCACTCAGTGATGTGCCAAATTGCAGACACATACACAGCTGTCATCAAACACCAATGTGAGCACAGGGGTCCATGGAAATTACCAGCAAATCGATAGATACACATGTAAATGTGGTCCATGAGTGGAGGAGCAGTGTAGTGTCCCAAAAAATGTCTTGCACACAAGGCAAAGACGCATCATATCACAACAGCACACCATGCGCCCCGTGCCAAGTCACTGGAGGTACATGTGCAAGAAAACCCTGGATTTCCCATGGTCCCAAGGAGTCATGTGTGATGGAATGTTAAACATTGTACTGCATGTATGTCACAGAGATAAAGCAGAGAAAGAGACACATGTCTGAACAATGAACATATTTATTTCTCTAACACGTCTCATACATACCATACACAGTGTAACCAGAATTGCAAGGTGGGTCCCACCCTGGCAAATGATGGGAAACACAGTCAAACAAGGTCAAAATGCACATGCCACGCGAAGGTCAACTCCAGAGCAAAACATAATGGCACGAGAGAAAATGTTCATCAGGTGCATGATATGCACTGTGTAGCAGGGCCACACACACCACAGCAGATGCTGCATGCACACAATGTGTCACTCACATATGAGTGCATGTAGACTACAGGTGTCGCAGGATGAGAAACCAAAACACATAACATTTCCCCCCCAAACATAGCCCTCATGCAACAGAGGAGGTCACCAAATGAAATAAACATATGCTGCCAAGATGTTGTAATGTGACAAACACATCTGCAAACGAATGTCAGAACTCCCACATAATGGCTGATCACCACATCAGCAATGCGTCAATGTACACCCCAAATATCATCTCAAGCTTACAGACTATATGCTAACAGGTAGCAGGGACACATGAACACAGAGTGAATACAAACCACACAACCGGCTGAATTGTGTAGACATAACACCATGCAGGAGGTTCCCTTGCATTGTCTGTTGGTTACACAGTCCCTGGCCACATATAGCAGGTTCCATGGAATGCAGATGTGTAGTACGAAAATGGACACCCACACTAATACACCCCAAATATAATGTCCTAATGAGAGTGTGGTAAATGCAGGGGGTAACACAGGACTGTGCAGACGTGCAATGCAAGGTGTGGCCATACATGCAGAGTGTCATGTCTGAACATCAAACAAAAACAATAATCAGCATGTTAATATGCAAAGGATGGAAAATAATCTCACAGCGCACCACACCGAGGCCATAGTTCCACCTGTTGTGGCTCACAAACATAGTCACTCCGATGCACAAGCACCAGCCGGACACTAACATGGTACAGTGATGCCACACATGAATGTCAACCCCATTGCCGCCTCCACACATCAATCAAGGATGGTGGTGGGCATGACCGCGTGTTATTGGCAAAACATGTAGCATGTCCAGGTGTGTGGCAGGTGGACATAGACAATTGGAACGCTGTAACTGTTCCCCCCTGGCACAATCACGGCTGTATGCTACAGTTCAAATAAACAGATCAGGGTACCCTGTGTGCCATGTCACAGACATGGGCCAAAGCTGTGCACTAAACAACCTGTGAGGAATGTCCAAACGACACAGATGATGTCAGTCCCTGATGCGCAAACTGTACCAAAAACAAAGGTTCCCTGACATCCAAAATATCACTTACAAACATCCCATGCAAACATGGGCATGCATAGTAAAGTGTCACATGCCAATATGGCACAGTCCCTGGAAGTTCATCTGTGTCCCTGCAATCAGCGGGACTCTCAGCTACAGCATGGCACAAACTGTGTGCTGTACATGTCTGTCATGGTCAAACCAGCAGTCCAAAAGCAATAATGTCCAGCACAGGCCTGTGTTCCACTCACAGAAGTCAAACATCAAATGGGAGATTTCCCAGGAAACAATAACATGGTGCACTGTCACACAACAGGTGTTGGATGGGGAGCCGAGATGCACTGGAGGAAATGGGTCCGTCATGTCCACTGCCCTGTGCAAAGAAAGGATAGGTATGGCCAATATTAGTAACCCTGCAACAACAGCACAAATTGCCACAATGCACAAATTTCAGATTAAAGTGATGCAAATGCAAACATGAGAGGATATGCACATCAAATAAAACACAAATGGGAAGGAAAAGTATATGTTGCTGCAGACACGGGTGTCACATGGAGATGGGTATGTTAAATACCATGTCACACAGGCATCTCACAGCTACACATTATATGCATCTGTTTGTGTCTACAGAGATGCAACATTACATGTCCATGAGATGAACTGATACCCCACAAACAGGTACAGCCAGATGTAATCACAAAATAAACAAAGGTGTAACCTAACCTATGTGTCCATCATGTGTCCCTCATCAATTCCATCAACTGCTGCATATCCACACCAGGTCACAGCGAACGGAGACGATGTCAGGCCAACCAGTAGAACCAACATGTAAAGTCACACATGAGGGATCTCCACATCATGCCTATGTAAGAGAGAATGAACTGTTGCTCAACACCAGTCCCACATAACACAAGACACAACTCTGCTCACCAGAAACGTGGACGATGATGAAAAGGTGAACAGCACTACTGTAGAGGTATCAAACCCCACATGCCCCCCAGGTGCCCACACCCATCACAGCACATGACAATGTATCATGCTTGTACAATGCAGCACCACATAGTCAACCCATAAACACCCACCCACACAATATGCATCGTACAATGTGACAGCTGTAATACGTGGCCTGTCTGTGGCCAAGTGCTAATTTGTGCAAATAATGGTCGAGTCACATGCAATGACACCGTGATGATGGCCTATCTAACTAAGATGGTGGAGGCAGCAGGTGTAGGTTCCGCCAAACAAGCCAATCAAGGCCCACATGTGGATCTGGTGTAAATCTAGCCGAAAACCCTTTACAGCACAAATAATGGACACAACCGCACGTGGAGATGTGTGACAACAGCAAAATATGGGTGAGAGCGGCTCACAGAATAACGTTAACACCACCTGCTTCAAAATATGATACATAACAGGCTAGATGTTGTCCACCTGACATCACACACATACAATGTATCTGTAGCTCTACACACCCTGGACTCCAGCATCTCGGCTGATGTTCTGCCATGTGCCAGTGACACACACCGACAGCAGTGTCATCACGTATGTCCTGTGTAGTGGAAAGAAAAAACAACCTTGTCAGGTTCCAGCGGGGAACGCCACACTGCACCCTACTGTCCCTAGCTCTAATACACCAAAACATGAACCAACAACGGACTGTGCACCCTCACACTGCACAGATCTTGCAGATGGGAGAGAGGCACCATGGTACATGTGTGATGATAATTCCAAGGCCCCCCCACATCCCTCAGATGCCGCTCCCCCCTCCTGCTGTCCCACACATGTGCCAAAAACAGAGGTGGATGGACAAAACCATGTTGGTGACGCATCCCAAGGTCACACTATACGTCTGTGTCTCCCATGTTGAGACAACACCCCCCTCCTGTGTGTAGTACCCTCCAATTTTGTCTTGTAGCACAGTGTAAATACCTCTGTCACCTGGAAATATGCCTCAATACCACCTGTATCCACTGTGTAGATGCATATTATGCAGTGTACATCTCCCCCAGCAAAGAATAATGACAGTTGTGTGCTTATCATGTGCCGAAATACATGGCAATGTCAGCACCATGTCTGTCCAAAATAACCCCCATGTCTGTATGTCACTGATCATGATCGTTGCATGTTAACCCATTGTGTAACTGTGAGAATAGTCCACCCAAGGATAGTTTCGATGTCTCTCTGGCGCTAATAACCACCACTTAGGTCTGTGTGTGTATGTGGTTATTTGATCGCTTGCTTGTGTCCTCAAGGTATCCGTGTCTCATGTACTGTGCGTCTCCTGCCATACACACAGCATGTTCCAGAGGCATGAGGCAGATGTAGAGATACTATCAACTACATATGCCACCCCCAAAATGGAAAACTCCCAAAAAACTGCAAGGCCCAACACATTCCAGCGTCACAGTTGCCTAATGAAATCCACCCATTGAGGATCTGAGCCACTGCACAATCTGTGATGTGTGCACATGTAATATAATGCAATGCATGACTCCACCACAAATGGACTGTAGCAATCATATGGCCCCCTGGCTGCACACTGCACATGTCCACATAATTCACCATATCCATGTCTGTGACACCTGATGAGGCATACCTTACCGCACACTGTGCTGTTGCAGCAATACACGAGACACGTTATCAATAACACCATTGGAACGTTATTAGGCGCATGTGTACTGTGCTATGTCTGACATATTGCATTGAAAATATCCAACATACAGACATAGCAAGCTGACAGGAGCAGAACATACACACACAAGCACCCATAGATTGTACTACACAAACAAAGAGCCCGCATGAAAGCTCTCCACAAACATTGGCCCCCCTATCACACCAAAACCCCTTACCATCTGCCAGACACCGGGCTCCTCACACACAAGAACAACAAATAACTGTGTCTGCCAAGCAGTTGCTATCACAAAAAAACCACTAACTGGTACTGTGACCCCCAAAAGCACTGAAAGGAGTAGCAACATCCACTGACCCAATACACCAACAGCTGCTACTGAGATATGACCACATTGTCCATAAAACACCCATGACTACATGGTATGATGTATGTATACCAAAAGGACAATGCAGTGTTGCATCTGAATGCTAAATGGTCAAAACATCACCTTTTATAAACCTCACACGCACACAACAGCACATATATGTGGGTAGATGTGCAATACATACCAGTGAATCTGTCTGCAATCAATCGACGCCTGACCATAGTGCCTGCCTGTGTGTCACCACAGGCACATACAGGGGGGCACGGTGGATCCTCCTCCACATCCTCATTAATCTCTGCAGGGATATCATGCCTGAGAGCAATGTTGTGCAGGATGCAACAAGCAACGATAATCTCTGCAACAGTCATTGGCGAATATTGTAAGGCCCCACCTGTTCTATCCAGACACCTGAAGCGACTTTTCAACATGCCAAAGGTGCGTTCTATGACTGAGCGGCTGGATGCGTGGGCCTCACTGTACCTCCGCTCTGCACGTGTCCGTGGTTGGCGCACAGGTGTCATGAGCCAGGGCTGACACCCATACCCTGCATCACCTGCAGAGAAGAATGTTGCATGTGAATGAATGAGCGCATAACACCATCAATTGACAGACGTATAGACGAGAGTGACAACCCACAACACATCAGGAAAGACATATTTGACATCACAAATATCCACCAGACCGAACAACACCTTTTGTGATAGACACACAACAAATGCCCTGTGAAGTCAGTAGAGACATGTCAGAGAACAACACAATCCCACCTTGTCCCCCAAAAAAAACCCCTATGTTGGCAACACGTGCCCTGTCATGTGGCTCATGTTCTCATCACCGACACCATCACCATCAATGGTAGACTACGCAACAAACACACATGACACATACAAACAATATATGTTATCAAATTAAAGAGCACAATAATGTGTGCTGAGCCACTGTAGGCGCACACAGACAACATGTCTGACTGTGATGTCAGCCAGGATGAACACAATATCACCTTGACACCCCATGTCCTCAAAGGTCCTCCATATCTACATATAGCAGTGTAACGCAAAATGCTGTTGACTGCTGTCCACAAACCATCTCAGTACCACCATGTCTACTGTACCATCACCGTCCATCCTTGTTAAGCTGCGCTCCACTGAATTTAACATTTTAGGCCACATGAGTTGTAAAACATCACAGCTACTGAGTATGACAATGTTCCTGTGTATGTCCCACCAATACCCCTACGTCAGGCCACAACATAGGCCCATGTCCTTGCTGTCACCTCTCCCAAATGATGAGTCACATCAGGAGAATCACGGACAATGACGCCTAGGCACTGCACATGTGCAGTGGACAAACTGGTACTGCTAACCCTATCGACTCGGACCCACAACCCCTGTAATGGCAGAGACCGAAAAAAGCATTTCCCCAGGCTATGCCAAAAAAGTACACACCCGACCCCCCAATAGCTAAAGGCCTAGGTACATGCATCACGCATCGTTTGTCAACCTCCCTCCCCCTCCTGTTCCAGCAAAACAACAGCTGACATAATGACCCCATGGACGGCACTTTGAGTGTGTGGCGCCCTACACGCACATGACAAGCATTAGGAGCTAGTGGATTGTAATAAGTAAACACACATCTGACATGAGCCTAACACAGGTACAAGTCTAAACCCATCCATACACATTGGTGGCGTGCGGAAATGGCCCCCCCCCCCCCAACTACCTGTGTCCACATGGAGGGGGAAATAGAGATCGCACGTAGCCAATCCACACCCGAGGACAACACATCTGAACAGGTTGGCAATTAATGTTTCCGTTAACCACCCAACCAGCAACGAAGGGTCCTCTACATCACATATGGCTTGCGAAATGGATGGTGACATTGCGTCTACTCATGTATCCCCTGGTTAAACAAACTGTCTACAGTCCTGTTAATTATGGTAACGTCCACAACATTTTTTAGTCGGTTTTGCCTGAATGTGAGGTTCATGTTTGCTATGCACAGTGTGGCGCAAATACTGCTAACACCATGGGGTGATGTATACCTGGGGGAAAAGACACAATACAACTCATATGATCTATGATCATAGAAGATATATAATGGAGTATACTCACCCAGCAAATATACCGTCCACCATAGCTGTCCAATCCTCACCAATTCCCTAAATAGTGCTGAGCGATGCAGGATTAATAGGAAGTCATGGCGTGGACGCCATGGAAACCTTGGGACCACATTTCAGGAATATGCAGATTAGCATCACATATTTACAATGCCTGAAACATATTTTCAGGGAACATGGTAGTGGTAGTGTTTAGCGGTGTTTTTTGCGGATACACCACCTTCCCTGTCTCTGGGCTGCGGGGTACCATGACAGGCAAACATCGCTGGGCAATCTAATAGCTCCTCATCACATGTGGTTTCTATAATCCGTGGGCTTAACAGCCCTCAAAGGCCTCTTTGGGTTCAGGGGTCCCCCATTGTTGCCTACTGTTGGGGAGAAGGCTCCTGTTATCCCCCATCCCCCGACCGTGGCGGCTGACCATGTACGCACATGCAGTACTTGGGGTAGATGGAGACAGGCGTTCGAGCGAATCGGTGGCGGCGGTGTCAGTGCCCTACACCACTGCGGGCCACAGATTGACTGGAAACAGCCCAGAGGGCAAAGGATAACATGTAAGGCAGCAAGTGCAGCTTGGACTGGACACCTTGTATGGCATTTGGGGCCACCACCGGCTAGTCAGTTTGGCTTCGGAACGGGTTCAGGTGTCTCAGAATCCTCAATAGCAACCGCTCCCTAATAGCCGCCTTGTGGCATCAGGTCCGGGGGTACAGGTGAGATGACCTGGTCCTCACGAGACATTGGCCCTGGTAGGCTTGGGCCCCTGGGGCCCTGATTAAGAGGGCCCGCATCTGCCGAGCCTGCATCCCTCAGCCGAAGCCGTCTGTGCCTGTCCCCGCACAGCACCTCTCTGGCCAGTGCCATGTCCACAGCCAGAAGGTTCTTAGTTGCTGCGGGTCCACACCCATGGCCCTGTGCCTACAGCCCCATGTGACACTCATCTCCCCTGGTCCAGCAACCGCCCAGCATCTGACCCACGTCTTCGGGTGCAAGCACAGGCCAACAAACTATTCACTGTGCACCCCATGTAATCCTCCTCTGTGACTGTACACAAGCACAAACACAACAGACCAACGCACAGACACACAACACAGACCACACCACACAAGACACCACACCACAATACAACACTACTTCACCTAGAACAACCTGGCACAAAGTGTGGCAAAACCACAAACCAAACACCAAAGACAACAAACAAATCCCACAATATGGAGTTCAAACAACACCTTGTGCTCTCAGATTCTAGATCTCCAAACAAAAGCAACACGCCCGCGGCCATAGCAAAAAACACCCTCTAATGGTCCGAAGCTCAGTCAGTCTCGTTCGTTAGACAGGTTACTTGTTATTTCCCATTTTTCGTTACCGGTCGCCGCTTGTGCGCCCACACATGGCTGCGCATGCGCAAGGACGTCACGCCATCGGCGTCTGTCTGTGCGTGCCGTGCATTGTGCAAATGTGTCACGTGTTGCGTTGTGTGTATAGGACATTGACGACGCGCATGTGCCAATTGGGGCGCCATGTGCGTTTGTGTGTGTTCGCCGGAGCCCATTGCTGAACCACGTTACGCCAATGGGCGTATGCTGTTGCCGGCCGACGTCATGATCCACTCACACAAACGGCCATGCGCTGAAGAGTTGTGTGCGCCTGCGCGTCGCCACACACAACCGTGTATTCTTAGAAATTTAAGAGGAGAGGCGAAAACCCGCCTCTACGACCATAGCCGCAATTCCCACACATTGCGCTCGGTGTCGCAACGAAGCGAGCGCTCGTCGCACCAGAGAGTGACGCAATGCGCAACGTATCTAGATGGCTCGTCCACAAAAACAACTACAAATTGCACCCAAACGCAAAGCCAAACGTTGAGGGTTGGTTGAGGAGCTAGAGCGATTGTAGAGGCTGTAGCGGTTGTAGTGAGAGGTGGGTCTGTGTGCATATTGTGTAGCCATATTTTCCCATGTTGTATGATAGAGTACCCAATGCTGCTTGAGTCTGGTCATTGTAGTGTGTTGACTTGTCTGTGTATTGTGTTGTTTGACTGTTCTGTTCCTGTTGCCTTGTGTGCCCATGTGCCTGGGGTCGTTAGGTTGCTTGTTCTGTCAAGTGATGTTGTGGGAGGGACAGAGGGGATGATGGACTGAGGTGTTGAGGGATTGGCGGTAAGCGGTCGGAGCTTATGTTGGGTTGATGAGACGCCCCTGCAGGGGTGAGGTTGTGACGCGGTTTGTCAGGTGGGTCGGTGCAGTGGGGGAGGAGAGACGAGCCCCGTTCACATAGGTGGGGGGAGATATATGGAGTCGGTGGAGAAGAAGGAGGAGGGGCGGAGGGCACTGATGGGAGAAGCAGACAGATGACTAACGACCGCGTTCGGGGGGAAACAGTCTCAAGCACCCGAGGGGGAGTGGGGCGTTAACTCCGACGGTTGAGAATCTTGTGTGTAGGCCAAGGGATGGGGGAGGAAACAGAGAGGTACGAGAGAGGGGGTAGGGTGATTGATGGGAGGGGTGGTGAGGATGGGGGAGGGACACCGTATGATCAGGAGACGTCGGTTACGGTCAACAGAGTATTGGAGAGGGAATAGTGTGACTAGGGCTATGGGGATGGGGGACAGGAATTGACCAGTAGGCAGGGGCGTATTAGAGAAGGAGGGACCGTAGGAGCGATAGAGAGGGTGGATGCGGGCAGGCTGAGTTGTTGGGGGAGGACTTGAGACCCTCCGGTTTTTCATGCAGGTCGAGGTCGCTGGTGTCCGCGCAAGTTTTGTATGGTTTTTTGAACACTTGGTGGGGGCAGGTGCACTGGAGGGGGACCGAGCGATGACACCCTGTGGACTGCGGTTTGGCGGGGGCAGCGGCACCCAACGGGCCGATCAGTAACCCGCCCAGCTCCGCTCCCAGCAGGCACCACAGGGAGAGGACGGGGAAAGCGCTGTCCGTGCGTCTGAGGGCGCTCGAGGAGGGAGGGCAAATACGGTTCAAATGTCCAGAGCAGCTTTGAGAATCCACAACCTTCGCCTCTCCCTGGTCCTTGAAATCAATACCTAGGGTTTCTGTTTGGTCCACCGACCAGTATGCTACACGGACAGGAAGCCGCAAGGGTGCGTCAGATGGTTGGGCGGGTGTCGGTGAGGAGGTCCAGCAAGGGGTCGCCGGTAGGCAGGGGGCCCCCTACGGGATACTAGATACGCCTGAAAAAAAGATTTTCAGACATCAAAAGGGGTGTACGACCGGCAGCCATGCCTTCGTGCCGAAAGAGAACAACATGCTATGGGTACACTGGGGGGGGGGCCCTCCTACCCAGCCATGATGACGGCCCTCGCAGCAATCATGATGGTTCTCGCAGAACGCCTGGTGGAGCCGGTTGTTAACAACCTATGGGCTTTGCCTGCGCTTGCATGGGAGACGAGTTTGTACTGCAGAAACAACATGCAGGTAATGTATGGAACGCGAATATCCATTTAAATCGCCATAACCTCCCTGGAGATATGACCAATTGTGTACACAGCTGACCATTAGCACAACGAATAGCACACACATAACTTATCTCCCATGTCCAAAGAATGTCCTTAGCCTTGGTTGTCTGAGAGCTGTGTGCGAGACACCGTCCCATCATACCCTATGGTGGTCCAAGGTAAATAGACACGGAGTGCCACCACTAATCTCCCGGTAACCTATGAGGGCACTGAGGATGGTGTTGCGCATCTGTGTTTTGTGGTTGGTAATCCCCTTGAAGGTTGGAACGATAAGCACGGTTTTTCACTTGTCTGGAGCGGCAGGATGGAGGCCGAGCGGGGCCCCGAGGTAAGAGTCATATGTAGATGGGTGATTTAAGGTCTCCCACACCGCATGGGGTCAGGAGACAGTTGTACTGGAAGATATATTGGCCAGGAGGGTAGGGGCAAAGGGAGGGAAATGGTCACCAACAAATGCAGTATACAGAGAGAACTGTCCTCCCAAACTCTTATGTAGAAAACCAATCCTTCATCCCAGATTGTGTTTGTTTCTGTTTATACGCTCGGGGAGTATTGGAAAACCAGGGGGAACATGCACTATAATCGTACCTGTTGACCTGGCCTAAACCCAGAAGGTACCACAGCAGCGGTCATGTGTCCTTTCGTCAGGAGCCATGCAGGCAGATAAACACACAGCAGACGTAGAGAGGATAGTGGAGGAACATCCAGGCCTTGCCGTACCAATCTCCTGTGAACAGTCAGACAGGTTCTGCAAACCCCTTTGTCCTGCAAAACACAAATCATTGCCCATTGGGAAGCCAAGGGGTATACTAGAATCATCTTTACTTTATCTGCGGGGGGCACTTTCCCATCGATCGCGAGTAAACTTCTGCCTATCGTATTGCCCGACCGCATCTATTGGGATCTTTGAGCTCATTATCAGAGCGACTGTGTGGTTCCTTTTGGGACTGTTGCCTATTCTCCTCGTAGGGGACACTAGTTGCCCTCAGTACCGACTGAGCCTGTTTGAAGGTCTCACTATCCCCCTTTGGGAAAGGTGTATTGCTAGCCCAGATGTGAGATTGGGATGAGACATGATGTCATCTGTGTGTACAACATCACTATGACATGCGAGTGTTTGGTACCCCTCACTTCCCCAACTAGGGTGTGTATGCACGTAGTGGATGACACGGGTCATTCGTATGAGGTTGGTGTCCCTGACCACCGTGCCTCACACCTACGACACTCAGATTTCCCCATGGATGATATCACCCCCAGTTTATAGATATGTGGTGTCACGGACAAAAGAGTACGACTGGTACATCTCCCAGCATGTCCGTTGATATTATGCTGGATGCATGTCCCAAACCCCCCCCCCAACGTCAGCCTGCAAGTCCAAAACATGGAGGCCCTCACAATGGCTGATTGTGATTAGGTCAAACACAGCGGTCAGAGCACAAACCGGAGCTGGGCCACGTGTGATTTTTGTCTTGTTTTTGAAACTGTCACTGGGGATGAGGGACACCATGTACCTTGCCGTGGGGAGTCCAAGCATATCTGTGGCCCACCTCTGCCACACCTCCCTATGGTTGGGTCAGCTGGTTGGTTACCGCCAGAGGGACCAGGCATCATTCTTGTGGCTCTCAAGGTGCACACACCTCACGTTGTTCCGCGAATGGTCCCTGTCAGTCACCAGAATCACACTGGAAAAAAGGCTGGTTTGTTGTTTGCGAGTTTTTGGCAGTGCCCTTATGGAATGCTGATGTGGACAGTTTGCTCTGCCCCGTACGAAGCAACATGGTGTTACAGCAAAATGTGAATGTCCTCTGGCGCACGTTGTTTTCAAATCCCCGTTTTCTTGGAGTCCCCTGCCTCCCTGCACGACTCAAGACATATGCCTATATCGGGCTCTCCGGTGTTGTTTCGCAAGCTGCCCTTGGAAGTGCGGCAAGTCTGCCCCCTGATGTGATGGTGGGTACATGACAGTGTCCCACGTGACACTCCCCCTGCTCCCAAGGTGAAGGCTTTTGTGTCAGCTGAGTGGACAGTGATGGTCCGTGTTTGTGTGTTTGTAACATAGTCAGAAAAGCGTGATGAATGCACCTTTCATGGAAAAAGAACAGTACACCTGGACGCCATGTTTGGTTCCACATTGGGCTGTGGCTATTTGGTGTGTGCAAAGTTCACGTCACAATTCCAAGACCCCCCATGTCACACCACAACTAACCACCAGCATGAGGCAATACCCGAGAGGGACAAAATATATAGCTGTGTGTTACAACAGATCTTGTCACGAGTATCCTACATAGGCTATGATTTTGCTGTCAGGGCCGCATGGGCCCAATGACTTGTTATATTCCTGACCGGTGCCCCCCCACCCCCCCCAAGGTCTGAGGGTACAGAACATCCATCCACCCACATCCCGAAATCTCAAACGTCGGGATCTGCCTCCGCCGCCCCTTGCACGGTATGTTTTTTCCGATGCGCTACGTCTGACCTTGGTGCACGTGTTTCGGGAATGGGCGGCCGGGTCTATGTTGTGTAGGGTCTGGCATCATGGGTTGGCGATGATTGATCAGCGAGCGGTTGTGTGTATTGTTTGTGGTGATTCTTGGCGGTTATTTGATTGATTGGCATGAGAGTATTATGTGAGTGTGTTTTTGTGGTTGTTGAGGGTAAGTTTTTTTTCCAAAGGGGGGACTATGCTCATCATTCTCGTGTGAGTTGTGTGGTCCCATGTTATCCCTTGTGGCATAGTGTTGTAGAGGTAGTATGCACGACAGTACCCAATCACAGCTTGCAATGCGTGTGACGCTGGGTGCTATCGACAATCCCCCATATCCTCACAGTGAATAACACAAATGTCCAGGGTCAGTTCAAAAATGTGGTGACATGTGGGGATCTGTTTTGTGTGGGGATGGGTGAGCAGCAACAGAGTATGGCGGTGGTGTGTTTGCTTCAGGGGTAGTCTTAGTATTCCCCACACCGTCACAGGCCCACAGGGCAGTGCAGTGTCAGATCTATAGCAAAGTTGAGGGTATAGGAGTATTCCCTGGACACATGGTATGCGGAAAGTATTGGCCAGGTGTGGTCGAAAGTACACGTCACTGAACACCAACCGGCAGGGGGCAGAATGTTGTCAAACATCCTGACCCTGTGGGCTGCGAGCAAAACACATGACCTGTGCTGTGTTGACGGAGGTGTCGAGGATATGAACTATGACATATGTCCGCGCCTGAAGATATGTTTGTTATTGGGACCCCTCTCAGCTGCAGCTAGTCCTGTATTGGCGTGTTTACCCATGGCCCCGCCAGACAGTTTAGGATACAGGGGAGCGACACATTACAGCAGGTGGTTACACATCAACCAGCAGTGTCTGACACCAGTTCCAGAGATGTCATGCGTTGTGTACGCAGCCAGCCCGCTTACACAACTCCACCGATGCACACTGCCTTTACTGGCACCCTCCGTGCTGTACATTGTTGTGGCATTTGTCTGGTGGGACTGTTTTCCTTTGTATCCTCGACATACTGCTACGGCACACTGCTACGATGTGCCGGTGCAATTGTCCACCCAGAGTACTCTGCAGTGGTAGCTCCCTACATTGTAGCTTTCGTGGCCAAACACATTGTGAGCACTGGGGGAGATAGTATGTCCCATGCGGGAGAATTCTGCGCGGTGTTTGTGCAATGGCATGCACACTCACGAGCGAAACTAGCAGGGCATGGCTGTACCTGTTTGGTGCTGTGTTTTTTAGCAGCTGTCTGCACACATACGGTTAGCCACAGGGGGTGTGGAGGACTGCTGAGGGATTTGTTTATGTTTTGTTTGTTTTTTTTATTTTTTTTTTTCTTTTTATAAATGCACTATGGCAGGGGGAGAATGAGGATATAGTCAAACAGGGAGGCCAGACAGGCCGTGAACGGGTCTGAAGCCGAGACCCAGTTTTCCCTGACCACTGGTACATGGTGGTTGGGCGAGAGGTATGGTGCGTGAGGCTCGATTGTGTGGATGGCCCCTGTATGCAGCACCACTTGGCAGCAACGTCCCCAGAATATCACATATGT